>JARUPZ010000015.1:0-677500 GCA_031213475.1 Nereocystis luetkeana
CTAACCTAACCCTAACCTAACCCTAACCCTAACCCTAACCCTAACCCTAACCCTAACCCTAACCCTAACCCTAACCCTAACCCTAACCCTAACCCTAACCCTAACCCTAACCCTAACCCTAACCCTAACCCTAACCCTAACCCTAACCCTAACCCTAACCCTAACCTAACCCTAACCCTAACCCTAACCCTAACCCTAACCCTAACCCTAACCCTAACCCTAACCCTAACCCTAACCCTAACCCTAACCCTAACCCTAACCCTAACCCTAACCCTAACCCTAACCCTAACCCTAACCCTAACCCTAACCCTAACCCTAACCCTAACCCTAACCCTAACCCTAACCCTAACCCTAACCCTAACCCTAACCCTAACCCTAACCCTAACCCTAACCCTAACCCTAACCCTAACCCTAACCCTAACCCTAACCCTAACCCTAACCCTAACCCTAACCCTAACCCTAACCCTAACCCTAACCCTAACCCTAACCCTAACCCTAACCCTAACCCTAACCCTAACCCTAACCCTAACCCTAACCCTAACCCTAACCCTAACCCTAACCCTAACCCTAACCCTAACCCTAACCCTAACCCTAACCCTAACCCTAACCCTAACCCTAACCCTAACCCTAACCCTAACCCTAACCCTAACCCTAACCCTAACCCTAACCCTAACCCTAACCCTAACCCTAACCCTAACCCTAACCCTAACCCTAACCCTAACCCTAACCCTAACCCTAACCCTAACCCTAACCCTAACCCTAACCCTAACCCTAACCCTAACCCTAACCCTAACCCTAACCCTAACCCTAACCCTAACCCTAACCCTAACCCTAACCCTAACCCTAACCCTAACCCTAACCCTAACCCTAACCCTAACCCTAACCCTAACCCTAACCCTAACCCTAACCCTAACCCTAACCCTAACCCTAACCCTAACCCTAACCCTAACCCTAACCCTAACCCTAACCCTAACCCTAACCCTAACCCTAACCCTAACCCTAACCCTAACCCTAACCCTAACCCTAACCCTAACCCTAACCCTAACCCTAACCCTAACCCTAACCCTAACCCTAACCCTAACCCTAACCCTAACCCTAACCCTAACCCTAACCCTAACCCTAACCCTAACCCTAACCCTAACCCTAACCCTAACCCTAACCCTAACCCTAACCCTAACCCTAACCCTAACCCTAACCCTAACCCTAACCCTAACCCTAACCCTAACCCTAACCCTAACCCTAACCCTAACCCTAACCCTAACCCTAACCCTAACCCTAACCCTAACCCTAACCCTAACCCTAACCCTAACCCTAACCCTAACCCTAACCCTAACCCTAACCCTAACCCTAACCCTAACCCTAACCCTAACCCTAACCCTAACCCTAACCCTAACCCTAACCCTAACCCTAACCCTAACCCTAACCCTAACCCTAACCCTAACCCTAACCCTAACCCTAACCCTAACCCTAACCCTAACCCTAACCCTAACCCTAACCCTAACCCTAACCCTAACCCTAACCCTAACCCTAACCCTAACCCTAACCCTAACCCTAACCCTAACCCTAACCCTAACCCTAACCCTAACCCTAACCCTAACCCTAACCCTAACCCTAACCCTAACCCTAACCCTAACCCTAACCCTAACCCTAACCCTAACCCTAACCCTAACCCTAACCCTAACCCTAACCCTAACCCTAACCCTAACCCTAACCCTAACCCTAACCCTAACCCTAACCCTAACCCTAACCCTAACCCTAACCCTAACCCTAACCCTAACCCTAACCCTAACCCTAACCCTAACCCTAACCCTAACCCTAACCCTAACCCTAACCCTAACCCTAACCCTAACCCTAACCCTAACCCTAACCCTAACCCTAACCCTAACCCTAACCCTAACCCTAACCCTAACCCTAACCCTAACCCTAACCCTAACCCTAACCCTAACCCTAACCCTAACCCTAACCCTAACCCTAACCCTAACCCTAACCCTAACCCTAACCCTAACCCTAACCCTAACCCTAACCCTAACCCTAACCCTAACCCTAACCCTAACCCTAACCCTAACCCTAACCCTAACCCTAACCCTAACCCTAACCCTAACCCTAACCCTAACCCTAACCCTAACCCTAACCCTAACCCTAACCCTAACCCTAACCCTAACCCTAACCCTAACCCTAACCCTAACCCTAACCCTAACCCTAACCCTAACCCTAACCCTAACCCTAACCCTAACCCTAACCCTAACCCTAACCCTAACCCTAACCCTAACCCTAACCCTAACCCTAACCCTAACCCTAACCCTAACCCTAACCCTAACCCTAACCCTAACCCTAACCCTAACCCTAACCCTAACCCTAACCCTAACCCTAACCCTAACCCTAACCCTAACCCTAACCCTAACCCTAACCCTAACCCTAACCCTAACCCTAACCCTAACCCTAACCCTAACCCTAACCCTAACCCTAACCCTAACCCTAACCCTAACCCTAACCCTAACCCTAACCCTAACCCTAACCCTAACCCTAACCCTAACCCTAACCCTAACCCTAACCCTAACCCTAACCCTAACCCTAACCCTAACCCTAACCCTAACCCTAACCCTAACCCTAACCCTAACCCTAACCCTAACCCTAACCCTAACCCTAACCCTAACCCTAACCCTAACCCTAACCCTAACCCTAACCCTAACCCTAACCCTAACCCTAACCCTAACCCTAACCCTAACCCTAACCCTAACCCTAACCCTAACCCTAACCCTAACCCTAACCCTAACCCTAACCCTAACCCTAACCCTAACCCTAACCCTAACCCTAACCCTAACCCTAACCCTAACCCTAACCCTAACCCTAACCCTAACCCTAACCCTAACCCTAACCCTAACCCTAACCCTAACCCTAACCCTAACCCTAACCCTAACCCTAACCCTAACCCTAACCCTAACCCTAACCCTAACCCTAACCCTAACCCTAACCCTAACCCTAACCCTAACCCTAACCCTAACCCTAACCCTAACCCTAACCCTAACCCTAACCCTAACCCTAACCCTAACCCTAACCCTAACCCTAATCCTAACCCTAACCCTAACCCTAACCCTAACCCTAACCCTAACCCTAACCCAAACCTCACCCTAACCCTAACCCTAACCCTAACCCTAACCCTAACCCTAACCCTAACCCTAACCCTAACCCTAACCCTAACCCTAACCCTAACCCCTAACCCTAACCCTAACCCTAACCCTAACCCTAACCCTAACCCTAACCCTAACCCTAACCCTAACCCTAACCCTAACCCTAACCCTAACCCTAACCCTTACCCTAACCCTAACCCTAACCCTAACCCTAACCCTAACCCTAAGTATTCGATTAGAATAGGCCTCCTTCGCCGGGCAGGAGGGCTCGTCCGGTAAATCCCCCCGCGCTGAGTATTGTGGCGAATCACAAACTCTGCCCGGGGTTAGTACCCGTAAATGATCTGGGTATACAAACCATATATTTCAAATCCTTCTGCCGGGTGGGTGGGATGGTTTCAAGAAATATCGCGACCAAGTCTACTCCTGAGGTTTCCGGAGCGAAAGGAAGAAGTGACCTTGATTCGATGCAAATTCCGATCCTTTCCGATGTAATCAACGGTTCCTTTCTTCGTGCAAAATTTGAATTCATGGAGTGGGTCGGTATTTTAGTGTGGTATTATGTCTCTCTACCGAGGATGATTTATTGTAAGTACTGGATTGGATGAGGCCTCCTGGGCCGGTCTGTGGCCCCACCCATACTTCGCCACGCCTCATTTCAGATTGCCTTTGTAGTTGACCGATGGTCTGGGGAAGAATAATCTCACCCAAATATATATCAAATATTCGTAAAGTTCACGACGTTTCGGCAGCGAAAGGAAGACATGACCTCGACTCGATACGAAATCCGAGACGAATAATCAATGGTTCCATTTTTTATGCCAATTTTAGTCCATGGATTGGATCGCCATTGTGCTCTGATAATATCGAAATGTCTCGGATTTGGTATCGAGTCGAGGTCACTTCTTCCGTTCGCTCCCGAAACCTACGGAGTAGAGTTGGTCGCGACATTGTTTGGGATCATCCGACCCACCCGGCAGTAGGATTAGTATTCTTGGGTTTGTATACCCAGATCAGTTACAGGTACTAACCCCGCGAAAAGTTTGTCATTCGCCAGTTCACTCAGCGCAGGGGGAAATACCTGACGGGACCTTCTGCCCGGCGCAGGAGGCCTCAAATCAAATACGTACAATAATGATCCACGGTAGAGAGACAGAATACTACAGCATTCTGCCGAAACGTATGGAAACCCCCAAATAGCACCTACCTGTTCTGTCCTGCAGCAGCACGGCGGGTACTCTGTACATCACTGAATCGCGATGAAGGACGCTTTTCAAGAAGCGTACAAGCCCTACGACCTTCAACCCACGTTGGAGACACCGAATCCTTCGTCATCGTGAAAGACGGGTACCCCCTCGTACGAAACCCTTAGCAAAGTGAGGTCCATGCCCACTTTTCTCCTCGAATGACCTACGCGTGGAAACTAGACTTTACTGATGATGTTCTACAAATACGATACTATTCTACTTGAATTAAAGATGACATACTCCCACCTGTTTCGCTAGCATCCACGGATAATACAAAACACGTGGAAAACGCGCAGCATGCGAAACATTACTTCGGTGCCCATTTTGTTTGCCCATGTCAATTTAGGCATCAACAGAGTGCCCGAAGCTTCCAACGATACAAGCGCTTGCCACTACTAGACTACGTACCACGTACGACATAGAACACGGCCCGGAAAAGCAAAACTCAAGTTTATTCCAAATCCATCAATCCACGATGACTTCGCTAACATATATCTACTCGTGGAAACAAATTGTACAGTGGTAGTCCGCTCATGCTATTATATATATGACACTGCGGTAGTCCTGGTCTTATCGGGGGGCGCGCGACGACCGTTGCGCGATGTCGTCGAGTGTGGCTACGGCCCGTTCCAGATACAGGATGACGTCGGTGGTATTCGTACAAAATGCTCAGACACTACTTGTAGTGCGTCGCAGATTCGGAGCATGTGCGGCAAACACGGCCAAGTCTCGTAATTAGGTATTTGAACCCACGCTAACGTCTGCGACATCAGCCAGAACATTCTGCAAGTGCACCAGGATACCGCATGTCTCCTCGAATAGTGGCCCGTTTTGACGACACCATGACTTCATTGGTAGCGCTACACCATGTCGAGACTCTACTGGCACTATGTCGCCGATCCGGAGCGTGTGCCTCAACCGCAACGCGCTGTCGAAACTAACGTATTCACGACACCGGGGTCGCATATATATATGGAATATCTGCGACACCGATCTGAACGTGTGGCGGGTACACCAGGATACCAGATATCCCCCCGATTCCTGGCCTGTTTCGGCCATGCGATAGCTTCAAGGATGGTCCTTCATCATGCGAACACATGCTTGGCGGTGGGCAGCCAATCTGAGGATTTATGCCGCGAACGTGAGGGGGTGTCGCGGAAAAGTTTTTTTTGCGAAGCCGCTTATTTGCGACACCGTGTCGCAAACATTAATTTACAACGCCGACATCCCAAGCAGCATTATTATCCGTCACAAAATGGTATTATGAGGCATTACTTTGGCAGACAGATTTGTTGTGCTTGTCGGGAGTTTCCTTCCACACCGCCGTTACATGGGGATTCTCAGGCTCACGAATTCAAAAATGTATGAACAACGCTTAAAAGAGCTCCCAACCTTTAGCCGTGCTGGGTTGTTATTTGGGGTGGCGGTGGATCTGCGTACAACAGTTACACTGGAGGTTTGGGCCCTCATCTACCAATAGACAAAGCCGAACCGGTGATATTGTCTGAGCTCCTTCGTCCGCGGTGGTGGTCTGTGGGGATCTCTATCGCAAATGCAGCCTCTAGACTACATCAGTAGGGAACTACAGCAGTAGTACAATGCCCTACCCAGGACTTTTTTTTTTGCATGCGGTATCCGTACCGCGTGCCACTCACGTTTGAACGAAATACGTACACCTTCAATGTTTAGTTCCTGTCTTCGTAGAAGAAGCTCTCTTGTCGCGCGTAGCAACTAATTTCTATATATATTAAAAAATTTCCAGTCCGCCTCCAGCTGTATAGTGAGCCAGTAGCGGGTGTGTGGGTCTTGGGCATTCGTTGCTACTGTAATAGCTTGCCGCGATTACACGTTATGAGGCAATTAACCTATTAAGTATGGCGACCGGCGTGTGTACCGTCTCTTAGCTGGCGTGTAAGCCAGATTGCCGATTGCCAGTCAATACACAGTCAAGGTCCGAGGTAAACGTATAGCCACTGTTGGGTGACTTGTAGGAGGAGGTTCAATGGAAAGAAAAAAGAGACAGATGGTTTGGTGACCCCAAGTCAGAGTGTTTAATGATTTGCTCAGCTGGAAGGTCATGATGAGCAAACGTGAGCTCAAAGGTAGGCGATGAGCGTGTGCGCTCACGGCTCGAAACAGGGGATGACCCATACAATTCGTTCAAAAAAACAAACAACAGGGAGGCCCCGAAGATTTACAGCAACAACCCATATATTGAGGTACGCACTCATGACCCCGTGTTTAATGATTTCATCCATGACTAATACTATAGCGACTGGTCTCTGAGGAATACTGAACTCATCGTCCCCATACTTACCAGTCCGTACATACTACATGTGCTGCTCTGGATATACACGACAGTATGTACTGGTGTTGAAACATTGTTTTGCTCTCTGTACGAGTACATAAAACACAGAAGAGTGTAATACATGCTGTTGCGTGCTGATATTGTATTGAACAAACTATAACCCACGGGCTGGGAAACTGTCTGTTGTACGTAGGAATGCGTAAATTCATATCAGAAAGCATAATGGTTACGAGTAACGACTATGATGGCTACTGACAAGTATCACCTTCTAACAGGGTGGGTACATTCCCATTTGTGTTCCTCATTCTGTATCCCTTGTCGTACTTGAGCATTTTCGGATTCGTTTATCAGCTTTCACCTGTTGTACTGTTTCTAACTGTTTTACGAGCTTTGAATGTCCTTCCCACACTTCTCCTGCATTTTCTAGCTTTGATGCTATTATAATCATAGGATGGGGGGGGGGGTCCTCGAGTCAACCGCATCACAAGGCGGAACCAATAATGCATACGATATGATTCATCATGCCATCGGAGTCGTCGCCATGCCAACCAGAAATCGACTGATAAAATGTTGAACGCAACAAAGGTGCACTGGAATCATCCATCCTTCACAGGTCAAATAATCAATACAGCACAGCACAAAAATGAATTGAATCCTAGTCCACTTAGGTCGAATGCATCCACTTCAAATATAGTGCACGGGACTGTCGGTTCAGTAGAATCCATACGGCCCGCGCATTAACGGAAATAAACAACAGACATTTGCGCGACTGAGAGCAACTACTATATCTTACAGCCTCCTCATTCGCGGCACACTGTCATGATCATAGTGTCAATGCCGTACTACCGTAGGACTACAATCATCCAACGCATAGGTGCTGTCGTCATAGCACTACAAGTAGCAGCGCTAGCAATTAAAACACAGAAACCCAATGCTCATAAAACATTAGCATCCCTGCTAAAAAAACACCTAACCAATCCCGAATCCAAACTCTCAAATTCAAGTTCCAATTTCCAAACCATACTACTGTGCATGCGTAAGCTTCAACAGTAATACCTCTAACACTGAACTGCCGTAACTACGGATTTTGCCCGCGATGTTCAAACGGTCATCAGTTCAAAACTTACTACCACGCACTATCAAACACTCATCTGCGGCTACGGGCACCTGTCCCCGATGTTTAAACGGCCATCAGTTGAAAACCTACTACACACGCGCAACCGCCTCCCGGCTGTGTACACATCGCCCTTCGATATCGAAAAACTCTATCAAACCCAAAGTATCCTACTCTTGAAGGGCTCAAGTCAGTGTAACCAAGAAAATTCATACTACCCTTCTACTCAATGTCAGTATAATACCGCCAGAATCTATCGACGTTAAAGCTTACCAAAGCTACAACTTTTTCAAGCAACCACTAAACATACCCGTTGCATACCACTGAAAATTTAAACAACAGAAATGAGCAATGCAACAATGCATAGGTACGCGCACGAAACGTAGTAGTACCATAGTCTTATAGCTCCTCCCTACGTACGTGGCCGTACTTCGTGCAGTAACATCGATAATATCGATAACTAAGCACTGCATGTTGGGGGGGTGGGGGAGTTACAAAAAAATAAACTTGTGTCGTATTCATCCGCCTATTGTTCAGTGGCGCGCGCGAGGGGGGGGGGGGGGGGGGGGGGATACAAGACAATTAAGTTGCTTCCAACTAGATCGGCCAACTATGAATCCATCAGCCTCTAACGTACTAAGATATATGCCCCAACAAGCAAGACTAAAACGACTTCATGGGGTTACTCCAAGCACGTTCGTACATACACGCGTGCATCATCTCCCCCCTTGCTACCAATCTGGGGTGGATACCTTCGCCCCGACCTTCGTTCTCTAATATGATCTCCGGCCGTGGCTCAGGCCATCTTGTCCCCCTGGGCGATAACACTGTCGCTCCCGAAGGATTGGACTCAACGAGAGCATGGGGAAGATACCGTAGGGACACGTGAGAGCACCATACACTACCTGGTAGTGTTTTGTGGTCCAGTATACTAAGAGCAAGACGTATGGTGATTTTCGAGTATATCATGCTACAGCAGTAAGTAGTATGTAAAATATTACTATCATATAAAGTAGTATTTACACCGCTGCTGTTCTTCCTCCCTAACAACGTCCCTCTTCGGCCTGCCCCGTCCTTGGGGTGGGCCGAGGAAGTCCGCCAGGACATGCAGCGTTCTAGCGACCGTCACGCGAACATCGAGTTTTGGACTAGGTAGGGAGGGAACGTTGCGCGGTCAGGCTGGTGGCCTGCTCGCTTGAAGGACCGCGTGGGGTGATGGGTTGTTTTTTCTTCTTAACCACGACGCCGAGGAGTTCAACCCTCAGGCGGAAAGGGTACATCATCACAGCAGAGAGCGCTACGTGGGAAGCCGGTGGAGTGGAGAGGCTGGCCACAGCGTGGGTATGCATGCACGACAGGAAGGATGGGGATATCGGCGTGGGTTGGGACGGCTGCACCCAGCCAAAAGAAACCAAGGCGCGTACCGGGCTACGAAACGGAGAGCCACTTTCGTCAGATGATATAAAAAAGAAACAAAACAAGAAAAATAGGAGGCGGGGACGAGCCTCACGTCGGCTGGCAAAGAAAGCAGCACGCGAGGCTCGTAAGAGACAGCAGGAGGCACTTGTGGCGGTAGCGACCTACAATGTGCGCACCCTGGCTGGGAAGAACGGGTACGGACATGACGAGCGTGCACTGGCGAAGGGAGGGAGACTAGACTGTGACTTCATTGGCCTGCAGGAAACTCGGAGGTCCGGCAGCACGACGTTACGTGCGGCAGGGAATCGTGTTTTCTGTTCAGGAATGGAAAAAACAGCCACCAGGCAAGGGCTGTACGGAGTAGGCTTAGCTGTCAAGAAATCGTTGTGCAGTAAGTCTGTGTACACTCATCAGTTTGTTGACGAGCGGCTACTGTCCATGCGCTTGGAGTTGGCTAGCAAATGCGAGGCAATCCATTTCGTCGTTACGTATGCTCCAACTGATTGTACCAAGGACGCCGAACTGAAACGTATTTTCTGGCAGAAGCTGGAGGACGTGGTGGAAAAATCCCGACGAAAGAGGTTCTGTTTGTACTGATGGAGGCCAACGCGTGAACTGGACGGAGGAAGGAAGGGTGCGGTGATGATGAAAGTAGAGTGCTGGGAGCGTATGGACGTGATGATCGTAACGATAATGGCAGACGCCTCCTCTCGTTCGCCACCAATTGCAAGTTAGCTCTCACCAACACGTTTTTCAGCACGCGCAAGGGTGGGATATCGCATATACACAACAGCACCAGCCCGAATTACCGTAAGCGGATCGACTACATCCTAACCCGTCAAGCCCATCGACCTAGAGTACAAGATGCTAACGCCGTCCCACAGCCTCCTCCTGCCCCAGCTAACTTAAAGGCTGACTCAGACCACAACATCTTGTATACCAAAGGCCCACTCGGTGGTCACTCTGCGCCCAACAGACAAATACGTAGACCGACGAAACACCGAGAGTTCGACAGGCAGCCTTTTACTTCCGATGTAAAGTGTCGTGAACGAGTAGTCGCCAGGGTCATCTCCACTCTCAACCAGCCTATCCAGCCCCGTAATACGTCTCGTATGGTTGAGTTTTTCACCACGGCTATTATTGATTTGGTCGAAAAAGAGGTACCACTTCCTCCACGTCGCCACCACAGACATGGATGATGTGAGTTTGTCGAAACCTTGGCCGCATTAATACCAGCATGGACAGCGAGAGAAGATGCACGACCATTCTTGCGTGCCCACACCCGGGATAGAACCGGGTGGAAGACCCTTAGATCTGCGTGTTCGAACCTGCAGAAGGTGATTGCCACAGGACTGCATGCATGCTTTAAAGCGTACCTAGCCGTAACCGAACGACTCCTAGCGAACAACGACCAGAGAGGCTTTTACAAGCCCCTTAAGAGTACGGTAGGATTGGAAGGGACTAAAGCCAGGAGCGAACAGTTCAGTAGGGACTAGGATGGTACTCTCTTTCGGGATAAGGTGCGAATTTGTGAACGATGGGCGGGGTTTTACGCAAACTCTTGAACACGAGGTCGAGGAAACTCGATCCCACGATCGTCGACCTCTTGCCACCGCGACCGCCTAAACTGTCGCTTGAAGATGAACCATCCTTATCGTTATATTTATCAAAGTGACCTCAGACATATCGTATCGAAACGTTTCTGGGGTGTGTGTGTGTGTTCTTCACATTCAACCGTGCTTTCTACCCGTCGACATCCAGCACAACCAGTGTCCGTGCCGATTCTTCAATCCTAGAAGAGATACAAGTTATGTGGTCACAAAGCTACGCCACAGAGATACTACGTTGCCACGTGTGCAGTGTGCACTGCAGTGGGCAATGCAAAGCCATGTCATCATACTAGATACGACAGGCACGACATACGCAATCGATGAAATAGTGAAACGAAAAGAAACAATCAAAGAGAAAACAAAAACAAGGTAGACAAATCGAAAAAAAAAACAAAAAAAAAAGGCAAAATATAGGAGAAATAATCTGTCGTGCCCCCCCCCCGCAGGCGAGATGGCCAACACTTGAAAAAGAACGAGCTGGAAAAAAAAGGAAGAAAAAGAACAAGAAAAAAACGCCACTTCTTGTAAACAGAGTAAGACAAAGAACCAAGGAAAAAAGTAACAAGGAAAAATAACAAATGGGAAATAACAAGCAGACCAAAGCCCAAAGCACCTTCCAGGTGGCGGCAGCAGTAGTTTGTGGTACGAGTAGTATAGCAAGGTTGTCCCTGCTAATCCGCCTGGTACCTTGCTACCCAGAATGCCGTCTCCGCCCTGCGTTCGTCAACTAAGCCTAGCCACATACATGGCGTCAGACAATACGAAACGAGCAGAGCAGGTTCGTCATCCAACCACGCCACACGGCTCATTCAGTACGGCTTATAATTAAAAAAAGTAAGAAAAAAAAATAAGAAGAATATTGATATACAACACTCTACAAAATGAAATAGTAACGTGGCAAAGTGTACCGTCAGTGTAAGACTTGGCCTAGATGCAAAGTCGAAGATCTTAGGGAGTTTCGAGCCACCGAAGGGTCAACGGAAGATGCCCCCTTGGTGTTTGGAGTTGAGACCGCGTTGTGGTCCACTGCAGCCAAAAAGGCGGGGAAGTGGTACCGGGGGATCCTTCAAGCAGCCGAACGGTTCATGATGAGGTGGCACGAGGCTGAGGCTGAGATGAGTAGGCAGCGCCGTGCATCCGCCGTGGATGGTGCCCAAGGGAACGGGGGGGGAGGGGGAAACAGGAGAAGTGGCAGAAAGCCCGACCGAGGGAATGCGGAGAGGGGGGGGAACAGGAGGGGAAAGAGAAACGGCGGTAGACGAAAGTAGGAAGGAGATGGCAGACAGGGTAGCAAGGCACCAGGTCGACTAGAAAGTAGAACTTGACCATACTACTAGTGCTACCATACGGTGCAGCTGGTTCGAACGTGGTCTTCCTTGTCTTCTCCTCTTGTTTTTTTTTTCCTTTTTTCTTGCGCTGACTCTCCGTGATTTTCATGTTATTTGTTTTGTCTTCCTCTTCCTTTTCTGATTGATAAGCCGTACTGACAGATTGCTTCTCTTAAATTTTGGTTTCATTTTTCTTCTATTTCTTTTTCGATTTGTCTACCTGGTTTTTGTTTTCTCTTTAATTGTTTCTTTTCGTTTCACTATTTCATAGATTGCGTATGTCGTGCCTGTCGTATCTAGTATGATGACATGGCTTTGCATTGCCCACTGCAGTGCACACTGCACACGTGGCAACGTAGTATCTCTGTGGCGTAGCTTTGTGACCACAGAACTTGTATCTCTTCTAGGATTGAAGAATCGGCACGGACACTGGTTGTGCTGGAGGTCGACGGGTAGAAAGAACGGTTTGATGATAAGAACACACACACACACACTAACACACACACACACACACACACACACACACACAGACACACACACACACAGACACACAGACAGACACACACACACACACACACACACACACACACACACACACACACACACACACACACACACACACACACACACACACTGAAGGAGCACACACACACTGAAGGAGCCGTGTGGCGTGGTTGGAAGACGAACCTGCTCTGCTCGTTTCGTATTGTCCGACGCCAAGGGGCTGGGCATAGTTGACGAACGCAGGGCGGAGACGGCAGTCTGGGTAGCAAGGTACCAGGCGGATTAGCAGGGAGAACCTGGCTATACTACTCGTACCACAAACTGCTGCCGCCACCTGGAAGGTGCTTTGGGCTTTGGTCTGCCTGTTGTTTCCCCTTTGTTACTTTTTCTTGTTACTGTTTTCCTTGGTTCTTTGTCTTACTCTGTTTACAAGAAGTGGTGTTTTTTATTATTATTTTTCTTTCTTTTGTTTCCAGCTCGTTCTTTTTCAATTGTTGGCCACCTCGCCTGCGCGGGGGGGGGGGCACGATTGTTTCTCCTAGATTTAGCTTCAATTTTTTTAGTTTTTCTCTTTGGATTTGTCTACCTTGTTTTCGTTTTCTCTTTGATTGTTTCTTTTCGTTTCACTATTTCATAGATGCATATGTCGTGCCTGTCGTATCTAGTATGATCACATGGCTTTGCATTGCCCACTGCAGTACACACTGCGCACGTGGCAACGTAGTATCTCTGTGGCGTAGCTTTGTGACCACAGAACTTGTATCTCTTCTAGGATTGAAGAATCGGCACGGACACTGGTTGTGCTGGATGTCGACGGGTAGAAAGAACAGTTCAATTTGAAGAACACTCACACCAGGTATCAGGGACAACACAAATAAGGTATGTAGGGGGGGCAGAATAGATGTCGAAAAGAGAGTTGTGGTTCCAGGTTTGCTATGGTACAATGCAGCTGACCAAGCAAGGAGTTAATTTTTGATCTAGCAGCAACACGGGAAGGACAGCCTGCCCGGGTAAGGCCATCGCCATCTCTGCATATACAATTGACGCTATATCGATTTACAGCCAGACCACTGGCAAGCGCTCACTACCTCATAGTTCCCTTGTTCGGCTCAGCCAAACGATCGACAGGAGTCGGCAAACACACATACATCTATCTGGCAGGGCTTCAGAGAGGGAACAACCACCACAACAACGATAGAGGAGCTCAAACGTGAACGATTACGAGCTGGAAGAGGCAAGGGCCTCGAAGGACGTCACATCTACCGGTATGTGGAGAGTTAAACGGGGGACACTTCCGACGAACCAAGGTGCCTCTCAGGGCGCGACGATTAAAAGCGAGGGGGGGCAAGAACTCATGAGATGTTGCGAGACACGCCCAATACGGATGCACAGAACAGAAAGCAGGAGTGATGTGGCAAAGGCAATGATATTACATATTAGTCCCCTCGCGATTATGCATGCACTTTACTCGGTTCGCACTTAGTTCTTTGGTTTTCTATTGTCAATACTAACTTCCCTTCAATCCTCCAAGATTTCCTTGTTATTACGGATACGTTTACCAACCTTCATTGTTGTCCTTCTGAAATAGATTTTGTAGCGTGGGTGATTGACGGGTTTTGCTCAATTCGTGTTGTCTGAGGCACCCTCTCCGCGAGTGGTGTTTAATTAACGAACGCAGGACGTAGACTAAGCAGCAGAGCAGGTTCGTCATCCAACCACACCACACGGCTCCTTCAGTACCGCATATCAATCAGGGAAAGAAAAGAAAATAAAAATAATGAAGGGGAGTCAGCGCAAGAAAGAATGAAAACAAAACAAAAAGAGAAGACAAGGGAAGACCACGTTCGAACCAGCTGCACCAGTCGGTAGCACTAGTAGTATGGTCATGTTCTACTTCCTAGTCGACCTGGTGCCTTGCTACCCTGTCTGACATCTCCTTCCTACTTTCGTCTACCGCAGTTTCCCTCCTACCCCTCCTGTTCCCCCCCCTCTCCGCATTCCCTTGGTCGGGTTTTCTGTCACTTCTCCTCTTGCCCCCTCCACCCCCGTTCCCTTAAGCACCATCCACGGCGGATGCGCGGCGCTGCCTACTCATCTCAGCCTCAGCCTCGTGCCACCTCATCATGAACCGTTCGCCTGCTTGAAGGATCCCCCGGTACCACTTCCTCGCCTTTTTGGCTGCAGTGGACCACAACGCGGTCTCAACTCCAAACACTAGGGGGCAACTTCCGTTGACCCTTTGGTGGCTCGGAACTCCTCAAGATCTTCGACTATGCATCTATGCCAAGCCTCAAACTGTCCGCCTGGTATCGGGTTCTGTACACCAACTCTCGTCCCGAACATTACCCGACTGGGTAATCGCTCCTTGCTTTGCCGTGCCACGCCCCCCGCAACGAAGAGCCGCCGTTTACGAATGGTGGCAACCACAGAACGTGTATCTCTTCTATAAATACGATTGAAGAATCGCCACGGGAAATTGTTGTGCTGGATATCGACGGGTAGAAAGAACTCTCAAATGCGCAGAACACACACACGTGGCAACATAGTATCTCCTCTAGGATTGAAGAATCGGCACGGATACTGGTTGCGTGAGTAGCAATAACGGTGCGATGTGAAGAACACACACACACATCTACAATGTCTGTGATATGCAGGGGGCACAATAACTGCTCTTTTTGTTTCTCCTGCTTCTACTTTCATTTTCTTTTTACCAATATTTGAATTTGTTTTTCGTTGTTTATCCTTTGCGTTTTTTTGTCAATTCCATGTTTTCGGTCGTGCGTGTGGTATGCAATCGTTGTTGTCATTCTAACACTACCTCTCAAGCAGAGGAGTCCGTTGTCGCACAAAGGTGGTGGGGCCCTTTTAGTGGGTTTGTGTGTATTCACATTAAACCGTTCTTTCTACCCGTCGACATCCTGCACAACCAGTGTCCGTGCCGATTCTATCATCCTATTTCGGGGAGCCATAGGTAACAGTACCTATGGTACGCATAAACACATATGTGTTTAACCATTTTTACTAACAATATTTGGTCCTGTTAACTATGGCCCCCCGTAATAGAAGATATACAAGTTCTGTGCTCACAAAGCTACGCCACAGAGATACTAGGTTGCCACGTATGCAGTAAGCACAGTAGCAGTGGGCAATGCAATGCCATGTCATCATACTAGATACGACAGGCACGACATACACATTATTTGAACTAGAGAAACGAAAGGAAACAATCAAAGAGAAAACAAAAACAAACCCGTTCTACGATAGAGGTAGCACTTTTCCGCTATTTTGATTCTGAAGGAGGGGGTCTCTTGATCCCAAGTCGTCGGAAGGTCAATCTTGATTTCGAAAAACCGTTATGTAGACTCGGGCCATGGAATTATTCGCCGCGCTACCTTTTCACTTTTGATGAAGTCAGTTTTCGGAACAGATATGGACCTCCTTAGGTGAGGAGCCTCAGAAATTTTAGGGTGAACGTCTATCATAGAACGTCTCAGCAAAGAAGACAAATCGAACGAGAAAGAGAAACACAATCAAGTAAAATGTCGTAGGTGTGTATTGAAAGACCTGAAGCAGTTCCGAGCCACCGAAGGGTCAACGGAGCAGTCTCCCTTCGTGTTCGGAGTTGGTATTGCGCTGTTGTCAACCTCGACGGGGATGAGGGAAATTGGCATGAGGGGGGGCCACAAAGGAGCCAAACACTTCATTGTAGGGTGGAACGAGAACAAGGCACAGTCGAGTCCGCAGCGCAAAGCGTGTTTGATGTGGGTGGTGCCCAATAAAATAGGCGGGGGAAGGAAACAAAAGAAGTGGAAGGAGACCCGACCTAGGGAATGAAGAAAATACGCAACGATTGGAGTATAAGTGAAACCGCTTTTTTTGACGAAAGCAGAAAGGAGACGACAGAAGGGGCAGTAAGGTACCAGGCCGACCAGTTGAACTTGTCTATGCTACTGGTGCCTCCAACTACTGCCGTTGTGTTAAAGGTGGTCTTCCGTTCTCTTCTCTATTTTCGGGTTGCTTGCGATTGGCCTCGTCCTGGGTTCAGTCGCAGTAGTTCGGCGTCTTTATCATGTCCTTTGACGCATCTGCCACACGGAAACGACATACAGGGCATCAAGGTACCAGGTGGACGAGCAGGGGGATCAATTTTACGCTACTCGTTCCACAAACTGCTGCGGCAACCTGGAGGGTGATTTGTGCTTAGGATTTGCCTGTTTATCTTCCCTTGGTTCTTGGTCTCCTCCGTTTATAAGTAGTGGAGTTCTTATTTGGTTTTTGTCCTCTCAGCTCATTTCTTTCAAATGTCAGCCACATGCCCTCCGGGGGACGACGTGGGTTTTCTAGTTTTCCATTTTTGTTTTTGTTTTTGTTTTTCGATTTGTCTTCTTCATATTGTTGTTTCGTTCATTTAGTTTTGAGATTGTGTATGTCATGCGGGTCGTATCCGTATGATGACATGGGATTGCATTCTCCCTTACTGCATACGTGGCAACGTAGTATCTCTGTGGCGTAGCCATGTATGTTAACACAACACTTGGGATATCTATAGGATCTAGGAATCCACATGGACATTGCCTTTGTGTGTGTTCTTCACATTCAACCGTTCTTTCTACCCGTCGGCATCCAACACAACCAGTGGCCGTGCCGATTCTTCAATCCTACCAGAGATACAAGTTCTGTGGTCACAAATCTACGCCACAGAGATACTACGTTGCCACGTACCAGGTATGCAGTAAGCACAGCCGTGGGCAAACCAATGCCATGTAAGACAACTCGGAAGAGAAAGTGAAAAAAAGAAACAAAAAACTAGAAGTAACAATCGGTCGTGCCCCCCACCCCTGCAGGCGAGGTGGCCAACACTTGAAAAAAAACGAGCTGGAAAAAAAAGGAAAGAAAGAAAAAACAAAAACACCGCTGCTCGTAAACAGAGTAAGGGTCATTCTTATCGGAGGTCTTTTTTTCCAAATTTTCGACATTGTTTTCGCGCAATTGTTCAATTTTCCATATCTTGCTGTTTTTTTTTCAATTTTGGAACGTTAACGAACTTGATATTTTTGCTTCTGGACAATTTCACGAATAGTGACAGAACGCCTCCGTATATCGATACATATCTCAAATTATTTCCAAACGTCGGAAAATTTGGAAAAAAAGCTCTCCCATAAGCATGAGTGTAAGACAAAGAACCAAGGAAAAAATAACAAAGAGAAAATACATGGCAGGCCAAAGCCCAAGAACCCTCCAGGTGTGGTGGTATCAGTTTGTGGTACGAGTAGAATAGCCAGCTTCCCCTTACTAATCCGCCTGGTACCCTGCTACCCAGGCTGCCGTCTCCGCCCTGCGTTCGTCAACTATGCCCAGCCCCTTGGCGTCAGACAACATGAAACGAGCGGAGCAGGTTCGTCATCCAACCACACCACACGACGCCTTCCTTACGGCTTATCAATAAAAAAATATAGAGCAAGGAATAAAATTAGAATCACGGGCAATCAGCGCAAGAGAGAAAAAACAAAACAAATCAAAAGGGAAGACAAGGGAAGACCACGTTCGAACCAGCTGCACCAGTTGGTGGCACTAGTAGTATGGTGTTCTACTTCCTAGTCGGCCTCGTGCCTTGCTACCCTGTCTGTCATCTCCTTCCTACTTTCGTCTACTGCAGTTTCCCTTCTACCCCTTCCGTCCCCCCCCTCTCCGCATTTCCTCGGTCGGGTTTTCGGCCACTTCTCCTGTTGCCCCCCCCCCCCCGCCGTTCACTTGGACACCAACCACGGCGGATGCGCGACGCTGCCTACTCATCTCAGCTTCAGCCTCGTGCCACTTCACCATGAATGAATCGTTCGGCTGCTCAAGGATCCCCCGGTACCACTTCCCCCGCCTTTTTGGCTGCAGTGGATCAAAACGCGGTCGCAACTCCAAACACCAAGGGGGCAACTTCCGTTGACCCTTCGGTGGCTCGGAACTCCCCAAGGTCTTCGACTATGCATCTATGCCAAGTCTTACACTGTCCGCCTGGTCTCGGGTTCTGTACACCAGCTATCGTCCCGAATATTACCCGACTCGGTAATCGCTCCTTGCTTTACCGTTCAACACCCTCCAGGAAGAAGAGCCGCCGTTTACCAATGTTCGTTTCCATGCTCTCGCAACGTGTCATCTTGAGGGCCTTCACGTACGATAGGGTGGCATGGTCAGTACGAAGTCGGCGCTGGAAGCCAATGACTCGCAAAAGGACTTGGTGGTTAGACGTTAGAAGCTGGGCAAAGTGTTCCGCTATGAGGGTCCACGTCACACACCCGTACGGCGGGGTCACAATGACGTCGGCCTTCAGTATTCGGACTTCAAGGCTAGGGTTAAGGTCAGGGATGGATGTCGACGGGTAGTAAAAATGGTTCAATGTGGGCACATGCCCCGCGGCAACGACCACAGTTGTTCCTCTATTTTGTTTTTTTCTCTTCATGTTTGTTGTTGTTTGTTCGTGTGTTTGTTTGTCCGTTTGTTTGTTTTCCCTTCTTTGTTTATGTCTGCCTCATGGCCGTCCAATCCAGTTGTCGGGGCTGTTGTTATTGTTCTCACGTTATTCGGTCAATGATGGAGTCCGTGTGGTCACTTGAGGGCGCTGGGTCACCGGAGAATACAACAAGCCGTGAAGACCAACATAATCAACACAAGGGACATGTACACATTCATAAACCGGTATTTCGAGGGATCTTTACGGCTATCCGTCCGTGCGCGGTGCGGCTTTTTCAAATCGAAACTCCTCGGGTCCGGTTCGGTGCTGGTTAAAAATCGGAAATCATACGGTGCGGGTCGGTGCGGTCTTCAGATGTTGTACATATTACGGTGCGGTTCGCGGTTTTGAGCTATGTATGTATCCTACGGTGCGGTTCAGTGCGGTTTACAAAAATCGGAAATCCTACGATGCGGTTCGGTGCGGTTTCAGAAAATTGTATTTCTCGCGGTGCGGTTCTGTTTTAGCGATATATCATACGGTCCGCTCCGGTTCGGTTCCCCGTTGAATCGGGTTTTCTACGGTGCGGTTATAATCCCCGTAGGGAAAATGTTACAGCTGACCTCCTCTTGTGTGCCGCTACCGGCTCGGTCTCACCTCGATAGCCAGCTGTTGTCGTTCGTTGAGAGAGTCCTCATGAGGATTTCTTCTGTACCTCGCTCCCAAGTCCTCTCTGGCCACGGGGTGGCCAGACGCCACTAGAGTTGAGGGTTGCTTTGCTCAGCGAATGCGACGTGGGATTCACTGACATGCACGTGATGGGCGAATGACATGGACGTGGTGGGCAAGACTCATGCACGGTGTGTGAACAGGATATGGTTCGACTTGTTTCTTACGTTGTTGGGATTTACCAAATCCGGGTAAGGCTACAGAGCACCCGTTTAGACCATTACAGCCGATACGGGTTTTCCATCACCCAGATATTGCCCTCCCCCGCCGGGGACGCTCCATTGTATACCTACATCGATATGACAGCGAGCCATCCTACGGCTTTATCGCTGCCTTACACGATGCACCCTCCGTGCGTCACAGGTCAGGTCAGTCGACGTACATCACAGAATACCCTGTCGCCGACCTGGGCGATTCCTGGAACCCGTAGCGCTGCAACACCCCCCCTGCCAGACACATAACTATCGTCGGTGCACAGCGGGTCTCCCGGCCCCTATCCGGTAACAGCGTGTGCGCCTCCTCCTCCACTTCCCCGACAAACAGGCTGCCGCGTCCCTCCTTATCCGTTCGACGCTTAACGAGCTTCGGCCACGTACGGACATCCCCGATTCTCGTGACGGGGATGATACGCCTTCCGCTTCTCGTTATGCCGGGCGCTGCTGCTGTTTCGACTTCGGCGACGGCTGCTGTTGCTGCTGTTGCTTCCGTTGCGGTGTCCGCTGCTGCTGATGACACTGTTGCTGCGCCTGGTGCTGTTCCACCTCTTCCTCCTTCTTCTCTTGCTGGGCCGGCTGTTTGCGTTCTCTTCGCGGCGGTGGAGGCGGTGGCCCTGATTGCCCCCCCGTCCTGCGGGTTCCCGTTGCCGTGCTCGGTTGCTGCTACTACGGTTGCGCCCCTGCGTGGCGCTCCTGCTACGGCGGTAGTGGCTGCTACGGCGGTCACGACTGCGACTGCCTCTGCGTGCATCTAACTTGAAAATGGTACGATACTTCAGCATCCTTTACCGCTTATGTAACGGGGTACAAACAAACTTTCCCGACCCCTGATCCGGCGTCTTTTCATAGACGCTTGATAGCTCAGACCGAGCTGCTCGACGGAAGTGATTCGCTACGGCCGGTCCAATGCTCGGGCGGCCGATTCGCGTGGATGCCTTCCCTTCCGCGTTTGCTGGCCGCCTTGTTCATCAAGACCTTGTTGCCCCCCAGCGTCTGCTCACCCGAGGACCTCCTCTGAGTTGCCGCGTCGTGCCACGCACTTCTGGGGCTCCTTTCCCCCTGCTGTCTCTCGAGTATCCATTTCAGCCTCTAGAACATCTGCTGCCTCTCCGCCACGAAATTGGATGAATTCGAGCCTCATGTTGTTCGCCCGCTCACGGAAGATCTTGAAGTCACGCCTCATGTGCTCCGGCCGCTCATGGAAGATCTTGAGTCTGGCTGCCAATACCCCAACACCAGCTGTGCAATCGAGGATTTCGTCGAACCTCATCTTTGCAGTCGTTTGAAGAACCTGACGTTTTACTCCAAGTAAGTAAGTCGTTTGAAAGCCCTGACATTCACGCCACGTTTGAAGGTACTGACGTGACTCCGAGTAAGTAAGTCGATTGAAGGTACTGACGTTCACGCCCCGTTTGAAGGTACTGACGTGATTCCGAGTAAGTAAGTCGATTGGAGGAACTGACGTTCACGCCACGTTTGAAGGTACCGACGTGACTCCGAGTAAGTAAGTCGTTTGAAGGTACTGACGTTCACGCCACCTTCACGCCACCCCCCCAAATACTAACGTGACTCCGCGTAAGTAAGCAGTTTAAAGGCACTGACGTCCTCGCCACGTTTGAAGGTGCCGACATGACTCCGCGTAAGTAAGCCGTTTGAAGGAACTGACGTTCACGCCACCCCCCCAGCCCAAACAGTGTCCACTGGTGAGACCCTTTCGTGCTAAAACTAGTTGAGTCTTCAAACGTCATTCATCCACCACCACTTCCAGATCGTACCCCTTGTATAACGGTTTTTGTGAAAGTAGTTGTCAAACGGTGGTGACAAACACCCCCCCAGCACGGAAACTACCTACTGCCTATTGGCATCCCAATCGCACCTTTCGA
The DNA here is from genome assembly GCA_031213475.1 of Nereocystis luetkeana. Classification (NCBI taxonomy): domain Eukaryota; class Phaeophyceae; order Laminariales; family Laminariaceae; genus Nereocystis; species Nereocystis luetkeana. Next base: position 21,928 of record JARUPZ010000015.1, read on the forward strand.
TTCGTGTCTCCAACACTGGGCCACTAATCTTGGAGAGTCAAATAGGAAGTTATCCTGCTCGGTTACACCATGCCTACAGCATGTTTCCCAGCATTAGTCATGCAATCTAGAATTCCTACAATCGTTCTTCTCCGATCAGGCGGATCACCCGATGCTTGGAGACGGACGACACAACAGGTGCGTTGTACGCTCAACCACTTCACGATCGCGTTCGCAAATGAAGGGAACCTTTTGTTTGGGCATTGGGCATATGTGGCCTTTCCTTTATATAGAAATGCCCTCACAATGCGGGGACGAAGCACTCGGAAATTAGGGTCAACCTTATGTACATGTACAGCAGTGCAGTACTCAAAACGGTGAAGATGCCCAATCGTCATTAGGAACCATGTCAGATACTCGAACAAAGTCAACCTCGGTTGATTCTCCGTTCGCTGCGTCAGCGACTAAGGGTCATTCTTATCGGAGAGCTTTTTTCCAATTTTTCGACATTTTTTTCGCGCAATTTTTTAATTTTCTATATTTTTCTGTTTTTTGTTTTTTCAAATATTGGAACCAATAGTCACAGAACGGCTCCGTATCTCGATACATATCTCCAATTATTTCCAAACTTTGGAATTTTCGGAAAAAACGCTCTCCGATAAGAATGAGCCCAAGACGGCGAATGAGTATGCGCGCTGGAGAGGGGCTTTTTTTTGCTTTTCGGAAACGACCAGGTTTTCCCTCCTCAGTTAGATTTTCATTGTGTATCTCGTATCCATCCCTTAAAATGCATGTATTTGCTCTAGAAGAGCAGTCACCCTTGCTACAGGCAAAGCGCTCCGGATAGAGGCCAGCGCTCGGAGGTCCTTTCGGCACGAATGTAACAAAAGCGCCTGTTTTCACGGTTTTCCAATATTCGTGCATATGTATAATACTATCAAGTAACTGTTCACGCAACCAGCAGTATTCGGGCGCTGTGATCACGGGATTGCAACTATTTAGTTGTGTGATCCCCGATTCTGTGATACAAACTGCTGTGTTGACATCCTGGTAGTCGATAATCTAGTCCCGGGTGGTTTGTAACGACCAGTACTAATATGCCCGGTGCCACTAGGTTGATAGCTTTTATTTATTCGTTGGTGTCGCATTGCTGTCTCTCTCTGCTCTTGGACGGAATGCGTGCGTCGTGCCTGCCGTATCCAGTGTAATGTGATTCCAGCTCGGTATAGTGAAGATACTTCACATACTTTACAGCAGTCGGGATGAATAAGGTAATAATGCGGCCGTATGTGTTCCACTCGCCCCGGTGGTTCAAGTGGTTAACCTCGAATTCAACTTGAGTTTGAGTCCTGGGTTTGAGCCCCAGGTGGGTCGGACATTTGACCTGATTTGCAGAAATAGAAATAAAAAAGGATTCAATTGTTGAGGGCAACCTTGCAGCGTGGGTAGGCACAATTCGATGCGGGTCGACGAGGGATCTGAGTGACGAGTTGGAAGGAGAGAGAGAGAAGAAGATGTGCGGAGATAGTGAAGGGATGAGAAAAAAAAAAAAAAAAGTGCCCGCCCGACCCCCCCGAAGAAAGGCACGACAGTTTTCTCATTTTCTTTCATTGTTCACTTTTGTAGAGTAAACTTACCGGGTTGACATGGAAACATATATGATACCCGGAGCGACAAGTAGGCTTGGCTGCTGCGTGTGTATGGGTGTGTTCTTTCTACACGTCGACATCCAGCACAACCAGTGTCTGTGCCGATTCTCCAATAATCCTAGAAGAGATACAAGTTCTGTAGTCACAAAGCTACGCCACAGAGATACTATGGTGCCACGTGTGCAGTATGCACTGCAGTGGGCAATGCAAAGCCATGTCATCAAACTAGATACGACGAGCACGACATACGCAATCTATGAAAAAATGAAACGAAACAAAACAATCGAAGAGAAAACAAAAACAAAGTATGGGCAAAAAAAAGTCCATATTTGTGTTGGTAAGTAACACCAATAAGGGCTCGCTTTGATAAGTAAGTGGGGATTATTAGGGAGTAACCCTTAAAGACCCCACTCCCGTTCTAGAGACAAATCTCACTTGAATTTTTTTTTTTTTTTTTTTTTTTTTTTTTTTTTTTCCATCCCATTCATTATCTTCGCACATCTTCTTCTCTCTCTCCTTCCAACTCGTAACTCAGATCCGGGGTCACATAGCAGGCTCTTCTCCCCCCCTTCCCGCTACGGTACGTGCCTTCATTTTTATCGCGAGAAGATTTCAGCCTTTTCTTCCCTCGTCGACTCGCATCGAATTGTGCCTACCCACGCTGCAAGGCGCTCTCAACAATTGAATCCCTTTTTTTATTTTCGCAAATAAAGTCAAAGTCCGACCCTCCTAGGGCTCGAACCCAGGACTCAAACAAGTAGAATTCGAGGTTAACCACTTGAACCACCGGGGCGACCGGCTTAGATTGTGTTGTCTCCAAATCCTAACCCTAAGAAGCCGGTCGCCCCGGTGGTTCAAGTGGCTCACCTCGAATTGTACTTGTTTGAGTCCTGGGTTCGAGCCCCAGGTGGGTCGGACTTTGACTTTATTTTCAACAATAAAAATTATAGAGGATTCAATTGTAAGAGCGCCTTGACGTGGGTAAGCACAAATCGATGCGGGTCGACGAGGGAAGAAAACGCGGAAAAATTCTCGCGATAAAAATGAAGGCACGTACCGTAGCGGGAAGGGGGGAGAATAACCTGCTATGTGACCCCGGATCTGAGTGACGAGTTGGAAGGAGAGAGAGAAGAAGATGGGCGAAGATAATGGAGGGGATGAGCAAAAAAAAAACAAAAAAGTGCCCGCCAGACCCCCCCGAGGGAAGGCACGACAGTTTTCTCATTTTCTCTCATTGTTCACTTTTGTAGAGTAAACTTACCGGGTTGACATGGAAACATATATGATACCCGGAGCGACAAGTAGGCTTGGCTGCTGCGTGTGTATGGGTGTGTTCTTTCTACACGTCGACATCCAGCACAACCAGTGTCTGTGCCGATTCTCCAATAATCCTAGAAGAGATACAAGTTCTGTAGTCACAAAGCTACGCCACAGAGATACTATGGTGCCACGTGTGCAGTATGCACTGCAGTGGGCAATGCAAAGCCATGTCATCAAACTAGATACGACGAGCACGACATACGCAATCTATGAAATGGTGAAACGAAACGAAACAATCAAAGAGAAAACAAAAACAAAATGTGGGCAAAAAAAAGTCCATCTTAGTGTTGGTAAGTAACACCAAAAAGGGCTTGCTTTGATAAGTAAGTGGGGATTATTAGGGAGAAACCCTTTTAGGACCCCACTCCCGTTCTAGAGACAAATCTCACTTGGAATTAGATTGTGTTGTCTCCAAATCCTAACCCCAAGAAGCCGGTCGCCCCGGTGGTTCAAGTGGTTAACCTCGAATTCTACTTGTTTGAGTCCTGGGTTCGAGCCCCAGGTGGGTCGGACTTTGACTTTATTTTCAACAATAAAAATTATAGAGGATTCAATTGCGAGAGCGCCTTGAAGTGGGTAGGCACAATTCGATGCGGGTCGACGAGGGAAGAAAACGCGGAAATCTTCTCGCGATCAAAATGAAGGCACGTACCGTAGCGGGAAGGGGGAAGAATAGCCTGCTATGTGACCCTGGATCTGAGTGACGAGTTGCAAGAGAGAGATGAGAAGATGGGCGAAGATAATGAATGGGATAAGAAAAAAAAAATCGGAACAACTGCGGTACTAAAGGGGTTAAACGCGCTTGGTTAAGCATGCATTGATTGGCTTCTATTTTTTTCCAGCGAAAATGAATAGTTTTTGCTGTGAAATAGAAGGCGTTTTCGCACCGGGTTCTGCACACGACCACCACACGAATCGGTCAGGAGACACATACATACATATCAGTGTCAAGCTGTCTGTATGTCGAGGCAAAGCTACCTGTCTAGACATATGTCCCGTAGCCTCCCCTTGCAGCAAGATCCCTTTTTTTGTTTGTGTAAACCCTTTCATATTTTATCTACGTGGACCTGATTTACTCGTTTTATACAAGTATGGAGTATTTTTTTTTATATCGAAATTCCGGAATGCATTTTTCTGTAGATCGAAGTCGGAAATGTACAAAAGAACAAAACAAAAAAAAAAAAAAAAAAACCCAGGGAAACACACTGGCTGTTATGCTGGACGAAATTTGAACTCGTTTCCGGAGTAACGGGGAGTTTTTCAGCGTCCCCGTGTTTTATTGATCAAGGCTGTCTGTCAAAAAATTTGCTTCGACGGTGTCTGTCAAAAGGGGTACGAGTGCTGTCCCCCGATATTTTCGCCACACACAGCCCGCCACGAACAAGCGCATAGCTGAGGGACAGCACAGCACACAGGAAGCATACCACAGGTATCGGACCACACCAAATGACAACCTATACCTCGTAATAAAAATGTGTTATATGTCGTTGATTTCCGAGCGAGAAGATATAGGGTCATTCTTATCGGAGAGCTTTTCCCCCAAATTTTCGACATTTATTTATTTCTCTCGCGCAATTATTCAATATTCCATATTTATTTTCCTGATTTATAAAATTCCAAATATTGGAATGTTAACGAATGAACTTGATATTTTTGGTTCTCTCTGGAGAATTTCACGAATAGTGACAGAACGCCTCCGTATATATTGACACATACCTCCAATTATTTCCAAACTTTAAAATTAATTATGGAAAAAACGCCCTCCGATAAGAATGAACCTTACTCGCTGATTCTCGGCGAACAATTATCACCAAGCTCTTCAACTTGACTTTGGAACGCTCGTGCGGTCGAACTCACAGCTGATGCACGACCATCAAGCATCACGCGGCTTGGACAATGGAGTATCGACCATTTAACGGTCGAACCCACAGCTTAGCTGGCGAAATTTGACATAAACTTGAAATCTAAACAAAATTGTAAAGAATCAAGAAGGATTTTCAATTGTTGAGAGCGCCTTGCAGCGTGGGTAGGCACAATTCGATGCGAGTCGACGAGGGAAGAAAGGCTGAAATCTTCTCGCGATAAAAATGAAGGCACGTACCGTAGCGGGAAGGGGGTAGAAGAGCCTGCCATGTGACCCCGGATCTGAGTTACGAGGTAGGTGGAAGGAGAGAGAGAAGACGATGGGCGAAGAAAATAAATGGGATGAGAAAAAATACATATATATTTTTTATATTTTTTTTCTCATCCCATTCATTATCTTCGCACATCTTCTTCTCTCTCTCCTTCCAACTCGTAACTCAGATCCGGTGTCACATAGCAGGCTCTTCTTCCCCCTTCCCGCTACGGTATGTGCCTTCATTTTTATCGCGAGAAGATTTCAGCCTTTTTCTTCCCTCGTCGACTCGCATCGAATTGTGCCTACCCACGCTGCAAGGCGCTCTCAACAATTGAATCCCTTTTTTTATTTTTGCAAATAAAGTCAAAGTCCGACCCTCCTGGGGCTCGAACCCAGGACTCAAACAAGTAGAATTCGAGGTTAACCACTTGAACCACCGGGGCGACCCCGTATGTATCCTTTTTTTGGTCTTCTGAAATGGGATCCAACATATTTGATACATACATCTCATTTCCTTCGATCATGTTGGTAATTTTCAACCCAAACACCAGTTTACGCGCCTAGATAAACTTGGTTTGGCATTTTCGAGACGCGCGTGCGTGTGTTCCACATGTTCAACGCAAACTGCCTTCGAATAGCTGCACAGACCTGCAACACAATGATATTTCTGGGGCAAGATCTTTTTAATGTACCACCTGTCCTTATCCACGTTGTTGAAAGCGACGGGAAGGGTGGCCTGTATCATGATGACAGAGGCTTACAGCAGCAGCAGTGCTGCGACTCTACAAGACGAAGCTGTCTAGTACAGAATATGATAATAAGCATGCTTGAATCAGCTTTCTCGGTTGCCTAGTCAAGAGTGCTTTTCTGCTTGAAAGCAAATAACCACGACAATAAGGTTGCTTTGGTTATTATGCTCGCATTATTAAGCAATTCCAAACTAAAAATTGAGTAAGCATGCTCATTTTAGTTGCTCGCCAACAATTGTCCAACTAACTGCGTAAAATTGGGAGCTGCATGGCCGACCTCCTGAATTGACGGGGTCTTGGCTGTGGCCTGTACGTATCACTCTGTGCGTATGTAGTACCAGTAGTATACGTATATGTAGTGCTGGGTTTTGTCTGGGCCTGCGACATCTCTTGAGGGAAGACACCACAGATATTTCGTTCAATTTGTGTTCTCCTCATTAATTTGTTTCATTTCATTTCTTATTTTTTTTTGTCTTGTTCAATTCAGTCGAGTAGGTTTAGCAGTCTGGGAGAAGGGATCTTTAGGGATGTTTTTTACTAGAAAAATGTGTAGCGTGGTCTGCACTTCGGAATTGTCGTCCGCATCTAAGAAATTTCCTGGTTTGATGCAAACTCGGCGTAGCCTCGTTTATGGCGAGTTTTGGCCCGTTTCGGCTGCGGTTTGGGGTCAGGGTTAGGGTTAGGGTTAGGGTTAAGGTTAGAGTCAGGGGTTGGGTTGGGTCTTCGCCAGTGCCTTCATCCCAACAGGAACCTAAAGATCCCTTGTCCCAGATTGTTAAAGGTCCTCCTTGTTTCCGAGTTTTTCCTTTTTCGGGAAAGTTATGAGGGATCAATGTGGAAGATCATGCTGCGCATTGTCCGAAGGCAAGAGAAATGTGAAATGAAAAAAAAAGAGCAAGACAAAAATAAAAATGGTTGACTCGAGGATTAGGGTTAGGGTTAGGCTGTGTGTCAACCGGTAGAAACAACGGTATAATGGGAAGAAAACACACGCATTGCAGCGTCTACTTTGCTCAGTTCAGGCTGCATGTAGTATATCCGTGACTTAGTTTTTGTGGTCACATATTACTTGTATCTCGCTGAAGGACTCACATGTGTGTGTGTGTGTTCTTCACATTAAACCGTTCTTTCTACCCGTCGACATCCAGCACAACCAGTGTCCGTGCCGATTCTTCAATCCTAGAAGAGATACAAGTTCTGTGGTCACAAAGCTACGCCACAGAGATACTACGTTGCCACGTGTGCAGTGTGAACTGCAGTGGGCAATGCAAAGCCATGTCATCATACTACATACCACAGGCACGACATACGCAATCTATGAAATAGTGAAACGAAAAGAAACAATCAAAGAGAAAACAAAAACAAGGTAGACAAATCGAAAAAGAAAAAAAAGAAAAATGAAAGCAAAATCTAAGAGAAACAATCTGTCGTGCCCCCCCCCCCGCAGGCGAGGTGGCCAACACTTGAAAAAAAACGAGCTGGAAAAAAGAAGAAGTAACAAAAACACCACAGCTTGTGAACAGAGTAAGACAAAGAACCAAGGAGAGAGTAACAAGGAAAAATAACAAAGGGGAAATAACAGGCAGACCAAAGCCCAAAGCACCTTCCAGGTGGCGGCAGCAGCTTGTGGTACGAGTAGTATAGCCAGGTTCTCCCTGCTAATCCGCCTGGTACCTTGCTACCCACACTGCCGTCTCCGCCCTGCGTTCGTCAACTATGCCCAGCCCCTTGGCGTCAGACAATACGAGCCGAGCAGAGCAGGTTCGTCTTCCAACCACGCCACACGGCTCCTTGAGTACGGCTAATCAATCAGAAAAGGAAGAGGAAGAGAAAAAATGAAATGAAAATCACGGAGAGTCAGCGCAAGAAGGAAAAAAAACCAAACTAAAAGAGAAGACAAGGGAAGACCACGTTCGAGTCAGCTACACCAGTTGGTAGCACTAGTAGTATGGTCATATTCTACTTCCTAGTCGACTTGGTGCCTTGCTACCCTGTCTGCCATCTCCTTCCTACTTTCGTCTACCGCCGTTTCCCTTCTACCCCTCCTGTTCCCCCCCCTCTCCGCATTCCCTCGGTCGGGCTTTATGCCACTTCTCCTGTTGCCCCCTCCCCCTCCGTTCCTTTGGGCACCATCCACAGCGGATGCGCGGCGCTGTCTACTCATCTCAGCCTCAGCCTCGTGCCACCTCACCATGAACCGTTCGGCTGCTTCGAGGATCCCCCGGTACCACTTCCCCACCTTTTTGGCTGCAGTGGACCACAACGCGGTCTCAACTCCAAACACCAAGGGGGCAACTTCCGTTGACCCTTCGGTGGCTCGGAACTCCCTAAGGTCTTCGACTATGCATCTATGCCAAGGCTTACACTGTCCGCCTGGTCTCGGGTTCTCCCCACCAGCTATCGTCCCGAGCATTACCCGATTGGGTAATCGCTCCTTGCTTTGCCGTGCCACGCCCCCCGCAAAGAAAAGCCGCCGTTTACGAATGGTCGTTTCGATGCTCTCGCAACGTGTCATCTTGAGGGCCTTCGCGTACGAGAGGGTGGCATGGTCAGTATGAAGTCGGCGCTGGAAGCCAATGACTCGCAACAGGACTTGGTGGTGAGCCGTTCGAAGCTAACGGACATTGATTTTGTTGGATATAAACAGGTAGAAAAAAACTGTATAATTTTAATACCGCTGACACATGGCATACGGGTCTTGAACAACATTTTGCAGGAAACACTAAGTGCTTAGATAGGGAAGACAAAACGCGCAACTAGTGTCCGTGCCGATTTTTCGATCTGAAAAGACGTGCCAGGTACAAGTTATCTGGTCACAAAGCTACTCCACAGAGATATTAGATTGCGACGTATGTATGTATGTGTGTGTGTGTGTGTGGTCTTCACATTAAACCGTTCTTTCTACCCGTCGACATCCAGCACAACCAGTGTCCGTGCCGATTCTTCAATCCTAGAAGAGATACATGTTATGTGGTCACAAAGCAACGCCACAGAGATACTACGTTGCCACGTGTGCAGTGTGAACTGCAGTGGGGAATGCAAAGCCATGTCATCATACTAGATACGACAGGCACGACATACGCAATCTATGAAATAGTGAAACGAAAAGAAACAAGAGAAAACAAAAACAAGGTAGACAAATCGAAAAAGAAAAAGAAGAAAAATGAAAGCAAAATCTAGGAGAAACAATCTGTCGTCCCCCCCCCCCCGCAGGCGAGGTGGCCAACACTTGAAAAAAAACGAGCTGGAAAAAAGAAGAAATAACAAAAAACACCACAGCTTGTGAACAGAGTAAGACAAAGAACCGAGGAGAAAGTAACAAGGAAAAATAACAAAGGGGAAATAACAGGCAGACCAAAGCCCAAAGCACCTTCCAGGTGGCGGCAGCAGCTTGTGGTACGAGTAGTATAGCCAGGTTCTCCCTGCTAATCCGCCTGTATGTATGCAGTAACCACACTGGGCAATGCAATGTCATGCCATACCACTCGATACTATAGGAACGACGTACACATTCAAAAAAAAAGAAAGAAGACAAATTAAGAGAGAAAAAAAAAAAAAAAAAAGCGCCCGCCCCCCGCAGCATATGTGGCACACACTCGAAAAGAACAAGTTGGGAAGAAAGGAAGAAAACACCACTTACTTCGGGTAAACAGAGCAAAACTGTCAGAGCCAAGAGAGACACTAAGAGGCAAACCAAAGCATAAAGCACCCCCCAGGTAGCGGCAGCAGTTCGGTGTGGGAGCGCAGCAGATTGGGCATAGCCATTTTGTCCGTGCTAGTCCTTCTGGTGCCATACCTACCCTGTCTGCCGTCTCCATTCCGAGTCCGTCTTGGGAGATTCCTGGCCCCTCGGCGTCAGAATATGCGAAACAAGCAAAGGAGGCTCGTCATCCACCCACGCCTCACGATTCCTTTAAAAAGGCTCATCAATCGAATAAAGATGAATATACAAAGAACGGAAAGTCACAAAGGATCAGCCAAAGAAAAGAAGAACAAAACATCTCAAATATGACAGAGGGAGACCACACATTTTCGAACGAGCTGCCCCAGCTGGTGTCACGAGTACTATATATATGCGTGTTCTACTTCTTGGTCGGCCTTGTGCCTTGCTATACCCTTCCGGTCATCTCCGTCCTACTTTAGTCCACCGCCGTTTCCCCTGTACTCCTCCCGTTCAACCACCTCTCCGCATTACCTTGATCAGGTTTTCTGCCACAAGAGTAAAAAGTGTGTATGTGTAAAGGAAAACGGCATCAATAACAGCCACCCTATCTCTCATTTTGTTCCTGCATTTGTCGACAGTAGTTGTATCAGTAGGGCTGCCCCTCGCTCCCACCCCATGTCCCCGATTTTGCCGTCGGAGGTTGCGTGGCTAAGCCGGCTTATCTGCGCGTCGTCCCTGTGCCACTTCGCCATGAAGCAGTCCAGCTCGTACGGAGAAGACCAAATCTGGAGCTGCATAATTCAAGGAGTGAGTGTGTCTAATTAAGATAAATAATGAATACATACCTGGTATGTATATATATATATATTTATTTTTCTCATCCCATTCATTATCTTCGCACATCTTCTCTCTCTCCTTCCAACTCGAAACTCAGATCCGGGGTCACATAGCAGGCTCTTCTCCCCCTTTCCCGCTACGGTACGTGCCTTCATTTATATCGCGAGAAGATTTCAGCCTCTTCTTCCCTCGTCGACTCGCATCAAATTGTGCCTACCCATGCTGCAAGGCGCTCTCAACAATTGAATCCTTTTTTTTTTTTTTTTTTTTGCAGATAAAGTCAAAGTCCGACCCACCTGGGGCTCGAACCCAGGACCCAAGCAAGTAGAATTCGAGGTTAACCACTTGAACCACCGGGGCGACCATTCTGAGGTTATACGTGTGTCTGCGTGTTTGTGTTCTTCACATTAGACCGTTCTTTCTACCCGTCGACATCCTGCACAACCAGTGTCCGTGCCGATTCTCCAATCCTCGGATATACGAGTTCTGTGGTCACAAAGCTTCGCCACATAGTTTGTTTTTTTTATCGTCCCATTCATCATCTTCGCACATATTCTTTTCTCTCTCCTACCAACTCGTAACTCAGATCCGGGGTCATATAGCAGGCTCTTCTCCCCCCTTTCCGCTACGGTACGTGCCTTCATTTTTATCGCGAGAAGGTTTTAGCCTTTTCCCCCTCGTCGACTCGCATCGAATTGTGCCTACCCACGCTGCAAGGCGCTCTCAACAATTGAATCCTTTTCTATTTTTGCAAATAAAGTCGTAGTCCGACCCACCTGGGGCTCGAACCCAGGACCCAAGCAAGTAGAATTCGAGGTTAACCACTTGAACCACCGGGGCGACCATTCTGAGGTTATACGTGTGTCTGCGTGTTTGTGTTCTTCACAGTAGACCGTTCTTTCTACCCGTCGACATCCTGCACAACCAGTGTCCGTGCCGATTCTCCAATCCTCGGATATACGAGTTCTGTGGTCACAAAGCTTCGCCACATAGTTTGTTTTTTTTATCGTCCCATTCATCATCTTCGCACATATTCTTTTCTCTCTCCTCCCAACTCGTAACTCAGATCCGGGGTCACATAGCAGGCTCTTCTCCCCCTTTCCCGCTACGGTACGTGCCTTCATTTATATCGCGAGAAGATTTCAGCCTCTTCTTCCCTCGTCGACTCGCATCAAATTGTGCCTACCCATGCTGCAAGGCGCTCTCAACAATTGAATCCTTTTTTTTATTTTTTTTTGCAGATAAAGTCAAAGTCCGACCCACCTGGGGCTCGAACCCAGGACCCAAGCAAGTAGAATTCGAGGTTAACCACTTGAACCACCGGGGCGACCATTCTGAGGTTATACGTGTGTCTGCGTGTTTGTGTTCTTCACAGTAGACCGTTCTTTCTACCCGTCGACATCCTGCACAACCAGTGTCCGTGCCGATTCTCCAATCCTCGGATATACGAGTTCTGTGGTCACAAAGCTTCGCCACATAGTTTGTTTTTTTCATCGTCCCATTCATCATCTTCGCACATATTCTTTTCTCTCTCCTACCAACTCGTAACTCAGATCCGGGGTCATATAGCAGGCTCTTCTCCCCCCTTTCCGCTACGGTACGTGCCTTCATTTTTATCTCGAGAAGGTTTTAGCCTTTTCCCCCTCGTCGACTCGCATCGAATTGTGCCTACCCACGCTGCAAGGCGCTCTCAACAATTAAATCCTTTTCTATTTTTGCAAATAAAGTCGAAGTCCGACCCACCTGGGGCTCGAACCCAGGACTCAAACAAGTAGAATTCGAGGTTAACCACTTGAACCACCGGGGCGACCGGCTATATTACGTTGCCACGTGTGCAGTATACACTGCAGTGGGCAATGCAAAGCCGTGTCATCATACTAGGGGAAGTGGTACCGGGGGATCCTTGAAGCAGCCGAACGGTTCATGGTGAGGTGGCTCGAGGCTGAGGCTGAGATGAGTAGGCAGCGCCGCGCATCCGCCGTGGATAGTGTCAAAGGGAACGGGGGGGGAGGGGGCAACAGAAGAAGTGGCAGAAAGCCCGACCGAGGGAATGCGGAGAGGGGGGGGAACAGGAGGGGTAGAAGGGAAACGGCGGTAGACGAAAGTAGGAAGGAGATGGCAGACAGGGTAGCAAGGCACCAAGTCGCCTAAAACGTAGAACATGACCATACTACTAGACTATAGTGCTACCAACCGGTGCAGCTGGTTCGAACGTGGTCTTCCCTTCCTTGTCTTCTCTTCTTGTTTTTGTTTTTTTTCTTTCTTGCGCTTACTCTCCGTGATTTCCATATTATTTTTTTCTCTTCCTCTTCTTTTTCTGATTGATAAGCCGTACTGAAGGAGCCGTGTGGCGTCGTTGGAAGACGAACCTGCTCTGCTCGTTTCGTATTGACTGACGCCAAGGGGCTGGGCATAGTTGACGAACGCAGGGCGGAGACGGCAGTCTGGGTAGCAAGGTACTAGGCGGATTAGCAGGGAGAACCTGGCTATACCACTCGTACCACAAGCTGCTGCCGCCACCTGGAAGGTGCGGTGGGCTTTGGTCTGCCTGTTTTTTCCCTTTTGTTTTTTTTGTCTTCTTACTTTTTTCCTTGGTTCTTTGTCTTATTCTGTTTACAAGCAAGTGGTGTTTTTCCTATTTTATTTTATTTTATTTTATTTCTTTTCTCCAGCTCGTTCTTTTTCAAGTGTTGGCCACCTCGCCTGCGGGGGGGGGGGCACGACAGATTGTTTCTCCTAGATTTTGCTTTCATTTTTCTTCTTTTTCTCTTTTGATTTGTCTATTTTGTTTTTGTTTTCTCTTTGATTGTTTCGTTTCGTTTCACCATTTCATAGATTGCGTATGTCGTGCTCGTCGTATCTAGTTTGATGACATGGCTTTGCATTGCCCACTGCAGTGCATACTGCACAACACGTGGCAACGTAGTATCTCTGTGGCGTATCTTTTTGACCACAGAACTTGCATCTCTTCTAAGATTGAAAAATCGGCACGGACACTGGTTGTGCTGGATGTCGACGGTAGAAAGAACGGTGTAACCCTTTTAGAACCGCAGTCCCGGTTTGGGGACAAACTACTTGAAATTTGAGTGGTGTGTCACCTAAATGGGACTGCGGTTTTAAAAGGGTTAATGTGAAGAACACACACACACACACCTGCTATGCCATATGCCATGGTTGGGCTTTACCGGGAAAAGTGCGATAAAAAAAAACGTGTAACGAACAAGTGCCAACCGTAGCGGGAAGGGGGGAGAAGAGCCTGCTATGTGACCCCGGATCTGAGTTACGAGTTGGAAGGAGAGAGAGAAGAAGATGTGCGAAGATAATGAATGGGATGGAAAAAAAAAAAAAAAAAAAAACGGACACCCCGAGGCCAACCAACGAGGCGATCGACGTCCAGCGTCCTCCCTGGGGCGCCGCTGTCAGCGGCCGATTGTTTCTGCCGGCACCCTCGAAACGGCTGTCGCTTTTGGGGCATCTTGATTGGCTGGCGCAATTCCGGAGACCCAAGCAGGCAGCAGCGACGGCGATACAGCGATCGAAGTCCCGAGCGTAGTCGTTACCTGGTCGGTGCTCGTGCGGTTTGCGGGGCAATGAGGGATGAAAAAATGGGCGTTCGACGGCTTCATAAATTTCGCATGCGCCGCGGATGGTATACTCTCCGCTAGAGGTCGCCAGACCTCGCGCTGAGGCTGCCCCGGTGGCCCTGTCTCTCGAGACAACTGGATACTAGTGGATAGTGGTGGATCTCGCCTGTGAAGCAGCCGACGACAAGGTTCAAATTTGTGTGGCTTGCTTCGGGGTCAGGGGCATGCCACGTCGAAATGGACAAACTCCCAAAGACGAATATTAACACACAGAGCAAAAGAAGTCCCAAAAAACTTCTTGTCGAATTCGTGTCCTTCCTTAGATTAGAATCAAACGTCCAAATCCCCAATTAAATGGTGATTTACTCTACCAATCAGATGCAAACCCAATCAAATGAAAAACAAAGTGGCGGAGTATAAAAAACTAAATGGGTCTTTACACTGCCTACTGCACAATACACTGTAGCATCTCTGTCGCGTGGTTTCGTGACCACAAAGCTTGTACATCTTGGATGATTGAGGAACCAAAACGGAAACTGGCTGTGGTGTTGCGGTAGATGTTGAGTGGTGGAAGAACAACTACTAATGTAAACAACACACACATACATGTGTTGAGGCTGTTTCTTATGGGAGCCGAAACCGGAAAACAGATCTGGATTTCCCCTTTATTGTGCTGCTGAAACCCATACAGCCAATATATTATGAGTGACCCATGTTGAAGATCATGCTGCACATTGTCGGATGGCAGAAGAAATAAAAATAATATATTATTGGTATGCCGCAGCAGCAGTGAAAGATATTTCAACACACGACACACAACACCTACCACCGACGATGGCTGCCGGTTTCGTCTGAACAAACCGGCCAGGAATGGGTCAGGATTTCACGCCTCCTAAGAGAACTCCGGCCACACAGCATCATCGTCCTTCAGGCTTGGTAGCGAGCTATTAGTGAGAAGTAAGTGGGGAATACGGCCTGGTAGGTTTGACAGCATTTATTTCGTGCTATACTGCATGGAGTATTTGTAGAGCAAATCGAGGGTGGATAGCTCCTTTGATGTCGACTAGGGAGGGTGTAATTGCTATTTAATTTGTGAAACCCTTCTTACTTCTTCCCCGCCATCATATTGAGAAAAATATCCTTCAAAACTCCAAGAAAATATGGATCACGAATTTTCCACGAACGTTCTTGCCCTAAGTTTACGTGACAATCCATTGATTTTGCTGAGAAAACTATCTGTTAAAAATCCTGGTGGGTTTAGCAGTCCGGGAGAAGGGATCTTGAGGATATTTTTGACTTGAACTATACGTGGCGTGGTGTGCACTTCGGAATCGTCGTCCGCAACTAACTGAGAAATTTCCTGGTTCGATGCAAACTCGGCGCAGCCGCGTTTAAGGCGATTTTTGTCGCGTTTTGGCTGCGGTTTGAGGTCAGGTTTAGGGTTAGGGTGAGAGTCAGGGGTTGGGCTGGGTCTACGCCCGTACCTTGATCCCAACATGAACCAACACATCTGAACAGCCTACCAACCTAAACACCCCTTCTCCCAGATTGTTAAAGATCGTAAAAAAAACAAAACGCACAAAGCTGAATCTTCGCCTCCCTCGAAGAATGGGTTGCTCCATCTCCCGAAAAAAACTTACAGCCGGCATTGGTTGCGGGCGAGGTCCGCGCCCGACCTGCGATGCCAACTGCCATGTGCGCACGCAAATCGTGAGAAGAACAGCGCCTAACGGGCCCTCAGCCGCACCGAGCGGCAGCTTGTTGCAATAATAGGTTGGTTGTCTGCGGCTAGAGTAAGACACGCTCTTGGCCATATGCGCTCCCAGCTTCTCAATAATATGGAGGTGACAATATAGATGGAAAAAACACGAAATGTTTGGGCGAATCACGGGCGGCCGGGACCAAGCATGTGTGTGGCATGTGGCGACAGACACAAATGATGATGATAGCAGCAGGACATAGGACGGTCGACGCTGTGGCTCAGACAGATATGTCCGATGTTTGTTCCCGACAGAGTGCGGGCGTGTGATGGAGTGCACGGGGGTGCGGATATGTTGCTGTGTGAGGAGCAGAGACGGTAGGGAGTCACGGGCAACGAACACATCTGTAGCTTGCAACTTTCAGGGTCGGGGACCAACTTGAACCAATCCTTACTACAGGATCGACTTCCAATTGATGTCGGCCAGTACCATTTCGTACACTGAAACAGCAGATCGACACGCAAGGGTCGGGATACAAAAGACTATATTTATTTGCGAACTGCTGTGAGATATATTTGCGAACTGCACATGAAAAAATGCGGTCGGGTCAAAATTTGAAGCTCACAAACCAAACCTCATCGGAAACAGCCTGTGGATACCACATCATCACTCCTGTATATATATGCCCGCCAACAAGAAACTCCTACGAGTATTTCGAGTGAGCCTCAGTCTCTTACTTGTTGCTCAAGGCCAGGTATTTTTCGTAATTAATTCAGGGTATTATACAGTACAGGTATTGAAACGATTTTTCTTCTGTGGAGTTTCATTCTGTACGCCGGATACTCGGAAAGGTTGACTCCTCTTGCCTCTCGAATTTCCCATAGAGATAGGAGTAGTAGTAGCAGTGTGAGTGATGGGAGTGGTACACAAAACCTGACACCTGCAGCCACCAACGGCAAATTACTACTCGGTGGGATCTGCATGATTTGCAGGATGTGTAATATCGGCAGGATCAGTATGATCTATCTCTGCGATATCTGTATGATGTACTTGACCGGAATCTGGGTGATCTGTATGCCGGGATGGAGTCTGAACGATCTGCAGGCTCTGTATGATCTGCAGGATTACCGCATGATCTGCTGAATCTGTAAAATCTGGATACCCCACACTTGTTTACAGCACGTTTCGCTGGCAAGGGGTACATATGTATGTAGTAGGCATTTCACACGTCTGTCCCTGAGTTGGGACTTGGTCTGTGTGATATGTACATACGAAGTATGTGTGATCTGCAGGATCTGCGTGATATATAGATACGAAGTATGTGTGATCTGCAGGATCTGTATGATTTACCCGAGCGGAATCTGTATAATCTGTAAGGTCTGTTCGTCTAGACCAGGATGGGGTCTGTATGATCTGCATGATTAGCATATGTTTTTCGGTGAGTTTGCATTACCCATGTTCATCCGTGGCTTAGCATGACCTGCACGATCTCTATGATTTTGCAGGATCTGTAATTTTTGACAGGACCTGAGTCCGATCGTGATGTATGTGATCTGAACATCTTTACCGGGTGGGATCTGTATGATGAGACAGATACTTCACACGTACGTGTGTACCTGAGTGGGAACTTGATACGTGTGATTTGCAGGACCTACGTGACCCCCCTGAGTGGAATCTATGTGATGTGTATGATATGTTGATCTTGACCGGCATTGGGGTTTATGCAATCGGCAAGATCTGCATATATATGTTTCTCGATGGATTAAATTTCGTGTTATCCATATTTATCCGTGGGTTTGCATGACCTACGGAATCTGTATGATCTGTATCATCTGCGAGATCTGTAATATTCGACAGGTTTGTACCTATCTATGTGAGATATTGGTCTGTGTGGTCTGTTCATCTTCGCCGGGTGGGATGCGTATTATGTGCATGAAGGGCACATACATGTTTCGTGAGGCAGATAAAAAAATCAATCGAAAACATCAAGCTCGAAAACGAGTTGATAGTCAACCCTTTTTACACGAACAACGCAAATAACGCCGGGTGAAAATATAGGTAAACTCGTACACGAAACAGAGACCAGGGTGTGGTAAAACGATCAGTCGCACGGAAAAAAAAGGGTAGCAGCAAGGAAAGCAACCTGCGCCAGCAGCAATAGCAACAGGGTATTACACGCAACGCAGTACACGTGGCAAAAATATCCGATACAGGAAGAATCGCACCAAGACAATAGAAACGTGCTACGTGATGGATACAACTTTTTAGTACGTCTTCTACGCCAGCCACTTACTTGCAGCAACAAATAAATACGAAAATCCGGGTAGGTTTATTCCAAGCCTATTACAGTAACAACTGCAGAGGACACGAGGAGACCACGATCACTCCAGTGCTCGAGCGCGACCAGCACGAGACGAACCCGTGCACGACGTCGCGAAGAAGTCATGAGCACACGAAACATCAGCAGCATTGCTGCAGCAGCAGTGCTCAGAAGCACTCGTGCAACAACACTCGACTCGAGCAGCACTCGTAAGCCTGTCGTTACTGTTTGTTGTTTTACTGCTGCGTACTGCTCGAGCAAACCTCGAGCATAGGTAGGTTTCCAAGCCTATCGGACCGAAAAATATAACACGAGACCACGATCCCTCGATTGCTCGAGCACGACTTGGCCAAACGGTCAACGAGCACACGAGCACTTCGAAGCACTCCGGCAAAACTTCACTCGAGCAGCACTCGTACGCCTGTTGTTGGTCTTGCTGTACTGCTGCGTACTGCTCAAGCAGCACTCGAGCTGATGACCATGTAAGAGTCGTTTCTAACGACCGAAAGGAATAGCAAAAAACTTGCAATTTTGGAAAGACGTAGATTCCATAAAGTTGCCACGAACCTTTTATGGTAAAACACTGCATATATATATATATTGCAATATTTGACAAATGTTCGAATCATCACGCCCCCAGATTTTTCGTCAAACCCCTTACAGCAGCAGAAGCAGGTAGCCGACGGCACGCCGACGCGCTCTATGGAGTAAATGCTGCCGCAGAAAGGACTCCAGCCGCAGCCCACATACCTCAGGGATCCGCAGTTCTTCCAGCCCGCCTAAAATCCCCTGACCTGGGAAAAGCTGGGACGGCTGTTGTTTGTCATTCCTTTTTAGCCCCAGCACCAAAACGATACCCATGTCCCATCCATCCGGGGCTCACGGCCAGCGTCGCCAGCCCTATATTCGCTGTGATCAATGCCACCGAGTATCCACCGTATCTCCCTCTATTTCATCAGTTAGATTGAATCTAGCGTGGGGCTTCGTGGGGTGGTCTGGTTTGTAAAACCTTATTTCGTACCAGTAGTAGGCGTTTTTGGCTAAAATAGCAAATAAAATACCGGTAGCAGTTATCACTTTCCATAAACTTGCCAAGGAAGCAGCACGGAAATATTTTTAGAACAAGTTAGTTGGTTTTTTGTTGTTTTGGCAAGTCCACATTTATTTCCAAAAAACTTCTATCAATACTATTCTGGCAAATTATTTGCCAAATATGTGTCGTTAGAAATGCCCCTAAGCTCGAGCAGCACGAGGTCGAGCAGCACTGTGTGTCGTGCTGCTACACTTGCGGCGAGAAGCGAGAAGAACAAAATACTTGCCACAAAAAGTACAAAGATCCAGGCAGGTTTTCAATCCCTTGGATGGCTTTCCGGAAGTGGAATCCCATCCGGTGAGTTGCTTGCTGGCTCACGTGACTTGAACCGCTTAGAGCTTGTATGTGCCACGCAATCCGGCCGGGGCCAATGGTTGCACCATACAGTCCACACCGTCCCCCCAGCGGGCCCCGAGGCAGAACACACAAGAAACCACCCGCGGACAAACGAGAAAAGTGGACTATTCCGGAACAAACGGCCATTTTGTGCAAAGTAATGTAGTTAGTTCTGTTTTTGATTTAATATCGGTAAATAGCCTGATCAGGTGTGACGTCAGTTTATTTTCAGTCGGGAACGTGGATTCAACATTTTTCAGGCTACAACAGCAGATGATTGTGAATCGCTACGCTGCTCATCGTCCGTCAGATCGTATATACTTTTTTGTGTTTGTTTTTTCTTCAGGCGTTTCATGTAAAGGGGAGCGACTGTCACGAGAGTTTGACCTTAAATATTAATAGCTCCAATAAAAAAGGTAGAGCAGGAGGGAGTTGGTTCAAAACTGATTCGCCGTATATTAATGCTCGTGGGTTCAGAGAGGTCCTCATCTTCCAGCAGCTAGCTGCGCCCAACCACAGATAGATACACACATATCATACATGTTGATTTATCTCATATTCCCCGAGTAGCGTGTGAGTTTCACACGCGGGCGTTCTTTTCCATCTCGTCCCATCGTGGCCCTGGGATTCGTCGAGACTCGTCGAAGCTACAGCCAGCGCAGCAGTTAGTTGACAAAATGGTCACTGATACCGCGCACCGCGGCCGTCGGGTGATGTCACGTGCTGCTGACGGGCGTAGACGGGATGCATCACGTTAACTCGCGGCGAGCACCAACGGAAGTGACAGCAGCCAAGCCAGCGTTGCCGATGTTGTCGTGTGGGGTCGTGTCGCGTGTTGGGTGGGCGTGTGGGCGTGTGATACTCGTACAAGAATGCGGCAAGAAGACTTGAAAACATTTCCGATGCATGAATCCAACTGGGGTTTTAGTTTGAAAATCCAAGTTTTCTCGACTGTCTGGTCCAGTTGGAAACCATGAGCAACGAATCGTGAATTGAAAAGGCGCTTGTTTAACCGCATAAGAAATCCAGTTTTACTCCGATCGAAAACCGGTTTTTCAATCCATGTTTCCGACTGCATAAGAACTGGCCTCAGAGCAAGGTTTTCGTTGAATCTCATTTTTTTGCAATATATGTGCTGATTTGTGTCTGATGGTAAGATCGCACCTAATAACACGAAATCTATATTTTTGTAAGCTAATTTAAGCAAAAAGTTGTGAAATCTAGGATTTCGTCGAAACTCATTTATTTATCCAAGTTGTGTGCGAAATAAGTGTGATCCGATACAAATGACGGCAACTCGTCGACTATGTTACTGTAATATCTCCAAAAAATGGAACTCTAAAATTCCTCGTAGCATATCATGCTTTGAGAAATTATTCCCAGGTGTGAAATATGTACCACAGGCCCAACCCTGGTAGCATATGCTCGGAGTAATACATCCCTGGGGCGAAACATGTACCATCACAGGTATATATATGGAGATACTACGTATGATGTTGTTGGCCCTGTGCTCTAGGCGCTCCTCAGGGTTTTCTAGACATTTTTATCTGCGTTGTTCGTGCTAGCGCGAGATGAGGTTCACATAATAACGGAACGAAACTACCTCATCCTGATCCCCGACCCCGGCTGTGTCGAGGGCGGCCTCGTGCGTACTTGCGCCGTTCCCTGGCCGCCGGCTGACCGGGTGTGAGTACGTCAGTTAGTTGTGAGTTGGACCAGTTGCGTGTCCGATGATTGATTAATAACAGCCTCCTGGCCGAAGAATTTGGTTGACGGCTTATCTTGGCCCCGTCAGGCCTACGTCTGGCCTGTCAAACCCTTTTTCTTCAAGACTTAGTATAGTAATGTTGAGCATTGGATGCATTTTTTTGCAGGCTGCTCGTGAAGGGGGAAATGTTCCGTCAAACGACATCTATCTATCTATCTATCTATCTATCTATCTATGCTCGCTCGTGACTGCAAAAATATTTGTTTTTGTTCCATGACAGCACTCAGATTGAACTTATTTGTCTTGAGCTTAAAGGCCGCATCTTCCGCGGCTTTTGACAGATTATGTGATGGAATGTGGCTGGTGATGATAAGTCTCGGGAAGAGACCTCTTGCAGATGAATGATGACACCCAGTGATCGCGAGATACGTTTGTGCTGTCAATATAACTGGAGGGAGAAATATGGAAGTAAATATATAGTATGGCGTTTATGTGGCCGTGATCAAGACAGCGGTGATGATGGAGAGTGAGCTCGTGGGGCTGGCATCTCTGCCGCCCACTGTGATCATCATTGTGAGCACCCCAAAGGTGGCGTCTATTTTATTCGACATGATGATGACCCGGTATCCCTGATTTCCGTACCATATCTGATTCGACATGATGACCCGGTATCCCTGATTTCCGTACCCCATCTGATTTGATCTGATCTAATCTGAACTGATTTGAAACGTATGGTATATGATTTGTTTTGGGATAAAATATATATGTCTTGCTGAAAATATTATCGTAGATTTGGTGAGATCGGAATACAAGACAAACACAACGCGTACATACTATAGCGTGTATTCTAACATATTCGCGGCAGGAGTTTGGAGAATATTGGCTGGGGCGACGGGTGTCATGCTCCGCCGTTGCTTGTGCATGGGGGTTGGGTGTAACATGTTCCAGAAACGAATGTCGAAATTCCGATTCGGGCTTTTTTACGCGTGAGAGCACGAGCTTTGAGGCACAGTTGTTGAGATTCGTACGCTATTATTATACAAAAGGCTTTGTTTCGTGGGGAAAACGTTAATCAAATTATGCGAAGCGGAAAGAGGCCCATGATTGATTACATACCAGGTAGGGTTTTATGTTTGTAGTCGCTAACTAGCGACCTGGCAATGCCAAGAGTCCCTTCGCCATGCTTTAGGAGGAAACTGCTCGAAAGTCACACACGCTTGGCGTCGCGGATGTCGTGCGTACGACGTACGTGTCCCAGGTAGGGTACGTATTTCCTTTTTTCGAGACCTGGTACCTGGTATGCTGTACGTCCCTACTCGTACGTACGAAAGAGAAAGCACAGCACGGCACAGCAGTACAGCAGTACAGCAAATACAATGAAAACAAAACCGAAAAAGTCGGAAAGAAAAAATCCCCGCCCCCCTCGTATATATATATATAATATATATATTTATATGTTGTGCCTGGTTGGAACACGTTACACCCGGTCAAAAAGAAAAAAAAGGAAAAATCAAACAGAAGAGCTTGTCTCTTAGCCTCGTACGCCGCCAGCCTCTCTCGCGGCCATCTCGCAATCGATTCGGCCTGCGTAGAACTTCCCTTCCTCTCTGCCACGGTGGGCCCCACCGCCCGCCACACGTGAACCCCAGTGTTCACCGTGGCCCTCGTTTGCCAACTCGATAAAGTTAGTACTCAGAATGCGTTGCTCTCCCATTGATTTTTATTTTCGTCTCAAACATAAGCACTTCCTGACTATTATGTTGCATAGAACAAACAACCCTTCCTTATATACCCGTATATAGTACAACTGGAACCACATCATCAGGAGGCCAGACAGAGCCCATTCATGCATCCCTCGAGTATTGAGGCACAAGCGACGCCTGGCCACGAAAACGACGACCGCGCTCCTTGCAACCCCCGCTCTAACCGTCATCCCCGATGCCACACACGACCGTGCCGCGCTCGCCCCCGGTGCCGTATTCGGAGTACACGCACGCACACGAAACGAAAGAAGAAGGGAAAAGCGAATGAAATTGCCAAGAGAAATGGCGAATACAAAGACACGCTGGAAAGTTCAGACAAGTATGAAGGGAGGT
This sequence comes from Nereocystis luetkeana, assembly GCA_031213475.1. Classification (NCBI taxonomy): domain Eukaryota; class Phaeophyceae; order Laminariales; family Laminariaceae; genus Nereocystis; species Nereocystis luetkeana. Next base: position 45,082 of record JARUPZ010000015.1, read on the forward strand.
GACTCCCAAGTGCGAGCTCTGAGAGGCGAGGGATGTTTATATCCGAGCACGCTCAGAGGGAGTAAGTGGTTATACTTCGTATATACAGCCTTTGGTCGCGAAACAAGCGTCGCGAGCCATTTCGGCTGCTGTGCACGCCGGCCGACCAGACTCCGTAAGGCAGAGATGACGGGGTCTTTGATGTTGACCGAATCTGATGAGCCTACGCCGCGGCAGTACCAGAACGATGGTGGAGGTACAAACGTTGTCTACGAAAATAAGGTTGTACACACAGCACTAGCAAACCGTGTCACATGCATCGTGGCGTTTTGGGTGAGTTGTGAAGACGTGTCGTATTATTATGTAGCCGCCAAAAAACAAGAAAATAAGAAGTTACAAACGAGTAAATGTATGCATGTATGTGCGCGTTACGCTCACCGTGCAATATGATTTGTTGACGACCCTTGAGAAAGATATTATGCCTTTCCTCGTCGTGCCTACTACTACTGCTGTCGAGACGAATGGAGTACGCACTCGGTGAGACTCGAACCCACGGCTTGACTTAAGTAGGGATCATATTCACCCAGTAAAAATGAACTCCTGCGGTTGGAAACAAAACTACCAGGAATAAATTTAGGGCTGTTTCAAATGACTGTCGATTAACAGGGATCGTGATTGGGCACGTTTCAACATGTTTCAGGCCAAAACCTTTCCCGCAGGACCTATACCTGGTGTTGATTAAGGAGTGTTACCGATCTTTAGAAAACACAAATAAAATGACGTCGACGACAAACACGGAGACCAAACACTCTTTTCTCATATTTTGGTGCCTGTTTAACGACTAAAGCCAGTCGTAGGGAGTCTAACCTGCTTGACCTCTCCCTGCACTTGAAACGCGTCGTTATCTTCAGGATCGTCTGCACATGCCGGTGGCTCAGGGACATTAGTCATCACATTGTGTGACACAGGTTGCCGTGACCGCCCCCTTGCATACTGTAGGCGTGAACAACATATTTTGCAGAGATTAAACTAGGTAGCACACCATCAATGTAGCACACCAGTTGAGGTACCGAATAGATATATTGTCGACCCGTTTGGGGTTTGCTGCACTGCTCATTGTTCCATGTCACCACAATGACGCTTCTACGCCCGCATTGGTCATGGGAGGGGTTCCCGACCACCTGCAAAATGTTCACTACTTTCGAGCCGACTTCGCTACATACACACGGCAAGTTCAAATATCTGACCGTAAATACTGCTGTTGGGGTTGTGCCGCACCCCATACCAAGACACGTGTTTGCAGCAGACGTGTTTGCAGCAGGGTCGTCAAAAACGGGAAGTAGACGTACGAAGTATAACAGTACATCGAAAACAAATCACGAAAAACGTACCAGAATGAAATATCAGGTCAAGCTTGGTTTAAGCTGGAAGTAGGTGCACAACAAAGTCACACTTTGGGCGTTGTATAGGCTTTCTTTCGTATGTGATATCCCCATCTTCGTTATGGTGGCGGGAAATGTCAATGAAGCTCGAGCTGCACATTGCTGGATGGCTGAAGGTAGGACTAAGTGAATATGACAAAAAAAGGTAAACAAGTACATATCAGCACTGAATTTATAATGCGTACTGGTAGTAGTTAGTTCACGTGCCGAAGAATACTTGCAGGATACTCCGTCCTAAACAGAAGCAAAAAGCAAAGATAATGCCAATATGTGTGTAGCTACGATGAACGGGAGGGGTGAGTTAGGACCAGTAGACCTCCCTTGAACCGGTGTTTCTCTGAAATCGGCGTGGGTACTCTTTAGCTTTTCTTGTGTCCGTGCCAAGATGTTTGGTGCATCTATTTAATCGGCGTATATTTACTCTTCATTCGAATCAATTGCCTTCTGTACCGTAAGATACTTGGTGCTACGGTAGGTATATATTGTTTTGAGTGAACCTCGCCACCGTTGCCTTTGCTCCACCATTCTTTTAGATGAATCCTGTTTCCACCCTCCAACTATATAAACTGAAGGAGCACCCAGGCTCCATCCCACCATATACATATATATATATATATATATGCAGTTGTATGAGGGGGCGCGCTATTATTGCTGCACTTCATCTTTCTGTAGGTTTGATTTACTTTTTACAGTTAGAGCAAATAAATGCCCTCGAGGTTGCACATTGTATACATATATAAATGAACCCTGTATGTCGCATCCTTCAGTGTATTGCGTTTGGCGCTCGGTTGTAGATTTGCGTGCCTGCCGGGACAAGTTTCAACGATTCTTGGAGATTTCCCTGGAGTCGTGTCGGGGATACTACTGTATCACCTTGTTGTGGCTAGAGACTCTTTGGCTCACGGGGCTGCTCATCTGAGGGGCTATAAACTGCAATGATGTTGTACAGTATGTAGTTGGTGTTGCATAACAATATCAGTGTTCGTTTTAAAGCCACCGCGGTAGCCCATGGGATTGTTGGTCGGGTTACAGTAGACCTGTGCATTCTCTTGAAGGTAGTGTTTGATTGGTGCTACCGCGTGAAGGTAGGTATGGAGATTGTCGGTAGAGGAGACCAAGAATCGTGCGCGTTATACCCTTATCGTCGCGCACGTTTTTGTGTATAATGCCGGTATCAAGAGGGGGGATTCTGTTCTAAAGACAACATGCGATACGGTAAATAAATAGTAAGCCAGGAGAGAAACTCAAAAGAAGCATACAACAAAGGCATTCGCCTGCTTTTCTGTTCGTCTGCACCGAGCGGTAGTATCGTTGTCGTGCCCGGTCGACGATTTTGCAGTTGGTTACAGGAGTACCGTTTATGCAAGTTCGGTAGATGGCCGAAATTTAATAAGAACATGCTAGAGGAGCACACTGAGACTGTCCTGCGAACAATCGTACCAATGAGTCGGGGTTGAACAGTGTGCAAGTAAGTCCCGATCCATCTTGAATTTATACATATTTGCTCAAGATTTACAGTAGTAGTATTAATAGTGTGGATCAGCACACATCATGCGAGACCATTCTAGAGCTCGACGAAAATTAGGGTTCAGGGCCACACTTCCCTTGTTGTGCCACCGTCGAAGAACTCGTTCATTTGACGGGCTAGTGATATTCGACGACATTGACGGCCAACGGTTGAATGCCCCAATATCACGCGATGATGATTTTGATGATGTTATCAAATTAGCTCACTCCCCTGCAATTCTGCCTGTGGTCATAAACCAGGTTGTAACTGAATGCATCTCGTTGGGAAGAAACCAACCAGTACGAAGTACTGCACACGATAGTATCATACCTGGTACCTGTCGGCAAGGGAATCAAAACGGTACTAACGAACGAGCTGGTGTATACCGTCCCGTATAACTTCCCACCAAGCATCACCAGGAACATATAAATTTACGACAGAGTGTTCCTCGACGAAGACATGTATCATGATACCTACGAATGTCGCTCAAATTGCTGGATTGTAATTCATGGTTCATGATGCAATCTGTACCATACTACCCGTTTGGCCCTTCTATGATTCTGGTTAATGAGTGTTCTGCTTAATGAGTTGCTCGGTATGCGGCGAAAGGATCTTTTGTAGCTCTACGTTTGCCGGTGTCGGTGTGCTCGTGACATGGGACGATTTGCGTGCACGCGTTGTAAGAGCCCAATGTCCGAGTGTTTTTCGAGGGCTTCACACACTTCTCCTTTTGGGCTTGGCCTGTAGGTTGTCTTCCGGGTTACTTTGCTTGGAACGTTGAATCAATGCCTGTCGCTGCAATAGACTTTCGTGCAACCGTAAACACGGCTTGGTATTCGACGGTGCCACCACGCGACATGTACTGACGTTCCTATTTTTTGCGACGTGTCGGGTGCCTCTCCCACAAACAACGCTTTTTGTTTTACACTAATCCTCAATCAAAATCATTTACTTGTTTTCGTCGGCGCTTCAGCTATACGCTTGCCGTTTGAAGGGAGACACCCAGGTTGTTTCAAAACCACGTTTTCATTGTTCTGCAAACCACCAGTAGCACGATGAGATGTGAACACTACATCAGCTTTGTAAGCAGTTTTTGCCTTTTCACGTGATGCCTGTTGTCGTGCTGCGCTGTCCACAGAGCGGAAAGGTCGACAGCTTTCCAACCCTCCCGTCATCGGCCCATCCGTGGCCGTCTTCACCAGGTGTTGCGGATCTACCAGGATCACACCTTGCACAGCATGAACGATACAACTACAGGCCGATCTTCTACTACTGGTTGTGGGAGCGAGTGTAACTACGTGCTTCGGAATCCGTTTTTGGCTGTTCTGGCTTGGGCAGCGGTGGCGTTCGTTTGCGTGGCACACATGACACCAGTATCAGGCGACCCCTCGATCCCTGTCGTTGGGAGGAGCACATCAACCCTCAACCACACTAGCAAAAATGAGACGGCACCTGTCTGCTGGGAAACCCAAGGTGAATACGAGCGCGACTGTTTTCATCTTGAACCTCTCACAGCGGAGACGTACCCCCTGACGCTCGAGATGCTGCAGCGAGCGTCAAGTCGGTACACGACGACGGACCTAAGTCTGCACCGCGCGTTTCAACGGGCTAGGAAACGCGGTCTGCTGAAGGTTTTCGTGGTGGGCGGCAGCGTGACGTATGGGCATCAGTGCACATCTCCGGCAGGGTTTACAGGTGGCACATGTGCGTGGCCGACTCGTTTGCAGCAATGGTTCGAAGAACGCGTCGAAGACTTTGCGATAGAGGTGACGAATCATGAAAAAAAAACAGCATGTTTTGGATGTTTTGTGAAATTTTGTGTTTTGGACAAATTCACGGTACACACTCTAGGCTGTAGATTTAGACATTACGGACGTCGAACATTATGTCGCAGTATTCGAAGCGACAATAATAGCAACAGTAGTAGTAGTATTAGTAGTAGTAGTAGTAGTAGTAGTAGTAGTAGTAGTAGTAGTAGTAAGTAGTAGTAGTAGTAGTAGTAGTAGTAGTAGTAGTAGTAGTAGTAAAAGTGGTAGCGATAGTACAGTAGTACTGCCGACTTGATGGCTTGTACGCGTATGTAGCATTTATAGCCAGTTTGTCCTCCCACGTACGCTTCGTATTTAATTGCGCATTCCAATTATAGCGCCCACCTTGCTGCTTCTGCGAACGTTTGTGGGCATCATTGTTTCCAGGTAACCAATGTCGCGACTCCTGGGTACTCCATCTTGGACCTCCTCCACAACGGTCTACACGACACGCTTCCTGTCGATTTGGAGGTGGACTTGATTATCGTGGACTACGGCGTCAACGACGCCGTCATCGAAAATTTCAATTTTGACATCAACAACGTCAAGCGTGCTCATGAGTTATTCATCCTCCACGCCAGAAACGATATGATCAACATGCCGGCCCTCCTTTACGCCGAGAGCTTCATATCACCGGCTCGAGTGAGACAGGCTCCATGGCAGAAGCATAATATGGCTGAGGTACATGCAGCAGTCACGAAGAAGTATGGCATTCCCTTGGTGAGTCAGAGGATTGCGAGTTGCGTGGGCGATCTACTTACCGAGGGGTTGATATCTTGATGGCTCGTCGAGTTAGAGGGGAAACCTTGGAAACCAGTGAGTACATAGTATACTGCCGCACTCACGAGAGCTCTCTCCTTAGTTTCAGACTCGAACTAAGGGTGGCGTCGTTGTAGTTTTTTTCGATGGCTGAAACATCAGATGCTCACACGCAGCACTCAACGCTCTTGCGTATAGTAGTCCACTGGAGCTACCTTACAGTAGCGCCCACTACCCAAGGACACACGTTTTATAAGCTGGTGCTTATATATAATGTGCGCATGATACTCGTGACAAACCGGTAGGCTCAATCTTCCCCGCAAACTGCGATGTAAGCTTCGTTAACCTGTGCTGCGCAGGTTGCATTTCGAGACGCCGTGTGGCCGAACGACGACGATTCGTCTTTGGCGGAACGCGTGTGGGGGTCTGACGTGCACCCTGATTGGCAGGTGCAGCAACTGCTCGCCGACGTTCTCGTATACTTCTTCCAGAAGTCCTACGCGCGCTTTCTGGAGGTGAGGATTTGAGTTGGCAACGACTCAGAAACGGCATGTTCTATATGTACAGACTATGTCTTATCAGCCGGCTGCGATCGAAGAATATCTCCAAGGTTGGAAATGACATACCCGTCGTGGTCGGCAGACGCTGTGACGGGACTATTCATTTTCAGGACGTTGATGGCGTCGAGTGAAATCGTTCTACGATAAGTCGCAAAGGTATTGTAGTGCCAGTATGTGTTTGGCCTAACTATTCCTGACGGACGGAGCTCCTCGGCCGTCTCTCAATCTACCCATTATTGTTTGAATACGTTGTCACTTACAACCGTAGGGGCTATGGAATACCTGGTATTTTGTAGGGGTTTCCTTTAATATCTTCACAGCGCCATTCCGTAGGTGAGGCATGTGACATTGGGAGGGGAGGGGAGGGGAGGGTATGTTCGTAGAGTTCAAACCTGGATGCCCTGACCACCACGTGGTCTGAGGAGATGCTTTATAGTCGTTGTTTTAGAGGACAGAGGATGAGAGAGAGAGCGGAGCCTAGCTCGTAGCTCGGAGCGGAAAACGGAGAGCGGAGAACGGAGTGCTCGAACTCTCATCATGAACACACGGCAAAATTCACAATAACGCCTGCGAAGATATTCGCAACCCTCTACAACTTGTTACCGTCGCTGCTGGAACGATCCAAACGAACACCCTCCCTGGCTCTTTATAACAGTGACGAGACCGAAGAGACATTGAAGACTTGCTAGGACCTAAGAACAGCCAACGACATTCCCGCAGGAGGAAACCCGGCCACCGGGGAAAACCCCCTGTATAACACATATACTCCAAACCATTGCAATTAAACAACGGCCGCACTCCAAACGATGACCATGGCCAAAAAATGAAATGCCAAGCTGTGCCCTACTCCCCGATGCCCCTCAAAGTAGCGCAGGGTTGGTGACCTGACAAATTATTCCTCGCATCACTCAAACATGGTACTCATCGAACAATGCTCATACCCCCTTATTCGCCGTCCAAAGGCAGATTCAGCAAGAACCTACGATGAGACTTGAAAGGGGTCGCAGCAAGGGATTTCGTCAAAATATCCGCGTGCTGCTCTTCCGAGGCTACGAACTGAATGTCGATCTTCTTAGCACGAAGTAGCTCTCTGACAAAATGAAAACGCACGTCAATATGCTTACTCCGCGCAGACCTAAGGGGGTTCTCAGCCAACGCTATGGCCCCCTGGTTATCCTCGAAAACCCGAGCACATGATCCGCTTAGCTCTGGACAAAAACAAAACAACACCGCGCCCGTAAACAAAGCTTCCTTCACCCCTTCACCCAGGGCGACATACTCTGCTTCTGCTGTCTACAACGTAACACACCTCTCCGTGCTACTTGCCCAACTGACGGCGGCACCCCCTAGGGTAATTACCGTCCCCGATACCGAGCGCCTATCGTTTGACTGACCGGCATAATCAGCTTCACTATACGCTGTCAAATCCAATCCCGAACCCCGCACAAAAGTCAATCCCATAAACCTGGTCCAATGGAGGGAAGCCAAATTCTTCAAAACTGCCTTCCAGTGTCTCTCCGTTGGGTTGTGGGAGTGGCGCGCGACAGCACGCAGATGCGTTCGAGATATCCGGCTTCGTCCTGGTCGACAGCTACATCAAACTGTCCACAGCCTTCCTGTACGGCCAGTCTCCTCCAATTTCGCCCTCCTCTCGTGGACCTAGTTCCACACCGGGGGTCGCGGAGATGTCAGTGGATGAGTTAACTCCAAAACGATTTAGCACGCTCTCTATAAACGCCTTCTGCGTAATCGCCAATGCTCCCAACTCCCAGTCGCGCTTGAAAGCACAACCAATATACCAAGTCAGTTCGCCGAAGTTATTTGTGGGGGAATTTCGTAACTAGCGCGGCATGGAGATTTCTGCATGTCTCGTCCGATTCTGCGATCACGATGTCATCTACATGGACGGCCATGATCAGTTCTACCTTGCCGTCCACAACCATGCGAAAACCACACGGATCAGACCTACACTGCTCCATACCGTACTCTACCACGATTTCTACGAATAATCCGGCCCACTGCCGTCCGCTCTGCGTTAGACCATACAGTGATCTGTTCAAGCGGACGATCCTTCCTGGCATGTCACCACACCCACCGGGTAGTTTCATGTATATTTCGGCGTCGAGTGTCGCGCGAACAAAATCTTACGCGACGTCTAGATGAAAAATCTTCAGACCATATTCGTTGGCAACAGTCGCCAGAATTTTAACTGACGCTGACGAAGGAGTTGGTGCAAACGTTTGAAAGTAATCTACGTCCTGCACCTGGCTAAAACGCTAAGCCACAAGTCTGGCCTTTGTCTTTACTATCATACCATCCTTATCCGTCTTGTAGGTGAACACCCACTTCTCGCGTACAGGTTTCCGCCCTCGTGGCGGTGTCGCGGCTTCATATGTACCGGTCGTTTTGTGACCGTCTAACTCCATTTCCATGGCCTCGTGCCACGCCGCTTTATATCGGGAACGCTTTACATCTGCTACGGACTGCGGGGGCGGTTTTACGTCTTCCGGGAAACCACTCGGCATGCAAACGCTCAACTCCCCTTTATTTTGCACGGCAGGTCCTCCGGCCATCAAGGCCACTGCGTCCTCCGTCGTCCATGACGTACGATTCAGAATACTCCCAGGCGTCGTCAACCACTCGTACGCTGCCACAAGCAGCGCGTCTGCTGCTCCTCTGTCCATCCTTAGCTGGTTTACAGCAGGTTCACCCTCCAGGCGTTGGCTCTGCCCCCGGGTCCGACCCCATACTGTTGGAGGGAGCCGTCCCCAGCTGCTGAGCTCCTGTGCTGGCCTGCCCGACAGGATCGCGGGAGGGCCATCACCGTTCTGTTGGCCGGTGTCGGAGGCTGATGCTGCACCCGGGTCGCTTTCGGCCCTCCCTGGCGGGACCGAGGAGGCGTTCACGGCGCCCCCTTGAGACGAACCCATCGTCTCGAGTGTTTCGGTCCTCCCCCTCGGGGCCGAGGAGGCGTCCATGGTGCCCCCTTGAGACGAACCCATCGTCCCCGGTGTTTCGTCGCCGGCCTCGCCGTGACAGCTTCTTCTTTTGACGTGGGGCAGACATCAGCAGCAAGCATGCCTCCGTCCGTTGCATCCATTGCACAGCTTCACCGTGCAGTTTGCAACCCTGTGGCCCTTCTTGCCACATTTGAAGCACCTCCCTGCGAAGGTACTACCTTCGGCGGTTTTGGCTCTGTTGCCATTGCCACCGGCAGTCGCGGTCAAGGCACCACTTGACTCACCGCTGCGGTATGGACCTCTCTCTCCAGCCCTCCCAGGCTGGTCTGGCTGACCCCTCCGTGGGCCAACCCCGACAGACAACGCAGTTTGGCCACGTCCCGTCGCTGCGAAATTACGCAGAGCATTATCCCGTAAAATCGTATCATCTCCTGCTGTAGTGTCTCCTACAGCAGTGGGTACTGTCCCTTGTGGGCTCTCCCCTACAGCAGCGCTACCCTCAGCGCTGCCGGACTCCGATCGACCAATACCTGCTTCAACAGCAGCAGTAATCTCTCGTACTTCAGCAGTGGGTACTGTCCCTTGTGGGCTCTCCCCTACAGCAGCGCTACCCTCAGCGCTACCGGACTCCGATCGACTAATGCCTGCTTCAACAGCAGCAGTAGTCTCTCGTACTTCAGCAGGGGGTACTGCCTCTCGTGGGCTGTCCCCTACAGCAGTGGTTCCCACCTCTGCTGGGCTCTCTTTTCCAGCAACGCTGCCTTCAGCGCCGCCTGGCTCCGATCGACCGTTGTTCCTCATGAACTCGGTCATCATGCTCCTCATGGCACATAGCACCAATGCCTCGCTGTGCTCCAACGCCAGCTTGACCTCGCGTCGCAGCTTTTGAACTTCACTCGAAGAATAGTGCTCCACGCGAGCCGCCTCGCGTCGCAGCGTTTGAACTTCACTCGAAGAATACCTCTCCGAAGACATCATTGGCTTCCGGTACCAGACCCCAAACGTTCAAGTTCACTAGTGTTTTCGTAGTCCAAACCTGGGTGCCCTGACCACCGCGTGGTCTGATGAGATTCTTTATAGTCGTTGTAGTAGAGGACAGAGGAGAAGAGAGAGAGAGGGGAGACTAGCTCGTAGCTCGGAGCGGAGAACGGAGAGCGGAGAACGGAGTGCTCGAACTGATCATGAACACACGGCAAAACTCACAATAACGCCTGCGAAGATATACGCAACCCTCTACAACTTGTAACCGTCGCTGCTGGAACGATCGAAACGAACAGGGTACAACCAATATATCTATTAGTACCTGTTATGGTTTGCCTTTGGAGACTGTGCACAGAGCTCTCGGAGTCAGAAACCCTTTAACCATCAGGTGCCACCCATACCCCGACGTATGCGTGGTGTCGAAGGAGTTCGCATGCTCCACAGGTCTGTCACGAAGGACCGTCAATACCGCAGACTTCCTTAACTCAGCGTGCTTCATAATACAGTAGAAAACACAAGCCTCCCATATTGTTTTATGTCATAGACGTGATAAACAACCCCTTCCGATACCCCCGGCGATGCTCCTCAAACCCAGGAGCACGGTCGGCTGTTGAAGCCTACCCCTGAAGAGCAAGCCTTGTTGCTGTACGAGACTCAGGTGGGCTGCATGGCGGAAGAGCGTTCATTCAAAATGAACACAGCTGCTTACGTAGGGCTTCCCTCCCCTGAGGAGCAAGTGGAATCGGTCGGATGGTCTTTCTCCAACGACGCACGAGGCGGACGCGGACTAATAGGGTACGGCAACTCCTCACAACAGGCGATCGTGTCCTTCGACCTACCATGTGGCGGCGCGAAACGAGTGCTGGATATCGGATACCTTAAGAGCTACAGTGGCATGGGCGCTGTCAGGGTTGTGGTGCGTGGGGCTGACACAGACCCCAATGGCAAGTCTGACAAGGAATCAGATGGAGACACTGTCGTTGTCATTGACGGACTATGGAAATCCCGAGCTTCGGTTCTAGATTACGCGGTGATTCCCACCCCCATCGGTTTCGATGCTATCAGGGTTACATTTGAAGCTCTTACTGCCAACACAGAGGCGTCGCAGTCCAGTGCCCTCTCGGATGTAGATGAAAGTGAGTCGGGTGATGTGCGCATGGATCGAAAGTTTATTGTTGTGCAAATGCAGTGTTGTTGAAGCACCTTGGGGATAATCTACTGTGCGTATACAGTGGTTAAGTTTATAGTTGGAGTCAACTGTCGAGTGATTGGTCGTGCTTTTCATTTGGTTTTGAGCGAGGGAACCTTGTGTCTATTTTTATTTATTGGTGGTATTACTTGGGGGTTTGTTTTCGTGTGTTTACAAACATGAGACGAAAAACGAAAATTGAAGGATATTCGAATAAATACCATCCATTTGGTACGTAACTCTTGCATAACGTAACAGAAAAGATGGTAAAAGTACAGAGGTGTATCGAAGGCATTATGCGACAACAATGGCCGAATAAAAATTATACACCGGAACGTTGTGGGAAGAAGGATTGAAGAAAGGAATACACGTTGATCCTACTGCACGCCTCTGGGTCTGTGGTTAGGGAGCGACGCGGCGTGGGCTTCCTCGTTACGCAGTGATTCAGGTTGATTAAGTCAAATCTGAACCCGTCGGCGAAGTCGAACAGAGTTTCGAGTCTGCTGTTTCTGCGGCCGAACGCACAAATGTGGCGGAACGCTGGTGAGGGACTAGGGACAGAGCAATGAGAAACGGAGAAGGAACGGCCAGCAGCTTCCTGTTATCGAGTTCTAGCAAGAAAAGTGCCATCCGGCATTTTTGATCCCACTGAATGGTGTGGCCATGACGCCGGTACTGTAGTGGCCAAGATGGCAAGTGCGAGGTTTCCTAGGTTGACGCCTATCAACCGACGGACAGTTCATAAATTGTCCCACACAGTCGTTTTAGTCGAGTGATACAACTCTCGAGGAAGACATGTTTGGGTTTTGGTAAACATTCCCCCCGGGTGGTATTTGCCAAAGCGCGTTGGTGTATATTGCGCCGCGCTGACGATGACCTAAGCTGTAGTAGTACGGTCGTTACGCAAACTCCACGGTGGGTCTTTGCAGTAGTAGTGGACACTTTGCTTTCTTATCGACCCACCCACAAAGGTAGCAGGGCGGTTGTTAAACCAAAAGGAATTCGTACCAGTCGATACGAGGGACTCGGTGAGCTGACACACATAGACACGCAGTATCTGGCGAGCGAAAGAGACGATTGACATATACTGACGCCGACATGAAAACGTCTGAAAACCTGATTTTGGCATTCGCGTTGTGGTCGTCTATGCAAAGCGTACGTGTCAGGGGGAGAGGGGAGATGAGTGTGGTCGTGGTTCTTCTGTTAGCGTCAGCCCCGGCATCAGGTGGGCTCACAGTCTCGGGGCGTGCATGTATCAGTTCTGAGAGAGAAGCCGAAATTATTCAGTCTCGTGGCGTGCATGTATGAGTTCTGAGAGAGAAGCCGAAATTATTTAATGCAAAGCACTCGTGATATGAGCTACCCCTCCGAGATCCTTACGGCGTCATTTAACAAGCGCCTGTTTTCACGCTATGGTTTGTAATATTTTTCAGAGTTCAGCCCGCTATGCACTGGACGTACATGCCACTCTCACGCTCTGCCCAAGTTCATGCACGGACTCACTGATGTATCACGCACCCTCCGGTCCTGTTGATGAGCCATGGCAAACGCTGTCCTGACCAGTGCTCGTTTGGAGTAGTACAGAGCCGAGGGTAATAGACAAGGCTAGGTAGGGAGCTACGAGAGGTTGTCGGCTGCATCGGCCGCACATTCCTTCGTGTGGGCAGGCGTACATCCCCGGGTTCGGTCACAGCACCCCCCTCCGATTAATACGCCCATCAACTTATCTGGAACCCCTCGGGAACTTGGTGAACCCGCTGTAACATCCTCCCCAGCCCAATGGCCGGACGAGGGCAGTCATGGGATATCCTAAGCGGTGGATCCGAGATACACTATTATAACCAAGTTGAGGAGAGAATACCCGGCCTTTGCGATAGGAAAACGTCTCCCCAACACGGAAGTTCATGCGCGACCTTACTCACTGACGCGGAGAATGAGACGCCCTCTTAAGTGTACGACCTTCATGTATGATCACCGTGCCCCTTTTCTATGTACTCACTCCGGTTGCAATCGCGCACAGGGGGCTCCGGCCCTCGTGTTGCGACACAACACGAAATCGAGTAAAGCCCGCCAAACTCCAGCATGGCGAAAACACGCGCAAGACAGAAACAAACAAACAAACAAACGAATCAACCCCATAGGCCAAGCCAAACCTTGAATGCATCCCTATAGCATCCAACCCCGCTGATGGACCGGGCAAGGGCAGTCACAAGATAGTCCAAGCGGTGGGCCCGAGGAACACTACATCAGCCAAACTAAGGAATGCAAACCCCGCCTTGATTCTGACAAAAAACACTTCCCAGAATGACCCCTCATCTGTCGTCTAACTCGCGCGGTAAACAGGACGTCCTCTTAAGGTTAGGACCTTTTAAGACGGGCACCGCGTGGCGTTCCCGCGGAACCTCGCAGCTTGTGATCTGGAGCAGTGGGCTCCCACCTCGTGTGGAAAGAAAACGTGATTTCCAGTCAACCCCGTCACACTCAAAAATTGGGAAACTCGCTGTAAACTCTAAAAGAAAAAATAGGACCAATCGAAAGTATGCCCTTTTGCACTCAACCGATCTAACTTAGTTTCCATCAAACCCTTGCGCTGTGGGAGATCAGTTCAACCCTGAAGACGACCCCTCTATGCCAGAAAAAGTCGTCACTCAAACGAAACCATACATGAACAAAAGGACGACAACCAAACAACAACAGCAATGGTGCGAGAGAGAGTGCTGCTGATATGGAGTGACCATCCCCTCCCCTGCAGGTGGAACTCCTGACCTCGGCGGCGATCGTAAAATATGAAGAATACAAACAACAAACGCCGGGAGGGATGCAACTGCTTCCGTAAAATCACCAGAAACCACGCCGGGTTGCAAACCACGAAATCGCTCCGGCGTCTGTTCTACCTATCTATGCCAGAAAACGTCATCGCCTAAAAGTAACAATACAAAACACCTAAACAAAAGAAAGTTGACACAGACGTACATGAGGACGAACAAACAAAATTAACAAAAAACGCGTCACGCAGAGAAGCACACCATGATATTCCACCTGCAGCGTCTGCCTTCCGTATGCCAGGCAAAACGTTCACCAATTCCACCCAAAACACTGCTAAATGGATACCACAACCCAACGGCGGACGTCCGTCCCGTGCCTGGAGAATGCTTCAAACGATCAACCCAAAACGTTGAATGGAAACAACACCAGACAAAAACCAAAACCACGAAAGAGAACAAAACCTCGACAACTGAAAGCACCCAGAAAACCCACAAAAGGAAAGACAATCCACGGGAGGCATGCTACTCTATCCACGAACTACACAAAAAAACAAAACCCAATAGCCCCCCAAAGAGAAAACGCAAAACACTCACAAGGAGGCAAACTACAACACACCCAAACCATACAAGAATACAAGATCCACGAACCACGCGTGGAAAACATATCAAATGTGTAAGAATAGCAAACGCTAACCACAGTGATGTATGGCACAGGGGCCCATCTCCAGCGTCTGTTCTCCCCACGTCAGAAACAAACATCAACACCCAATACGAACATCCTAAAACGTACGCAGGGGGACGTACCACAACAAACCCCCTAAATACAACAAATGTATGTCATCCCTATGCCGGCGAAACCATCCGACATCCACACAAACATTCGAACAAATAAACTGAAAACGAACAACATAATCTACAAAGCCACACAAACATCATCTGGGAATAACTCAGACGAAACCATTAAAACAAGAACACACAACATACCCCCTCCGCCGGGGGGCATCTAAAAAGAACACGAGAGGGGCATACAACCACAATACAACATCTCCCCCGAACGACAAGTAAACGTATACTAACCACATCGGATAAGCATAGTAAATCCCGCAAGCAGAACCATCACAAACCACATGGGTGGGAACACGACGCCCTCCGCCCCTCACCGCCCGTCCTCCCCAAATCCGAGAACTACCTCAAACAGCCTGGCCAATATTACTCATGGCCTCGAACGCTCGAGCGAACTGTCGGCAAGGGGATCTAAAAGTTGTCCTGAGGAAGCCCACAAACTCTCCAAACACCCTCGCCAAAATTGCGCATGGCCCCGGGAGTACGAGCAAACAGTCGGCAAGGGGGCGTGGGGCCTTCCGCGAGGGCGACCCTCCCTTTCCCCCTTTTCCCCGGCGACAATCAAGGCTAGTGTGCAAGTGGTACGTGCTGTCGTACTCGATTCGAGATTCTGAGCCGAAGAGCGAGACGGCGACAGGGCAAAAAAGACGCTGGATCGGGGCGCAAGAGAAACGCGTGCCTGATCATCTGTCACCGGAGTCTTACGAGAGCAGGGAAGAGAACAAGGGAGCGACGGGGGGGCAGGAGGACTCAGGAGCGGGTACGACAACCGACGCGGCGTGAGTACAAACGACATTCATCTTCGTCTAGGCGCAGAGAGAGGGAAAGGAATAGACTGAGAGAGACATGGAGACCGTGAGCCTCGCGGCTTTGTCACCTAGCAATGAAGCGTGGGCGCCCTTACTCAACGTCGAACCCCGAACTTCGAGTTTCGGATCGAACACCATGTTACAGTCTCGTGTGATACACCGAATCTCGCACTGCGGGTTAAAGGCTGCAGATATACCGTACGAAAATCGTCTCCCGAACACCCGTAGATATCGTCATGTACTCTGCCTCCGTGTACAAACGTGTAATGCAATTATTTCTTGTGGGGTTACACGATTCACAGTCACCAGTGTACATAACAACTACATCGTAAACAGTTGTCCAGTCACCAGCCTTGATTGCATAGTCGCCATCCACTTAAATCTCCAACTAGAGACCACTGTTTGATCCCCTCTGGAAGGTATTCCCGTAAGTACTCAGATTGATGCACATCATGTTGTGCGGTGGTACCTGGCAGTGCAATAGCTTTCACGTTGTGGCTCTAACCGCATTGGGGACGTCGGCGCGAGTCTGGTGCACCAACACCTTAACCTACCCTTCGACGGTAAAGGTCATCAATGACGCTTTCTACGATAGAGGTAGAACATTTCCGGTTTTTGTTTCTGCATGACGGGCCTTCTGAACCCAAAATCGTCGGAACGCCAACCTTGTTTCGAAAAATGACGTTTTGCATACTTGAGCCATGGGATTTTTCATCGGGAAGCAAATTGATTTTTGCTGAGCTCTTTGTTCGGATAAAGTAAGGAGCTCCTCAAGTGAGGAGCCTCGGAAAATTCAGGGTGAACCTCTACCGTAGAACGCCTCCAATGTGCTGTCCGCCTCTGTCGAAGCGATAAAGCGTCAGGTAAGCAATTGCAAGAATACTCTTTCCTCGAATGACTCCCACCTTCGCTAGGGAACAAGTCCAAAATCTGGTTTTATATCGTTGACTTCCCTGGGTCCCAGTCCGGAGAATATCGGCGATTTTCATACCACCGCAACCCCCCCAGGTTGTGGATAGGAACGAACTGTTTGAAGGCCTGGCAAACCCTGTCACACCTACTCTTAATCCCCCAGGCATGTACGAAATCTTGATGTTTTACGATGGAATGGCCCCTGCCGCCACCAAACACAAAACACTGAGATCAGTCGCACACTGCTCAAACCAGAGACCCCTTATAGCAAATACCAAGTGGTGATGCCATAGCCGCGACTCCTGCTTCAGATAACATAGGCTGCGACACGACTTAACCACATTACCGGACATCGGCATTCACCCGTTGGGGAGGCGCATGAAGAGATCCGTATTTCGCTCTGGAAAAAAACACCTTCTCTGCATCGAAATGGCATATATTCAGTTCCACTCACAAGCGCAGCGTGAGAATGAATACTTACAACTGATGGGCACGGGGGGGAAGCCTCGAAAGAGTCAACGGCTGCACGCTGCCCAAAGCCCCTCGCTACCAATCCTGCCTTTGCTCACACTACTCTACCAAATACTGTCATCTACATTCAATACACCAACATATCTGAGATGACGTTCATACCGCTTCGTTGCTATGTGATGCCACTCCTCTCGTTCAACCACAGTGCCAAATGATCCCGCGTCGTACAGGCCACCAATCTCAGAGCGCATAAATTGATTGACACGATGCATCTTTCAAATTCATCCCAGCATTCTTGGAGATCCACGTCTCGGGCATTTCAAACTCTCTTGTGGGGCCTGAATGACGTTCAGGGGCGAACATGTCCGGCGGGGAACGGTCGTCATTGGCCATGCCAAGTTACATCCAGCGGGGCTACCATAGAAACGAAAAATCAAACATTTCCTGTTTCAGCCCCTCCCGCCGCCGTAACAACGACCGCGTGACAGCTGGCGATACCCGTAACTACTGTTGAGGCGGCCCCGGCATCCTCGACACGGATAGTAAAGGCTTCTGCGAGGACACCGGTGATTCACCTGTCACAGATGGAGAAGATGGCAGCGGCATGGGCAACAGCTCCGGCGATTCACCGATCACTATCGGCTCCTGCTACTGAGGCACGGACGACACGGCGGGCAGAGCCGCGTGCAACGACTCCAACAACTCCAACAATACACCAGACAATGGCGGCGACGTTTCTCACCACACTACAAAGCCCAACGGTATTTCTTGTTGCTGGGGGGGGGGGCATTTACAGCCCCTCCCGTTGCCCGGGACGGTGACCCGTCCATCGGGCACCCTCTGCTACCGGTCGTCCACTACCCTATTAAGGGCATGCGCCGGTAACCCCACGTCACTCCGGTGGAGTGGATGACGAGGCCTGATGGCCATAGTATGGTCTTGCTTCAGTTCGAGGCGTAGTTGGTGCCGGTGTTCAGGTCGCAATGTGGCCCCGCGTTTCGCTCAGGCTTGGCAGTCCTCCTTAACTCGTGCCATAGGGCCTCTTGTGGAGCTACCGAGACAAGCACATCATCCCTTACGTTCCATGCACCCGCGCTTTGAGGTCGACGGCGTCACATACCGACGGCCATGCTTCCCGCCACGTACGTGCATAACCCGGCGTGTTGACCGGGATCTGCACGCCATGGAACATTCGCTGGAACTCAAGTAGCGCTGGGGTCCCCCTTCGACAACAAGAGTCAGCTTGCGCTTCACCCGCCGGGTGCACGTCTGACTGTTTGTTGATGAACGTGAACTCGCGGCGGATGTTGTTGTCCAACAGTATTTTGATTTCCTAGCTGGCGATTTTTAGAGCGTTGTCCATGCAAAGGCGTTTCGGCTTCCCGTTGGAATGGACGGGCGCCAGGAAATTGCTGAAGCCGAGAGTACCGGCTATCGCGCTCTTGTCCGGCACATGTAACGGCTAGACCATGTTATTGGCGTCGTCGGCGATCACGAAATTTCACTGAGCACCGTCGATTGACGGTCCCGCGAGGTCAAGTGTTAGACACTTCAGTCGCATTTCAGCAAGGCATGATGTGGACCCAGCGACGGCTCTGCGGACGTCCTTGCCCCCCGGCCCCCGTCACGATATCCCAAACGTCATCGTCACTTTGATGCCTAGCTGACGAACAGTCTCACGTAGAGGGTTATCTAGGGGGTTGTGCAAGGAAAATCTGTAAGTCGTTGATGGCTGTCCATATTTCCTTCCCAGGCTTTAGCACTGCTGCAGGAAGTGCGGGGGGTTCTTCGTGCCTCGCTACCGGGGTGGTCTTGTCGGCGTTGCCGGACGTCCCCTTGCGCAAAACCAAACGAACATCGAACATGTCGGGCTCATCGTGGTCAAGCGCAGTATGGTGCTTCTCTTGAACCAACTTGAGTCTATAAGGGCCTGAAAGCACCCCCGTCACAAGTGCCACATTCCTCAAGGCTCCCACTATGTCCCAAGCCCAATGAATCGCCACATCAACGCAACCGACAAATCCCACCCCCATCTTTTTCCCGTCACGAGTAATCAAGAACTCCACGTCGGAGGCAGGGGGGCATTTGGCATTGAAGAATGCAGAACCACCCGCGCAGTTCATTGAGGTAAACCCACCGGTATCTCCAATCGCAATCCTTTCACACACGCCGTATAGATCTCACGACACCTCCGCCAACATAAGCGTCACATGACCTGCCATATCACGTCAAGTGCACCACGAAGAGAGTTGACTACTTCCCTACTCCCCCCGGTGTTCGCTGCTCGCAAGGGCTTGATTGCTGATAGTCGAGGAAAAAGGTCTTCCCTTGTAGGCTCTTCGGCTCTTCGACCTGCCGGCTCTGTCACCCCTGATCTCCGTCACCCTGTATTCCACCCCCCATACGGCTCCCGTCCAGGTGTGGTTCTCTGCCGCCCGTTCGGCCCCCATCCTATTGTGGTTCAACGCCGCCCATACCGCCACCGGCCCAATTCGCTGCGCCGCCGTCTACACCGCCCACATCCGAGTGCTGTATCTCACCGCCCACATCACCCCCCGAGTTACTACTGCGCGTTACCGCCCTGATCGATCCGTCCTCTTGTTGTTGGACACTGGACTGCTATAAAAAAGGCCGAAGGGTCATGAAGAAAGACCGTGACAATGTGTGCGTGGTTAGTGCAGTGGTGTTCAGAGCGCCAGCTGGCTAACACCTCACTACCCTTCTTGTTTCTCATATATATATATATGTTTCCTCTTCGTTTCGTCTGCTCTGCCTCGTTTGGGTCGCTTGCGTAGTAGGTTTTGCCTTATGCCTTATACATATTTTCTTAGCCACCGCCTTTTTATTTGTTCGTTTCCCTCCTCCCACCGTTGGGTTCTTTGTCGTTTTCAACATTGACCTCCACCTCATCCCCTTCCAGGGTCAGCTCTTTGTCTTTGAGTATTGCGAACCTGTGATCCCAAACCATGCGGCAGACGTATGCATAATATAGCAAGTATGTATCTAGGCATGGAAGACCAATCTTGCGAGATACCATGACCTCTGCTCTTATATACACGCCATCAAACCAACCAACACGGCTTCCCATGAAAATTTCACACAAATGTCAACATTCTGCATCAGTGTTCATATTTGCTACCGATAACATTCTTCCGTCACCTCCACGCCGGTGCTACCGATGCTACCGATGCTATCGATGATACCGATGCTATCGATGATACCGATGATACCGATGCTACCGATGCTACCGATAACAGTCGCCCATAAACCCGGGGACGGGGAGTGCAAAAGATGCACAGTGGCCTCAACGGGGAACTATGAAATCCCGTCGGTTTGCTTTAATTTTATGTTTGTGTTGTTTTACAGAATTTGACGTGGGCCTTTGTCGTCGAAACTAAAAGACCAATGAAGTTTATCACTTTTGAACGAGGGAAAGTCTAAACTACCGAAAACTGAAAATGAACCGTCAGGTTCCTTTATGTTCGTTTTTCTTTTGAAATTGAGTAGTTCGTCCGACTAAACGTAGCATTTTCCACCTAACTGATCCAGGCTTGCCTAATTTGCCCCGTGTCATTGACTGTTCCAAAGGCGAGGATACCTATATCCACTTTTCGTTGTTCGCATAGCCCCTCCGTCAGTGGGTAAGGTGAAGGACCTGGTGCTTACCTAACCCGACCATAAATACCGCCGTTTCCACTTCCCCGAGCTCCCGGAGGCCTTGTTATTACATCCTCCTCTGGAGCACATGGGCAAAGCATAAAGCTCCTCTGTTTCTAGAAATTGATCTACTCAGTCCTGTTCACAGTGTACGGTATTTTCAGTTCCGTAATGATGAAATTGCTTCGACGACCACTTTTTTCTTTTTCTTGCGACCTTTGTCTAGATGGTTAGCTGATTGGTCTAGAACGATACAGTAAACAACAGAAGAGCGCAACACCCTTTACTTGATGAAAACGCCATACCTCCCGAGTCCAACTTGTCGAGCGTATCCGTTGAATTTTATATAAGAGTCCGCCTCAACAAGAAACATGTTTTATGATAATCGAGTAAGAAAAATGGAGTTTAATTTGATTTGAATATAACTTCGTGATAAATATGCGTACTTATAAAAACTTATAACGGACAAGTGTCGACGAACACCAGAGGGCAACCATCGAGGCGAGCGACGGCCCGTGTCTTCCCCAGGGGAGCCGCGATCAGCGGCCGACTGTTCCCGCCGGGGCATCTCCGAAGAGGGTTTTGCTCCACGGACATCTTGGGTGGCTGGCACAGCTCCGAAGCCCTGCGCACGCAGCAGCGACGAGGATAGAGCGGGCGAACGTCTGAGCGAAGTCTTGACCTGGTCTGTGCTCGTGTGGTTTGCGGGGCAGAGAGGGCTGAACAACTGGGTTTGCGACGACCTTGTAAAATCATGAGGCGCCGCGAACGGTCTACTCTGTGGTAGGGGCCGTCGGACATCGCGCTGCGGCTGCTCCGTCGGCCCTGTCTCTCGGGAATGGTGGATCTCACCTGTGAAGCAGTCGACAAGACGACTCAAGTTTGCGTTGATTTTGAACTTTCAGGAGCATGCCACGTCGAGTTGGACAAATTTCCCAAATCGAATAGCACGAAGAGTATAACACGTCCCAAAAAAAAGACTTCTTGTCGAATTTGTTTTTGTTAGTGTTTTTCGAATAAAACGTCAAAAGACCAGCTTGGTGCTTCACTTTTCGACGAATCAGATGCAAATAAAATCAAACAAACTACAGATAGGGGTAAACACTCTCGTTAAGATGAGCCCTAACGTACTCACTCGTCGTCTTTGAAGCAATCGACAACCTAATTTTTGAAGATGTCAATATCGTCATGATATATTATCTTGTCGACCGTACCTTTCGACGCCCCGCAATACCCACAGGGCAATTCCCTGCAAGCTTTCACGCTTTACCTTCATACCTACTGAGGCGCATTGCCTCGTGAGACTAGACTTATCAACAACTACAGAGTTGTCTTCCCTGCCTTTCCTCGACCGCTGTGGGCATACCTGAGTTTGTTGTCGTATGCGGACCCTCCCGTACCTACGCATACGTTCGCTTTTTTTGTGTATTTAATTCACCGAGCCACTGCCGTTGTGTGGATGCGTTCGTTTGTATTTTTTTGGCGACGATACTGTACAGCACAGATCTCACCCAAACACACGGGTAGCTCTTTATTTCGCCAATTTAAGAGACAAATCGGAAAAATAGGAACGAAGCATAAAAATTTAATGAGAACCAAGCCGTATCTCCAGAAGAACCATGTGGTGTATCAGGTAACCAGACTGACCCTGCGAAACCCCTTGGCCAGCCCTGTGAGAGGAGCTCGTCAGAACGGTCATCCTCCATCTCGTGCCTTCGGGTGGGCGCAAAAAGCGATATACGCAGGCTCTATTGTGATTTCCCTAGATGCTGGCTACCGCGGCGATGCCGAGGACTTCCAGCCTGAGCGACAGCTCATTCGAAGGCTGCTGTACAGCCCCACAGGACTGTCAACATTTTTGCTTGGAATTGTACACAATTGGTTTGCTTTCAAAAAAAAACCGTCCGTTCTCATTTTTTGTTTCGTTCCCATTTTTCCGATTTACAATGTCTGTTCCAATGCAAAATATTTGGGCTCCAAACTTCCACCCCTGTGGGGCCGTTGATCTGAATTCCAAGACACTCGTCTCCGCTGGGGCGTGGACGGGTGGAGGCGAGAGCTGCAGAAGAACCTGGAGCTTTTGGTTTTGTTGCCGCCCACTATCGGCAGCATTGGTCGCCTACTTATAATATAGTGTGGTCCTTCACCTTGTGTCGCCTCCTCTCCTCTATATATATGTAGATTTAATGCCTTTGTGATCTACCTGTGAACTTCGAATCACGTCTGGTGCCGCAGGTAGCATCCCTTATCCCGCGTTGGGATTGCGACCGGGGAGCGGTTTGTAGGCTTGTACCCAGTATGCTTGGGTGGCCTTCATCTTTACTTTTTCATATTTAAAAGTAGCACGTTGCGGCTTGTTTTGGCATTCAAATATCTTACCAAAATGTTAGCTAGGAGACAAGAAGAGCAGAACGGACGTACGCCTAGGGTTTCGATGATGCGAGATAACGGCTTTCTTAATGTTCTCTTATTATCTGGATGACCCAAGCGTAGGAGGCAACAGGGCCAGGATTGCTGGCAGGGTCATTGATTCGAACCGTGTTGAACAAAGAGGGAACGCACGTTGTGGCTAGCGCAGGGGCGACCCACGTCCGCAGGCACACAGCTTGAGGCAGCCAAAGACACGATCAAGGCGGGAGATGGATGGAACAACCCAAACCATAGTTGCACATGAAGAAGTGTGTATAACTATGCTCTACTCTCCTATAGTCGATAGTTGGAGTTATTTATCTACCCGGTTAACTGGACACATCGTGAGTTTGTTTTGCAGCGAATAGAAAAGCGACGCATGCTTCAATTCCAATAAATCTTGGCGTGACAAACTCGAGTAAATGCCGCTGAATCACCCCCACCCCCAGCCTTTTTAACATCATGCAAAGGCCTATCCCTGGTATATGATACTGCAGCAACCAAAACCCTAGCCTTGTAAGTGGGAGTTTCGCATCGATTTTTTTGCCGTTAACACGAAGCTATGGCCACGCACTACTTCTGTGGAAGCAAAAAGCGAAATATATAATCTCGTGGAATGTCGTCAACGCGCCATGTACACAGTAAGCTCTCTTTGGATATACAGCGTGTGGTATAACTACAGTGCAGTTGATCTGTACTGCAAACCAAGGTTCACTACCACATTAGGTGCGTCAATCAACCTATATCTGCGGTGACTGTATTGCCGATAATGGACATACATATCGATTCTGGGACGGACAAATACACGGACATCACATGCACCGAAAAATCACGAAGTTCAGAGCACCGCCACGCCTAGCGGTTGCGTCAGGGACGATACTTGTGTTCAGTCGACGCACAGCAGTCTGCGACTCGTGTGTGCTTCACGCTCTATGCCTTGGCCACGTCAAAATGGGCCACCACGTAACATCAATCTTCTGGGCGCACGCCACACGTCCTACTGCAGTGGGCAGCTCGCTACAAAGTTGATACTTTGAATTGGGCTAGGGTTAGAGCCTGTCTGATATCCATTGCAATCTGTTTTCCTGAACTGCTAGCGGTGAACCCCTGCTTGATAATAGATTAAGTCTAATGTATAGACGACATACTCAAGTGCATGGCTGATACCATACCATGTCCTTGCGAAAAACGACAACATACGCTTTCTCCGCGAAGCACACCCGTACTGTCCCACGTGGCACACAGCCAGTGGCCACCGTTCCAGCGTTTTTGCAGCCTATCCTGCGCAATCCGTGCACAATTATTGTGCAGCAGCACAGAACCACCATACTAAATACGCTCTTCTACATTAATACGGCAACAGCGCCAATTTCTGTGGCGGGTTGGACTTTGCAGAAATCAAATTCCAGCACAAACTCGAGTTCATTTATGGTCAATCCGGATGGGACACACTCGTACGAGTCATCATGCGTAGTACCGATGACACGTCCTGCAGTAGTCACGATGACAGCCTCACATACATAAGTAGAAAGTCCTTTGGATGTTCTTTTGTTTGTTGGATTGTGTACGGTTTTCAAGGTTGTGCCCAGCAACGAATCTGGGTTGCACAACACCATGCTACACGCACGCGACGGACGTATGCGTGAGCATGTCCACGGTTGCACGGGTGTGCGGGGTAAATGCTTTATATATTGTACATGCTGTTGTCTACAACGGACGGTACGGCAGAGCGAGAACCCCACCTTGTACTTGAGGGTTTATTTTTTGGGGGACCCCAGGGTTCCTCAAATTTGTTGTTCCTATGATGCGCTACAAGGTAGAACGGCTTGCATACTCCCGAGTTATTACTGTAATTCCCACCTTAAACACCATCATCATTGCCGGCGAGGACCCAGGCAGGGTGCGGTACCACTCTACACCTTGGGCATACCATTTGTCGACTTTCTCATCGACCAGTCCTACCGTCAGTAAATCGACCGCGAAGATTAGCAGGGGCCGAATAATGTCCAACACGTCGGTGAAACCGAGCTCGGGCACGCTAGCACGGTCTGGACAGCAGGCAAAGCACGAATGTTCAATGTGGGTACGGGACGTGTTGCTGCTGCAACCAAAACACGCCTCTTCGGCGCGCTACAGCTGTTGTGGTGTTTTGGTCGCCCGGGCGGGAGTGCGCTGTAGTGTAGTAGTATGACGAAGTCGCCTTCAGCGACCCAGTGGATGGCCTGCGCCATCAGAGATGCCTGTACGGTTTGGGGTGGATGTTTGTGTGGGGTAGAGTAATCTTGCCTCGTAAAAAATTCTAACGTTAATTTATTGGATTTGCTAGAGGCGATGGCGTGAGTTGGAGTGTGCTGGTAGTACGGTATAGTCGCCTTCGGCAACACAGGGGATGCTCTGTCTCTTTCAAACGGCTCCAGGGAGGCCTCATCAATTTGAGGAGGATGTCGGTATGGGGCATAGTATTCTTGATTCTCAAACATATCCCAACATTAATGTTTCTATTCCAGGTCTAGATTTTGGTCGCCTGGAAATGAGTTCGCTGGTGGTACGGCAAAGGCTCCTTCGGCTACCGAGTGGGTGGCCTGTTCCTCGCAAACGGCAGAGGGACCTGTACGGTTCGGTGAAGATGTATGTATGGCGCATACCTGGTAGTATCCTTGGCTCGAAAACGATCCTAACCTTCATGTTTAGAATGTGCGTGAGGCGATGTACAAGTAGTCTAGAGTTTATCTTGCGTTTGGTCGCCTACTTGAGAATGGGAGTGCCCTGGGAGTACAACAAAAAAAAAAACTCTCAATGACGCGGTTGAAGGTCTGGTTCTTTCAGACGGCCCCGGAGAGACCGGTACGAACCCGAGAGGATGATCGTATGGGAATAGCTATCTTGCCCAGAAAAAAACGTAACTTTATGGTATGGATATATTGCCTTAGCAGATTTACGATCCTGACCCTCACCCTATGCAAGGAACGGCTGCTTGCAAGACCACAACGACGCAAGCGCTGATCTCATCAGGGCGGCAAAACATACATGTGCAGTCGACGTGGGGGCAGCATGAACATATATAAACAACTTCATCTTAGCGTCCATCAGTCTTGGGTTACCCGTAGCACAAGGAGTCGCTCCGCTGCAACAATCGTACAAAAAGTCAACCAAGGATACGGCATGAACATGCCAATACAACCCCTTTCCAGCGCCCACCTCATGCTTTCACGTCAGCACTATGAAAATCACCGTGAAATTCCGGCTACTGGTTTACCTCTTCCTTCTTTCGGGCCGGTCCAGGTCCCCTACACGGAAACGCAGTCTCGGCGTTTTCGCGAAGTTCATCGAGAGGCGCAAACATCTTTTCATTCCTATGCGTTCGCTTGGGCCCCCGTATATCTCCTAACTGTTTGTCCGATTTCACCGCATTTCGTAGCGCTAGTCTTTCGCTTTACTTTCAAATTTCTTCTACTTACGTTTTGTACCTGTGATATTTCGCTACAGAAACACTGTGCCATCACGTTCCTCCTATATCCTTGCATATTTGATCAACTACGCTATCCTATCCCACTCTAGTTTGCCCTTTTGATATTTTTTCCAATACGGCGTTGTCAGTTATGTCTCGCAACGTTTGTTTGGTACCTGATATGTTTTACACTTTTTATTTTCACTTCAATTTTCCCACGTGCCTGTTGTCCGAAGTGGGTACATTCCCAGTTCTGCTCTAAATACTGTAGTACTCGTTGTACTTGAGCTTTCTAGAATTTGTTTTAGCTGCTGTAGTTCGCACTGTCTCCTGTTCCTGCATGTTTTAGCTTTGGCACTACTATCGTATCCATCAGGATACGTATCATAATCATTGTGTTCTTGCGAGTCTGTTTGGATCGCATCCATCTTCCCTACCTATGGTTTGCTCGTTTCTGAAGGAGTTCGCTCTGTGTGCATCCCAAGAGCAGTTTCTTTATGTTCACGTCAAGTAAAGGGTGACATACATTGCCACGCCTTTAAAGAAAAAAAGGCAAGATATTCCGTGTGCGATGGCTGTGGTTGATACCAATCCACATGCTTGAGTTTTATGCTGCGGCTATTAGGAGCGGATGCTGCGGCTGTTAGGAGCGGGAGGGGGGGGGGGGGGGGGGGGAGGGGGGGGGGGGGTGAACTCATGTATTGCGTGCTTCTGTCATTCGACCATAGACCACGCATTACTTTCGGGAGCAGGGGGGAGGGCGTAGATGGTATTGTGAATTTGTTCAAGGCCGTGTCATCGCCTTTGAATTTTATTCTGCTGTGGCTGGCGGTGCGCGCGTCGAGGCGACACGGGTGGGGGGGGTGGAAGGAATGGTGATGCCTCAAACTTCATCGATACACATTGATGAATAGAAGCGTGATTCGTCGCTGATTCGTTCGGCGTTTCTTGAGGGCAGAGGGCGCGTAGTAGAAGCTGTCGTGATTTGTTTTGATGCCTACACACCGAAGCGTGGGACTGCGTACTAATCTGTTGTTGCGGTCGGCGATTGCGCCATGTTAGTTAACTGAACGGTGGTCGTTTGGTGTGGGGGGGGAGGGGAAGCAGGTATATTAGGTGATCCTTCAGTGCAGGAACCCTGTCAGTAAGAACGGTCTTGGCCAAAACACGCTATCGTATCCCACTCGTAGCAAGTTACGTATGTGGCATTCACGTAGCCAATGCATGCATGGGGCCCTTGTGGATGACATCCCGTAGGTGTTTTGGCTTGAAGCAGCCCGTACGTGCTTGTAAGGTAACCGCGCGGCCGACTTTGCAACGTTTCGGCTGACAACACCTTACATAGTGACCGGTGTGTGCGTATGTAGGTATTCCTGATGTATTACTTGGTATTCCTGAGGTATTGAGGTCATTAAGGTAGTCTAGAAAATGGTAATTACGGGTCTGAGGCCAGGAGCTGAAGCGCGTACGCTTTCCCTTTTTCTCCGCCCTCGAGCTATTATCCTCGCTCTTTTCTCCGCATCAAATGGCATTTATTTAGTCGCCGTGGTCGTCCCGTCAAAACAAGTTCATGGTTAGTGTACACGTTTCCATTTCGATTCTTGTTCCGCGTACAGCTGCCACGTGTGGTGCTAGCTCGGGTCTGCTATACCCTGGTACACGCAATATGCGCGCTTTCTCGCTAGCTGTCCTGTAGCTCCCATACAAAAATCAACTTATGAGGGCTCTCATTGGAAATGGAAAGTGGATACCAGCCGAGTCCACGGTCAGGTACGGGAGTACCACCAGCCCTTACGATAAAACCACCTACAGCTATAGCTGCACCTATCGGTGGGGCGCGCGTGTAGCAGCAACGACATATTGGAGTGGCGGCACAAAACCATTACCTCGTAAACGGTTAGCATGTGAGTCGTGTCTGCAAATACCACGCGTACCATACGGGTAAGGCATGGGTGTCATGATATGATAGATACATAAATATATACTGTACTTGAGCTTTGCTATCTCTCGAGACAATCAAAACCCTTAGCTACGCTCAGAGTGGTGCCACCTCACTCATTGGCAGGCAGTTGGAGCCCTCAACACGTGCTTGTGGCCCTCAACACGTGCTTGTGGCCCTCAACACGTGCTTGTGGCCCTCAACACGTGCTTGTGGCCCTCAACACGTGGGGCTGTCTCTACAGAGAGGGCTCGGCAACAAAGCTTTGTGACACAGATATTCCACCAAGTGGCCAGTTGTGCGCCATCACGTCGAACGTACACCCTTCACACGATGAACAGTGACACTTCCCAGGAGACGGATTACACACCAACGCCCACGCAACTTCAATCAGCCTAATATTACACGCAATTACGATCAGCGCCGACATTACAACAAGGAACAAACAGCACGTGGTGCCACCATAGCATATCCACGCCCAAGGAGTTAGACATTCGGTTCAATGCCCCCCCACCCCCCCCTCTCGCAAGGCATGTATGGCGCAGTTACATACCTAGGATATGCATTGCCGTCTCTGGAGGAGGCCACATTACAAACCAAACTAAAACAATTAAACGCTGCCATCCATGTGTAACAACACTCGCCTCGCAAGCGGTTCTTAGTAGGATTCGGCTCACCCGGCAAGCGATTCGACGAGTACTTCACGGCGCTTCGGGCTTGGTGCAAGCAACGTTTTCCTGGTCTGTCAAAACCCGACGTGCTCCGTCCCAGCAAAGTAGGGATGAAAGGGCATGCAGGAGTATCACTACGGCCATGCATGGCATAAATAACCCACCCACCCTCAACCCCCCTCGAAATTAGTGTGGACGCCTGCGCACAGCAACACTTTCTGGCGTGTGTATACCCGGCGGTGGATATCCAAACCTCCGTAGCAGACGTCTCGTCTAGCCCACCCCTGTGCATTGGTCCGTCTTCTTGAGCCTTTACGTCGCTTGACATTGCGCACACTTGTAGTTATCCCTCGGTACCAGGTATATCCTAAGCCGTAAACGACACCAACGCGTTCCCCGCCAAGCTCCATCCCTACATTCGGTAATACTGTACTAGAAATAAAAGGTGAAGTACGCGAACCCAATGCTTATTTCATCTACTGCCACGCTGTGTACGCGGTAAAGACAGCACACAATAGATGAAACTTGTGACGAACTCCGTCGTCAAACGTTTCCTCCACAATGGGTATGCAAATAATGAGTTCCGCAAAACCCCCCCAGCATCTGGTTTCACAATTTTGAAGAAACACTTACTAAACCTTGAAGTATATCGTGCGTGATGCATGCTTCGACGTATCTCATCATGGGCGGCACGGCCTATTAATACCAACTACCTGACCTTGCGGCATCCGCCCCTCGAGCAAGCATGAACCAGGAGACGTGCATGCACCCACAGCGACGGGCGATCAAGGTCCGAAGGTGAAGCCTTCCGAGCTGCAGAGACCATATGACCAATGCGCAAACCAGAAGTGCGGAACGGTGTTGGTGAGGGTGAAAGAGGCCCGAAAACAGAAAGCGACCACCATCAAGTGCATCGTTTTTTTTACCAGTTACGAGCTTTTTTAAAACTGCGATAGTCTGGGCGACGTTTTATTTCGAGTGAACGACCATAACAGCTGCCTACGTTTCATTGGCGGTACGTGGCAACAGCGCCACCACCTAGTGATAGTATGCATGCAAGGTTAAAGCTACCTACCACCATGAGCCAGCACGAGCAAAATAATCGGGGTGGGATTGACTGGGACAAGTTCGTGTCAGCGAAATTTAATATATGATTCCTACACATTTCGGCGGACGTGTCGGCTCCAGGGGGAGCTTTACATTTTACCTGCAATGCTCCCATCCGAAGCTGTCGTACATGTAAGGCAGATAGGCGTTCGTGGGGTAGATGAGCTCCAGCCATTCCGCGTTCGTGTACTGTCCGTGTTCGCTGTCGATCTACCACACCAACCAAACATGTTGAGAAACGACAGGTGGAGCCGATACATGACGGGCTTCAAATAGGCGTTGCGTACAATGGAACAAACCTGTTGTTTTATGAGGACAGCGTATGAACGACCTCTTACGGTGGGATTATAGACTTGGGTTCGTTTCACGCTTTGCTACATATGTTCCCTATACATGAATCAGTATAATAGAAGGAAGCCTCGCCAAGGTACCTACACGTCATAAGGAGGTACCTGGCAGGTGCGCAGCGATGAGTACGTATGGACTAAATATTGTGAACGGTTGTCCACAAAATGTGCAGCAACATTATTTAAATCCAACTCTTGTATGCGAAGACCGAAAAGGTGTTTTCAAGGATGCCATTATTAGGATAAGACGGCCTAGCGTCTCATGTCTTGCGATGTATTGCATCTCATTCGGCCGCATGTATATTGCCCGTCGAATCGCCCCGCGGGCTGTTATCCCTTCAAGGGGACGTTATGATGGCCTGCTATAAAACGGCATTTGTGCGCACCTTGACTTTAAAGGGAAGTAAGTCGTCCTCGTTGTGCCCTCCACAAGTTTCAAGTATGCAGGTCGGCATGTCGTTTGTTCCAGCCACCACATGTTCCCAGCTGCACACGGTACCGGTTTCACCTACGACAGTCGCGTGCCTGTAGCCCCACGTCTCGTCGAAGTCATACCTAGAGGGGTGCAAACGCATCACCAACGGAGTACGAACGTCAACAACTACGAGGTCAATTGTGTAAACATGGCTTTATATCCCTTTACCCTGGATATGCGGGTGCAATGCTGAAGCAGTATAAGCAATACAGAGAGTGAACACACCCAAGTAACAAAACAATGGGTTTTACACGTGGGGTTCGGAGCCGAGGAAGGGGTGTTTCGGTGGAAAAGTAGCGTAAGCAAGCGTGAACGACCGCTCAACAGTTACAAGTCTTCCGCGTACGATACGCACAATAGTGCGCATGTACACTAGGCTATATACCTATGTACACAGAGAGAGCCACCACCGCGAATATTTACAGGTTTTGACTGTTTTTGAAAACCCACGCGGTTGAGGCTAGTACCACCCCCCCCCATGAAGTCACCGATATAAATATTTAACGAGGTCGCAAACACCGTGTAGCTCTCGCGATCGAATATTACTAGAGTAGTATCACTGATATGATTAGTATGAAACACAGCTGACTAGTTTGAGCTTTCAACGATCTGTTTGACTTTCAACGATCTCTTTGACTTCACAGCCCACCTAGCCATTTCACTTTTGTAGAAGATGTTTCAGATAAGATTGTAACCGCAGCAAAATATATCGAAACAACGCAACACGCGTGACTAGTCTGAAGATACGATGCGTTCGGGCAACACCAAGATGGCAGATTTGTCGTCCGGGTTAGCTTTAGGTATCAGCTCTATATATTTCATGCGCTGCCTACCCATCCACTCCCTGACGCCCTAGCATTCGCCTCCAGCCCAAAAGGCGATCGGCTGTTGGGTGTACTACCCAGAACAACGGATCGTACGGAGCCGCCGAGGTGAACATCTCGCCAACGTGCCTGCCGTAGAGAAAAGCGGGGATCCGGTCAACCGACGTCACCGATGAAGCAAGCATTCAGACAGTTGGGTTGGACTGTGTTGCATTATATTGGGTTGGGTTGGGTTGGGTTGGGTTGGGGTTCGGCTACACGGGTGGAATAGTGGTAAGCAGGTTCGATTGATTGCACAAGCTACGCGCCAACGGATCGTGCCCAGCTGACATCGTGCAACAAAAGAAACCGGGCGGATGTCGTAGAGACACCTCGTCTTCGAGCACAAAGCTACAGTGGTCTGCTTCGGTAGCAGTGGAAGACTCTCCGCTCCCGCCACGGTTTATTAGGCTTAATCTCTATCTACAGCCTCCAATGCCGTTCGGGCTTTAGCAAATGCACGAACCAAGGCTTGAAGTGCCCGAAATAGCATTTTGTAGCTCAGTACGGAATGTATTGGGTTGTTAAGAATTTGGGAACCGAGCCGAGGATAAGCCGGACTGTGCTCAGAATGAACGTTTAGCGTGATGGTGCATATTCTGGATATGAAAAGCGTAACTTGTATTCATGGCAGCGTCGTGGGACTACTACCCTGTTGATTCGTTCCTCGCGTGAATGGAAATACCGTGGGGAAGTAACAACCTATCAGACTGGTAAGAAGGCAGCCTAGTAACACACAAAGGATGTTGCTATTGGTAGGGGCTAGCCCGCGTGTTCTGGGTAAGACAGTAAGCGCCTAGTTGGCTCACCCTGGGTTGCACATCGAAGCAAGCATCTTGCTCCAGAATTCGTTCTCGAACGCTCCGTCGTTTTCGTGGCCTTTAATCTGAAATTTTTCCGCGTCCTTGTTGTAAAACTACAGTCAGTGCATGCGCAAAAGTAAATGAACCAGAAACGAAGCATAGGGATAGCAGAGAATCAGCATTTGTATTGTGCTACTTTGGGATACTTGGCGCCGGCCTAGATTGAGGTGCCCACGGTTTCTACGCGGAAGTGTGGGCTGGGTCGTAGCTCGAAGGTTATGGGCAGAGAGGATCCCTGAGCTGTGACGTTGCCGCTACACCACTGTTTTCGCCAACACGCGCACCCTGATCAGGAGGCATGGTGGAGGAATCAATATTACATATACGAAACTCTCCGCTTGGAAAGGCATGCCCAGCAAACGCCTGTGGGATACGTTTGGCCGGGATGCCAGATATACTATAGATAGCAAGTACGAAAACAAGCATGAAGAGCGCAAGTCGTTTTGCTGCCGTCGAGAGCACATGTCGCCAACAGTTTTTTCAAGACTTCGAGGGACACACATTAGCAGATGTACTCTAGGCCAAACATATTGCAATAGGCATTAAAATATGTACCAGTGCAGACTATGTTACCGTCATCAATCGTTTGTGTACAACTTCTGCCTGCCCCACCTCAAAGTGGGCAACGTACTTGGGAATAGTGAACCAAACGATTTGCATAATTCATAATGAAGGTACGCCAGAGCTGGATATCCGTGACTGCCCAGAGCTACTCGTGCAGTAACCGATTGCTGCCAGGCGATGAAAAGGCAGAGATAAGCCTTACCAGTGCTCCTTTCGTGGTATGCGCCAGCCACATCAAAGCATGCACATCCATGAGGACGTCGTACGGTGTCATCCCTTTTGCTTCGTACAGATGAGATGGGCATGTTATGACGCAGTTGCCCTCTCCTGCCGTACAGGTTTCAGGAATTCTCAAGTATCCCTTGCGCCAGAGGTACTTGGTTACCAGCGGTAAAGACTCGGCGTACCCTGCACGAGTCCGGCAGCGAAATATAGTAACGTGTCCAGGAACATCGAACAAATATCAACGATAACAATACTAGGACGGGAGAGTAGAACCTGCTGAGTCGTCATGTAATATCACACGCCTGTCCGAAATCAACATGTTGAACAAACAGAATCGAGTCTATTCGCAACAAGGTTGTTAACATGACGCATGCTCCGGGAATGACGTGAATGCTCGGAATCTCTCGTGGTCGTTGAACGCAGACATCAGCTATGCTGCTCCTTTCGTATATGCGTCGTAAGGTTCCGTTCTCGCGCCATTCCATAATCAAACGCCGAAACAAGCCAACCCTACGTGCCGCTTGCCATACTGTTGATCAGGCATGCCTGACTGAGATATACATCACACCAACTTTCTGGACAAAGGCCTCCTCTGAAGCACCCCACTCTCCGCCAATGAGAATGTGAACGGGTCCATGGGTTTGCCCATTGAGGCAGGCGTTGATGACCTTCAGGGAAGAGGACTCGAAGCAGCTCGAATACATCTCGCACGAAACCATATCTGTCGGCGACTACCACGCACCGACAGCGCAGATGACCACACGCGTTTCAGGGACGGACGCGAGGAAGACCAAAGAAGGATGTTGGTTAGCTCCGAATCTATCGTCAAGCTGCGTGCTACGATGGGAGTAGCATTTTTATTTTTATACTTAAGTCAGCCTGAGTGGTGGTGCGTCACTACCCATAAACAGCCCGAGATGATTTCCATTTACAATGTATTTTTATGTAAGCCTAGGCCGTGAGATTGCAGGTCGGGTTGATTGTTATCTATCGCAAAGGCCGTTTTTTAGGTATACGCCAACTTCCTCGAGCGAGCAGCCTCAAGAAGTGGCAGGCGCACCCTATCGTAAACTGCGTCGCGAGACAGCACGCATGCAAGCGCTGACGATGGTGGGTGGCGTCGCTGTTGGGGCGGTAGACATGTGCGTCGCATAGTGCCCCACCAAAGGCATTAAAGTATCCCTCGTTGACTCACGTGCCAGAAACGTATTACGGTAGTAGGTACTGAATCATCATTCGTGAAGTGGTTTTCGAAACATGCGCGTTAGGAGGTCAGTAGATGGAACATGGCAACCCTACGACAACTTTTAAAACTAACAACATTGCTCGAATCTGTCAAACATTAGCGTTTCAGATCGACGACATCCACACCCTACCTTTGCAGAGGTCATACGCATTGTCCGTTCCCACAGCTGTACATCCGAGACGAACGTACTGTTTTGAGCATATACATACTAACCTCGCCGCTTGTGGTGTTGTGTCGGGTAACGTAAGGATTTGAGTCCAGGTTCCAGGGTGACCGAAGCAGGCCGTATGGGTTGTGGACGTAGTCCCAGGCATTCTGTAAATCGGCACGAGGTATTGGCGACATATTTACATTCAACGTGTCAACAAGAATGTATGAGTATCTCGAATATATTGACAGTATGTCCATGATATTTCTATAATAGTATCTCGATCTACGTATATACGTACCAAATAAAATTCTCGATTATAGCAACCCTATTTTGAGTCAGACTGAACGAATTTCTTCGGCATACCGAAGTATAGCGAAACGTGCACGGATAACAGCGGATTATTCCTGTACGCAAATATCTTGTGTTTGCGTTTAGACGATGCTCTGACGACAATTTCGCATATTCTACAGCAAATCCAGACACAGGCACCATCGTCAGTGCTGGCGAGGTGCCAGCGCTTGTCGAAAAGTGCCAACTCCTTGGCGGGCAGACGGGGATTCTCTGAGAAAAAAAACCAATATCTATCACTGTACGAGACAGGGAGTCACCAATACGTGGCCAGGAATGAATACCGCCTAACGACCGAGGAAAGCGAGGCTATTCACGAAGTACGAAGCGAGGTCAACATCGCATGTTGTAAAATCCGCGTACGGTTCAACCAAAACCTCGTTACTCGGTTGGAACCTCGATAAGGTTAGCTATGCGCGGCTAGCCTAAAATGGATGGATGCGTTCAGCCTTGAAACACTCGCAGACCGTCTGGTGTGCTTGGCGTTCGATGGCTGGGGTGGTGCCCAGCTTCGTATTTTATTCTCAATACAACCATACCTACCACTCCAACCGGTAACCCTCTTAGGACTGCGGTTCTGTTTGGGGGAAAACATTCAAAATCAGGGCAGTTTGACCCTAAAACAGGACTGCAGTCCAAAACATGATTCATGAAATATTTACCTAAACCGCCTACAGGATATATTTTCATTTCCACCTCCGGCGCATGTTCACCTCCATTACGGAAAGGTAAGCCCAACGCCCTTCGGTGACCGTGTGCAGCTCGTTGTCAGGGGAGAACTCGCCGAACCAGTCTCTTGCGAAAACTTCGGATTGCCCGTAGCCCTTCAAGCCCATGGACGCTATACGAGACAATAGTAGTCCACGGCAGAAAGACATGTCGCACATGGGCGGGTCGATTGGATCAAGGACGCGAATGTCTCGCATGGTTGATCGATAGCAGGTGTGGGTGATACAGTGAATACCGGTACGTCTTAAACGGCGGGTGGGCTTGGGCATGAAGCGCTCACGATGGTTGAATCGGTGACTTCAAGACCACTACGTTATAAATTGTGGGCAAAATGTCTGCATAGAGAACCCAGATAGCGCGAGCATCCTTAACGTTCTGCAAACGTTGTACTATGTTTATGTGTGTGTGTGCTTTGCATCATGTTGCACACATCTGGGCGCTTTGATGTGGTTGAATATTCGCAACTTGTGGATTACTAGAGTTCTTGAAGCACATGGTGATTAGTGTCCATCGGGTGCTAAGGAGTGTAAGTGCGCGGTATAGCACACCGTGGCCAATACCCAGCGTTTCAAAATATCAATATTCAACCCGTCTGCGTCGTAGGGGTTCATATATGCACTATATAAACGGTGGAACACAAACTCAATATGTTTTCCCCCAAATGTATCGTCAATACTACAATTCACCCGTACCAGGTCAGTATACTGGTATGTTTTAACAATGAAAGGGGTTAAGACCGTTTGGGCTCCCCAAACCGTCTTCCTTCGCGCCGAGAGGGGGGGGACTAGGAGACTTGAACTAAACACAACGAGTCACTCTACGCAGATGTGTTTCAAACGACAAGCTCCAATCCACACGGGGGTTGGGCAGACGCAGATCAGATATCTCGTCACCAACGCCCTGATATTAATACATCAAATATAAATTAAAAGACCTCAGCTGTTCAATCACAAAAATTGTCGACCCTGATCATTTCAAGCTGCGTGCTACACCCCCACCGCACGTGGGTGGGCATTACGGGTGACTGAAGTACTACCGAAGGGTCCGCAGGGCGTTTTTAGAATAACGGCCGCCTTCACGCTCGCTTCCGTGTATTTCGTTCGATGGTGCAGGGGAGATCCGCGATGTTGTGGGTAAATTGTGTACCAAGTATGTCGTGCATTAGGACGAGTTTGCGGGCAGAACAATCGGTGACTTATTTTGTTCGATGGTGTACACCTCCAGAAGGGTATAAAAAGGCGTTCTACGATAGCGGTTCGCCCAAATGTTTCTGAGGCTCCTCACGTAAGGAGGTCCATACCTCCCCCGAAAACTAACTCGAGTAAAAAACAAATTGCACCCCGATGAATAACCCCATGGCCCAAGCACACGATAACGTAATTTTTCGAACCAAGATAGGCATGCCGACGATTTGGGATAGGTAGCCTCGCATTCACAACCCTTTGAGCGGAAACGTGCTACCTCCATCGTAAGATGCGTCTGAACAGAACAGTATATGCTTTCTTATACCACACGGTGCACTCCCAGAAGGGGATAAACATTACAGTCTATGCCGTTTGATATTCAATACCTGGTAGTATGTACTCCCACTATGCCTTCTTGCATTCGACGGTGTACTCCTAGCGGTGGATAGATGCAACCGATGGAATCGACTCTTACATTCGAGGGTGTACTCCCAGTAGGGGATGGATACGGAAGGGTTCACGAGTTGCATCGCTTGCTCGAACTGCAGGCTGTAGGCCACATGATGGGTCATGATTCCTGTGCAAGAAGCAAATTTCGTATGATGCGATGGGCAGGAACGTGAGATACGAACGGAAAACACGCAACTAATCTACTTATCACGTATTTGTGACAGGTGTCTCTGTCCTTTCCTGAATTTCCGAACCGCAAAGGGAGGTGCCTGTCGAACAAAGGCCGTCGGATTGACTACTGCAATACAGGGAATCTATAACGGGGGACCATAGTTAATAGGACCTATGGTATACATAAAAACATACCAGGTATATATTTAAGCACTTTTACTAACATTATTTGGTCCTATTAACTATGGTCCTCCGTAATAGTAAAATACCGATCCTTAGCACGATACAGCTTTCCGCGACTACGAAGCAGCTTGCTAGTGGTGCACGTATACCAACACGAGCAGACCGGAAACCAACACGGATACCGTACAGCCCGCTGACGCTCTAACCCAGACTACGAGTATACGGTGGTGACATTACCGGCGTCGTCGTGCCAGTGGTCGCAGTCTTTCGTGCCGGCTCCGTCAAGATGCATTTGAACAAAAAAGTCAATTCCCTGCGCAACACAAAGCACCCAACAAAGCACACACGCAGCCAGAGAGAAACGGATAACAAGGATCCAACGAAAGGAATTAGGCCATGGGACCTATTCGGTGTCTTACTGGACTAGGAGTTTCACGCATGGACGTGCAGGTGCCGTGTGGGGTCTTTGTTTTCGTCAGGCATAAAACAAATTGCTTGCCCGGGCCGGGTGGGTGAAGGAGTTCACACGTATCCCTATTCGTCCCCATGAGAGGAGGTCTTCGACTGTTCACAGACCTAAAACGCGATTCGCTCAAATGTTGTACCTGGTATGTGCCAGTTCGGCATTTACTACAACTAGGCATGAAATCAGAAACAGAACAACCAAGAGGAGTTCCGCAGCCTCATCGATGCCTTGATAGGGGTAGAATCAACAGAGAACCCAACCCCTGCCAGTTCGCAGGACAGCAGACACATCGTCATTTGCATTGCCGAGTTTCTGTTTCCATGACACGGTCCAATCCTGTGTCGTATATAACTAGCGAAGGCTTGTTTTGTGCTACTGACCTTGTACTCGCTCCCATACAGGTGTACTCCTGCTGCCGTAGACAGTCGGTAAAGAGTCTCCATCGCGTCGAAGAATGCTTCTCGGTCCGCGTCGTGCAGCTGACGGATCTCGCGCCGCACATACTGAACATCCCAAACACAAACAGGGAAGGGGAAACACATCACCTCGAATGAACACGTCACCTGCGGGTGGTTCCCGTGCGTGTATCTTTAACCAGCCCATTGTTTGACTGCACCGGTCTCGAGTATGGCATCCAAGCCAAACCTTGCAATTATATGACAGTGTGATTGCCGGAGCCAACATAGGCGTACCAGGTGAGCAGCTACATAATGTTGGGTGCATCCCATACGACAGCTGACTTGGAAGTATCACAACGCTAGTTGAACCTCTGACGTGAAGGTTAGTACATAGCACGCACTGCGGAAGACGTTGGATCGGCGAGGCAACATTTTTGAGTACCAGTCACAGACGCATGATTTTTTGCCTGGTCTTCACCGACGATGGCGAGATACTACCTTTCGATTCGCCCTCCACATATGGCAATGAAATCGTGACAAGGCAACCTCTGGACATTGATCCCCCATGTGAGTGATATCTCGTCAATTCGTAAGTTGTTGCCATCTGTCCCTTCAAATCTAGCAGGTTGCTATGAAACAAGTAGCAATCCTGATTTTCATGGCACTTCACAATCGATCACGCGCGAACAGGCAGGAACGAGATAAATATATCTTCACAGCACAACCAGTACGGAGGCCTGCAGGGTATGGGTCCTTTTTCGCGCACGCGCGAATTCAGTCGTTGCTTACGCGTTCTGCAATCTAGCTATTTAGAGCTACAGAAGTTCGTCAGAGTGCGCATCTGGCCGTGATGATGCCTGTATTATGAATCGTGAGTGACTTGCGGAGATTTGAAGACAGTCCCGTACTATCGGCAGCTACACAGTAATGCGTTTCCAAAACAAGGAAATGGGCTTGTGGAGACATCCTTGCACAAAGAAAACGGACTACCGCTTGATTTCTGTCTGATTATGTCTATCAGATGACTCCTGTACCTTGACCATGACGAAGGAGTCGAGCTGATATCGCTCGCCGGTAGATGTGACCGTTTGGGTCAGCCTGACCCCCTTAATCCCGGTCTCTGTGAACGTGTAGCGTATTTCCCTGTCAAGGCGAACGTATGGTGGAAGAGCGGGTGGGCATGTGCCCATGTTATGCATGTTTTTAGCCGCATGATCATATGGTGGAGGGCAGTCAGACGTATATCGTTGGCGACGAAAACAAAAACGGTGTAGCTGAAAATATATCACGGTTGTAGTTCGAACACTGCAGTCACTGGAACTTCTGCTGCCTCGAATTTGTTCATGTTTTTTCGTTGTGTTTATTAATAGTAGTTTAGCTTTTGGTGGGGGGGGCGCAACAGCGGCGGTGATGGAAACACTTGGCCCCACTGTCGTTGAACGGGGGAACGAAACGGCGGAATGAGAGGTTCCCGACTTCACTCTGTATTTAGCAACGACTGAGATCTAATTTGTTAGCTCTGCGTCGAGAACCAACTCGCTGGTTTGTTTCGCCGTGTCCGTATTTCTCTCATTTGGCAGTGATCTTGTAGAATTTCGTCTTCTCCGTCGTTCGTCCGGCGTCTCTCTCTCTGTGAGATTGTTCGCCTCTACACCCGACACAATGTGGACGTCGCATGTCGGACCATATTTTTCCCCGTCCCCTCGTTTTTTGTACCCAAGGTTCCATAATAAGTGTGTTGTATCCGGATCCCCGCATTATTATATAGGCTAGAAATTGAGATAGTTTCAGTTTTGCCAAGAACAGGGCTGTTTGTCTTCCCGTAAAGAAAGCACCTGTCTGTCGGCCATGTGTACCATTGAATAAGGGTTAGGGTTAGCACCAAATCGTGTACCCCACGTAATGTAACATAAGAAAGTTTATATTTATAGACACTCTCAGTGAACTCGACATATGTGGCTTGAAGTCGGCGCTCTGACAAATCGAAAACAATATATCGAAGAACGCGTAGCGCAAGGCTGTTTGGAAACAACCTGAGGTCACGGTAGCTTTGTTACTAAGCCGTAGCAGTAACGAAAAACCACTAAATCGAGCAGCGCCCTCTATGTGGTGTGCGAGAAGAGTCCTAGTCTCACAGCGCCCGTCGTCGGCAGGCAGAAGGAGTAGAGTCGCTTTTTCGAGTGCGGTGGGTGTTGACATAGGGGGGCCGAGAGCGTCACATAGCAGACAACCATTACTCAGAGGCGTCAACACCGTGTGAGGGACCTGCACATCATAAAAACAAACAGGCAGCGGGAATTTAAATCAAGTGCAGGGATGAAACTAACCCTAATGTCGCATCTAGGTAACAACATAACCATAGATAGGGTGGCCCTGATGCCGCTTGGCGTCGCCTTCGATATCTCAAGTCTACGTCTGAAATTATCTTGCAGGCCGCACCCACATAGGCAAAGCCTTTTCTTTTGGATAATCGTGACACGGTCACCAATTTTATATGAGGAGCTTGTGAAACATGAACCACGCTTCGGCATTACAAAGCTTCCCTTTCCTGACTACGGGAGTCTATTAAAACTAAGAGTCTAGACTGACGTATCTGCCGAGTGGAAGCGAGTTCCAACTTTCACAGCAGCAAAAATAACTATAAGACAGGGGACCCTTTCGAGCTGCTACAAGGGTCCACGTCCAACGTGACGCTGCCCGACGTTCAACCAATGCACAGGTTCCGCCAACGCACCTAAATTGACGAGAGTTGCAAATATCCTGCTGCACGAGTCTTTGGCGACAACAACGCAAGTTTGATCTGTATCATATACCTGGTAGACATCTCGGCATAAAAACATAAATAATCCGGAAATGTTGGCATCCGATATTTTTTTATACTCGAGGCACATACAAATGTTCAACATGTATTTTCAGAACCGGATCTATCTGCACGCCCGCTCTTTCGCTCATAAACCAATTACTAATTTTACTGCTGTATGATATGAACACGTACGAAATATAAAGAACGGAGAGAACGCTCAATTTCTTGGCGTTTTCCAGTACACAAAACTGACGGGTGCTTGTGGCCTACGGCCTTGTGGTCTTGTGGACACTCCGCCCTCGCCGCCTACTATGCAACATGATACGCTACTGTCAGGTGTTGCCCGTGTCCATGAGGGTGATTTCGATTACGGTGGTATCAATACAGGTGGCAAAAAGATCAAATGTCCGTGCGCAGAATGGGTGGACCCTGGCCATCTTAATATCCTGGTATACTGCTCGAGTTTAGACTCGTTTTGTCGATCCTGATATACCATCCCAATGTCCATGCGTCAAGTAATACTGTGCCGATAGACGCATTAACGGGATACATGATATACTAAGGCCACAAGTCACAAGTGGGTCTACACAAGAAGAAGGCCACGCACACCCCCTGAGTTCGACATGTGGGAGGTGCTGCCCGTCTCAATCAAGTTTATAGTATTCGTTCACAACATTACTATACTGTACGCTAACCGTCATCCCAAATCATTATGTTGACTCTTGTACCATCAAACAAGAGGACCCACCGATTTATTTGTGTACAAGATGAACCCGCAGCACGCGCGATGGAAGTATTCGCATCACAGCCAGTTTGCAAAGACGAAGGTGTTTTCAGAGTTTCTTCGAATAAAACCCATCACCCATGGGAGTCACCGACCCACCAGGTATGTACTTGTTTCGCGAGATCGTATGCCGTTGCCCATGCGATCGAAGTAACACAGTGATTGGCACAGCTGCACGACATGTCTTGTAAGGTAAACCAGTGTCAACGTATACTGCTAAAGAACGTAACCCCGGATACCACAGCCATTGCTGCCCCTGTGTAGATCGCATCGCATTTATCCATTTATATATCTATGTATTATGTGCTCAGAAAGGGGCCCAGCTATTCCTAGCCACGAGCCTGAGGGAAAAAACGACGAGTCGGACATACTGCTA
The DNA here is from genome assembly GCA_031213475.1 of Nereocystis luetkeana. Classification (NCBI taxonomy): domain Eukaryota; class Phaeophyceae; order Laminariales; family Laminariaceae; genus Nereocystis; species Nereocystis luetkeana. Next base: position 87,924 of record JARUPZ010000015.1, read on the forward strand.
TACGTTACTGGAATGTGTTATCGTTGTCGCCGTTGTTGCGGCCCGCTGCACCTGGAATTTCGGGGGAGCTAAGAGCCCTGTTGTACCAGCAGTACCGATATGTTTCGGCAGCCCACAGAATGCAGAAGGACAACATCGGACAGGCGCAGAGCCCTTCCGCAGGGGCGGCCCATCGTAGTGAGCAGAATGCGATTGTGACCCCGGAGAGGCCAGCTGTCCCGACAAAAGTCTGCTGGCGCGTTTCTATCCATGAGATAGACCACGATCGCCTCGTTCCCTCGTCCATCCGCCAACCAACCCTGCTGTACCTTCGCCTGAAGCTTCGGCGGCAGCGCTAGGCGAGCCAGTCACGACAACGAGTGCCACGCCAGTCACAGGAAGAAGTCCTGCGCTAGCCACAGCGTCTGCCGTCCCGGCACAGCTCGTCGGGCCTCAAACCCCGGCATCAGCAGCGACAGGCGCCCTGGCAGCAGCAGCATTATGCTGTCCGCCAGACAGCGACCCGTATTTATAGCCCCCTATACGCAACAGCGTCACCCGCCCCCCCCTTGGATATCCCCCCCCTGCGGCCGGAAAGGGTGGGGCACGTGTGCTAACTATTGCACAGTGTATTCCTATCACCTCCCGCTGTCAATATCTGCCACTACTAATAGAAATCCCCCCCGATGGTAAATGTTGCGAGCTCGAATCAAACACACAGGTACTGTATATATCGCTGGCTTCCGCTAGATCCCCCTCTCCCCCCCATAGGACACCACCCCGAGTGGTAAACAAAGCTCAACGAGATTGACCTATTCCCCGGGGTAGTTTCGTACGTCATATGCAGTACCGCCGTTGTCGACGAAGTACGAAGGGGCGGCGCCCCTCAGTGTAATCGGCCTGGGGATTTTCTCCCGTGGTATCTCTGTCGTGTGGCGTTTTCCCCGCTTTGTGTGATGCCCAAGTAAAGAGGTGACAGACAACGTGGCAGTGGCTCCTGCTGCACTCTAACCCATGCTGAGTGCTGTATCGGGTCGTGTTTGAGGAACGGATGGTTTTCTGGTTGCTATGCATGTTGGCTATCTTGATCTGACAATTACGTTGCCTTTCACAAAAATACTTTTGTTTTGCTTTTCCGTGACATCTACCTCATTTTGTTCCTCCTTCTGTGTTTATTTTGCTCGTGTTCGGATTTTTGTTCTCTTCCAATCTTTGTACCAGGTATTATTTATTTCCACTTCATATTTTTCGGATATTTTTTCTATTTCTATTCCCACTTTTTGTATTGTGATATTGCTCTCTCCCCCAATGTGTTTACTACTACTGCTGTAGGTTGCTGTCGTATGTACGTTGTGTTTGCCGATCCCTGGACCATGGTATGACATTATGTTGTCCAATGGACATGCGAGTACTGCATTGCGGTGCACTACCTTGGTGTCGTAGTTTGGGACTACCCGTACATAGCTTGTTTCTATAGGGCGCCTAAAAGAATCAGCACGGACAGTAGTAGGTGTCCTGGATGTCGACGAGTAGAAGCACGTTTTAACGTGAAGAACACAGACAGTTCATCGTGTCTTTGTGGAGTACCAGCTATGATATTGCCTGATTCCTGATTGTCTCATTGCGCGTGTTGTTTGTTCTTACACTGTTCGCGAGACCATACCACCAGTGACAACGTTTTACAAGGACATATCACACCTGTTATCTATCTTCGTGAGGCCATAAAACCAGTGACAACGTTTAACAAGGATAACAATTGTGGGGTTTCATAAACTATTCGTACTGTTTTACCATAACCTGGTACCAGGTACCTGGTACCTGGTATATATTTAGAGCTGGGGGGGGCGTTACAGGCTTGCAGCAACTGCTGCTGCTGCTGCTGCAAACTACTGCTGCTGCTGGTTCTACCCAAATATCGTACTATATACACAGCAGTGCTCACACTATAAACATATTTTGTTCGGGATAGAAGTTGAAATTGTTTTTGTTGTGTGGTTGTAAATGGGGCAGGGTGTGTCCCACACCAAGGCGATTTCTGTGTATGCATGAATACTTGGATTATATGAGGTGGGGTTAGGGTTAGGGTTATAGGGTTAGGGTTAGAAAATACGAGCCTTGATTTATGAACTCCCCATTTATTTCGTACATAATTTATAATCATCCCCTCTGGTATACATTTAGTGCAAGATACACGCCTGCTGTAGCTGTTCGCACTTTCGTTTTCCTGAGAATTGCACACCACCCAATTGCCTTTGGAACAGGGTTCTTTACGGTGGGGTTTTTCCTATCGGTTCGGTGCCGTTCGGTGCGGTCAACCGCACCGCACCGAACCGTAGGGTGGTTGCCTCTTAAAAAACCGACCCGCACCGCACCGTAGGTTTTATAAAGTAGGAAAACCGCACCGAACCGCACTGCATGATTTCAAATATAACCAAACCGCACCGTAGGGTTCCCGACATATATGTGAAAACCGCACCTAACCGCACCGTAGCATTTACGATATTTTAAAACCGCACCGAACCGTACCGTAGGATATATCACAGCACCGAACCGCGCCGTAGGATTCACAATATCTGAAAACCGCACCGAACCGCACCGTAAGATTCCTGATTTCTTACAACCGTACCGAACCGCACCGTTGAGATGCCATCGAAACTGCACCGCGCCGTGTGCGTCAAGATACGGTGCAAAAAACCGTTAGATCGGCTATTTAACGGTGTGGTGAACTTGAAACCGTAGAAAAACCGCCGTTCCATCGGCCGCGGAACGGTGCAATAGGGTCACGGTTTCGCACGGCTCATGACGGTTTCTGCACAGTCTCGTTCCCGTTAATCCCGCTGGCTTTATTGGTTACCTGGTACCAGGTATATGGTATTTCATATTTCCAATATTTTTGAGGTCGAAAAAAAAAAAAAAAAAAATGTTTATATTTATATGTTTCTGATCTATAAAATATACTCCGAGCCTCCGAAAGTAACACCAGGTACCTGCCGGAAAAATATGAAATTATCAACAAAAAATAGGATATCTGTAAAAACTGAATATTTCATCAGAAACGTTGGTAGAGTGTCTGCGCATTCTTTTTTTGTGTATCAAGGATTTCAGTCGGAGAGATACAGCAGTAGTCAAAATCGAAAGCCTTCCGGCATGCGCATAATCGGAGACGAAAAATTGCTAAATATTGGATTCTTATGTTGGGGAAATAAACACTTGCAGCAGCGGCAGCACTTTTGCACCATCGAACGAGCATAACAGAAGTCGTGCAAGCAGCAGTACCTACATGCAGCACAGCAGCAACAGCAAGCTGCAGAAACAGTAAGCAGCAGAAGGCACCACCAGGCAGACGTGCGATCTCACTTGCGGTCCTCGACACTCGTTCACTGTGCCAGCAACGCCAAACATAATATAAGAAACCAACTCCTGAGAGCGCGTAGCGTGGGTGAGTAAGCTCGGATCGAGGAGAGTCGACAAGCTTCAAGGGGAAAAAAAAGGGATACATTCTTGTAGCGTAAAAACAAGCGAGGGACGTACCGTGGTGGGGAGGGGGGAGAACAGTAGTACGACATATATATCCCCCCGGATCTGAGTTACCACTACTAATAGGAGGAAGAGAGAAAACTCCGGTCGAATATCCCCAAAGGAGGAAAAATAAGGAAAAAAGGAAAGAGTCTATGCTAGTAATAGGCTTCACCCCAAAGGGTTTTGGCTTCGCCGAATAGGTACATGTCGAACTGTACTGCTCGGGTCCAGTGTACTAGCGGCTCGGAGCGCCAGTACATACTGTACTGGTAGGAGATTTAGTACCAGGGCCTGGCGTTCCGGTATTGTCATAGCCCCTTCCAGAGAGCCTTCATACTTCCTATGACACCTCGAAGCTCCTACGGCATCCAACCCACCACAGCCCGTATCAGGATCCAGTATCTACTGCCGTGACTAAATCGCCCGTGATAGGACCTAAAATCTTCATACTAAGAGTAGCATCGATGGAAATCGTGGACAGGGGTAAGCGGTTTAAAAAGCAGACGCGACTGTCCGAAATACAAGAAAAATACCCAGACAGTGACGAAACAAAATGCAGGCACCGCTGTGACTCGAGTTTCTGGAATAATAAAGGAAAATAGAAATATACGGGAGAAATACGTTGGGTCTTGTTGGTCATGTTGGTCCATCAGCTAGGACATATCACAGGAGGACATGATGACTGGTAGGATTTATCGTACCAACAAACAGCAACATTATCCCCTCGGGACTGGGCCTGCTCCCTGAGCGCACGTGTATGCGTCTTTTCATTTCGTTTATCCCTGCATTCCATAATTTCCTACATTTTCGTTTTTGTGTTTTTCGTTTCTGCCGTTTTTCGTACATTTATTTCTCTTTCTGCATTCGGATGTGAATACTATGAAAATGCTCCGGGTCTCATCTGGTTGCAAGCGATAAACAAGGGTAATACCACAGCTTTTGTGGGTGTCGCTCCCTTGCCGACTGGTACTGCGGTGCACATAATCTTATGTACCTTACGCGTTCGCTTTCTCCACTGATAATCGTTTTTGCTCCGTGTTTATAGATAGGGAGAGAACACCATCGCCATCATCACTGCATAGGGCAGGGCGCGGGGCTGGGCCCTGGTCCAGTACGTACTGCGAGCACTGCTGTACGAGCTGAGGAGTTGCCAGGGCTGCCAGCGTTTCGACTAATTTTCTACGTGCCACAATAATGCCTCCAGACTAACGGAGATGCATCCAAATACGAGGCGCCGAAGTAATTCGCGCGAAACAGAAGAAAAACGTGCAGCGGGCGGTACTGCTGTGGGAACGATGGACCAAGCCGCTTCGACTTGAGGTGTCTTGGGCTCTGTGAAAGACCTTCTGCCATCGTGAACTTTGTCCACTCAATTTTTACCTCCATCTAATTACAGTACGATATTCTTGAAGTCGGAATATGCCCCAAAAATAAACAAATGAATGTTTAGCTCATACATACCTGGTACCTGGTATACGATCTATGATGAGTAAGATTCTAGACACAAATTTGTATCTGACAGCTTCGGTTCAATTTACTGTTCAATATGCGTAGTGGAGCCAACTCGTGCATGACAACATGCGTGCGGCAGGGTGCCTCAAGCGGGGACCCGTGACAAGCCAGGGGGGAGTTAGCGTGACGGCTTCGTCGCCACTGGTCTACGCTTCGCCGAAACAGTGCACGCCTCGGGTCCAGTGTACCGTGGGGGCACGGATCTAAGAAATATCATGTAAAGAAAGAAATACTCGCAAACTTCTGGTAAATAATAAAAAATAGAGTATAAAAAGACAGGCAAACCTACTGTACTATAGGAACAAGATAAGAAGCAGTTACAGAGAAAAGAGCCGCTTTCGATGCCCATCCCGTGTAAGAAAGGAGGTCATTCCGGATGGTTGCACTTAATGATATACTTCGAAGTGCGCTAAAGTCACCACCTCCCAGCAGCACTATTACCAATTAGAAAAACTGTGAAAATTACAAAAAGAGGCTGACTCTTATGGGAGCCGAAATCAGAGAATAAAACAGTATTTCCCTTCATCGTGTGGAAACCCCAGGGTATTGCCGTCGGTGGACATGAGAGCCCAGGGTATTGTCATCGGTGGACATGAGAGCCATGTTCGATCACTGCCCCAACATGAAAAAGACTGTGCTTTCAACACACAGCACCAGCCGACGCCGCCGAGTCCTCGCCTCACCGGACACGAGATAACGTCAAACCTTCGAGGCCATCTGCTCCACTGCTCAGAGAGCGCTCACTTCAAATCGTTAGGATCGTTGATGCTGTGTGGCCGGAATTATCGGTCGAGACATTGGAGCCTGGCCCATTTCCGGACGACTATTTTTCAGACGGAACTGTGTCCCATTACTCATTTTCGTCTGAACAAAATCGTCCAAAAATGGGTCAGAGGCTCTCAAATCTCGAGCAAGACCTCCGACCACACAGTATCGATGACCCTTACAGGCAGTAGCGAGCGCTCTCAGGGTAGTGGAGCAAACAGCCTCCAAGGTTTGACGCCATCTCGTGCCCTGTGAGGCGACGAATCATCGGCAGGGTAGGTGTTGTGTGTTGAAGGCGCAATTTTGTTTTGCTGCGGCAAACTTCGTACATACGAAATAACATCTATCTCCCATCCGCTTCAACGGCTTCAATCCCATAAAGTAAAGGGGAAATCTCGTTCCCTTTTCCGGTTTCCGCTCTCATAAGAATCAGCCTGAGTGTCGACTATTCAACTCACCGAAATCTAAACCTTTTTTTTTCCAGTTATTGGGAGCTGTCATCCACCTACAAGAAAGTCCGCCTCGCAAGCGGTTTTTATTACCAACCCACCGGATGATATATATATACTGGTATATATATTTCAAACGTAAGAGAAGGATGCAGCTCATCCTTCATGAGATTCGCCTGACCTCACGTATGACCCTTTTTGTACTGCACCTAATCCTAACGTTTTGGGGGCAAACTACTTGTAGTTTTAGTGGTTTGCCCCCAAATGGGGGTATAGTCCCCAAAGGGCTAACGATAAATGAGGTGAACACCGACGTCCACAGCCCACAACCTACAGGCCATCTTGGCGCTCGGTCGTTTTCCGTTATCACTACGACGGTCTGGGGCGGGCAAGACGCCGCCAGAGCAGTTGATTGGCTATGCCCTGGTCAAGAATAAAGAGTACTGTTCGGTTGCAGCTTACTTGTGAAACCTTCAACGAGAGATGTGGTCTCACGGTATATGATGAAAAAATAGGAAACTAGAAACAATGGAAATGTTTAAATTTAGGGCGAGAGATACAAGAAGAAACCGGAAAAAAAGTATTTAGATGGTACCGGCAAGCAAAATGTGACCTTGAGCCTACTGTAGAAGCCAAATTGGCGTGTATCAACAACGGGCCCTCGCTGTACGGACAGATGACACGGCGACGCAGCCATATGTACTGTACTGGTCTGAGCCACTAGAGCCCAGCCCTAGCATACGGCGAATATCAACCTACTCCGGCACAAGTATCATACAGGTGTTTTCGCCGAGGTATACCTAAAGGAACCAGAACAAAAGGGGTGCCTACTGTTGTAGCAAACGTGCCAGCATAATGAACAACATCGTGCAGCATTGTCATCACCAGTCGAACCATCCGAGCGAGCATCGATGTCACTGCGTGCTGCTTAAACAATTTCCGAATCAGAAGCCCATTGCAACAATTTCCGCGCACCAATTCCAAATTGGGTAGGACAAAAAAAAAAGGGTCGCGCGCGTTCTGATGACCTCTACATACTCCTAAAAAATAGTAGGGCATTCCTCGGACTTTTGAAGCCAGAATTCATCCGGCGGTTTTGTGCGAGATCCGGGATATTCCCGTGGTCCCGTGAGCAATGAGAAATTCAGTCCCCGCATCAACACGCCCCGCTTAAATTAAGTTATCCCACTCCCTCACGCCACGCACAAGCATCCCATTCCCGCACAAAGGGGTCTCGCACAAATTATAGTATCCCATAGGGTTAGGGTTAGTCTAACCCTCACGTCCCGAACGAAAAAAGACAAGAAATATCCTCCAGCTGAAACGTTAACACTCCAATTGCGGACGGGCACAGTTCCCAACGAAAACCCGTATAGAACAAAATTCGGTCACGCTTTTTATGAGGTGTGTGAAGGCGTCGGGTACACCACGCAGCAGTCGAAGCCATCCAGAAATCCCGCGGTCCAGTGATCAATGTGCAATTCCGTGCCCACACTAACTCGTCCAGTTCAATGTATATTATCCCGCTCCCACGCCACCTTAGTCCCCGGGTAACTCAGTCCCGCGGGATATCGCCCCAGAGTCGAAAAAGCGTTCCGAGGAATAACCTGAAACGTACCTGTAAAACCTCATAAACAAAGTACGTACATACCTGGTATATATACCGAGTACCGTGTACTCCAGTAGCAGGGGTCCTGCAGACAGTGGTGTGGTGTGGTGTCGGTTGCTGCTTACCAGTAAGTGCCAGTGGAAGTCTCTTGGCACACACATAAATCACAGTACAGACAGCAGTAGCGGGAGCGGTACCGGCACAACTACTTTGGGACCTAAGAGTGCCGCGTTAGGCAATACGCCCCCAATAGTGCCGGTGCACATGCCTTACACAACGCCGTATCTGCTTGCGGTGCACACACAAAACTGCTATCCAAACGAGTCTCTGTCCAAGCAGGACTCTTACGCAGGTCATGTGGAGGCACACTCGGTTGGAAAGCATGGCCGTATGGAAAGTGTCATTACGACAATACTTACAAGACGGGTTTGATGGCTTTTGTGACTCAGCAATCCTACTTACTCTAGGCTGCTCGAGAGTCGTCTGATATGTTTACCACAAGCAAGTGCACGCACCTAAAACGCTGACTGTTTAGAGTAGTGTCCATGTACAGCACAATGTAGGGCAATGTCACGCCGCTTACCCTATCTGCTCGCGCTGGGTTTCTGTCGATAATTACAGCCGAACTCCCTCCCCGCCGTCACGCATTGCAACCCCCTGACAAACACTCCTTTTGGCCTGGGCCGTAAACTTAGATAACCTCAGTAGTGTCTGTAGTGGCAATATTCGGGGAGTAAAGTGCCGATTGCCGCAGCAGTGCCGATTTTTTTGTCGTAAGGACCCCCACCGCTGCTGTGCTGTACGAGATCTAGCAATAGCCTTCGCACATCTATCCTCCTGCTGTATGTACACACGCGTACACGTTGTCAGCGCCCTTGCGTACGTACAGCAGTATAGCACCCCACCCCGCGATTTACCTACACTGATGTTGTACCAGGTATGTAGTAGTAAAAAAACGAGCAACACACGGAAGTATTTATAACCAGCCCATATACGAGTACTGATATTCGTCGGAAAGTACTGTTTTGAAATATTTAGAGGAAAACAATAATTCGTTATACTGAAGTATATGTATAAGGCATCCATTCCCGAATAAGAAATCCAGGTTGGGTCAGATTTCCAGATTTCTGTCTACAGCAGTAGAATAGTACACACAAGGCATCCAATATCGCCATGGGCGGAATGTAAGGACCGTTGGGGTATGAAGATGAAACTCAAACGGTCCTAAACGTTTCGTCCAGACTGCAGAGGAGAGTGTGACACGACAGCTGTTGTATGTTGTTGTTGTTGTTGTTGTTGTTGTTGTTGTTGTTGTTGTTGTTGTTGTTGTTGTTGTTGTTCTCACGTTAACTCTCTGACGAAGGAGTCCGTGGTCACACATACCAGGTGCCAGGGAGGTGTCGTTTATGTATAAATCACATCGTGCACGTACGTATCGAGTGGTATTATTACTGAATTACTACTGCTGTACGACTTTCCACACCAGTGCAAACAAGCGTAGGTTTGGTAGGCTGCAATAAAAGAGAAACGGGCGGAGGAAAGAGAGACAGCTACAGCACGAAGTAAGGCTCTACTCTTAGTATCACTCGCTTTGCCGACACACCTGCCCTCGTATGAGGCTCCGTTTTCCCCCGGCATGGTCCACACGAAGATATCCTGGTCCGGGTCTCCAGTTGTCGATTCCGCGCGTAGCACTGTTTCACGGTGAGGCTCGGCTAGGTGAGTCCAAGGCGACCACGTAATTTCCGGGTAGTCGTTGCTCGACGTGAAAGAAACCACAGCAGCACCACCACCATCACCAACACCAACACCACCAGGATCAGCACCAGTCTCCTGGTTATTCTTCTCGTTTCCTAGTCCAGTCAAGCCAGATGCTGTTCCATCAAATTTCACGAGTGGTTCTCTTCGCGGCGCCTGGTTTGTCTCGTGTGTGAGGCGCGCAAAGACATAGGGCGAGCTCGGACTACCTGAAGTCGAGGCGGCAGCTCTGTCTTCCTTTGGGGAAGGCAGGGAACCATCGGCACAAACAAGAGGTAGCCCCAGCAATGTGCTGGCTATTGCAAGGGCTCTCAAGCATCGCGTAGTAGTAGTAGTAGCTCGGCAGAACGGCATCATCGTGGGCGGGCTCGCCGCATCTGTGTCCATCCCAATGTCCTGCTGCTGCTGCTGCTGCTGCTGCTGTACAACAGAGAGAGGCTTCCAAGGCTGCCTGGAAATAATGTCTCCGCAGGCAAGCGAAGAAGCCCTGGCCAGCTTTGCTCTCTTTACGTATAACTGGTACCAGTACGCAACAACAGCTAACCAGCTGCAGTAATGCTGCCAGCAGTGTGCCTACGAGTAAGAGATGGATGTCTTGACGGGACTGTGAAAAAAGGGATCCAGTACGGAAATTGCTGTTCCGCTGTCTGTGGATTTATGAATCGCCCTATGCTAACGTTGTGTACATACCTTGTGACAAAATATCTATATACCGTATACTGCTGCTTGCTGCTGCTGTGACACCTGCAGTCTAAAGCTGAAAGCGGTATTGTATGTAACAGTGATAGTTTTTAAGATCCGAAACGACGTCACTATTAATATTACTGTAGTATTGTCACTTGGCGACAGCAAAATAACATTCAAGGGTTTTTGTCGAGGCGAAACGAAAAGAAGAGGGAAACCGCGTTGGACGGAAATCAAAAGTATAGGCAGGAGAAGGCGGCAGACAGGGTAGCAAGGCTCCAGGCTGGACATTACTCGTTGTAGAACATGTATGTCTATCTATAAATATATACCCTGGTACCAGGTATGCTACTCGTGCCGCCAACCTCCTGCTGCGGCTTGCTTGAAAGTGGTCTTCCTTTACTTTGTCTTATTTCTCTTCTTGCGTTTGACCCTCCGTGAGTTGTTTCTTATCACGATTAATCAGATTAGTATAGACTCTACATACCAGGTACCTAGCTGTCAAGGAGTCGTTGTGCAGTAAGTCTGTGTATACTCATCGGTTCGTTGACGATCAGCTAATGTATATGGTCTTTGAGCTGGCTGGCAATTTCGTCGTTGCGTATGCTCCAACTGATTGTACCAAGGACGTCGAACTAAAACGTATTTTCTGGCAGAAGCTGGAGTACTTGGTGGAAAAAATCCCAACTAAAGAGTGTCTGTTTGTACTGATGGATGCCAACGCGCGAACTGGACAGAGGAAGGAAGGGTGCGGTGATGATGAAAGTAGAGTCCTGGGAGCGTATGGGCGTGATGTTCGTAACGATAATGGCAGACGGCTCCTGTCGTTCGCCACCAATTGCAAGCTAGCTCTCACCAACACGTTTTTCAGCACGCGCAAGGGTGGGATATCGCATACTCACTACGGTACCAGCCCGAATGACCGTAAGCGGATCGACTACATCCTGACCCGTCAAGTCCATCGACCTAGAGTACAAGATGCTAAAGTCGTCCCACAGCCTCCTGCCCCAGCCAAGGCTGACTTAGACCACAACATCGTGTATATCAAAGTCCGACTCGGTGGTCACTTTGCGCCCAACCGACAAATACGTTAACAGACAAAACGCCGAGAGTTCGACAGGCAACTTTTTATGTCCGATGGAAAGTGTCGTGAACGAGTTGGCGCCAGGGTCAAGTCCACTCTCAACTAGCCTATCCAGCCCCGTAACACGTCTGGTATGGTTGAGTTTTTCACTACGGCTGTTATTGATGCGGTCGAAAAGGAGGTACCACCCCCTGCGCGTCGCCACCGCAGACATGGATGGTGTGAGTCTACCGAAACCTTGGCCGCATTCATACCAGCATGGACTGCGAGGGAGGATGCACGGTAATTCTTGCGTGCCCGCCCACGGGATAGAACCGCGTGGAAGACCCTGAGATCTGCGTGCGCGAACCTGCAGAAGGTGATTGCCGCAGGACTGCGTGCGTACTTCGAAGCGTACCTTGCCGAAACCGAAGGACTCCTAGCGAACAATGACCAGAGAGCCTTTTACAAGCACCTTACATAAGAGTACGGTAGGATTGGAAGGGACTAAAGCGAGGAGCGAACAGTTCAATAGGGACGAGGATGGCACGCTCTTACGGGATAAGGTGCGAATTCGTGAACGATGGGCGGGGTTTTACCACAAACTCTTGAACACGATGTCGCTGAAACTCGATCCCAAGATCATCGACCTCTTGCCACCGTGACCGACTAAACTGTCGATTGAAGATGAACCATCCGTAGACGAGATGACGTTAGCACTTAAGGGGATGTCGAATTGGAAAGCTGTCAGGCCAGATGGTCTCCCGGTCGAACTCCTAAATATCGACCACCCGGCATTCGCTCAGTGCTTTCACAACATCCTTGTCAATGTTTGGTTAACAGGAGAAATCCCTCAGCAATGGAAAGATGCGATCATCAAGGTCCTTCACAAAAAGACAAAAAAGAAGAAGGATCGAACTGACTGCGACATCTACAGAGGGATTTCGCTTGTTGCCCACGCAGTAAGTGTTGTTGAAAATCGTCGCGTCCCGCCTCAGCAACTACTGCGAGACTGAAGATGTACTCCCTGAGGAACAGTGCGGCTTCCGCCCCGCACGATCAACGATTGCTATGTTTTCCGTCGTGCGCCGGTTGCAAGAGCTCGGACGACAGAGGGAAAACCCCTTATTATTCGCGTGCTTCATCGATCTGCAGAAAGCGTACGACTCTGTCGACCGAGAGCCGCTATGGAAGGCACTCACACGCTTTGGCGTACCAACCAAGATGCTGAGAATTATCCGTAGTTTCCACGATGGCATGCGGGCTCGCGTGCGTACTGATGACGGCGAGCACTCGGAATGGTTTGATGTCACGCAGGGGCTGCGGCAAGGCTGTGTACTATCACCGTTACTGTTCAACGTGTTCTTCGCTGCTGCGTTACACGTCGTACTAGTACGCTTCAGCCAAGACGAAGCCATCATAAGGGATTTGGTCCAACTCAGTGAAGCTGGAGTAGTTCGAACAGGGAAGCAGGGACCATTAGCGTGCGTGCGAAGGTCTGTATGGGGCATGTTGTACGCCGATGATGAAGGAAATGTCTCGAAGTCTGCTGAAGGGCTCGCGAAAATGATGACAGTCATCGTGACTGTCTTCGAAGCATCAGGCCTCACGGTGTCGGAAACGAAGACAGAGACAATGGCCCTACAAACACCAGACCAGACAACCCTCGCACCACTGCTCGTCATCGAAGCGGCAGGCCAAAGGTATAAGCAGACGACCCAGTTCTTATACCTAGACGGCGTTATCCACGAAAACGCTGCCCTCTCGCTCGAAATCGACCGACGGATCCGCTTCATGCGAGCATGCCTCAAACGGTTCGGCCCGGAGTTGTATGATAGGACGACCGCCCCCCTTAGCCATAAAGTTCGAACGCTGAAGGCCGAGGTGATTGAGACCCTGCTGTACGGGTGTGCGACGTGGACCCTCAGAGCGGAACACTTTGCAAAGCTTCGAACGGCTCATCACCAAGTCCTGTTTCGAGTCATTCGCTTCCAGCGCCGACTTCGTACTGACCATGCCACCCTCTCGTACGCGAAGGCCCTCAAGATGACACGTTGCGAGAGCATCGAAACGACCATTCGTAAACGGCGGCTCTTCTTCTTCGCGGGGGACGTGGCACGGCAAAGCAAGGAGCGATTACCCAGTCGGGTAATCTTCGGGACGATAGCTGGTGGGGAGAACCCGAGACCAGGGCAGTGTAAGACTTGGCATATATGCATAAGACGTTAGGGAGTTCCAAGCCACCGGAGGGTCAACGGAAATTGCCCCCTTGGTGTTTGGAGTTGAGACCGCGTTGTGGTCCACTGCAGCCAAAAAGGCGGGGAAGTGGTACCGGGGGATCCCTGAAGCAGCCGAACGGTTCATGATGAGGTGGCACGAGGCTGAGGCTGAGATGAGTAGGCAGCGCCGCGCATCCGCCGTGGATGGTGTCCAAGGGAATGGGGGTGGAGGGGGCAACAGGGGAAGCGGCAGAAAGCCCAACCAAGGAAATGCGGAGAGGGGGAGGAACAGGAGGGGTAGAAGGGAAACTGCGGTAGACGAAAGTAGGAAGGAGATGGCACACAGGGTAGCAAGGAACCAGGCCGACTAGGAAGTAGAACATGACCATACTACTAGTGCCACCAACTCGTGCAGCTAGTTTGAACGTGGTCTTCCCTTGTCTTCTCTTTTTGTTTTGTTTTTTTCTTTCTTGCGCTGACTCTCCGTGGTTTTCATTTCAGTCTATTTTCTCTTCCTTTTCTGATTGATAAGCCGTACTGAAGGAGCCGTGTGGCGTGGTTGGATGACAAACCCGCTCTGCTCGTTTCGTATTATCTGTCGCCAAGGGGCTGGGCATAGTTGACGAACGCAGGGCGGAAACGGCAGTCTGGGTAGCAAGGTACCAGGCGGATTATAGCAGGGGGCACCTGGCTAAACTACTAGTACCACAAACTGCTGCCGCCACCTGGAGGGTGCTTTGGGCTTTGTTATTTTGTTATTTTCCCTATGTTATTTTCCCTTTGTTATTTGTTTTTTCCTTGGTTCTTTGTCTTACTCTGTTTACAAGCAGTGGTCGCCCCGGTGGTTCAAGGGGTTAACCTCGAATTCTACTTGTTTGAGTCCTGGGTTCGAGCCCCAGGAGGGTCGGACTTGGACTTTATTTGCAAAAATAAAAAAAAGGAATTCAATTGTTGAGAGCGCCTTGCAGCGTGGGTAGGCACAATTCGTTGCGAGTCGACGAGGGAAGAAAATGCTGAAATCTTCTCGCGATAAAAAATGAAGGCACGTACCGTAGCGGGAAGGGGGGAGAAGAGCCTGCTATGTGACCCCGGATCTGAGTTACGAGTTGGAAGGAGAGAGAGAAGAAGATGTGCGAAGATAATAAATGGGATGAGAAAAAAAAACAAAACAAACAAACAAACAAACAAACAAACAAACAAACAAACAAAAAAAGTGGTGCTTTTGTTATTTTTTTTCTTTTTTCCAGCTCGTTCTTTTTCAAGTATTGGCCACCTCGCCTGCGGGGGGGGGGGCACGACAGATGGTTTCTCCTAGTCTTTACTCTTTTTTTTTCTATCTCTCTTTCGATTTGTTCACGTCGTTTTTTTTTTTTGTTTCTTTTCGTTTCCCTATTTTATAGATTGTGCATGTCTTGCCTGTCGTATCTATTTAGGGTATGATGGCATGGCATTGCATTGCCCACTGCGGTGCTTACTGCATACCTGGTACGTGGCAACGTAGTATCTCTGTTGCGTAGCTTTGTGACCACAGAACTTGTATCTCTTCTAGGATTGAAGAATCGGTACGGACACTGGTTGTGCTGGATGTCGACGGGTAGAGAGAACGGTTGAATGTGAAGAACACACACACTCACAGAGATTGATGTATTATCTTGATGGTTCCCACTTTCCTGGCTCTCAGAGAGTTCTGATAACAGGGGGGGTAATATATGAATTAATTGCGTAGCGCGTTTCATCAGAAACACGCCTCCTCGACAATAGAGGGAAACGGGATCATGAACACCATGACATACACCAGTCCAATAATAAACAGAGACTATTAGAATAATAGGAACCAAGGGAAACACCATGCAAACCGAAGCACAAAACATCCTCCTGGTAGCCGCAAAACAGTTGTTCGTGGTAAGAGTGCAGCATATAACCAAGTTCTCCTATTAATACTTCCAATCGGTCTGTCTGGTACCTTGCTGCTATTAATACTACTACCAGGTATTATTATTAATAGGGGGTTTTTTTTGTCTTTTTTTTTTCATTTCAGATTTTTGTTTTTTGTTTTATTGTCTTTTGCTCTTATTTTTCCGGTCTTGCTTGTGTTGTTGTGTTCTCGTACCCGGTACGCTGAAACTTCACTATATAGCTTGACATTTGAATTTTGCGATTTAGTTTTTATTTTTGGTCTTCCTCTGTCTCACAGTCAGGACCACCGAATCAGTATCTCTCTACGATAGGGAATCAGGACGGACACTGGGTGTATGTATTGATGAAGCTGGGTAGAAAGGACGATTTTATGTGAAGACAACAACAACACAACAACAACAACAACAACAACAACAACAACACCAACAACAACAACAACAACAACAACAACAACAACAACAACAACAACAACAACACTATTTCTGATCAACCATATACCCCACCCCCGGAGAGGATGCGTCAGACGATACGAAACAAGCAAGCAGACTACCAGGTACTCGTTATACACCCGTCACAAGTGAAGAAGACTCCTTCCATAAGGACAATGATGAACAAAGAAAACAATGAGTATGTACGTATAGTGTGTGTGTTCTTCCCATTCAACCGTTCTTTCTACCCGTCGACATCCAGCACAACCAGTGTCCGTGCAGATTCTTCAATCCTGGAAGAAATAAAAGTTATGTGGTCACAAAGCTACGCCACAGAGATACTACGTTGGCACGTATGCTTTAGAACCGAAGTCCCGATTTGGGGACAAAGTACTTGAAATTAGAGTGGAATGTCCCCAAAACGGGACTGCGGTTCTAAAGGGGTTAAGCCCTGCAGTGGGCAATGCAATGCCATGCCATCACCCTTTTTTTTCTTTCATTCCCGTTTGTACCTCTTTGTAACTTTGTTAGTATCGTCCGTTTTGCCTTTTTTTGCGTTTTGCTATCTGCGTCTGTTTTTGTTTTGTTTTGTTTTTTTGCTTAGCTTCATCTTTTTTTTTAGGTTTTTGTCTTTCAGAACCGCAGTCCCGTTTTGGGGACAAATTACTTCAAATTTGACTGGTTTGTCCCCAAAACCAAACTGCGGTTCTAAAAGGGTGAATAGTCTCCTTTTTGATTCCTGGTGTCCGCAGTGGTGGAGTGCGTATGCTTGTTTTTTGTTTTTGCCTCTGTTTTTACTTGAGGTATTTCTTCCACAGTGGCTCCAGATTTATTGGAGCCTGTCCTGCGACAACGGACTGTATTGAATTGTGAGTTAATGTGAAAACAACACCAACTATTAATCAGGGATGCGTATTTCCCGGTAGCGGTAATTACCCGAAATTAATAGGGCTCGAGGTAATAATATTTTTCAGAGGAAATTCTTTGCGTCCCCTATCCCCGGGCAAATAACGCCTCCATATAGAATGGAAACCCCCGTTTTTTTTTTCAAACGCTGCTAAGCTGTGCAGCAGAGCAGAGCGCTACGTAGGCGCCCACAGGCAACCGAGAGCTACGCCACACGCAGGACACAACAGCTGTGTGTCGTTGTGACGGAGTAGCATACTATGGCGTTCAGGCGTAGCGCCGTCGTCGATTTATCCGATGGCCAGCCCCAGAGCTACGAAGAGCACCGCACCGCGCTTACAATATAAAATATAATCATATATATGAGCTGACATATTCGAATGGAAAGGGTGAACTCGGCGCAGATGCAGCTGGGACGCTGGGATTTCGTTGAGGCGTCCAGCGTCCATGTTTACAGTTTCTAGTCGCGGATAAGGTCGCGATCGCTACACGCGTACGAAGCAGCGCACTGCTGTAACTGCTCACTTCCTGCTTTGCGCTTTGTGTTGCTGATTTACCTCGCGACATATCATAAGTATATTCGTACATGAGAGATCGCTATCAGTACTACGGCAGTAGTCCTACTATTCCAGTATCAAATTGCTGCAGGACGAAATCAACGAGGACATGAACAATTAAAAATCAACTAAAACCGATGAACATTTACTAAAGTACTTGCATTGTGCGCAACTGCTACTACTGCTGTGCACCTGGTGCCGGTAGAGTGAAAATGATCGAAAATGTCTGTCCGAAGGCCTGAACGAATCTTATACTTGTGCTTTATGTAGTGCATGGGCCACCCGGGGATGATATTTTTTGTCCCCCCCCCAAAATTACGCCTTTTTTTCCTCGAACGAGAGGAAATAGGGGAAATTTTTTGGAAAAGCTGAAAAAGGCTGTTTCCCGGAAATTTTTGGGTTCCGGGTGAGGAAATACGCATCCCTGCTATTAATAGATACGACAGGCACGACATACACAATCTATGAAATAGGGAAACAAAAAGGAACAATCAAAGAGAAAACAGAAAAAAAAATAGACAAATCGAAAGAGAAAAAGAAAAAGAGAAAAAAGAATGAATGCAAAAACTAGGAGAAACAATCTGTCGTGCCCCCCCCCCGCAGGCGAGGTGGCCAACACTTGAAAAAGAAGGAGCTGGAAAAAAGAAGAAAAATAACAAAAACACCACTGCTTGTAAACAGAGTAAGACAAAGAACCAAGGAAAAAAAAAGATAATGAAGGGAAAATAACATAGGGAAAATAACAAAATAACAAAGCCCAAAGCACCCTCCAGGTGGCGGCAGCAGTTTGTGGTACTAGCAGCTTAGCCAGGTGCCCCCTGCTATAATCCGCCTGGTACCTTGCTACCCAGACTGCCGTTTCCGCCCTGCGTTCGTCAACTATGCTCAGCCCCTTGGCGTCAGATAATACGAAACGAGCAGAGCGGGTTTGTCATCCAACCACGCCACACGGCTCCTTCAGTACGGCTTATCAATCAGAAAAGGAAGAGAAAATAGACTGAAATGAAAACCACGGAGAGTCAGCGCAAGAAAGAAAAAAACAAAACAAAAAGAGAAGACAAGGGAAGACCACGTTCAAACTAGCTGCACGAGTTGGTGGCACTAGTAGTATGGTCATGTTCTACTTCCTAGTCGGCCTGGTTCCTTGCTACCCTGTGTGCCATCTCCTTCCTACTTTCGTCTACCGCAGTTTCCCTTCTACCCCTCCTGTTCCTCCCCCTCTCCGCATTTCCTTGCTTGGGCTTTCTGCCGCTTCCCCTGTTGCCCCCTCCACCCCCATTCCCTTGGACACCATCCACGGCGGATGCGCGGCGCTGCCTACTCATCTCAGCCTCAGCCTCGTGCCACCTCATCATGAACCGTTCGGCTGCTTCAGGGATCCCCCGGTACCACTTCCCCGCCTTTTTGGCTGCAGTGGACCACAACGCGGTCTCAACTCCAAACACCAAGGGGGCAATTTCCGTTGACCCTCCGGTGGCTTGGAACTCCCTAACGTCTTATGCATATATGCCAAGTCTTACACTGCCCTGGTCTCGGGTTCTCCCCACCAGCTATCGTCCCGAAGATTACCCGACTGGGTAATCGCTCCTTGCTTTGCCGTGCCACGTCCCCCGCGAAGAAGAAGAGCCGCCGTTTACGAATGGTCGTTTCGATGCTCTCGCAACGTGTCATCTTGAGGGCCTTCGCGTACGAGAGGGTGGCATGGTCAGTACGAAGTCGGCGCTGGAAGCGAATGACTCGAAACAGGACTTGGTGATGAGCCGTTCGAAGCTTTGCAAAGTGTTCCGCTCTGAGGGTCCACGTCGCACACCCGTACAGCAGGGTCTCAATCACCTCGGCCTTCAGCGTTCGAACTTTATGGCTAAGGGGGGCGGTCGTCCTATCATACAACTCCGGGCCGAACCGTTTGAGGCATGCTCGCATGAAGCGGATCCGTCGGTCGATTTCGAGCGAGAGGGCAGCGTTTTCGTGGATAACGCCGTCTAGGTATAAGAACTGGGTTGTCTGCTTATACCTTTGGCCTGCCGCTTCGATGACGAGCGGTGGTCCGAGGGTTGTCTGGTTTGGTGTTTGTAGGGCCATTGTCTCTGTCTTCGTGTCCGACACCGTGAGGCCTGCTGCTTCGAAGACAGTCACGATGACTGTCATCATTTTCGCGAGCCCTTCAGCCGACTTCGAGACTATTCCTGCATCATCGGCGTACGTACACACGTCTAGGCCGACCTGCATCACAGTAGTAGTCGGGCCTGCCCCATACTGCCCCTTTCGTTATCCGGTAGTCAGCTATATATCCCTTATATTCCCCATACTATCAGATGTATACATATGTAGTGAAGCTCGTTGCTTTGAAGTATCTGCCAAAATTTTAAATCCCCTATGCGAGGAGACACGACGACAGTTGTTTTTCCTTTCACTTTTCCTTTTACTCAATCGATACTTTTTGTTTTTTTGTTCTCTGGCGGGGGGTTGTTTCTTGGTTGTTTATTTTGTAACCCTTTTTCATATAATGTGCGTGTTGCCGTGCCTGTGTCGTATCCAAGTAAGTGCAACCGTGGCTGCAACAAACAGAACAACAACAACAACAGTATGACGATGGCATGGGTCATTATTACTGCAGAACAGCGTACCGGGTGCAACGTATCTATGTGGCGTAGGTTTTGTGACCACAGAACTTCTATATTTCTTGTAGTATGAAAGAATCGGCAGGGACACAGCTGCTAGCAGCTGTATATTTTGTTGCTGTGCTGAACGACGGGTAGAAAGGGCAGTTTTCGAATGTGAATAATACACACAGCAGTACAGCCAGTATGGGACTCGTACATAATGCCAGGTATTCTTTCTCCGCGTAGAAGATCATTAAAGGGATTTTGAAGCCGAAAAGCTCCCAAGGCTTTACAGAAGCCTCTTCCAAAATGGGTCGCACGCACATACATACAGGAGTACGCACACGCGTTGCATGCCGGGTAGTAAGTAAGTGGTCTGGCATTGAAGCTCATTCTGATGGCTCGTACCGGAGCTCTAATACTACTGAATCCGCTGAAGGTCTCATTTTTTTATTGTGATTATTTTTTCAATCATCACTTTTACTTTCCCGCCTAACTCGTAGGATTTTTTCCCCCCGTAGAGTGCTGGACAAGTCGTGGTCACAGGTGTCGTCCCTTCTCCCCTCCGATAAGTGCCTTTCCTTTTTGCCGCGCATAGAGTTCAGCATTCCCACTGCTCGTCGATGTTCATCGAACGCACGTAGTAACTCACGCTCTCGCGCTTTCCGCTACCCCATTTTTTTTTTGCAAGAAAAATAACCTACGAGCATGCACTCGGTGCGACTTGAACCCACACGAAATCAATCTTGATATAGGCACGCGGTATGGATGTGGAATAATATATATGTACCACAGGGTATGTATGCGGCCACAATATTGGATGGAATATACAATTATTTCCCGATGCATATTTCACCGATTGCGATGCGACCGGGGTTGGAGGAAACGGTCAAAATAGTAAGTCTTGAAGAGCAGCAGCAGACTAGTCTGTCATCGGTGTCTTCCGTGGCATGCGGCCTGGAGTTCGGCGAGGGAACTCGGATAGAGTGACATATATTTTCGGACCAACCTCAGGTCTGGTGGTTTACGTAGATAGATGATACCCAGTCGTTCTACAAATAATTCCGACGCGGTTAGCTGCTTGAAAACCTGTACATACATCATCCGTCACAACTACTCCAAATAATACTACTATTTACACGGTGATAACACACAGCAAACGGCCACCTCTCGACATTAGAGCCACCGAGGACGAAGGTAGACACACCTGACCCTGTCCGTGATTACGTGCTGCTCCAGCTCGCGAAGCACTCTGTAGCCATTAAATATTAAAGAATGGTCATAATGGTCATGAGTTAGATCTCGCCATTCAGAGCTCGGGGAGACTCCAACTTTACAACAGAGGGCAGTGAGTGGTGTTTAGCACACGATCCCCCCAGAGTATGGCCCTCCACATCTATCTGAACTTATGGTGTTGGGTCTATGTACCTGGTCCATTCAAAACCAAAATCAGGTACATATTCAAAACAACATATAAAAATGCGCGCAAGTATATAGCCCTGTCATTGGCCACAGCCTCACATCGTATCTGTTTTTGGCCTGAACGTGGCCAGGTACACCTGGATTCGTCTACGTCTACAAGCAAGCAGTACTTGGTCTACCAAGCTTTTCAACCTATTTTTTCCTAAATTCCAGCCGATCAGAGAGGCGATACGCACACTTTTTTCTCTGCGTATCTAGGCGGTCTCCGGTCCCTCGGTTGCATTTTTCATGGATAAATTCTTCGCGTACGTGCGTAAGTATGCAGGCATATATATATATTATACTTGCGCTGATTTCACTTTTTCTTCTTTGGGCTGTACGTTGTTATTATGAGATGTGAGGTGCACTCTGTTTTATCTTACTCCTACGGTCACCGGACCCTGGAGTCATTTCAGGGCCAAATTTCTAACGAAAAAAGAAAACACGGTTCGTGGGGTCGTTTCGTAAATCGTTTTTTTTGTTGTTGTGAATCAGGGTCGGTCATAGTAAGGGCGCATCTTACCGAGGATTTCTGTTTGTTTCAATTTGCTATGTTTTTTTAGTTTAATTTGCATCTGATTGGCCGAAGACTGAATCACTAGCCAGGCACTCTTAAGGTGAAAGAAAATAAAACAGTGTCAGTCAAGAATCTTTTGGGCCTTTTTTCGTGTGCTTTTATATTTCAATTTGAAAGTTGGGGGTGCATTCGCCTTGGTGTGGCATGTCCATGGCGGGTCAACACCCCCGGTGGAGTCTGGGGTGTGATTGTTGGTCGCTTCGGTGACCACGACCGAGGCGATAAAGCGCGAACCTCAACGAGAGGCGACCGAAGCAATAATAGCCGTGCTCACGCCCACAGACCATAGCACATCGTGCCCCGGCAGTGAGTGGTGCTTGAAAAACAAACACGGCAGCCGGAAGCCCAATTTTTCGGCTTGCTCGATCAGCCAACCATCACGAAAACCGAGCACACACCACAAAAACAGAGGGTTCGCTCGAGACCTCGATAGCTGCAGCACCGCTGCTGTTCCGCGCGTGGAGGTTTAGGGTTCCCTTCTCCCACCCGAGGCACCCTGAGAGTGGTTGTTTCCTATATCCTTCGACACCGGCAAGAAGAAGAGCTGGCGGCGGCGCGCACGCGAGAATGCAAGCCTTAGCTCTGGTCTACGCTCATCGCTGTTTGTCGACCGGGTGTTGTGTGACGTGGTGCATTTTTCCAGCTGATCCCGAATTGTTTTTTGTTGGACAGTTAGTACGCCGTTTCCCGATAGGACACAAACACGTGTTATTGGCGAAATCAAATAAATTCACTGAAACTCAAATTTTATTTCCAAATTACGAATTGTATCGTTCCCCGTTAAAATGGGCCTTATTAACGAGGAAAAGGAAAATAATATGAAAAACGAACGATCAGACTTCCGTTTTTTCGTTAAAAAAAACTGCAGATTGAGTTCTAACGAGAAAATATAACGGAAGAAAAAAAACGAAAAACAATATACGAAAGAAACCGAGTCGAATTTATTTGTACGTGGTGTAATTTTTTGAATGACTCAACGACCACGGCATGTGATTCCTGGCAGCGTTACGCTCGACAGCGACGGTGGATAGACACAACTCTCACACGCGAGGCACCCTCTACAGCAGGGGCGGTTCTCGTGGTGCAGCCCGCCCCCTCCGTAGTGGTCCAGACGTTATGTGTCTGGTGTCGCCCATCGCTGTTCGATGGCAGACGTTTGAAGGTTGAGTGGCCCTCATATGTCATGTCCAAAACAAACTGCCACAACCACTTACTTGCTGATCCCCCGGTTTCTTTGAGGGCACCCCTTGCTCTTATCCTACACAAATATATTACAAAAATATAAATATATATATATATATATATATATATATATATATATATATATATATAGATGGTTGCGCCGTTAGCGGACAGGCTGAGTGGCAGCCACATGCACTACCTTGGCCATCGTGCGCTTGCCAACCGGTCTTCGAAGCTTTATAGGAGTTTCATCCCAACGATACTCCTTTCTCTCTGCTATGTTTTTTTTCGTCCTTGGGTAACTCATGTTTCGTTTTTTTTACACCCGTTTCGAAAAAATGAGAGTGTTCTGGGACTTGAAGAAAAAAAAATGAAAACAGAGGTATCGGGATCTCTACCTCTAGTTTTATTTATTTATTTGATCAACAAAACTCACGAGCTTTATATTTCTGCTCTCGTTATTTATTTATTTATTTTTTCTCGGCTGGGCTCTCATGGCATCAAGAAAACACGATCGGTGGCCCTATTTGTTTTTATATTAGAGTTTCTCTAAAGGCTGGTCCTAACGAGGAACAAGAAATGAACTAAACAATGAAATAAAGAACGAAGTAAGAGCAGAAATAACGAGCAAGTGAGTTATGTTAGTCAAATAAAAAATACAAGTAGAGATCCCGATACCTCCGTTGTGACATTTCGATGTTTTCAAGTCCCAGAGGGCTTTCATTTTTGACGAAATGGGTGTGAAAAAAACGACCGAAGAGGAAAGTAGGGGGGGCTCGGAGCGTTGGGATAAAGTTCCTGTATATATAGCGTCGACGATCGGATAGCAAGCGCACTATATGTAAGTTAGTGCGTGTGGCTGCCACGCAGTGTGTCTACTAGCAACGGCGCGATCATATATATATGGGTAGGGTATGACCAAGGGGTGCCCTCGCAAGAAACCGGGGGATCAGTAAGTAGCTGTGGCGGTATTTGTTCGACACGAGTGCCGCTCAGCCCTTCAAACGTCTGCCATCGAACAGCGATGGGCGATGGGCGATGGGCGATACCAGGTACCAGACACATAACTTCTGGACGACTACAGAAAGAGCGGGCTGAACTACGAGAATCGCCCCTGCTGTGCGAGGTATCTCGCGTGTGCGAGTTGTATCTATCCACCGTCGCTGTCGAGCGCGATCGCCGGGAATCACGTGCCGTACCGGTTGAGTCATGCTGAAAAATTGCACCAAGTACAACTTCGACTCGGTTTCTTGTTTTGTTTTTCCTTATTTTTATCGTTACGACTCAACCTGCGGTTTGTCCACGAAAAAGCGGACGCCTTTAAGCAGTTCTCTTTTTTCGTGTGGGTTTCTTGGAATAAAGGACCGACCATATAAAAACAAAACCATGGTTCCTGACTTCTGTGGTCGTGTCTAAAACTATTCTTGATCCAGACACTACGCAAATCACGCGCAACAACGGTATCCGAATGTAGTTGCAGGGCATGACACACGCTGCCTCGTACCCCGCTTGCGGGCAACGGGCAGCTACCCGAAGGCACCGCTGGGCGCGGGCTAACGAGTACATTGTGGCCTCGTGATTTCGAGGGGCGGTAGCCACAGCTCGAAGACACATTGTACTAGCGAAAGAGATCTGAGAATGTCACCGGCCGGACCGGGCAAGTGGCCTGTGAGATGGAATCTCGTGGACCAGGCTGGGCCGACGGTCGGTGGGATTAGAAGCTCGCGGGCTGAATCAGTCTTCGGCACGTGATTCAAATATATCACGGACCGGACCAGGCGCGGTCGGCTCGGGCCAGCCTGCCCGTGTCCCAACAGCAAGAGTTGGGGTCACCCGCTAAAACTGTTGGATTTGATATATCGGAACTTTTCACAAATAAATTGAAAATATCACGAAACGTAACTTTTTTCAGTTATTTTCGTGAGAACTGAAATGTCACGGATCGTTCTATTTTGTCATGCCAAGAAGTCACGAATCAAGATGTTTTTTAGGTTCGTTAGGACCGGACCCTAAAGCACCATGGACACAGACAGCAGTTCGTTTGCCCCACCCCACGTCAAGATGGTTTCGGGCTTGGTACTGCTAAATAATTTCGTGCCGAGCAGGCGGTTCCGCGAGGATGGTCAAGAAGCTTCACAGCTGGCAACGGTGGGGCGGGGGAGCATACTCACATATTTCCGCCTTCTTAGTCATTTGTCCAATGCAACGGCGGGGGGAGGGGGGTAAAAGAAGGGTTACTGGCGTGGCGCGCCCGTCGTGGCGAACCTCACGAAGCCTCATGACCCCGTGCAGGTCCAAGTGACCCGTGGTAACTACATACCTTCAGAGAAAATAAACAACTCAGATTTAGGAGACGACACGCTCCATGTTCAGGCGCAAGAAAATATAATTTTATCGAGGCCACAAATACCTTTCGTGGCGTGTCCTTTTTACTTGAAATCAGAATGTAAGTGTTTGTGGCTCGAATTGAACAGGTACACCTGATTTTGGCTTTGACCCAATTTCGTCTGCCTGAATTCATAAAACCAAGATTTACCATTTTTTCTTATACAAGTACTATTAATACTAGCCCTGAAACAAAATAATCCCCTTCCATTTTTACACAAGTACTACGCGACGAACGGTACACCAACTAGATAGTTTACATTTTGTTAAATGTTCTTAAACAATAATCGAGAAACCCGGTTGATGCCGGCGACTCCGCGGCATGTGTGCGTTCGCGTCCTCAAGCAACAGCCCCAACATTTTCCGCGTCCGCTTTTGTATGGTCCCCGTCAGAATGGAAGACGACGGCCGGGGTATGTGCCAGCGGCTGGTAAGGACAAATGTTCGAGAGGGACATGTACAAAATTTGATACGATCGCAACAAACAACAGCCGAGCGTGCCTCGTCCACCCCCGAGTCCTCCGCCCGCACAGGTCTCCTCGCCACCGGCAGCAGCAATTACACAAGCGACCAGTGGCGTAACCCTCATTTGCTATTCCATCCCCTCGCCTGAACCCCACGCAGCCGTCGCGCGCTTTAGCGGCAGCCACAGGCACAGCACAACGGCACATGAGGAAGAAGCAGCTGATGGTGCAGGCCTTGTCTCGGGGCCGGGCCGGCAAGAGAGGGGCGCGGAGGTTGCACCGGCGGCATTCGCGACGCAAGCAATAGGGTAGAACTGCTCGCGGCTTCCCACCTCGGGTTGGTGGCACCGGAGCTGTTTCATAGTGAGAAAGCGATAGCTGGTACACGGCAGACAGCACAGTCCAGAAACTCAGTTGTAACTTTTGATGCATCAGGCAGGTAGAGTTGTGTTGATGAAAATAAGAGGCAACCTAATTTCGTTGACCCAAGAGCAAGGCAGATAGTTTTGCATGAGAAGACAAGTCAAGCAATGCATGACGAACCATCAGGCAGGCAGACTTTCCCCCCGGGAAAGTTAGACGCAGGTTTTCGCCAGACAGGCCGTAGTTAATCCCAACAATAAATCAGCGGGCTAGCAGAATTTTGCCGACGGAAAACAAAGCAGAAGGGAGGTCCTCAGTGATCCACCAGGCAGGCGGAGGTTCCCTCACGGAACCCTGAGAAAGTGGCAATGCTATCCGCGTTCCCCCTGAAAACGCCTATGGCCGGCAAAGGCCGGGAATGGGGGAGAGAGACCTCGTTTGTTGCTTACCTTAATCGCTTGACCATTGTTCACGCACCCTTTGCGAGGCGGAGCGAAGAGAGGGGGGAGTAGTGTACTCGGTATCATGCACGGCCGAACCATTGATCACACACCTCTTTCGAGACCGAGCAAAGAGAGGGGGGAGAGGTGTTAACAGTATCATGCATGGCCGTAGTCGTGTGACTAGAGACCCTCACATACCTACAATACCGGGACGGAGTATGTCAGGTTTTAACCGACCATGCAGACGATGCTTGCACCAAACGCCAAACGCCGTGAGGTTTCTGTCGAGTCGCATGAAGCTTGAGCTGCATCCTACTACGGACGGCTTGTGAGGCGGAATTTCTTGCATATGGATGACAGGTTCAAAGAGTCCTTTCATTTCCGGCGTGGCCAGTTCCAAGAACAGCACTATGTAACTGCCTTTTGGGTGCTTTATCATAAACACTTCGTGATGCGATCATTCCCCTTGTGCGGAGCAACGGTTCTCCACCTCTCCAGCTCGATCACTGTCTGTGACCAACGCCAAAACAAATAATGTCGGCAAGGGGACGGGCGCTTGGACCCGTTCTTTACCATGGTATATCGGCGAATATATATTAGCGCGTGTGCAACAGGATCCATAGGATCGACCCGCTCTGACCGCATCAGCGCCGTTAGCCTCATACCATGCTAGACGTTTCGGACCAAAAGAAGTAGGCGAAGGCTCTATCCTGGCGTCCAAAACGACTACCGACGGGGTCACTACTATCCATGTTATAGGCTACACGATCGGCTCACACCGCATGAGAATCTCGACACCCCAAGGAAAGATAGAAACGATCACGTTGCTATCCGAGCGAGAATGCCCCTGTAATCGGGATGTAGCGAAGTCATAACAAGAGGGAACCGTAGCGAGAACAAACTGGGGAATCGGACCTTTGTTGTCCGACCTCCGAAGCACTTCGTGAGGCAGCTGCTCCACCTCACGGGTAAGCACGCGAAATGTAGAAAAACCTCGAGAGAACGGAGGTCGTGCAGCTAAGATAATAGTTTCCACGGGTGCATCGATGAACGACTCGCGAGTAGAGGAGAATTTCTCGGCGGCCCTCTTTACACCCACGCATTACGTAGGCCTGTAAGGCGCTGTCTTTCAGACACCAGTTTCGTCGCGATCGGAGGATATGATTCTGAGCATAAGGTATTCTGAATCTATGTCACAAACCCATAACCTTTCATCCGAGCTGAAGGGGAGAGCACAGACGCGAGAGAGGTGTGAACTCACGATCACACTGCTAGAACTGTGTGGCATGGTCGTCTCAACCTTCGTCATAAAGTTAGTGTTAAATGACAGACCAAGCACCAAGGGTAAATCCCTCATGATGCGGGGAGACAACGTGTCCACTGTATAATACCGTGTGTGGACCGGTGCGGTGGCGCTCGCGATAGACGCGCAGGGGTTCTCGTGATACTAATAGGGCGTATAAAAAGGGCAAGCTGTCGATGCCACGGGGTGGAGAGTCGGTTCGCGGACGGCATTCCCAGATGGCCGGAGGAGCACCAATCCGGTGTAGGATCTTGAATTATAATGTCATGTATTGGTTTCGTATTGGCGGCCTGTCGCACCTCCCGGTAGGTCACAAGCGTGAAGACGGTCGCGGTAGCTGTCCACATTGTAGAGGTACTCGTCGGGATCCTGTCCGGAGCGCATTGCCTACGCTAGCTGCTAGCTGTCCATATTCTGTCCCGTCCTCGGGCGTCGTGCCCTCGAATCTCCGGCGACAAGGAAGCCTGAGTCGCCCGTCATAACGAACAGTAATAAGAACAGATCGAGGTTGGCGGCGTCCCACGCCGCACGGGCGGTGGCCTGCCCATCGTCGGTCTCCAGCGGTCGTTCTCGCCCGTGGAGGATGTTCAAGCTGGTTTTGGTGAAGACTCTGAGGGTGGTATAAATTATTGAACTCCCTTCAAGGAACTGCCCGCCTCAGTGCCGTCGAAATATGATATTGGTTTCAAGACGACGTATACAAAATGTTGCCGGCGTCTTCTGTGATTATGTCCCTCCTGCTCGGCACCGAACGTAAAGCGTTTGTAAACAGCTTCCTGCATTTCTTGTGCAGGTTTCTCCAACAAGCATCCCGATGTGCCAAGCTCGGGTTGTGCCCTCCTAGCTCGAACTATCTATGTGTACCGCCTATATTGCAGCTCGGGCAACCTCTTCTTGCTGTCCTGCAGCTTTGTACAGGCTGAACGCCTTCAAGTGTATCTCGCCCTAACGTTTCTGGCGTGCTCTATCTGTGCCGTCTGTGCTGCAGCTTGTACAGGCTCTATATTGCAGGACGAAGGGTGTGACGACCATGCCACGCAGTGCCAGTAGACCGATCGTGAGGTCACACCTCTCTCGCTTCGGTGCTCTGCGATTCAGTTCGGGTAATAAAACTTCTGAGTCAGAATACCCTACGCTTCGAACAGTATCCTCCGATCGCGCCAAGTCGGTGTCTGAAAGATTGTGCCTTACAGGCCTACGTAAGAAATGCATCTCCTCCAAACCCGGTGATGGAACCGTTTGGGCGGAGAAAACGACATCCGTCCCTCCCTGCTCCGATACCTCCGGCAGCAGGGGTGGCGACGCTACCATATAAGGCGTCGCTTCCAACGTCAACTCCCGCGTCTGCCCCACTGTCTTCGCCCGCGTGGATATCGGCAAAGGGGCGGTTGGGCGGTCGATGCGAAGTCCGAGATGAAAGCAGCTCTCGGCCCGGGGCGGCGACTGCGACTCATCGTCGAGATGTTCAGACCTCTCCCTGTATAGAGGTGTCTCCACGCTTTAGTGTCCCTCCCGGCTCTGGCTCATCTTTAACCCTGAGCGCCCCTCCCAGGTCGGAAAGACCCAGAAACGTTTCGTGTCGCCCCTTTACTAGGCACCACCTGCCAGGCTTCGTTCCTCACTCACATCACCTCGTTGACCTCCACGTGCCCCTCCAAAGAGTCATGCGTGTAGCCGATATCTGCAGCGCTTTCGGTTTTCACCGTCCTCCGCTGTGACAACGTGTGCGCAGACCTCTCCAAGCTCCTCGCCGTATACCCTCCTCCTATCGTCAGGCCTTATACTCTCAACATCCGGGGGCAAATCAAGTCCAAGCACATCAGCCGTGAACCCCTTTACAGAGTCAACTGCCGTCTTACTGGAACGGTCACTATCGGGAGCTATCACGGGGAACGTGTGGGGAACATAACAACCAACGTCCACTTGAATCATGAAGGAATTGGGGGTCACAGCTCCACGGCCGGGGGTCACACTCGGGGGTTGGACACAGCAGTTGTTGCTAGGCTCAAGTTTTCAGTCGAAGCCGGAATGACTCCATCCATGAGGCGTTCTACGATCGAGGCATCACTTTTGGGAAAAAAACTTTCTGAGACACCACGGCGTCCGTACCGGGCGGCAGTCGAAAGAAGGATGAGTATGTAACCTGCGATGTACATTGTTAGGCATAGTGTGTACGCACACGTACGAGGTGCGAGTAGCATCAGGCGTAATAATATGTATACCCTCGTTGGGTTCCGTTCTACAACTCTACCTCGGGGAGACTTAGGGAGACTCAAACAATGTAGGGAGAACCTTTTTCGTAGACCGCCTGCCATCTCGTTCGAACCTGAACCTGCCATCCAATAGATCAAGGCACATGCCACTCTCCTCGGCCCTGAACCTGCACCACACCCGTGCACGGTCGGTAGTGAAAGCAGATTGCGGGATGCGTCTGGCAAGTAAACTACATATCATAGCGTACTGTCACGTCGGTTTGAACCACAACAGGGAGCGTGCCGCATCCCACGACATCGACCATGCGACTGTCGCCCACCCTAACCTGTTTGTGCGCTGGTGGGACATCGCGCATTGTGTCAGTCAGTCGCTTTATGTGGTACGTTGCATCGCTATCTGCAACCCATTTCCCTGTCGTGTTCTCGTCAGAGTCCTCTTTCGAAGCAACACTCGCCCCCCTCAGTACACTCGCGAGGAAGCATACAATACAATCGATCTTGTTCTGACCCTTAGTACCTACTACGAGGAAAATGTCAGCAGTTCATTCTCGCGAAACGTGTCCGGGCTCTAAGCAACGAGCCCTTTATTCTCTCTCTAGATAAATCTCATGGGCCGCTAAAAACGGAATCACTACATTTAATTACCGTTAGGCAGCCACACTGAGTTCACGAGATTAGTGCACCGTCAGAAAGGGAACAACCACGCGACCGCACGAGCATATAGTCGCCGATTGCCTGTTTCCGATCGCACGGGCCGTGATAAACGGGATCATTGAAGGCTATCCGTTTGGTAGTTGTGCTGGGCTCCCGCTACGAGCGGGCCATTAGAAACGGAAACCACGTAAAGCACATGCAAGTGCACGATGGCATATCATGGGGTTTGAGGAGTCATCAAGGTGCCCTCTTTCCCACCCACTCTGCCGGAATTCCTTTTTCCAAGGCAGATGGGCAAGCGGAGAGGTCGGGGACTATGTGGTGGATTAGTGGTGGCTTTCCCGACCGAACGGGCAGTTAGAAACGGAACCATGTAAATCAATATCGTTGGGCAGTCGGGGTGGGTTCCCGATATGAGCGGGCCGTTAGAAACGGAAAATAAATCGGAAGCAAGGGCAGGTCGTCGTGGATCACATGGTTCCTCGATCGCACGGGCCGTTAGAAAAAGAAGCGAGGCCCATTTTAGCATTTGTCAGAGTCCCGAGGTGAGCGAGTTCTCTGGAGGGCATACGAAAAAGAGATGAGGGGGGGGGGGGGTGCTCCACTGATCTAGCACAACCGGAGGGAGGTCGGCATTTTGATGTACGTTAGGTGAGGCGTACACATGCGGGAAAAGGGGGCGGCCCTCCCCCCCCCCGGTAGTAAGTTGCAGGTATGAGGGAGGTGTATGCGCGCCGGGGATAGGGGCGAGTTAACCCCTTCCCCACTCTTCCCGTGGGTCATCTAGTTCAAGCATGTACCGCGTGGGTGACAACCAAAATGCTGCCATAACCCAGGTATGCGTGGTCCGCGCTTACTCCAGAAAACTAGCCCTCCGCTGTTTCGTTTGTTTCTCGATCCGCGTTTTTGGCCAGGTTCGACCCGTTTTGATTGGTGCTTAAGGTCAGGGTTAGGGTTAGGGTCGGGGTTTGGGTTGGGCTTTCCTTTGTACCAGAATCTCACCAGAAAGTGCGACCTAGCTCCTAAAATGTATACCTTACGTGAACAGTCTGCCCCCCTAGACATACTTGCTAATGGATCGCAAGAGGAACTCACGACTTGATACTAGCTTTAGCGGTAGCGGCCCTTCGGGATATCATGAATTCAAAGATATCTAAGTGCAAGAGGTGACATACCGCCACCACCAACACCAACACCACACCACACCATTGCGCCCGCCAACTTGAAACCAGTCGTATACACTAGCGTGCTTCATAATCAACGACATAGCGCAATATGGCTGTAAAGGGCAACCTCCAGCATTGAGAGGTCGAGGGAGAGCTGTGTATTTAATTCGAATAGTATGACCGAGGTGACCCGAGAAGGAAAGGGGAGTCCCAGTTCGAATAAAAGTAAAGCCCACGCAGGCGTATTATACAAGACATCACGCCCTGCACAGTAGACTATGAACTATATATATTTAAGATGCATACCGCTGACTACAACGCAGGCACAGCAGTGTCGAGTGAGTTTGGATATCACGGCGCATGTCAAGAGCTGAGAGTGAGACCGCTGCGAAGCTGGCATTTGGGTGTGCGCAATACTTCGTGTCTGTACACGTACCGTGTACAGCGAAGGAAAAGCAGCCGACGTCCGAGGTGCTGGGAATTGATTACAGACGAGCCTAGTAGCAATCAGGTATCATGGTCGATGGCCAACGGACGAGAACACCGAAGGCATCCTGGTGACGGTCTAAAAGCCATAGCGCATGCCAAGAGTCGAGAGGAGGACCGATGCGATCATGGGGTGTACTCCCGTGTGTGTGGAAGCAGGCGCTGCAAGGTTGTGCACCGGACGACAACTATCGCGAGAGTTTATAGCAGGGAGTGATTGATCGTGGAGGGGTCGTCAGGAAGAGGGATCCTCACGTACGTATCACACCGAAACTCATCTTCCAAATGTATACGTGGGTAAAGTATTTTGACTTAAGCTTTAGGAGTTGAATTCCTAACCGAAAGAGATATCCTACGTAAGAGTTAAAAATAGTAGTAGCTATTCGTATGCTGAGGAGAGTGCACGTAGATAGATGAAATTGATAGATTCGGTTGGTCAACACAATTGAAAGTTGCGGTGGAGCAGGTCAGGAAAGCGAGAAGGTACAGCTACGAAGCGCTTGAGAGCTACGACGATCACGGCAACGGTAAATGTGTTAGGGGCAGACTGCTCCCGCTTTTCTGTTGTTATTCGTGTGCACAAACGGACAGAGGGTCAACGTCAAAGAGAAGACGGTCAGGGTGCGAACACTCGCAGACCTGCATCGTATAAAGCCGGACGGACAAGAAACTCCCTGGCGCATTCAGCTTCGTACTTTTTACCTAGTAACGCTCTGTGTAGGGATTTAGGAGGGTGCAGGGCGTAGGGTATTTTTTGTTTGTTCTCCTCGCGGTATTGTCGCACCTACGGGCTCGACTTTCCTACATCTTCCACCATTTCTGGCAGGCGCAGAAACGCAGGTGGTCGTCACCCCGCCGAAGCAGACTGGCCCCGGCAGTTCACTACAAGCAAGTCGCCTCCACTTGCTTACGAAACCATCACCGAAGAGGAAAACGCAGCAAAAAACGCTGTTTTACAATGACGCCATGTGGTTGTTGGCGTGCGTTGCGTTGATGCGTTATGTATGTGCTTTGACGTTTTGATATACCTAACATGAATATTCAATTCACCAAGCGCCAGCGACTTACCCATGGAAAATCAACGAGCAAAAATACCTACAATAGTGCATACCCTGTTCACAGACATCGATCTTCAGTTGAAAAATCACTGAGCAGGTCTACGGATATAGCCTCCGCGCAGCAAGTGTCACCCACCCCGCTAGAGCTGAATCTTGCTGGCTCCCTCTGCAAGAATACACACGTTCGAGCAGATCACGATCTAGATAATCTAGATTGTTTAATTGCCGCTTTCATTCTCTAGGTTGTGCACGAAGAGTCGTATCAGACAGACCCCACTTGGCGGATATGAGCGAAGCCCTGCCATGCGATGCACATCCCGCCCGGCGAAAACGAACTACAGTAGATCGTGCACACCAACCAAATCAGGAACCTACCAGGTGTGGATCATGAAAACGAGACCTGACCCAGACCTGACCTGCATTACAGTAGACGTGATCTGTCATTACAGTAGACGTGATCTGTCATTACTGTAGACGTGATCTATCATTACAGTATACGTGATTTGTCCGATGTGTGCAAGAATGCAACAGCAACACAAATTAATATCTCTCAAACAACATAACACACCAACACCTTCAAGATATAGACGAGGAGCTTCATTCATGCGGTCTCCTACCCGAGAACATAACGAACGGATTTTTCCGACGTGAGGTGTTCCTCGCATGCAACTAACGGTATTGTTGTGGGATCGATGCCCCCCCGTGTATTCAACGGTCATCTCGTTGGAAAGTCAACGTCTCTCTTCCGTGATAGCAATGAAGTGGCGCAGGCTCGAATTGAAGACGCTGTGTCTACCCCCACTGCACGGCCGCCTGCGGCAATGAGCATGCATCACAAGGAGACGTAAGTACGTGCAGTAGTATGAATATCCGAAGGGTTAGGAAGCGAGTACAAGAGTGACGACAAAACTAAGATACAGCGAGAAGAAGAGAGGGAGGTCTTTTCCTATTAAATTAGCGCAAGATGCGTGCTACATACGGTGGCGGAAGCACTTCTTGTTTTGGAGTACCACCGCTTAAGGAGGCCTCTACAACTCACCCACCCAACTAACTGCCGAATTCAAGGAATGTTATCAGCTACAATACAGTACGAAAGCACAGCAGTACAATTTCACATGGGCCGTTACTTTTTCCTTAGTGTTTACCAGTATAATTTTAAGCACGCATACTTATTGTCGCCTCTCTTTTATGTGTTACTGTAGTGGTCGTCACTCAGATTCGGCGTCACATAGAAGGCTCTCCTACCCCCCCCCCACTACGATTGGTGCACTCCATTTTTATCGTGACAAGACTTGAACCATTTTCTTCCCTCATCGAATCGCGTCGAAGTACGCTAACCCACGGTATGCACTCTCAATCGTAGGTTAATTCTGCTAGGCAGACTAATTCGCTTTGTCCTCACTAACTGTGAGGTTCGAAGTCAAGAAACTAACTCTGGCAGCATTTATTTAGAGACAATCATGATACACCACCGGGGCGACTGGAGTATCTAACCTTGTGAAAACACATTATTATACCAGATCGGACAATGTTTTGTAGCTCCAGCAATGAGTTGATGGGTCGATGAGTTGATGATTTCAAGAGCTCCGTCAGTGGGTAGGGTATTCTAAATAAGCTCAAGAGCGACTGTCCAGTAATGAACGCGCAAGAAGGGGGATTGCGCCACCCAGCTGTTTCGGATAGCGCTGCCGGCGGTTCGTTGCTACGTAGCGCCGTTCGCTGCCACAGCCTACTATTTGCATTGTTTGTGTACATATTAATATATTATGCTACTGTTGTGTACTGCAGTAGTGTACCGTGAACACTAATACAGAGTGTGCGCTACAACTAACTGTGTGTGTTGCGTTCACGTTAAATCTGTATTTCTGCCCAACTTCATCCATACAAGCAGTGTCCGTCCAATTCTTTATCCTAGAGATATACTAATTATGTGGTCACATACAGTGAGACAGAGAAAGGCCGAACGCAAAACAAAAACTCGCAAATTCACGGGTAAATAAGGTGAAATGCCAGCGTACCAGGTACGAGACCACAACAACACAAGCAAGACCAGAAAATAAGAACAAAAATATAGACAAAACAAAAGAAACTGAAAGGAAAGAGACTGCAAACGACGCAACGAGATCGGAAAGAAAGGCTGAAATATAGAAGGAGGAGGAGGAGGAAGGCATACATACGTACTCAAGAAGGGCAAATGGCCGCTGCACAGACAGACGAAGTAACACGAAGAAGAAGAGAAATATACCGGCATAATAAGGGCGGTGGGGGGGGCGAAGGAAACAAAGCAAGAGACAACCCAAAAATCTAGAAGGATTAGCGTGTGCACTAAAAGGTACAATTAATAGTAGTGTGTGCGATATCGATGGTCTCCTCAATAATAACAATAAAATTGGAAATTAGTTCCCCCCCCATTTACTGCTGTCATTGTTGCGTTTGGCCGACAATGTGCAGAATGAGCTTCAACGTTGATAACCCATAAACCCTCCCCGAATCTTATGTTCGTGTTTTACGGGGGGGGGGGGGGGGGGGGGGGGTGAAGTAACCAAACCCCGTGATGGACCCAACATTAAAAATGTATTATTCGTAGACGATACCCCTATCACTACGAACAATATTTAGTTATGATTAATAATATGTTTCTCCGTATAGTATGGATGTAATGTACCTGGTACTACGTACCGTGCCCCCGAATTGACCGTTTAGTACTGGAGTTTTGTTTTGGGGATAAACCCCTTTAATTCCAGGTGTTTTGTCCCCAAAACGGGACTTCAGTGCAAAAAGAGGTCAAGGAAAACCGCTAATCCGCCCATGGAGAGGAGCTTCCCAAAGTTCTTTCCATAAAAGGTCAGTTGTTCTAATAATAGATGGAAAAAAATGTCACCAATCGTCACCAAAAATGGGACAAGAAAAACGTGTTGAAAACGTGGCCAGAAAAAAAGCGTGACATATCGTATCCACACTTTCGCGGCACTCTTAGTTTTCGGATCATATATATGCTATGGTACACTCAAGGTATCATAAATGCGTACCTGGTGCGAGACAGGGGGTGTTCTACATTAATTTCGGTATGTATGTACACTTGAGGTACGTTGATGGTTTTGGTACATGATTTATGTGCCCCGCAAAGTGTTAACTTCCTATCAATCCGACTTGCTGGATGCGTAACTACTGTATACCTGGTACCATTTACCAACTACTTTAGAAGTGACACGTTTCGTCAGGTGCCGCCACGAAGCATGTTTGGTTTGGGCTTTTGTTAGAAATGACGACGAAATGACCATGGAATGGCCCCATCAACACGCTTCACATTGTTCCATACCAACGCGAACTTCAGCATGTGTTCTGCCTAGACGATGAGGTTAATGAGTTGCATGGCAAGCCACCTCTAACTGCACCACTATCAATATAATGCTGCCCATAAAAAAATCAAGGGAGTAAGTCCGTGCCCGCTTTCGAAACCAACTTTAACGTCGACCGCAACCGACGGTCGTAGCTTTCGCTCTCTTTACTCCTTTGACTCTTTCCGCTCTTTTCACTCGGAGGAAGAGATTATGTATAAAAAAATCTCACGGCCCCCATATTACGCCTGCCAGCTCTCTACCACACCTAGCACAACAAAAGGCTTACCTCGGAACCCAATCCCTCGTTGGCATAGTCAGCATACGAGTCGAAGCCTGCTTGCTTCGGTGTCTCCGCCACCAAGCCATCCCGTAGTTTGCCCTGTCCCTCGGTTGTGCTTGGGGTGTTGGGTGTTGCTGTTGCAGGCTCATTGTTGAAGCTTCCGGACGAGCGTCGGATGTTGTCGGCCGAAGGCAGGTTTTGGTCGATCGCGTTCGGGCGCGACGGCTGGCTTGACCTCGCCTTCGTAGGCTGCTATCACCGAATGCAACGAAACGGCGGTGGCGTCGGGGATACGATCGTATCGTTGAAACACAGAGGCAGAAGCGACATTACGCGGTGGAGGTTAATTGGCTTTTTCGAGGTTGGGGGGACATACTAACACCATGTCATGCCATACCATGCCATGCAATGGCCGTCCGTAGTCAATGGACTGTGTGGACGCTCGCATCCCTGCATTACGGTACCAGGATGGAGCACGTCGTGATTTTACGCACCAGACAAACATTGCCTGCACCAAGACCGGGTGAGGGAGAGAGAAAAACGGAGAAAAAACAGGTACGTAGGTCTTCCCTTTCTCGATGCCGAAATGGTGAGATGTCCTGATTTCCCCCCTTCATGTTCGACGCCAAATTGATCGACTCAGACTTGATACGACATAGATTGGATCTCACAAAAAGGGAGGGAGAAACGGTGGAGGTCGTTTCAATGCAAACTGAAACAGCCCAAGAGGCCCTGCCGAGAGGCCAACAGGTTGTTGATACAACTTTAGGTTCTGACGGCCTTGCTACCTCCCATACCCCGTTTGACGACCTGAGGATATAGACTCCCCCTCTCGCAAGCAGCAGCCTCGAACATATTATTAATAATAGTTCCGGCGATGCCCTCGAATTTTGCTGCGTATACTATTATTGTAAGGTAGCAGATAGATCCCATCCTGGACGTAAATATAACGCCCGTCACGATTTGATATTATTACGCCAACTAACTGTCCTTACGTTTCGGCCAAGAGTAGTGTATCCTAACCTATTCCTGGCATGAGGAGCTACCATTGGCAGTACCTCGCCGAATAACCGACTGTCACGATAATCGCGCTAGACTGTAGACGAGCAAACTAGTGAGCAACCTACCCCATGAAGCATGGCCTAGGCGGCCATGTGACGAACATAATTGAGCAGACACAAATGGGATCGCATAGCTTTTGGGGACTTCCTCAGTTCAGAAGCTCCATCTACGTTTTCAAACTATACAGGACAGTAGTAATATAAAACAAGCGGGCTTCGCTGCGGCGGGCTGATACCCCCCTGCGGCTTCGCGGAGGCCCGTAATAGTCGAGGATATACTGATAGAGAGGCGGCAAACCGGACTGTAGTTTCCATACTACTCAGATTGAGGAGACGATTAACAAAAAAAAAAAACATCCTACGCAGATTTTTCAAGTATTAGCAGGCTGAAAAGCGCCACGGAGCTCCGTATCAGGATGGGTGCGATACAACAGCAGCAGTCTACCCAGGGTGGATGCGAGGTCAAGATGCTACTCAGACGTAAATGTGCCAATAAGCTTATACCTGTACTTCATATCATCGCACGTACAGCAGCACTCATGGGCTGATAGATTATACCTTGTTGCAGTCACGTACTCGTATCATACGCCAGTCTCTTCGATTTTTATTTGTATGACGGTTCCGCATGTATGTGATAATTTTTTTTTTATTTTTTTGCTCATCCCATTCATTATCTTCGCACATCTTCTTCTCTCTCTCCTTCCAACTCGTAACTCAGATCCGGGGTCACATAACAGGCTCTTCTACCCCCTTCCCGCTACCGTACGGTACGTGCCTTCAATTTTATCGCGAGAAGATTTTAGCATTTTCTTCCCTCGTCGACTCGCATCGAATTGTGCCTACCCACGCTGCAAGGCGCTCTCAACAATTGAATCCTTTATATTTTTATTTTTGCAAATAAAGTCAAATGTCCGACCCACCTGGGGCTCGAACCCAGGACTCAAACACAAGAAGAATCCGAGGTTAACCACTTGAACCACCGGGGCGACCGGTATGGCTTGTGGCTGTTGTTTTATATGCCGGTGGGTTTGACATTTTTGGCTGGAGAGCGCTTAAATGCGTCGGACGAACGACGAGCTTGGTACAGGCTGTGGTGTGGATGATGATGTGAGCTGGTGTGGGTAGTGGTGGGAGTGGATTTGGGCCTAGCTGACGACTGTTAACTGTTGCTGTGATGTACGCACCCGCAGACGGTAACTCTCACTGGTACACACCATTGGTCCAAACATTAAGATCATAGAAATAGAATAGAGGTTTTAGAGTGCGGGACCACTACGAGTACAACTGCTGCTGCTGTGAAAAGCATACCCGGCATATATATTATATATCTGAAGGATCCATGTTAAAAGGAAAGATTCTGCAAGAATGACGACACATGTGAAGTTGTCCGAGCTCGTATTCCTAGTAATGAAGGAAAATGGAGTCCTCGCAGATGCCGGTCGATATCTTACATACAGCTATACCCCCCTATGATATGGTATGATAAGACTGGTAGATTATGGTAGGTTCGGGAGGGTCGATTCTCCCGCATGCAACACACG
This sequence comes from Nereocystis luetkeana, assembly GCA_031213475.1. NCBI lineage: Eukaryota > Phaeophyceae > Laminariales > Laminariaceae > Nereocystis > Nereocystis luetkeana. The sequence goes on from JARUPZ010000015.1 coordinate 127,870, forward strand.
GCATGACATCGCATCTCACGATACACCTTGTTCGAGCACCTGCCTGGGGGCCTACTCGTCTTTGTGATGCGCCAAAGGGTTAGGGTTACACCGCGTTAAGCGGCCAAGAGTGTTACACCGCGTTAAGCGGCCAAGAGTGTTGCAGAGTATTGCCAAGAGTGTTGCAGAGTATTGAACAGTGTTCAAGAGTATTGAACAGTATTGATGGCACTTGAAGACTACCAGATACTGAAGACCATGGAAGACTGTTGAAGATTATTGAAGGCTGTTGAAGAACTAACTCACGGTAGGGGGGATATCTAAAAGTGATCAGCTTCCTGACATCAGAATCGCTGTCTCTTGGATAGAGCGTACACACCCAGCCAAGCGGGCAGCCAATTCGGTGAGCTACGCAGGCATACACCACCAAAACTAAATGGTCAACCCAGTGATAAACTGATGTTGCAGATAGATGGGCAGTATTCCTCGGCTTAGAATCCCCGTCAGTGAGGGTGAGGGTTAACCTCCAAACGTGCCCTTAACCCCCTGATCGCTTATCATTTGTTTCTTCTCGCTCATGTTTATTTTTTTGTTGTTGGCCTTATATGGGGCACTTGCCGCAATCTAGGCATGGCCGCGAAGAGGCACGAGTAGCCTGCAGGTACTGTATTAATAGTAGGCAGGAAAACACGCAAACAAATCCCAGTGAGGGAGTTCCACCATATATTCCGCTAACAGCGAGAAGAGATATATTTATATATATGTGTGTGTCACGGCCTTAATCTTGAAGCTTTTGACCGTATTTTGAGCACTAATTGTAGACTAGGAAAAGTCGTGTCGCACCTCCGCATTCACAAGTCGCCGGAGACGGGTAGGAGAGATCGTTTGGCCAACCGCCGGCATAGGACCGACCGGCGCCGAGGGTTGAATAACGCCGGAGTCCCCGACCTCCGCCATCCTCACCGCGCCCCGATTGCGGTGGAGCAGTTGCTTCTGTCTTCGCTCTTCGACGCGGTCACTCCACCCTCCGTCCCCGTTCCCGAACCCCGCCATTTTGCCTAGGGGGCTTTCGGCATTCGGTGATGATAGCGTGGGCATAGAAGGTCCTCTGGGCGACGATACCTTCAGTGGCGACACTGTTCCATCGTCGCGTTTACGGCCGAGGTTAGGCTTTCGGCGACGCTGCTGTGTCGGACTCATCGAACCGCCGCCGCCTCTCGTCCCGTACCGTCGCCGCGCGTACGGTGTGTGACATGCGCACTCGGTGTCGTGTTCTCCGTCGCAGTCGCATGTTCCCGGTCCACCGTTGTCTTTCCCTGTCCTACCCCTGTATCGCCCGCGCCTGGCGGCTGCGGGAGAGTGGCCGCCGTTCTGAGGAAGCCGCTCGCCGTAAAATTCCCGGGCTCCATCTTCTCTCTCTGACTCGCTAGCCCGGCCACCTCCGCGCCGCCTGTGCAGCGGCAATGTTGGGAGGAGGGAGGGGTGGGGAGCAATAGGCTCTAGGGTGGTCGGTGGGAGTCTATAGGGTGGCCAGCGGGAGCCCCCAAGTAGGGGTGTCAGCGGGAGTCTCAAAGTAGGGAACTAGCTAAGGTACGGTATCCACATACTGCATAAGGTAACCAGAGGAATATACTAACGTGACCAGAGCGGAATACAAGTAGGGTGGTCGGTGGAAGGATCTACAGGTAGGGTGGTCGGTGGACGTGCCTGGAATGATCGGCTCATTGGGCTTTATATACCATGATAGCATGTCGCGGCGCGTCGTAATCGTTATCGCATGGGCTGCCCCTTCTCGTATACGCATACCTTGTACGAAATATATATATATATATATATATTATACCAGGTAAGCGGTATGAGCCCGCATAAACAACGCACCTAAGCCACGAACAACACACAACGCACATACATCGAGAAAGATTGGGGGAGAGCTTATCGTGACACCTACATGTACCTTGACCGTACCCTGGTAAAAAAAGTGCACGTACAAATTGAGCCGTACTGCGGCAAGGGCCGCAAGGTTGAGCCCAAATACGTATGACTCAAACCTCAAGCGATGAGCTTCACAAAAATGAGGTGCTACGCCCACCATACATACCGCGCGTCGGTTGGTGTAGCGCTCGCTTAATGTGTCGCTTGTTCACTTCCTGTGATCCTAAATGGCGAATATAAATATATTGGCGTCCGAAAGCACGTGATACATCCACCGCTTCGCGGCGCGTCGCAATCCCAATCGCATCACAATCGAGAACACAGTCGCCATCCCAACTACAATCACCAACCCAAACGAAACCACACTCTTGTGAGCAACATACCTTCCGCAGTCCTTGCACCGGCCACACCTTCCGCAAAAACCTTTTTCTGCGCTATTCTCGCTCTTGTTCAGGGATGCCTTCCCCGTGTTCCACCTAACTCCCTTCCTGCCCCCCTCCCCCGCATTCGCCTTCGCCCGACGTTCATCGCCTCGGCCAGCGCCGGCACCCTCGGTGGAATCGTCGCCGGTCCTGGCTGTGGTGCCTCCTTTTCTACGGGCGGGGGAAGCTGGCCCCTCCACTGTCGTCGCGCCGGGAGCAGTAGTGGAGGCTGGGACCCGGACGTTTGTGTTCCAGTTCTTCTCGCGCGAAGGGTCGCGGAAATCTTTGGGGAGCTTCCGCCTTCCCTGGCTAAATGTGTCAACATCGCCGGGGACTGGTGGCGCTCTCCTGCGGAATTGGCACACCCACACGTCGGACACATTACCATTTAGGTAACTTAGTTTCATTCAAAATCTGATTTGACCTAACGCGTACGCTCACCCTGTTGAACAACCCGATGGGCTATGAGCATAGCGGAAAAAATCGCCCCCATATGATGTTCGGGAGATAATAGGTTGTTCTACAGGTGAAGAGCCCAGTGGGTCAGAAGTCGGAAGAAACGTTCGGGGACAAAATCCTCCCCTTTATGGCATATTAACCATAATCGCATATCATGTGCTATCAATACTTGAACTAAAATGAAAAAACAGATATGTTGGTAAGTACTAGGGACCTTTAGACCATCTCACAAGGACAAAATATACCTTATATTTACCACAGCCAGACTGGTATAGCATATCACTCAGGGTGTCTATCTAAGGACCGTGTAGACGCTATTGTAAAGACCAATTGTAATGTAAAGACCAATTGCCCCATAAATATATGCCCAGAGTGATATGGTATATATAGCATATAGCAGGGCATACTTCCAAGCATACCGTAGCATATAGCAGGCCTCAACAACTGAAGCCCTACGGTAGGCTCGCCAATGGCACACTAGGAGGCTGCCATGCTGTAAAAAGTCGGACTACACTCAACGTTCTACGAAGAATCAACCCAAACATATCACGGCACCAGCGCCACGTTGTCCGTTCGTGTTCACTCTTATCTGTACGTAGCCTGCTCCCGTTCGAACCTGGAAGGTCCGAGCTGTCGATAAGGCGATCGCCTAAGCGGAGACCCGTTTCGTCCACCGGTATCATCGTCGCCGAGCATGTCCTCATTCCTCCCACGATCGTAGATGGGCACTTTAGGTCTGACGAAGGGGGTCACAAGAGAAGTCATACTCGTCGTAAAACATACCAGGGACGTGGATTACCTTCTGATAAGTTTTGATGTTCGCACATAAACTCGTTTTTCTGAGACATAGCGCGTCGTGGCAGGTACGGCGCATAGATTTTAGGCTGATTTGCCGTTTCTCGCGCTAATTTGACAACGCGGTTCGACCTCCAGGGCCGGCCACGAGTTACATGTTTTCAAAGTGTATTGGCACCGTGGTTTGCACATTGACCATGACACACTCCGTTGTCTCGGCATCATACTACTAGTACAAGTCGCATCGACATCGTATTGACATAGGGCTTCATTCCTACCGCGGTCGCATAGTAGATGGGCAGCTTAGGCTTGGCCAATGGATCGCAAGAGGTTCGTTAACGAGCATGATATGCCGCATGGCACACGTAGTTGGGCGTGATTTGTCATTATTTGGGGAAGTTTTGCGGCGCTTTTCCTCCTATTAATAGAGAATAGGTCACATATTGGAAATTATGGGAGCAATGTAACGACGCGTGTCGGCGCCCAAGGTCGGGCACCATTTTCATTGTTTTCGCAACAATGGGCAGGTTGGTTGGAGCAGTAGCTCGTATCGGTAGGTGATAAACGAGTGAGGGGATATACATCATGTCGCTCTCCTTCGGCCTCCTAATGTATATATATATATATATATATATATATCGGTTTTGTTCTTCTTTCTGGGTGATGGTTAGGACGTGTACTAAGTGATTCAAAGCGCACGTACGGCAACGAGGGAACAACGCATTAGCAGAGCTTTGTTTTTGGTAGCATGGGCTTGGACATCGTCTTCGTGGTGCATACGACATGAGAGCGTAGGGAGGGCGGAGGGATCATATAGGTCATTAGTTGGCCCATTCATGCTACCAGTACCTCAGGGTCCCTCCGCAATAGTAAACCGTTGCGATTGGCACGTGGAACGAGGTGGTATCAATCTAAAGCAACCTTTTAGGACACCAACTATTTGGGATTGGTGTGGATGCATTTTTATCAGTGTGAAGGTAGCAGGTCAGACTGGTTGTCTACACTATACCGGCAGGCTCTTGTCGAAAGTAACAAATGTGCTTCCCAAGATGTTCCACTGCGCCGATTACATACATACATAAACAAACTCGTGTGTGGCAAAGTACGGCTCGCAAAGCGGCTACCTGCAGCAATTACAGCACGTCAACTGGACGTCAACCACCGTTTAGTACAGTAGGCGAATCGGTGCGTGCTCGACACGTATACTTCGAGTTGCATCAGGCACAGTCTGTGCGAATGTTCCCGTTTTATTTTTGTTGGTTTCTTCCTGTTATTGGGTTGGGGTAATATATTCAATGATGGTTATCAGTGATCGACGTTGAAGCTTACGTTGGGTGCTGTTGGGGGGCAGACCAAACAAACAATAACTTAATAGTGTACTGCGGTACCTCGCTGGCGGGTCCCGGAGTTTTGCGGGGACCATCCCTGGTAGGGGGGGAACCAGTTCATCTGCTAATAGGAACGTGTACAGCCGGAGAAGGACTTGATGTGCCGCCTCGGCCCCGCTGTCCGCTGGCATCGGAACCTGTTCACCACAGACGTATACCATATTATACGTACAAAGCACGCCCACAACAGGTTCACGGATCGAGATAGGCGCGCAAGGCGTAGGTAGAGGGCCAGTTACCTTCTTCAGGGATCCGAGGGGTCGTGTCGTGAATGTAAATGACGCGAGAATCGACGGTGACACGAAGCAGCGTACGTTGATAGCTGGGGTACATATACGGCATGATGGGGCATACCATGGCATGCTGCATTCTGTATGGTCTGACAGCAAGGTGATACCACACTAGAAAAACTGTTGCACCTCTTCCCTACAAATTCACAGTTGCTAAGATACCCCTGATTGAGTCTGTGGTCGCTGTATTGTAAATCGAGTCAATGGGATTCATACACCATTTTCACGTGTATCATCCCACACTCGATTACGTTGTACGCACTAGTGATTCTGCAGTATTCTGCAGTAGTATACATATGTTGACCAAGATTCCAGGTCCAACGTTCGAACGCCGGAGGCGTGTATCCTCACCCAATAAAAAAAGCAACACAAACCATACCGGGACCCAAACGCTAAACTTTTCATCTCGACTACGAGTAGGCCAAGACTCGACGCTGGAAATCAGTCACGAGACGGGTCTCATTCTCACCAAGCACAGGATTTCCATGTCCTGCCCACGAAGTCCATATCCCCGCCGTTTCATGAACTTTTGTACAAACTCCCAGTTGGCCGCTTTGTTGGCAGGGCTGTTCCCGCGGTTGAAGTCCTCGCTATCCAGCTTTACGGGGTAGTAGTGGGCCAGGCAGGCGCCGACGAGGTAGCCGTTCGCAATCTGGCAAGGCAAGTGACAAGGCAAGCGGTAAGGCCAAATGACCGTTTTGTTTGAGGGGGTGCACTGTTTTCCTTGAAGACGTCTGTAGATCAACGATCGATGATCAAATCATTGTGTCAAGCAAACGGAACGAACAGAGAGTGGACCTCAATGGCAACCGTTTTCTGTCTAGTGTAGTGTGTGCTGTGTTACGTTAAGGCTAGAACATATCCCCCAAACGCGGACCCTACAGTAGTGCTGCATCAAGCAAACGAAACAGCTTGATATCAATGTATGGATAATCTATTATTTCATGGTGTATTTGGTCATTGGCACGCACGCTACACCTGCACGCTGTCAGACGGCAAACCAAATAATAACCCCTAAGGTTTCCATGCATTGCTTTCTTCTCTGTGTATACCACCAAAAAAACTGGTAGCTGTTTGTGAGTGATCGGCGTTGAACTGTATGCGGCACATTCTCGGATTGCGTTTAATACTGTTCCAGTGTGTGTGTTCTTCACATACATTAAACCGTTCTTTCTACCCGTCGACATCCAGCACAACCAGTGTCCGTGCCGATTCTTCAATCCTAGAAGAGATACAAGTTCTGTGGTCACAAAGCTACGCCACAGAGATACTACGTTGCCACGTGTGCAGTGTGCACTGCAGTGGGCAATGCAAAGCCATGTCATCATACTAGATACGATAGGCACGACATACGCAATCTATGAAATAGTGAAACGAAAAGAAACAATCAAAGAGAAAAGAGAAAACAAGGTAGACAAATCGAAAGAGAAAAAGAAGAAAAATGAAAGCAAAATCTAAGAGAAACAATAGTAGCCCCTTGTCATATACCTGCATTTTGTATAGATTGATGTCTCCCGGGCTTGCGCTCTCGAAACCGCCAATGGTAGGCCTCGTGTACAATATTTTCGCAAATTCTTCCAAACGATTACATGCAAATTTCAAGCAGGGTACCTTGTGTCGCAGCTTGAAGTCGCAGTCGATCGTTTGGCCAAATGCGTGTGTTTGGAACCACACCAGCACTCCCTGCTTCCAAGCGTCCAATTGAGGGTCTGAAGGGATTTCCTTTGCGACAGAAGCTGCCTGTTTTTTTCCGCTTGTACTTGTAGCTTTCCTGGGCGAACAAAAGTGACCAAGTGGTGCGGTGTTTCTGCAGTTCTGCCCAGGATGCGACCGCCAGATACATATTGATACCACACGCCGAGAGGAGCTACCGATGATGGCTCCATGATGGAGTTCTACGTGCACTCGCCTTGCCTGGGTTTTCTCAAATGTCGGCAAATGACTATGAGTCATTCAGATACTCTTGACATTGTCACACGGCAAATATGACAAAACCGATAGGAAAATAGCCAAAAACAGGTGTAGTACCTACGCCTTTTGCCCATTAGTATCATTGCTGCACTTAGAATACTGTTGTAACACTCGGGAATCCCGGGAAAGGCTTCCAGACACCGAGCCCCTCTCTCGTGAGCCAACGATCCATCGTACGTCGTACCAATTGTCCGCCGAAAAGAGGTATTCAAATCCTTGAAGCGCTTCTGCTTCACTATTCAAAGGGTCTCTATCCAGGCGACAGTGTGTCTATCATATCATGGGATGAGGCGTTAACCAATGGGAGAAGGGTCCAGCCTCAGGAACAAATTCGTACTTCTTTTCGGTCGGCAATAGGTACGATGTACGATGGAGCGTTGGCCTCTGGAAGAAGGGTCATTTTCCCGAGTGTAGACTATAATTTACGTACGTAGTGTACCTATGAATGGGCTTAAAGACTTATAGGTATAATGGGCGTACCAGGTGCTCGCGTCAGGAAGCATAAAGTGACACTACCACAATTACCGTGGGGAAGAGGCGCCGGTGGTCCTCTTCGGGAGCGGAGGGTTGTCCGTCTTTGCTCGCCCATCGCTCCTCGCAGATGTCTTGGTCTTACGCCCTTGGTTCTGAGGGAACACGTAGACATCGACACAACAGCGGGCGTAGAATATGCTTTCGAGCGACGTGCGCTTTATTTTTCGAACGTCGCGAGCGGCACGGATTAAGAACACCTGCGGACGATGCTATAAATCGGTCGGGAGCAACAGCATTAAGCATGTTTTTTTCTATTCTTACGGGGGGCAATAGTAGATAGGACCAAATATGTTTTTGGCAAAATAGGGGAATATATAGGTCGTTGTGTATTGCGTAGGTCCTATTTACTATGGTCCCCCGTAATAGTAGTACTAGGTACGAAAATATCTATTGAGTCAATAACTTCGTGTATCCGGTACCGGTAGTATCCAGGGGTCCAGGAGCGTTTGAATGTCGTTGATACTGTATGAACGCCAATGGAGATGTCACAGCAACAATCGCCCCCACCCGTACATAGACTGGGAAGTACGTATATATTATTCGATAACGAAATGCTCGCGCAAGAGCGAGCAGGCTCGTTGTAGTTGCAAAACAGAAACGCTTGCCGTCAAAGGTTGTTTACCGTGCAATCGTACTAAGTATCAAGTATTAAGTATTAAGTACCATGGTATTACCCAACGGGGGTGTAGCGCTACTGTACAGCGCAGGGCTGGCGGCCAACACTGCGAGCGCCACTTGTTGCGCGGAGTGTCATGTCGTGCTCTCACCGTGTGCAAAGCATACATTGACTCTGTGGAACCTAGTGGTTTTATTGTGCTATATACTCTAGGTCAAGGACAAGAAACATAGGTTGCTTTTTTTCTCCTTTCTAGGAATATTTGTGGGTGGTTTTATTCTTCCGTTCTGGGAAGGATCCGCATTAACAGTGAGACGGTCATGATGCGCTGTGTCGGACAACCTAATGGTCCGCTACTCCAACTCCGACGCCCCTTCACAGAGACAAAGCGGCAGCGACAAGGACTCACCACAGCATCACCACGACCCTGACGCGATGCCCCATTCGCTCCTGGCCCTGTGCTGCTTAGATCGTACGATGATTTTGCTCCGAAGTCTCCGCTTGGCTCGACCCTTCCTTCCCCGTTTGCCGCCTTCAACTTGATCTCCAGCTCGTCAAGACTTGCCGGCTCAGAGCTTGCGAAGTTTGACGACGTGGTAGCGGGGTCCGCTAAATCTCCTATTTCCTGGCCTTCTTTCGTCTCCTCTGCCACCTTAGGATCAGAATCGAGCTCACCTCGAGCAGCGAGCCCTGTAGTGGAGACATCCAATGAGTGTTCAGCGCGCTCTTTCAAGCCTTCGCCAAATTCGGTGTCGTCGTACCCCTCCGTGTCCTCTGCCACCGCGGGATCGAGGTCGAACTCATCGAGCACTGCGTTTCCTGCAGTGTCTTGATTGTGTGATGAGTCTCCCAAGTCTTCGTTTATCTCGCCTCGTCTCGTTTCTTCTGTCACCCTGACGTCGACCTTGTCCTCGACATGGCCTTGCCTTGTCGACCCTGCGCCAGCGAGATTCGACGATGGGTCGCCGTCCAGTCCCGAGCGTACCGCAGGGTCACCCCCCTGCGCGTCCTCGGTTTCCTTGGGGTCCAGGCTGAGCTCATCTTGCTCAGCGGCATCCGTGCGAGCGATATTAAGCGACGCGTCGGCAAATTCTCCCGAGCCTCCGCTCGGATCACCACCATCCTGCGCTCCCTCTGCCACGTTGGCATTCCGAAGGAATTCATTTTGTGGTGAGGGCGCTGTGCCAGCCGGATTTGATGACGCATCAGCGGAGTCCCCCACGGTTTCGTCCAGCCCAGCTCCTCCCGTTCCATCCATCGTCTTGGGGGTTGCCTCGACATCAACCTGCCCTGCACGACCGGTGCCAGTGAAATTCGACGACGTGTCAGCTTCGTCTAGCTCTCTTCCCCCACTATTTTCCAGTAGATTGGGGTCCAGCCCGGGCTCCTCTTGGGCTGCGAGCCCCGAGCTACCGAGGTCCGACAGTGTTTTATCATTTTCTTCAGAGCCTCGGGAAAGATCGCCCCCCTGCGCTTCCTCTGCCACTTCGGGGTCCAGGTCGAGCGCGTCTTGGGGTGCGGGCTCCATGCTAGCGAGATTTGCCGAGCTATCAGCATGTTCTGCCAAGTCTTCCCTGACCTCGCCCCCCTCGGCTTCCTCTGTCGCTTTGAGGTCCGCATCATCGACTCCGTTCTGTCCCCCGGTCCCCCCACCGCCTAGGTTTTGTAAAGCAAACACTGTGCTGGCGAAGCCCAACGTTGCGTCAGCGTACACTTCGACGTCTTCTACAACCTCGCCATCCTCGGCACCGTTTGTCGCCTTGAGATCCAGGCCACCTCCTCCTTGTGCCGAGAGCTCCGCGGTTGCAAAGTTCGATGTCGTGTCGACACCTCCCTCGACATCTTCTCTGATCTCACCCACATCTGCCTCTTCGGTTGCCTTGAGGTTCGCGTCCCCTGCGTCCTGTGCAGCTGTCCCCGTGCCAGCAAGGTTTTGCAAAGCGAACACTGTGCTGGCGAATCCCGAGGTGGTGTCGGCGTACACCTCAACAGCTTCACCATCCTCATCCCCCTCATCCCCCTCATCCTGCTCTGGGTCCAGGTCGAGCTCCTCCTGTCCTGACAGCACCGTGCTGGATAAATTTCGTGCAGCAAACCCTGTTCCTGCGAAACCTGACGTTGTATCACCGTTTACATCGGCATCTTCATTGATCTCATCCCCGTCTTCCGTCAACTCTGCCGCCTCGAGGTTGATCTCAGGGTTGGTCTGTGCTGCAGGCACTGTACTGGCTCGTTTTTGTGCTGCAAGCACTGTGCTGGCGAAACCGAACGCTGCATCAGCGTACACCTCGACATCTTCACCAACTTCGTCTCCCTCCTCCGCCGCCTCCTCTGCCACGTTGGGGTCCAGGTCATACTCTTCCTGTGCCGTGAGCCCTTCGCTGCCGATGTTATGTCCCGCAAGCACTGTGCTGGCGAAGCCCGATGTCGCATCAGCATATACTTCGATATATCCACTACCTTCACCTCCCTCCCCCTCCTCCTTCTCCTCCTCCTCCTCCTCCTCCGCCTCCTCCCCCTCTGGCGCCTCGGCATCCACGGCAGGCTCGCCCTGTGCTGCGAGCTCGGTGTCGGAGACTTCCGGCGTCGTGTCAGCGTCCCCCTCACCATCACTTTCACTACCCTCGCCTCCCTCTGCCAGCTGTACCCGCTCGGCCTCCTCGGCCTCTTTGACGCTCAGGTCATATTCGGTTTTAGCTGCGAGCACTCTGCTGGCGAGGCTTTGCGCCGCGAACACTGTGCTGGCGAATGCCGACCCCCCCCCCCCTCCCCCGGCCTCCTTTGTCGCCACGGGGGTCACGGTGCTGGCAGCGTACCCTCCGTAGTCGTCGTCGTCGTCGTCGTCGTCGAAGTCCTCGTCGTCTTCATCTAGCTCGTCCAAAAGACCGCTGTATTCTCTAATCAGAATATCCTTGGGCGACACGTCGATTTCCACAATTTTCGTTTCGACGAAGTCGTCATCGTCCGACTTTTTTAAGTAGGGTCGAAGAAACAAGGGGCGACCAAGGGGATGGGCTAGAAGCGTCAAATACTCGTATGTGTGTGTCTAGTATGGAAATACAACTCAGTTACATTTTCTAACATTACCGATTTCTGCGCGGCTCATATCGTACACAATACCGATATTTCGGCCCGTTTGTTTCTCTGAGATGCCGCGTCGGAAAGCAACTCAGATGTTGCGACATCACTCCGACTGGATGAACAACGGCTGCATGGGCAGGCGTCAGTTTACGATAGATAGATGCGTATATTGTTGTGCACCGTACAGTATAATGTATGCGCCTGTCGAGATACCGACCAGGAAAGCACGAATTCTTCACGCATGGAAGCAGCATATCTACCAGGCCAAGTCAACAAAGAAGAAGCCGCTTTGACCCCATCAGTACGACCATTGGAACTCGCGACGGGGGGCGGGCGGGGCTATTTGCGCAATAACACTCCTATACCTCCCAACGACGTCGCTTGATTGGAGTTACGACAAATAAAATAGGTCCAGAACACAAGAGCGATAAAGTTACAGCTAGGCACAGCAGTATCTCCACCACTAACGCAGGAATCGAAACCTCGAGATTTCAATTTCAGGCGGAATAATTCCTTGCAACAGCGCTGTAACACTTAGATGGGCCGCTGTAAAAACAGCGAGGTAAACCGTAGGCATACAGATCGCTTTAAAGCCTTGCTTGCAGGTATTTGTGCTCGGGTACAGCCTTGGAGCCATGAAAACATGGCCAACCATGTTGTTATCGCCCCCTCTGAATATTGTACGATCGACGGCAGACATTACGTACCTCCTGGCCGTACGAGTACCCGTACATATCAACACTCACTACAAAGAGTGAAGTGAGCTGCAAATGTGTGACATATTAATCGACATCCTCAAAGCTAGGACGTGCGCTAGGCAGCGAACACATTTATGTCGGTACCAGCTATGCACTTGCCCGCCTCGTCCGTGTCACTCTACATGAGTCCTGCAAACTCGTACGTAGCTACAGTACAGTACTGTGGATGTGTCGTTGTTCGGGTTGGCTGTTAGAGGTACAGCAGTAGTACTGCACGCACCCCTCAAGAATGGGGTGGGACCCGACAAAAAAAATACGCCCGAAGAACTACGAGTACGACTCTTTGCGCCCAAGTATCCCTTCCTGCTCGATGTCCCATCCAACCCTTGCTACAGCCGGCTTCCCGTCATCGTGTCATCATGTTTTACCGCCCCCAAGTAGGACACGTATGTTTTTGATTGTCAGTGGATCTCGTTTCATGCCGGAAGGAGCGTTGCTGTACGTTGTATGCTTCCGTGTATGCTCCGGCATTATTTACGGTGGAATTGTCGATCTGACAAACTCGTATGATACGCACTGCGGGAGTCTTCGATTGAAAGGCCGTCAGATCTTAAACTCGTACGAGGAGAAAGGAGAAGCACGACGACAGCAAAACATTCGCACCTACGGTACTCGTGCGACACACAGGATGCGCACGGGTTGCGCATACCAGGCACCTTACCACCTGGTCTAGGCCCGGCACCAGAGTAGTGACCACAAGCAATGTCACATGGCCGATCTACACACACTACTCTGCATACCAGGAGTAGGTACGAGAACACGCCATGGTTGGGAAGCAGTGTGGAAATCATGTAGCTCACAAATGCAATCGCGAGGTGCAGGCATTCAGCTACAAATACATCATGAGTCATGGCCCTCTCACATTATCCATAACTTCCTCCCACGTGGGTGAGAGCCTTCGATGTAGATCGTCGCTCGCTTCTCTCGGACCACGGCCGCTGTCCTAGTGTGGTCAATATGGTCCGAGGTGCCGCCGTTAGTGCTGCCGTTAACACTTCCCAAATTCTCAACGTATTCGAACTTTTCACGCCTGTCCTCGCAGTTACCCATACGAAACGGCACCGTCTTCCTCTTTGATGAAGCCGTGCGCGAGACGCTCTTTGACAAAGGAGCAGGGGTGTCCGTCGGTCCGTACAGTAGCACGCCGTGTGCGTGTGCTCGCGCGGGGGGGGGGCGAGGGGGGGGTCGAAGTTGGTTCGAAGACGGCGCCCCGACACCGACGAGTTTGGTCGGATGCTCTTCAGAAAACGGTCGTGACTCCTCTTATTTCCTTGAATGGGCCTGCGCTGGAGCCCTTTAAGGTGTTGCGATGAAGGAATCGAAGCAGGACAACCACTGCTGTGCGATCGATCGCGTGGGCTCGACAGTGAATTACAGCAGTGGATAGGGGCCGGTGCAGTTCTTCGTTTTCGGTTGGAGTCTCCTTGTGTGATTGTACCGCCCCCGAGGAATGAATTCAATGCCGCAGTGCAATGTGTCAGCTATCCAACTCTAAGCTCTGCGAGGCCGTTGGGACTTTGGCCGAGTTGGGGCTCATGATCATTTGAATTTGAGAAACACGCATAATAACAGGCCAGTATTAATAGTAGCTGCCTGGCCTTCGGTGGTTCTTCTATCTCCTAGAGCCCGCTTTTCGTGGTCTCGTCGAAGAAACAAGGAGGAAAAGTAACCGAAAAAAGAGTTCCAGTGATGTTATGGCGTTCTGGTTCGATTTGTAGTAGAAAATATATATCGGCCGCGCGGCCCGCAAATCGTGTCTCCAGTCTCGTTGCACACTGCCGTCGGTACCGGTAGTGCCGCGCTTAGTGCCGTGTAAATACCCATCAGCGATGCTCCTTCGGCCTAGCCATCAACGTCTACGTGCTGGAGCTGGTGGCGTCGCCACACTTTGTATCAGGAGCTGCTCTTGCGCGGTGAGTGCCAAGTGAAGAGCAAAACATTGCTTCGAGTTCTTTCCGTAAATGTTTGCTTGTTTGCTGGTTAGAGGGTGCTTGCGTGGGCGACTTCCGGCGCTCTGTACCCTCCAATGCATACCACTACAGCGGCAATGCTGCTGCTGCTGGCGCACCGCAGGTAGATAGGCGCATGGCCTCTGTGTTGGTGCTACGTTGTCGATCACGTCGGTCCAGCAATCGCACTCAGGTTCAGTCACAGAAGTGCCCATGAATGTAATCCCTGCTGGTGCGTCTCGAGTACAGGCTCGTACTCGTACGAGTATACCATGTACGTCCTAGGTTCAATCTTACCTGGCATTGTGCACCACCCTCCCTGGCTCACCTCAGGCAGTGCTGCGCGCTGAGAGCAAACCTGTAGCAGAGTGCAGGGAGCGAACAGAAAGCCTACTGGAGGAATGTGGAATGCTGGGTTCTGAGTGCTGAATGCCGAGAGCACTGCTGACTGCTGCTGAGAAAGAACTACAATACTGCTGTAACGTGCAGAGGTATTTTCGTATTTTTGAGTGTTGAAGGGGGTGCTTCCCGCGCTTGGCAGGCACTGAAATACAGCAGCATACAGCAAGCGCGAACACCCGGAAGGATCGACTGACGCTTCCAACTTTTACGTACGTAACCTTCTTCTACTCGTGGTACTCGTACATAACATAAGTTACGCTTTAGCTGCGCTCCACAGGTAAATGATACCTGGTACCAGGTATGTACCAGCAGCAGTAGTACCGTGTCGTATACAATTGTCAAGAAAACACGACACACACCCTGGGACGAATCTTCCAAGTTTGTTGGTCCAAAGCAAATGGGGCACACACAGCCAATAGGGTGGCTTATACCAGGTAGGTACGTTTGTTTCCTACCTGGTATGCGGTTTAGATTTCCAGCTTCAGACTATTATAATCGCATTTCCAGCTGTGAACTTGGCAGCTCGAAACAGTAGTATCCCTGTGCGAAATCTGATTTATTGTGCGTGCAGAGATCGAGCAAACGTCGAGACCAACTGCTGTTGTTGTTGTTGTTGTTGTTGATGTCTGGCGCCACGAAGAGACGCGCTGGGTGCGCTGCACTGCGCGCAGGGCCCAAGCGTCCGAGCCAAGGCTGGCTGCCTTTGGTCTGGCGACGAAGAGACGTGCCGAGTGCGCTAGAGTCAACCTTTCTGGTATTTTGTATTTCAGTATTTGACTGACTACTGCTGCTGCTGCTGCTGCTGTACACGACTGTAGGTTACGAAGACGTATCCATGGAGAGGTACGCGCCGAGTGCGCTTCTCTTGGTCTCTAGGCCCGAGCAGGCGCCAGCCGACTGTAGTCTCTCCATTGAGAGGTACGCCGTCCGCCGTCCGCCGACTGCACGTCGGGCGCGAAGCAACGTCGCTATACAGCTGTGTCACCATCCAACTCATCGATCGTTGTGCTGCCGTCTGCTGCCGTCTGCTGCTGCTTGCTGTGGTTGATAACGTCTCGAACTAAGAAACCGTACCATTTTTCGATTCGAAAATCTGACGACTTGGCCGTCGGATTCTCAAAAACGAAAAAAAAAAAAAACGGTCAGATCTTGCATATTCGGACTGCACAAGGAGACGTTTTCATTTTTGTAGTCGAAAAATACAAAAATCTGAAAGTTGAAATCGAACCGCGTAGGAGACAGCTTTGGGATATATATCGTGGAGGGGTATTCCTGGACGCATCGCTCGGCGTGTGCAGACTGCTCCGCCCTGCCTGCTGTAGGGAAAGCCGGCTTCGAAGTCCGTCCGAGGTTGTGTGTTATCGTATACCCTGGTATACTGTAAAGTATCAACTATTAGTGCTGTATAAACATATGCGCAACATGCACGGCGGCACAACAACTGCAGTTACAAGTACGTTACTGGTTGGGGAACTTTTCTCAGAATTGTGATTCAGTCGGTTCAGTTCATATGGCGATTTGTCAGCACCTGGTGTTACGTACGATACGCCGCACAAGGTTCCCGATTGACTTGAGACCCAGCGAGTGCCCCAAGTTGAAAAGGGGGAACACCCAACAAGGGCAGCCCTTCTTCCTGCCTATCTGTGGGGTACGCTGCTGCTGTACCGCTGCTGTTGGATTGCTGTGTCCTGCGTTGGTGCTCCCGAAACTCAGAGGATGTATTCGGTGGATGAGCAGCTGATGCTGCCTGGACAAGCTGATTCCCAGTATTGTAAGTAATGTCGCTGAACGTGGCAGCTAAACCAGACCTGAACCATAATAGATCAATTGCACCGCTGTTTGTGAAAGGTTTCCATTTGTCACCGAACGCATCCATACACTAAACAACCACCGTGGCTAAGAAACGAGCTTGAAGCGTGACTGGCGTTGCACGCGAGGAGAGCCGGGGTGCGAGGTGGCCAGGCGACCAGGCGAGGATCAAGCTGTTAGACACAGCGTAACATGCGAACACCTGCTCGTGTTTACCTGCGTGTGGGTTTCCATCGTCCTGGTTGTCTCTGGCTAGGCGAAGCGCGATCCCTTGAAAAAGAGCGAGCTCGCGAGACTTTGAGCGCCCAGAGCACGCGCCACGAAGCCCGGTCTGGGCCCAACGTTGCCCCGTAATGCACACACGCTCCCCCTACATGCCCCGCAGCCGGGAGCGTCAGAAAATGCCGACGGCCGGACGAGACAAGCTCGCCCAATGCGCAAACAAAGTGCTTTTCACACAAATACATCCCGTGTCCGGGGCCCGGCTGACGTGCGTCTCGTATCTCAACCACCGCCACGTACAAAACCCTTCAATACCCGAACGTTCAAAGCTTTAGTTCATACTTTTACTATGGGAGTTGTATGTTGTACGGGGTTACTCGTCGAGATGTGGTTGACTTGAACTCCCGGGGGTGTCGCGAGTTCAAAAGGGGGGGCATCATCAGGCGTTCCTATGTTACGAGCTTTCTTCAAGCATATGACATACCTGGTACTTGACAGGACGAGGTTCGACAATTTGTGGCTGGTGTTGAGTTATACGTGAAAACGTGGTCGTGATTGCATCTATACCGGTATCTCCTGGTGCAGACTGCACGCACGCATAAACATTACGCATCGTGGCTGTCACAAAGGCCAGGGCTTGGATCCTGATGTACTGCTCCTGTTGTATTGCTGTTGCAACGCTGCTGGGGTTGTATTGTGTACCGTAGCTGCGTGGTTCTTTTTGATGTTCCGAGGAAGCGTTGCAGTCATATCGTCCTGCCCCCGAGCATTCGTTGATTGCTAAAGCATCACCAATCACGTATTTAGAGTGTTGGTATTTGTTTGCTTTCACTTTTACGTCTCCAAATATTCTCCCGAGGTAAATGTTTGAGGTAATAAAAAAAACTCTAAAAACCGTACTTCAGAGAAGGTAAAATTTGATTGAAAGCTGCGGTAGCTTTTGTCTCTCTGTTTCGTTGGCCTACACGCACCGAGCATTATCCCAACGCAGAACGCACCTGAAAGGATTAGAACACCGAGCATTTCCCATATCTCCACGCACCATGCTGCTTGCTGTACACAACACGACAACCGCTGGGAGCACAAAGGCTCGAGAAGTGTAGCTGGAGTATAACGAGAACGAGTGGCGTTGGGTTGTGCCAGCGGGCCGCCGGCGGCCCGCTGCTACGGTACGCGCTTTCGCCCGCTTGGTGTCGTGGAGGGTGCGTCGTCCCGGAAGGACTCGTAGTCGTACTCGTGGTCGTACCGCCTTGCTTGTAAAGCGCGATAGCACGACGGCTCGTGCACCATTCTGCGGTAGCAGCAGCAGCGGCGGCAGTGGAGTGGGGTACGCCGGCGCTATGGTGTGTGTAGCCGAGCGCAGCAGCAGCAACAGCAGCGGCAGAGCAGCAGAGGCAGCAGCAGCAGCAATCGAAAAATGGAAGCTGGTGCGGGTGCTGATGTTGTGTATGTTTGTTGGTCAAACTGATGCTGCCAATAGCTCTAGGTAGCTGCCGCTTGCTGTGCTGCTGCTTGCGGTCGTGGGATGGTGGCGACACCGTGGTCAACTCTGCGGCCGACACTGTTGCTTGGGCTGCCGTTGCTACTCGCATGCTGTTTTTTTGTGTTTTTCTTTTTTTTTGCCACGTTGCCGCACATCCCCGCTTCCCTCCTCAGTTCCGGAGGCTTCGCATGCAGATTTTTGTTGACCCCGCCCGTAAACACACCAAAATCATGATGGGAAGGGAATTCACCTTTTTTAGCGGGAGGAGGGTAAATTTCTCAGGACACCTTTTCGCAAACACCCTATTGCGCTGCTCCTGGGTTCATGTAGTATTTCCTATCTCCGAAGACGATCGGAAAGCTGACACACACGCACACAAACACATAGAAGCATCGTCCGCGACCGTGGCAAGGGAATGAGCTTGATGGCCGACTGCTGTTGTGCTGTAGCTGCCGTGAAGTCGAAATCTTGAGGGACGGCGTGACACAGAGACGATGCAGTATTACTATAGCAGTAGCAGTAGCGGTAGCAGTAGCAGGCAGCAGCGGTAGCAGAGACGAAACCCGAAACTTTATTTTTGCCATGATCTCGCGACGTTCGGCTGGGCGGAACGCGATTCCTTGAAAAGAGAGTAGCTCGCGCAAAATGGAACTCTCAGAGCACCAACCAGTGAAAGTTGTCTGCTGTCGTAACCTGTACTGCTTTCGTAGCATAATATAACTACAGTGTGTCACATCAGTAACACTGTGAGTTGTCTAGTAGAACTACTGTATTAACAGTAGTAAAGTCAACAGTACGCCACATACTCGATCATCCTTTGAGTACTTCAGTCCCCTTTTGGGGACGAACCAGTCAAATTTCAAGAATTTTGCCTCCCAAACGCGACTGCAGTCCTAACAGGGTTAACTTTCACCTACAGTATCATCTATGAACATCATATCAACATGACATCGAGATGATGTCTCAAGAAGCTACAAGTAACAGTTCGTAGTACAGTGAGGAAGAACCCGAAACACTGCATATTCGGCCGTTGATGATACCGTGGTGGGCCACGCCACACCTTACATACGATTCCCTTGTGTGGTGTCTGCCGGACCCTAACTCTTTTGAGTACTGTACTTTTGTTCCCACTTTATTTATAATGGGGTGGTTTGTCTCCGAAAATGTGGGTAGAAACCTAAAGCTTTTGCACTAGTCAAGATTGTCACCGGCTTTCGACGACATGCGCTGATCTCCTTTCTTCCCGCCCACCTCGCACTACTCGCCGGTTCCCTGCGCTGCCCGCGCCCCCCCCTCCCGCTCTCTAGAGTGTGCACCGCGGCTCCACCGATGCTCTCTCCCGCTCCCCACCCTTTAGAACACGGCGACGTACGCTCTCAAGCGGACCCCGCTCGCCACCCCAAGGCACCCATGCCGTCGTCGAAGAGGCCCTTCCTCATGATGGTCATGGCAACCACCACCGCCGGGAGCCAACCAACCGCGGCAGCCGAACCTCCCCGCGAACGCCGTTACCCGTGGCCACTAGAGTCATGTCCGTGGAGCACGGCTTAGTGGCTGCCGACCAGCAACATCGCGGAGGCGGTTTTGTCGAGTCGAAATTGCCGCCTAGGGTGGGGGGCGGGGTTGCGGCGGTGCCGGTGGCAGACGCGAGAGATGAAGGCGGGGCGGGGACGGATCCTGTCGCCGATGTGGGGATGGAAACGGTGGAGGGGTCGGGGGTGGTGGTCGCTGCCGCGGGTGTAACGGTCGAAAGCAGTGCCGATAACCCGATAGATCCGTTGGGTCCGATAGATCTGTTGGATCCGATAGATCGGTTGAGATCCACGCGTCGGCCCCGGGAGCAAGCGAGAGGAGTAGGCGAGGGGAAACTCGGCGAGCAGTCCGTTGACGGCGGCGTGGATGATGACTGGGAGATTGAGAAGGGTGTTGATGGCGGAAGAGGGGATGGTGCTGGTGGTGGGTCAGGGGTAGGTGCTCCTCTGGATGATGCAGGAGACGGTCTCCGTACGGGTGATGCACTGAACGGCGAAGAGGCGGCGAACGAACCTCCTGTCGAAACCGAGCGCGAGCCGCGGATAGGCGAAGAGCGGGCGCACAAGATGTGGGTTACCATGGGCGGCGGCGGCACTGTTTTGGGTGAGTCGGGGGGGGGGCATCATGAAGGCGAGCACTCCCAAGCGGGAAATGTTGCAGGAGAAACACCGACGCACCGTTCTTCAAGTAAACCGTCAATGTATGGCTCGTAGTGTTATGTAGACCGTATAATACGTGTGATACCGGTAAGATGGTATTAGTAGTACAGCATGTCTCCTCCGAAGAATTTTAAAATCGGGTTTTCCCGACAGCATGGGAGAGTGCAGACGCCGAGCGATGCATCCGTCTTTGGAGATATCTCGACGAGATGTTTCCAAAGCCACCATTAAACTTGGGGTATATGCTCTCCTAGCTTTGGAGAACATCGGCTTGGGTCAGTCTCCGCGGGGTTGAGTTATCATGCGTCTTACCAGGGTATGTGGTATGCACACTGTGCTTCGAAATTGAAGGGTCGTTTGGGTATTTCAATGTATGCACAAGTGATTGTTAGATCCACGATCAAGGTGGCGTGAGCATCATACTATTAATACTTCTCTAGGTATATTAATTTAGGTATATTAATTTATTAATCATGTGCACCCCAACCAAGATATGTAGCGTGGACAACTATGAGGATGTTTACGACCCTGCCCTCCCACACGCCCCTCTCCTCGCACGACCCTGCCCTCAAAGGCGGTAACGTTTTCCGCCAGCTGGTTCGAGGAGTTCCCGATTTGTCTGGAGGCATTGCGTAGCCGGGAGTGATGCATGCAAGCTCGGCGAAAGACAGCCCAACCCGCTTTGAGATTTATCAGACCCGATAATTTGAGTGTTTAGTGGGGTGGGTACCCCAGGACGACTGACTTGAAAGTGCAACATAAGGGCTTACGGCCGACCTACTGTACTGTACTGTACTGTACTGTCCTGTAGACTGTAGAGTAAGCAGAGTCTACGATGAACCCTAAATACCCATTTATCCATATGTTTCAGAACCGTGTTCGGTTCTGATTTCTACCTGATACAGGTTGTATTGTTACGCCCCCCCCCCCCCTCCCCGTAATACCACTCCTGGGCCTTGGCGTAGAGTGTTCCATTTGTCTTGGCGTAGCGTATCCCTTCGTCTTGGCGTAGCGTAGTCCTTCGTATTAATGTCCTTACTCGTACACCCGCGTTGGAGTGCCTGGGTTGAAAAGGATGGGGAACGGGTTAAACCCAGGCTTACTCTCGCCGCACTTTTGTTCTTCTGTGTGCTGTGTCAAGGCTGCCTCGGTTGTAGAACACACACGGTGCTGCCTTGGTGCCGTGCCATGATATAAATAAATATATACCAGGTGTATTATATATACGGGCTCGTGGGTACCTGGTATGTCGCAAGCTCCCCCTCCGTTAGCCCCCCTGAATGTTTTGGGAGTGGTATGGTATTACTGAAGCAGTGTATCTCTGACAGGCCCAGTAGAACACGGTATATTTGTTGTTTTTGGCTATTGCCGTAGAATTGTTTCTGTTCACTTGTAACGTCTGGCAGACGTCCTGTGCCATGACTCCAAGGCAGACTTCCGCCCATCTGAAGTACCCGCTCCTCTCTCCTCTCACTTCTCATCTCTCACCGATTGATCGTGGCGTCACTCCAGAGCACGAGTGGGAGGCGGACGGAGCGGCGGGGGCGGGGGCGGGGGCGGGCAAGGACGACACGGCGGTGATCCAGTTTTATTCTAAGGAGAAAGATGACGATCCGCGCTTCCAGGGCTTCGGCGTAGTGAAAGAGGTGAGTGGGTGCGGTTGCGGTTATATCGTAGCTGGTATGCGCGTGTCGAGAACACTGCTTTAATGTGTCTACAGTATAACAGGGGTGCACGTACGAAAACAATCAGACACCCCCACTACAGTTAGGGGTGCTAATCTGTATTTTTCCGGGCGAAAAAAGTGGTTTTTGGCCGTTCTTAGTTTGAAATAATTCATCATCGATAAACCAATCAAAACGTAGCGAAATGTCACACACATCACCAAAATAGGCTGAATAGTTCGACGGGAGTCGCACTGCTGCTGCTGTCTGCCGCTGCTGCTGCTGCTGCCAGCTGCAGCAGCAAGCGCGCTGGACTCGCGGCCTCAACTTGTCGATCGCCGATCCTGCGGACGAGATGCCATCAGCACCGAGCCCTCAACAACCGTCCTCCTCGGCAAGCAACGAAGAGACCCCTCCTCCTCCAGATGAGGAGCGCATTTATTGCCTCCGCCTAGGCTGTGTGCTGCATGTCTTCCGCATTGCGGTTGTTTATGGGTGGGATCAGACTCGGAGGGTGATTTAGGTAGCGACGCAGGCGGGTGCTCGGGATCGCAAGGAAGGTCGGGGGATGAAAGCGAACCCTAACCCACCTACGAATCTAGTGTAGAGGGCTCGGAGAGTTCGAAGTCGGGGTCGGAGTCTGGGTCGGGGCGTTTGGAGTCTGGGTCGGGCTCAGGCTCAGGCTCAGGCTCATCAGGCTCGGACGCCTCGTGGTCACCGTCGGAAAGCGATGCTAATAGTGAATAAAACAATAAGGAACAACAATACAATATACCTCGGTATATTAAACTCATGATTTTGTTGCGAGCAAACTTCACATACTCGCGCAAAAAGAGCAAATCTCCCTGCTCCATTCATGGCAAAATTCCGTTCACAACAAACGTTCATTCATTATTGGAGCCGCTGCAGCACTAGGCCGCAGCAGCAGCAGCAGCAGCAGCAGCAGCAGCGACAGCAGCAGCAGCAGCGACAGCAGCAGCAGCAGCAGCGGCAGGCAGCGCAGGAGGTGGAGCACCCTTCACCCTTCACAAATTGTTTGCAAACCACCTGGTGTCTATTCCTCGATGAATGACACAAGCTTCACGATACGAAACAATGTACCTGGTACCTGGTATATATTTTCCCCTGTTTGCTCGAAGAGGTCAGCTATATATGAATTAATGTGAGAACAACAACAATACCCATTATTTGAATACATGTAGAACTACATACTTAGATCACAACCCCTGAGCGTGCTCGGTTGGTGCATCCCTGGCCTCTCAGAGCTCCCACTTCCAAACCGCCTCCTTTCATTACTTGCCGGACCTTTCCAGCAGTTCTTTGTTTTTCTCGGTCCTTCCTTTCTTCTTTCGTCTTTCGTTTCGTGTGCGTACGTGTTCTCCGAGCACGGCATCGCGGGAGGACCCGGCACCGTCGCGGGTGCCAGCGGGTGCTGGCGGGTAGAGGGGGGGGTGCGAGGAGCGCGGTCGCCGCTTTCGTGCCTAGGCGTCGCGTGTGCCTCGAGACACGAGGGATGCATGAACGGGCTTTGTCTGGCTTCGATTTATTATTGTTGATAGAGCATGTACGAGTTTATAAAGGTCGTTCGGGATGGCAAGATAATATTCAAGCGGTGCTTATTTTTGCGACCACGCTGAAGTTGAAAGAGGGAGGTGTGCAGTTTGAACACCAACGGTATCGAGCTGGCGAACGACGGCCACGGTGAGCACCGGGCTTCACGCGGGGCGGGCGGCGGGGCTGATTGTGGCAGAGAGAGATTAAAAGCTTTACCCGGACCGAATCGGTAGCAAGGTGGTCGCGAGAGGGGCGGGCGGCGTACGAGGCTGAGAGAGAAGCTCTTCTGTGCGTTTTTTTATTTTCTTCTTTTCGACCGGGTGTAAGGTGTTCCAATCAGGCAGAAAAATGTTACACGGGAGGGGACGGGGATTTTTTTTCCTTTCCGAGTTTTCGGTTTCATTTTCATTGATTTTGCTGCTGTGCCGCGCTGTACTTTCGCTTTCTTCGTACATACAGTACAGACACAGAGCATACCGAAAGAAGAAAACAAGTGCATACAGTAGTACCCTACCTGGGGTATGTACGTACATACGACATCCGCGACGCGAAGCGTATATGTGGCATCCAAGCTGATGTCGGAGCTGTTTTTTGCTGAAGCATGGCGGCGGGACTCTTGGCATTATCAAGTCGCCGGTTTCCAAATACGATCCTTGAAAAAACTAAACTCAATCGTGGACCTCTGTTCGAGTCGCATAACAATTTGATGTACTTTTTTCCTTGTTGAGCGAGCGTAGGCCGCCCGCGGAGCGAAGCGCCTTGTATTTCATACGATAATGAGCAAAATGTTGCAAAGCCCGTGGCCCATGCGAAGCTTTTTCCTTGCGTTCATTGCCCACATTACCCTATTTTTGAAGACGTAGCCCTCCGCTCCAACGTAGCAAAAAGAAGCGGGGTTTGTTTTACTAGATGGTACATAACCCAATCATCATGGTGGCCAGGTTTTTTCACGAATTGCATCTCGTGATGGGGATATATGTCTACATTACTTCGAAATACCCCCAAAACAGCCAATTTTTCGTCGATTCCACGTTGGGTTTTTCTCCGATGTCGAATTAAACCTTTGCACCATGTGGGCGTATTAGATACGGAGACGTACACGAACTTTCAGTTCAATATTCATGCGCGATCTCGCGCACTACGCCTTTGAATATTACGGAATTTTGTATACTGAAATCAAGTAATTCTAGGGTGGGTGGAGGCGTCGGCTTTTGGCGGGGATGCTTTTTTTTTTGCTGGTCGATGTCGCTATTGTTTTTGGTCGATAAGCACAAAATAGCACCCCTAAGACCTATGTCAATGGAAACGCGAAGTTCAAAAGTTTTTTTTTCAAATATTTTGCTTTAAAAAAACAGCAGAATTTTTTCTCGTACCGCCGCTGTGGGGAAAAAGGGGGAAATTGTTTTATTTTTTATTTTTCCCCCCCCAACGGCTGCAGGCGGCGCAAATTTGTTTTTTCTGTTTGCAAATTGTCAACACGGTGATCGAAACCAGCTCGTGCGACGATCGACGCTCGATCTCGACGTAGACTCAGCCCACGGCCAACCCGCTCGGTATCTGGCAAGGCCAACGAATAAAGATGACGGCCTCGAAGATATCAGGTGGATCCATGGTCTAGGGGGCGAGAGCTTGCCGGCGGCGTCCTACGGTATCCTCCTAAACCTGAAAAAAAGTCTATTTTTGGCTTTTCGAGGCGGATGGAGAAGTTTTGTCTTCTGTTTTGTGCAAACCAGCAGCCAAATGTTTTCTTATCATACGCCTGGTCAGCTCCCGCCACATGACACCGGCCATGGTGTGAAAACGGTGACCCTAGGGTGGGTCGGAGCCCCTAACGAGCGCACTCCGTTCAGAAATCCATGACGCAATCGTTGGTTTTATTGATCGATGTCTGTCGCGGACTCGCAATCTCGCCGCTTCAAACCAAAGATCGGCCTGAGTTTTTCTCAAGCCGATGTTGGCCCAGGATGGAAGAATCGGCACGGACACTGGTTGTGCTGGATGTCGACGGGTAGAAAGAACGGTTTAATGTGAAGAACACACACACACACACATCGGCCCCAGATTTGCTTTTTTCGGGCTTTTCCAAAAGTTAGGAACTTTTTTTTTTTTTACGTGGCCCATAGGAGGCGTGTTCTGAATTTTTTTGGCTGGTATCTTTGAAATTCAAACTTTTTATTGAAACTTCGCTGTCCCATTGGCATAGGTCTAACAGTATTCATTTTCGGGATATACAAGCAGACAGGCGGGTATACTGAAGCCAAGCAAACTAAAAGTTTGAAAAAATAGCCTTTCGTGAATTCGTGCAGAAGTCTCACCCCAACGCATTGTTCTTCATCACTGTTAGTGGTGGCGCCCTACTGTAATTCGAGCCACATTCTTAGGAATGCGGTGTCATTGCTTTTATATGCCTTTTTGTTGTGCGCCCGTGAGTAAAATGTTCATGTTCCTTTCCGCCGGTGGACTGCTACAAACAATATATCCTGGTACCACGTACCAGTGTTCAACCCTAAGCTGGAACTCGTACGGAAATATTAAGGACACAAAATAGAATATCATGTGCTTTGTAGCGCCAGGGAACGAGTTAAGCTTACGAATGACACGTTCACAGCCAGCTGTGTCGTCTGTCGGTTTGATGGTTTAATTGGCTCGCGGGAGACAACGAAAGGTACTGCTGGGGCTGTGGCGTACGGCAGCATAAATTTCATGAACATACACTCATCCAACACGCATCCTATACAAAAGCTTCTTAAAACAAGATATCTCACACACGAGTGCGTCCAGTTCTAAGGGGGTGAATGTATGCCTGCCATGTGGGGCTTTCGAGCAAGCTGCTGGACTCGCAAGGTACGTACGATACCTACGACACCTACCCACCAGGAGCCATTTTTGCTGTGTGCAAAGTCATCCGAGGCGTTTCGGCCCCGGGCGCAAGTTAATGCGATCCTCGGTGATGGTGTGTTAGCCCCTCCACCCCTTTTTGAGAACTGCCTCCACGGTCGGGGTGCAAAGCAATCCGAATTAGACTAGAAGCATTTTTGCGGTGGCAAAGAGTGAATTGGTATATAGGGTATCTGGTATGTTTTATGATGAATCTGGCGCAGCGCTTGCCTATATTGTCAGCGGGCGGGGGGTAGACGGGAAAAAAAACGCCGGGGGAACCCTCTTAACCCTTCAGCCGAACCCAAACATAGCAATACAGGGCAGCAACGAGTTAAAACCGAAATGTGGTCTGATTAACCGTCGGAGTCCGCCGTACAAGGAGTATGAGGCACTGGTATTATGCAGCGCGTTGACCTTCACGCTACTGTTGTGCTGACAGAAAATCTCTCACACTAATTCCAAGTAGTACGTCCCACACAAATGGTTGCAGTTCCGAAGAAGTTAAAATATCGGGTCCCAGCTGCAGTAAGGTATCGCTAGGGTTTCTTCGTCGGGCCAACGCTTTTATGTCACTATTATAGAGGTCACTATCAGAGTAATAGTCGTGACTTTCTCGCGACTGGTTCGTCTCCGCTCTCACGCACCTGGCACGATATATTCACTATACTGTAGCCGTATAATCAAGGGGATGTAAACAAGGGTCAATTAGAACCGCAACCCCGTTTTGGGGACAAACCAGTCGAATTTCAAATAGTTTGTCTCCAAAACAGGACTCGAGTTGTAAAGGGGTTAAGTTAACTTGCGAGAAGCATTGAACGGCAGCCATCAGCGGTATCGCTTGGTTTCCGTCCGCCCTCGGACCTATGCTAATGGAAACGCAAACTTCCCACCAAAAGTTGAATTTCAAAGATACCCTCCATAAAAATTCGGGTACAGCTTGGTATGAGCACGATTCTTCAAACCGAAACTTCCAAGCTGTTGTTAAAACCTCGAAAAAAGCAATTCTGGGGCCGAGGTTGGGCGAAGATTGGCTTCAGAAAAGCTGAGGCGCAAGTTTTATTCCAAACAGACGACGAAATTCCGAGTCTTTGACAGACATCGATCGACTAAACCAACCACTGCGTCATGAATTCTTGACGGAGTGCGCTCGCGAGGGGTTACGACCCACCCTAGGGTCACCGTGTTCACACAATGGCCGGTGACATGTGGCGGGCGCTGGCCAGACGTATGGCAAAAAACCAACTGCCGCTGGTGTCCACAAAACAGACGACAAAAAATCTCGATCCGTCTCGAATGGCCAAAAATATATTTATTTTTCGGGTTTTTGGAAAAGGCCGTAGGATGCCACCCACAAGCTCTCGCTCCCTCGACCATGAATCCACCTGCTATCTTCGAGGCCGTCATCTACACTCGTTGATCTGGCCAGACACGAAGGGGGTTGGCCGTGGGCTGAGTCCATGTCGAGATCGAACGTCTATCGTCGCACGAGCTGATTTTTATGAGCTTGTTGACATTTGCGACAAGGAAAAAACAGGGTGCGCCGCCTGCAGCCGTTTGAAACTAAGAAAAGAAAAAAAGGCATTTTTCCCGTTATCCCTAAAGCGGCGGGACGAAAGTATCTCCGGCTGTTCTTTGAAAGCAATATTTTTGAAGAAAAAATCGGGCTTCGCATTCCACTGCCATAGGTCTCAGAAACACAGAGTACACATATAATATATATATATTATCTTATCTTATCATAGGATACCAAATCACCTCACGCCAGGTCTTATTGCGAGGTTCCCCTTCGAGATGTGGTTGGCTTGAAATCCCGGGGGGGTCGCAAGTTGACAAGGAAGAGAGAGCACAGCAGGCGTTCCGGTATATAATGAGCCTATTGCGCTTACAACTACTGTATTTCTATTATAATTCTACGGCTGCCAGTAGACATATATAAAAATCAGGAGATGGTGATATTTCGACTCTTTGCGCCCAATTCAATATCGCGATTTTCGTAAACGCAAATCCCTCGATATATAAACTCTATATCTGGTTCTTTGCCAGTAGAACGTGAGGTAAAACATGGGTGAAGTGAATAGTCGTCAGCAAGTCCAACAAACACGAAGGATATAGCATGGGATGAGCTGGAGGACATAGCTGCTGCTGCTGCTGCTTCTCTAGGTAGCTCGGCAGGCTACAGCGCCCGCGTACACCACTTGGCTGTTGGCATAGACGAGGCCACGGCGCGGACGCGTCTCGTGCTCGTGCTGAGGCGTGTCCGCCAAAAACCAAAGATCTGGTTGGCGCTACCCGGTTGTTGTTCCCGGATAGGGCAGGGCGTGCCATGTGTTTGGTACATGGGAGTTTGGGGCAGCGCCGCCAGAAAGACAGTACTGGATGTTGTGCTGGTGCCGCTGGACCCGGGCATCCCGGGCATCCGCCCCTGCCCGACCAAGAGGGGGCACCCGACTGCCGTACTCATTCAACCAAAAGTCGTGGCGGCCACTGCTGCTGTTGTTGTCCTTGCTGGCAAGGTGCTGATCGGATGACCGAGTAGAGGGGACAGGCTGTTTCCAATTTTGTCAGCCAGATTCGGCTCTACCAACACAAAAAGAGAACACAAGTATATGCTTGGGGTAAAAATACCCCAAGCATATGTTTGTGTGTTGCGGACCACGTATCGCGAAAATATCGCCATGTCCCGCCGTTGGTATAAAGCTCGATAAGCATAGTTTGGCTCTAAACCCCAAATATCGCGATCTTTCTGAGTTTTATATAGGTCTAGTGCATGTGCAGGGCGGTGCGCCGAAGGAGCAATTCGGCATGTCGGCATTGCGTGTGATTCGCTCTGTTCATCTTAGGGTTGCATGCCCTCTTTCGTGGTCTTTGTTTTATACGAACAGAATACGGAGACAGACGTCATACTGAAACTAATCCAGTGACGATCGTTCCTGTTTGGTACGTGTGATGTGTTTTGTTTACGCCGTATAGCGGCTATCCCTGGCAGTAAGCAGCAGATACAGCAAATATGACACCAGAAAAAAACGAAATTGCACCCACGTCTACCGTCGAGACAGACTGCGTTCCTGTGGTCCCTACTGCTTTTTATTTTTTATTTTTTTTGCTCATCCCATTTATCATCTTCGCACATCTTCTCTCTCTCCTTCCAACTCGTAACTCAGATCCGGGTCACATACCAGGCTCTTCTACCCCCTTCCCGCTACGGTACGTGCCTTCATTTTTATCGCGAGAAGATTTCAGCCTTTTCTTCCCTCGTCGACTCGCATCGAATTGTGCCTACCCACGCTGCAAGGCGCTCTCAACAATTGAATCCTTTTGATTTTTATTTTTGCAAATAAAGTCAGATGTCCGACCCACCTGGGGCTCGAACCCAGGACTTAAACACTAGTAGAATTCGAGGTTAACCACTTGAACCACCGGGGCGACCGGCTGTAGGATTATAATTATGACATGCACACCCGAACGCACAAACAAGCAGAAGCACCTTTAGTGGGTATCACGAAGGCAGAGCTCGAAGCACATGGCTGGCACAATGTCAAAAGCTTACGATGTTATACAGGTAAACAGCAAGCGGCGTGTAGCAAGCAGCAAGCACCAGATACTTCTGCTACTGTGTTCCAGGTAGCAAGTAGGAACGAGAGAAAATTAGCTGAAAATGCACCTCTCCCGCTGTGATGAACCGCTGTGTTCCTGATTTCCTATTGATGTAGGATCCCAAGCCGACATAAACACACGTGGAGACGCTCACGCACAGACGGGCAGAAACATGGTTCGTGGCTGTCACATAGGGAAAGACTTGAAGCGCGGCTGTTGTACCGTGCCTGCCTGCCCACCCGTTGAGGGTTGCCGTGGGCTGTGGTACTTCGGAAACAGTAGAACTACGCTGTGGATTCCAAGACGGCAAACACTCTGTACACACACGCGCGCATGCTCACGCACTCACAGGCAGAGCAAACATTCAACATTCGTGGCTTTCGCAAAAGAGACAAATTCGACGATGTGTGTTTGACC
The DNA here is from genome assembly GCA_031213475.1 of Nereocystis luetkeana. Lineage (NCBI taxonomy): Eukaryota > Phaeophyceae > Laminariales > Laminariaceae > Nereocystis > Nereocystis luetkeana. The sequence continues at coordinate 158,261 of JARUPZ010000015.1, forward strand.
TGGAAAAATGGAAGTAGAAATAGAAATGATATGCTGCCGTAGTCACGACTTTGTATCTTCTCAGATGGTGAACAGTACACACACACAAACACGAAATATCCGGTCCTATCGCAAAGACTACAGCGTGACGCGCGGGTGGTGTTGGATCACTGCTCTTGTGCGGCTGCTGCTGTCGTTGCAGGAGTAGATAGTCCCGTGCAGGAATACTGCTGATGCTGCTACTGCTGCTGCACTGCTGTTGTACCGCTGCTGCTGTCATCGCAGGAGTAGGTAGTCCCGTGGGTGCGCGTTGCTTTGCAATTCCGAGGAAGTGTGACGCTCTGCCCCCGCCAATACACTGTTCTTTGAGACCACCGATATGCTTTCGTTTCGATCTCCTAGGAAGACAGGAATCATGGCATACACACGCACACACGCAGAAGCGCGGCCCGTCGCCTTCATCGAGGGAAGACTGATGTTGTACCGTGGCTGCCGCACTGTACAATAGTTGAGAATTGGAAGGACTGCGTGATGCGGCATACAGCAACAGAGCAAGGAAATCAAAGGATCATATTGTGGGGCTTGCTTTGTCCTGGCAGGCTCTGGCTCTGCCGAAACAGATCCGTAGTTGCTTGCCAGATTTCGCGAAATTGAACCCCCAAAGCGCGCGCCACGGACCTCCGCCGGGGTCCAAAGTTGACGCGTGTGTGAACGCGGGGCTCCTGTGTGCGCCGCGGCCGAGAGAGAGCACGACAAGAAAAAAAAGCCGGCCGGAGTAGAAAAACAGTTTCCGGGAAAAAGTCAAATTTGATACCATACACATGTACGTCGGTATCATTATATATTGTATCTCATACTAGTACAATATTGTGTGTCAAATCGATGAATTACCAGGGAATATAGTGTCTGTGCATAATACCTTTGTTATTCAGGGATTTACGTCGGAAATATAGTCATCATCGAAAGCCTTCCGGCATGCGCATAATCGGAGACGAAAAATACTTGAATACCTGGTATTGGATGCTTACGTTTGAAAAAAAACACTTGCAGCCGCGGCAGCACTTTGCAGGGCCAAACGAGCAAAACAACAGATGTCGTGCAAGCAGCAGTACTTACCTGCAGCAGCAGCAGCAGCAGTAAGCAGCAGCGAGCACCAACAGCAGGTAGAGGTGCGATCTACCTTGCGTTCCTCGACACTCCCTGTGCAAGCAACGCCGCCACAACGAGAAGATCGCCCTCCTTCTTCGTTGTCCTGTCTGCCCGAAAAGGGGTCGTAGCGGTGAAGATCAAGAGCGTGGCGGCAATGGTGCCCGCGCTTGCAGCAGCAGCAGCAGCGCCTGCAACAGCGCTTGCTGCAGCGCTTGCTTGCAGAAGAGCTGGCTTGTGCAGCAGCGCTCGCTTGCAGCAGCAATTGTGTGCAGCAGCGCTTGCTTGCAGCAGTGCGTGTTTGCCGCAGCGCTTGCAGCAACAACATTGTAGCAAGTAGTACGCTTACTTGCAGTAGCAGCACACTACATGCAGTAGTAGCAATAGTCCGTGATATGCAGCAGCAGCTGCAGCAGCGCCTATCTGCTGCAGTAGAAGGCAGCAGAGGCATGCAGCAGCAGCAATTCTTATCGCAAAAGCCCGCCAGTAGCAGACATGGTCCAAGGCCACTCTCGGGGTAAGGTTGGCCAATACGAAGCGTCCGGAGAGATTTCGGCGAACAGAATGCAGCGGTCGAATCTCATACGTATCACACAAACATGGCTCTAGCATAGCATATTATGCTAACCAAAAATGCGTAACTTTGTCCTTTTTGTGCAAACTTGATTCGGCCTTTTGAATACGATATTTGATTAGTCGTCGGTAACGGGGGAATAGAAGAATCAAAATTCGAAATACAGTTTCTTAGGCGCAGACGCTCGAATGGAGAAGGTCCGGACTACTGCAAACGCCGTATACGAAGTATGTAAAATAGCAGTCCAGTGCAACTCTGAGCACAAGAACGTTCGGTGATAATGTTGTGATAATGATGTGATCATGATGTGATAATGTTGTGATATTGTTGTGATAATTATGCGATAATGATGTGATAATGATGTGATAAGGATGACCATCGACCCCCCTTCCACGAACTTGCGCCTCCGTACAACCCCGCAGGACAAAGCGGAAGACATTCGGACTTTGGTTGAGAGTTTTACCGCGCCGGCCCTCGCAGCAGCGCTTCGGGATAGGGAGACAGCTCTCCACGAATGCGCGCATCGCCTTCAGAAGGTGATCACACCGCCTCCTATGTAAACCATCGTCTCATACCAACGTATGATATCATCGTCTCATACCATCGTCTGATGCGTACAATATCATGATACCACTCATCGTCTGATATCATCATCTGATATCATTGTCTGGATCTGATACATTGTCATCGTCTGGTATCATGCATGCAATAGGGAGACTGGTCGGGAGTGGAGCGTGCTCTTCTCCCGTTCACGGCCAAACAGATCAAAATGAGCAGGAGGGCGCTCCGGCGACTGGACCTAGACCCCGAAGGGTTCACTAAGACGCACATGTACACGCTCATCAAGGTACTGCAGCGACTACCACGGCACGTCACCACCATGACGGAGCAAAGGTATATATATATCTGGGCTATTTTGACCGCGGAAAATTGAGGCATGTACATGTGGTTTCTTCCTTAAATTTTGTGTAACCCCTTAAGAACTTCAGCTTTTTTTCGGGACGCGCTACTTGGAATTAGTCTAGGACTCTTTTTTTCTGTAGTATATTCGTTAAACGGTGAGAGTTGCCGCGTCCAGAAGGTTTTTCTGACAACGTTTTTCCACTTATCGGTGGAAATTGCTGGCGAAATTTTCTCTGTTGCTTTTTGTTTTACAATGGTCATGGTTGTCGAGGTAGAAGCACGAAATCGTAGGCCCGGAATGACAGAAATTACCGGATTGCACAAGAGCTGGCCTGTCGCTTGCTCGCTGGCCGGCTGCTATCACCCACTCCTCGTAGCTACATTAGCCGCACGAGTGACCAAACATCAAACAGTGATAGGCGCTAAACGTGGTGTGCTCTTGCCATAGCATGGAACAATAACCCCAAGTGTTTTTTGCTGTGCGCGTTCGACCCTAATGTTTGATGTCGTTGTTCTATTTGGGGCATATTGGTTTAACGCTAACCCTAACCCAAAATGGGCGGGCACTGTACTGTTGCTTGCGTAGACCGTCTCAGGAAGAGAAGATAAGTTGGTGTTGTTCGTGCGGTGCCTGTTATTCATTTGCTGCTGGCGCTGCTGCTGCTGCTGCTGCCACTTCGTCACCCTCGGCCAGGGTCGTATTGATTTCTGTTCTGAGGCGCTACTCGTACGTTCGCGTTTTCCCCCCTTTTTACTCGATTTTACTAAAGAGACAGAAAACAGGCGAATGCGAATGACTTATCAAGCACCCAGCAGTACCAGCATCAGCAGTGCCAGCAGTGCCACCGTGATGTGCGCGTGTCGTACATCTATGATGGTGCCTCTTTACATTGCAAATCCTGATGCATCCCTCATCCCCTATCCCACCAGCCCGATCTTCTTCGTTTGATAGATGGTTGATGTTCTAATTGTGTAATCGTCAAGAACTCTCATTTTTTTGCTTTCGGTATGGTCTCCCAAACAGGTTGATAACCGTGGGGATGGTTATCGAAACGATTCTCGTTTCTTTTGTGTTCCTATGCGGTTCGATTTCGAGCTTCAGATTTGTATTTTTCGATCTCAAAAACGAATGACCCTGCTTACGCAGTCCAAATATGCAAAATCTGACCGGAATTTTTTCGATTTGGGAATTCGATGACCCAAGTAGTCGGAATTTGGGCCAAAATCCTTTCAAATCCATTTTGTTTTGCTCTCTAAACTCAAGATGTTATCCGCGACAACAAAAGCAGCAGCAGAACGATCGATTAGTTGGATGGTGGTACAGCTGTATAGCAACGTTGCTTCGCGCCCGGCGCTCGGACGGCGGGCGGCGTGTCCCTCCGTGGCCAGACTACAGTCGCCTGGCGCGGGCACGGGCCTAGAGACCAAGAGAAGCGCACTCGGCACGCATCTCTCCCCGGATACTTACGAGTACTCGTAGACTAAACTGCTGTACAGCAGGAGCAGCAGTCAGTCACAAAATGGAACACAAAATACCAAGACAGGTTGGCTCTAGCGCACTCGCCACGTCTGTTTGCCGCCAGACCAGAGACAGTCAGCCTTGGCTCGGACTCTTGGGTCCTACGCGCAGGGCAGCGCACCCAGCGCGTCTCTTCTCGGCGCCAAACCACAAAAACAGCAGTTGGTGTCGGCGTTTGCTCGAATCTCTACACACACAATACATCTGATTTTTCCGCATAGAAAGACTGTTTCGATTCGCCAAGTTCACATCTGAAAATGCGATTGGGTCGAAATCTGAAGCTCAGAAATCGAACCGCAGAGGAAACGGCCTTAAAAGCCTTGGAAGGGTTGTCCATTTTTTTTGTTACATTTGCGTCTACCCTGGGGCTTCCGAGTTCCGAATTGATTGTACCCGCGAGTATTCATCTCTTGTATCTCGTTTCAACTGTAAAAATTAACATTATACCAAGCTGTGAGATCAAAAATATATGTCAAAACTCGTTACAAGCTTGGTGATATAATATGTTTTATGTTGGCTGGATCTCCGTGATGATTTCTCTGTGCAATCTCTGCGTTTTGAAATGTGTTGGCAGGGCCTCCGTGATGATTCCTCTGTGCAATGTCGATGGGGTGGCATCAGTGCTGTTCACCAAACGCTCGGGGACCATGAGGGCGCATAAAAACGAGATATGCTTTCCAGGAGGCAAGGTGACTAAACTCGAGGCGTAGCGTAGTGAACGGTTGCATAATATTGCCTTTTTGGTATAGGCACGCTATGGGCACCCCGTTTTACTCTTTTAGAACTGCACCGATACACGTTTTGAGGGAAACTTACTTGCAGTTAGTGTAGGGGTTAAGCAAGCCGCCCTCTAGAGCGAGCCGAATACTACATAAGCGGTACAACAGTAGAAATATAGCAAGGATTATTGCCTACGTCCGATGATCAATGGCGCACAATTTGTTCTTGTGTATCGCCCCCTTTCGAATTGCACCCTAACCCTAGCCTCTACTCTAGGGGGTGAAGTACTCGAACCTTATGGTTAGGACGTGACTAGAGCGGTTCAAGGCGGCGTGATGCCGCTCATGCGATGGACGGCGTGGTTGGCTCGTTTTCGGAGCTACCGCCTTTGATTCTGACAGCGCCCATTTTCCACTATAGTACTACAGTACTGTTGTAGTCCACGCCCTGCTGTTAGTTTCCGTTTCCGTTGCAATGTAAATGCTGTTCGTTGTTGTGTGCGTTGCCTTCCACGCTGGACCGTTAAGGCTATATACTCACCAAAGGCCTCAAGCACGCCCGAGGGTCCGTACTGCTTACGTTCGCTATTACTAGACCAAGGTCATTGTTCTATTTTTTTACTATTTTGTGTTTATCGTTTTCGTGGGTTTTCGTGGAAGTAGAAGCTGGCCGCCCTTTTTCTTTAAGTGGATTTTGGCGACCCAAAAAGCGACAAGTACGGTATTTTCTACTTTCCATACGTCGGACGGACCACTATTAATAGCAGCTCACTGACGGATCATAATATATATATATAATCTAGATCCTAGCGTTCCGTTATTATATGTTGTGTGTAGTACAGATCGAACCCGAGAAGCCTGTCCTGGATGATGCAGATTGCACGGCTCCCACGCGGCAACATGAGCTATATCATACAGATCGTACAGATCACACGGATCAGAAATGTATCTATCTATCTGTCCTGGAAGACCCAGATCGTGAAGCGGGAAATATCTGTAGATGGAATGTCCGAGGTGTGCGACGTTATTGGCCTATGCCTAGCCCTAACCGTAATCCGACAGCTGTACATGTTATCATCGTGCTGCGCGGTTATCGTATATCATCCCGCTGCCCTTCGGACACGCCCCCCACCTCACCAGTACGATAGCAGTATGTTGTTATATGTAAGCAGTACGATAGCCTGTGGACGATGGTTGGTATCGTTATTACATGTATTCGACGCTTTGTTTTTTTTCCACGTTTTTTCGGCATCTTCCCCTCGATGAGGTATGCCTTCGAGTCCCAAACGGCGTATTTGGCTATCCAAGGTCTTCCGTATATACCGGTACTGTACTGATTAGTTTTTCCTTAGTTCATGCGGATGGGATGGGCTGCGTCGTGTTGTGTTTGTCCTGGAACTAGGTGGATATCGGAGTGGACCAGCACATAGTCCAGACGGCGCTGAGGGAGATGGGTGAGGAAATAGGCGTCCTGGAGTCCTCGGTAAGAAGAAACAAATTAGTACACTGCAGTTGTCTCATAATTTTTATTTACAGCCGTGTTGCGGGAGGCTGGATCAATGACGAGAAAATCGCGTTTTCGTCGGTTATGCTGGGTGCCGTTGTTGTCGTTACCAGTTGTGGTTGTCGTCCAGATCCCGTATCGTTCACCTATCTTTGCGAGTGTTCATTTTTTTTTTCTTCGGTTGGTGCTCACGTGCGGCTGCTGCTGCTGCTGCGGCTGCGACTGCTGCTACTGCATGCTGCTGCTGCTGCTACTGCAGCTGGTGCTGCTGCTGGGTGCAGAATCGCAAGCGAGAGCGCAAACATGTTGAAGAGCTCCCGTCAGTCAGAAACTGTTCTCGGGGCGTAATCATGTCATGCATGGCCATAGACGTATGAGCATAGATCGGGGCCAGAAAATGCCCCCCCCTACCGTCTCGAAAGGGATGCGTGGTCAATGGTCAAATTACTAAGGTAAGCAACAAATGAGTACCCCCCCGCCCCCTACCGCACTGTAGTGGTATACCGCATTATGGAGGCACCGCACTGTAGTGACATGGCTCGTCGGTTGTATTTCGTAATGTTCAAAATTTGGGGGACATAAATCATCTCCCCCTACCGCACTGTTGTGGCACCGCATTGTACTGGCCTGACTCGTCGGTTGTGTTGCGTGTAGTGCAGGTTGCTTCTTGTTGGACTGTCCTTGCCGTACTCGTTGTTTTGTCGCCTCGACCTTCTTGAGTTTGTGTTCTCGTGCGGCCATAACCCCGTGCCGTTCATACGGCATGGAGCGGGTGCCGTTCATACGGCATGGAGCGGAACTCTCGCCGACGTTCCATTGGCAGGACCGTAAACCGTGAAGCGTGAAGTCGTATCGGAAAGGGCGCTGTGCTTTAGGTTCGCTACGCAAAGGACATCGAAGCAGTATTATCATGAGGATTATGCTGCCATGCTATGTCATGTCATGTCATGTCTTTGTTGTCGAACCGAAGGCAGCGGTAGAAATGATACGCGACCTCTCTATTGCCCTTCGTATTGCGGACAGTCTGATTGTCCATCTGCATGTGCATGTGCTCTCGTGATATTTAGAGTGTGGTACCTTCCCCCTGTCATCGCACCATCAGGGTGGTCCTGCTGCGAGCACTTTTTTCAATGGGCCATGGTGGTCTCTACAGTAGCGTCTACTCTATGGCTGTTTTGAGCTTTGGGGATAGCCCTTCTCGTGTTTTTGCGTTGCGTTTTTCATGATGTTGGACGTCTCTCGTAATGTTGTGATCGCACCGAAGAGATGGTCCGCCTCGTTAGTTCTCATGCGGCTCTGCCATCCCACAGGAATGCACAACCCTTTTTTGTTTTGTCAGGACACGACCGTGGCAATTTGGGTTAGGGCCGCGAGTACCCCTTCCTCCCTTCCCAACCACAAAATCACTTTTTTCGTGTCACAAAACCTTCCCAAAATGTTTGCCCTCCCATTTCACACGTGTTGATCACCCTATATGAGGAAGGTCGACGTGCTGGGCGTTCTGCGCTGTGATTGGGCGGAGGTGGCGTCGCTGATTGGTGTGGCCGTTACACCGGTGGTTGGCTTCTTGGGAAACTTGTCTCGAGAGCAGATCAACCCCAACCCAGACGAGGTGGGCTTGCTTGCGATTAACCAATAGTAGGCGCCGTGTCATGCTGGATGTCGTGGTGGATCAGCGGTGTTGACGACTCGGCCCGATACATTTCTTGGACAAAACGGCTGATGGTCCAACTCTAACTATTCGTTTCATCTCCACACCGACGATTTTCCCGATCGGTCGGGGGGGTTAGGGCTTCGGCTTAACAAAGTGACACGTGTTTCAGTCATTTGTCGACATGCAGACGAGGGGTGCGCTTGTGTTTCGCATAGTACGTGCGGCACCGTGCGAGTATGTCGTGGTTGACAAACAGGCCGTAGTTGGCGTGCTTTTTCAATGTTGCTGCTGCCATTGTTAGCAGTGTCTGCTTTCGATCGCGTTCCAACTGTTCTAAGAGCCTCCCTTACGAGAAATTCGGCAGCACGTTGTTTCAAAAGTCTATATGGATAAACTTATTGCGAATTTTGCTCAGGCATACCCAGCATCACTCTAGCATTATTCCACGTGAGTAGCTCGTGCCGACGGGCGTTCGTGCAACATATCGGTACACGGAAGCTCTCGGGGTCTCGGGCCCAAACATGCTCGTCAGGGGGGGACGGGGTTTTTCGCAGTGAATGTGTGGTCTCTCGGGTCTCTACTGCCACGGTGGTGCATGATCGCTTCCTGAGGCTGCCAATGTATGTTTTGTACCGGTATTGTAACGATATTTTCAGTGTTTCGTCCAACCAAATTTTCCACACGTGGTACAGATGATGATCTATCTGTATACACTAGATCATGATATCTCTGTCTACACTAAAGTCATCGAAATCCTCGCCTGCCATTATTGGATGATGTACAGGATCTGTGCAGTACTGACCCAACCCCGGAAGCAGGTCTTGAAGCATGCAGGTCATACGGCTCCCACCCAGCAACATGAGCTAGATCATACAGATCAGCAATATCTACATCATGATCTATCTATATATAGATCACCCGTCCGAGGTGTAAAACCTTCTCAAACTTAAGCTCGCAGCATCAACCGCATGAGCTACATTGCTGCATTGAGCACGTATATACGTGGCGCGAAACAATTTAATGTGCCGGTGGGGATGGATGTTCGACGGAACTGCCACACCTACACACAATATTAGAATTGCCGTGTTTTTCTGTACCCAACCCCATGCTTGCCGGGCACCCGCGATGTGTGTACCGCAGGTGTCTCACTGTTTCACGATTCCCCTTCGGTATCTGCTGCAAGAAGACAGGTGAGCGTCCTTCGTGCTTCATGTTGGGTTTCATGGTTGTATGGCCTGCAGCCCTAGACGTTGTTCAGAAGTCGTGTTTGGAACTCGGGGGAGGGGACGTTGAACTTCAGAGTTGTATCGTTGTGGCATTGCTGGAAGGCGTGTACACTGTTGATGGAGCTCTCTGTGAAAACGGACACCCATCTTATGTTGAACAACAGAAATAAAGCTGGGTGCCCCCAGCAGGACAGACGCGCAGTGGTCTGGTACTCCTGACATCTTGACGGTTTTTTGTTAACCTTGCTGAGTGAATATAATAGTAATATTAATAGTAGAGTCATGGGTGTCGTGGGATCTCGTCGGTACGAAGGAGCAACGAGAGCAGATTCTCCATTCTGAAAACGAATTTGGGTTGGGTTTCCGCTTCGCAGCGAGATTTTGTTTTGCAGCTTGTCTTTTTTCCTTCGGTGTACACCTGCTCAAGTTTTTTATTCATTCGGGGATTTCGCTTGGCTTCAGTTCAGTTTGTATCCTTTGTATCCCTTCTACCACTAAAAGGTTGAGCCAACACCTCTCTAGTTCCAAGTAGATTTTCTTTTTAAGCCTCTTTGCAGCAGAGAAACCCGTAGATTAAATTGCGGTACAAAGACGGGACGGCGAGGACCAAACATTGCCCTTTCTATAATAGTCTGCGAAAAATAGGAGTGTAGACAATACAGCGACTGAACAGAGCCAGCAACCCTGCTACGTCTCTCGCGCGTTTTCGTTTTCGCTGCGTACAGTCATAGGCGGTGTAAGCCCTGCCCGCCCCATATACTTGTCCGAGTAAGCAGCGCTAAGTTTCAAAGCAGCGCTAACTGCTAACTTTGATGTATGTTACATACCTCGCCTGTCGGTTTAACGCACCCTTCCTCACGCCAGACAGATTATCATCTTTCTCATCTACAGTGGATGGTGCATCAGTGAGTGGGGACACGTGTATACGTCACGTATCTCCTACAGATCGCCACTTAGAATTTTGTACGGACCACATGTACAGATCCGCGCAGATCGTACCAGATCAGAGTACAACGTGCTTCCATACCCGGGCGCACGCATTTGTCTACACGATCCACACCCTGTAGATGCACTACTACGGGAAAAAGTACCGATCACTTGGGTACCCGTAGATGGATCAACCGCGTGGTAACTTATATAGGTCGTGAAGATCCTTGGAAAAGGTATGTGTGATGCGTACAGTGGGTAATATGTGACCTGATATGTCCGGCGTGTGTACCCTTCGATGGCTGTGCAGGTGGAGAACGGAAAAGTACAAGGCACCTGCCTTTGTGGGTGGGCCGTACGTTATTTGGGGGCTCACGGGCTACATCCTTCACAGGCTGGTACAGGACGTGCTCCGCAAGCACCTGGTCATCGTGTAGCTCTGCTGTCTGGAGGTTTTGGCTTGTGGTGGCGCTCTCGTCAAGGAGGGCATGCGGCTCATGCTATTGGCGGTTTCATTGAACCCTGTCAAGGAGAACATGCGGTTCCTAATAATATCGATGACCGTTTATTACCCCTACGAAGGAGAACATGCGGTTTCTATTTGTATTGATAGAGCTGTTTTTCTGAACACCATGGCAGGCTGTGGTGTGAGTGGTGTGAGTACGTATACCAAGGGGAGACTGTGATGTGAGTGCGTATATATGTTCAAGAACAGCATTTTTTGGTTTCACAGTGAGAGCTTTGGATTATAGCATAGTAGAAACGTGGTAGCCGTTCTTGGGGCAGTAGAGGCTACGTATGGGGTTAGGGTGCCGTCAACGCCTTGTGGCTGAATGGTGCATTGACACTGATTGTTTTGTTTATTTTCTTTTTATCCCACAAAGACCTCAGCTGTGAGTTCGGCTATTTGATTCGTGAATACTGAGCTTTGCGAGCTGCATGATTCGTCGGCTGCGCGTGGTGTTCATTCCTCGTGAAGGATACCCGTGCGCTTTGTGTGTTGAAGTCTTGGTTTATATTAGAGAGACAAAGTTTGACGTAACTCAAGTGAAAGACGTTTGCAGCGCTGTGCGGCAAGTCTATGGAGAATGAACGTTTCACGATCACCGACCCCGTCGGGAAGAAATAACCCCCCGCGCACCACACGCGCTTGGAGCACCTTGTTTGTCTGCGCGATGACGATTGATTTTCACGATAACAATTGGTGCGCACAGTAACGAGGCCAACAATTTCCCAAGCCCAGAGCAGCCTTCGCTCAAGCAATGGACCAACGCCACACTTCTAAAACGAAGTGGCGTGTTTTGGGTTGAATCTGAACCAGCCGCAGATAGTACTGCCGTCGCATTGGGGTTTGGGCGTTTGCCAATAAGGAACATCTCGTTTTTACCGAGAATTGGTACGGGAGTACTCTGTGTTATCGCGAACGGCTCAACCTCACCCTCACCCTCTGCTATGTACCAGTTATACTGGTGGTTTCGTCCGTCATGTTCAATTGTTCCCTTAAAACGGGGAAATATGGCAGACGTTTCGATTGCCAAGTTCTACTTCGATTATCGTTCCACCATATCGCCGGAACGGCTCCTCGGAAGATGTAGCCTTCCTTGCAACACCACCAGTACCACCGCCACCATTCTTTTGAGCTACTGGTGGCCTGGAACCTCAACATTGTCCAGTGAAAACGACACCGACCGCTCGGCCATCCAAGTAACGACGGACGGGGGGAAGTTACACCCAGAGCAACAGAGAAGTATTGTGCTCCCCACAAACACACGGAACACAGGCAGGCCAAACTATAGTAACTTCACAAAAGAGCCGAGAGGTTACCGATGTGTCCAACAACACGTAGATGAGATCATCGTTAGGCCCCTATGCCCAGAAGGGTATGCGGCTTGACCCAGCTCCGGAAGCATTGCTTATAGTCCTCACTAACGCCTCCTTACATAGGAAATATTTATTCAGGGAAATTCCCCAGGCAATCGGGGCTCGAGAAAAAATGGACACCTTGGTTGACTCAAGCTCACGGAATCAGGAGCAGAAATTACCCCCAGCCGGAGGGTCAGAGAGGCAGGACACCCTCTGCGACGGTGATGTGGATGATATTGGTTCGGCAGGTATCAGTGCGCAAGGCCTGCGATCGATAGGTGACGTGAGTGCTTACCAAAACGCCTTTTTCCGGCACAGTTGGACGATACGGGTATATCACCGCGAAACGACGTAACATCATAAAACTTCATCAAAATAATAGCTAGGACACACAATCTTCCCTGGTTTATACAGTGCCAGGTAGCCGACAGTACAAAATGACCCTGCGACCGCCCGTAAGCGACAAACGGGCAATCGGTTTGAGATTACCATATCCGCAAAACGTAATACAACTACTGTAGTACCCCGACGTCATTAAGTCGACTTGACTCCCTACACTCGCTTCGGCTATTCACGCCCCCCCCCCGTGCATACGTCAACATCGAACAGGCGAACATTTTTTAGACGATCGAAACCCGCTAATAATATCGATACATACAAGCAATACGCCGAACATCGTTGAGGCCGCTACTCCCTCCATCTGCGTCAGCCATTCACGACCAACCCCAAACACCTGTACACCGGTACGCGACGAACAGCCGGGCACTTCTGACACGATCAAAACCCTTGTCACGCAGCAACGCAATCAACCCCTCGCAACCCAGAGACGCCTCCACTCTCTACACCCACGACAGTCATTCACAGACGCCCGCACTCTCCGCACACCCGCCCGCAAGCAACAAACAGCCCCGTGCATACGTCAACATCGAACAGGCGAACATTTTTTAGACGATCGAAACCCGCTAATAATATCGATACATACAAGCAATACGCCGAACATCGTTGAGGCCGCTACTCCCTCCATCTGCGTCAGCCATTCACGACCAACCCCAAACACCTGTACACCGGTACGCGACGAACAGCCGGGCACTTCTGACACGATCAAAACCCTTGTCACGCAGCAACGCAATCAACCCCTCGCAACCCAGAGACGCCTCCACTCTCTACACCCACGACAGTCATTCACAGACGCCCGCACTCTCCGCACACCCGCCCGCAAGCAACAAACAGCCCCGTGCATACGTCAACATCGAACAGGCGAACATTTTTTAGACGATCGAAACCCGCTAATAATATCGATACATACAAGCAATACGCCGAACATCGTTGAGGCCTCCACTCCCTCCATCTGCGTCAGCCATTCACGACCAACCCCAAACACCTGTACACCGGTACGCGACGAACAGCCGGCCACTTCTGACACGATCAAAACCCTTGTCACGCAGCAACGCAATCAACCCCTCGCAACCCAGAGACGCCTCCACTCTCTACACCCACGACAGTCATTCACAGACGCCCGCACTCTCCGCACACCCGCCCGCAAGCAACAAACAGCCCCGTGCATACGTCAACATCGAACAGATGAACATTTTTTAGACGATCAAAACCCGCTAATAATATCGATACATACAAGCAATACGCCGAACATCGTTGAGGCCTCCACTCCCTCCATCTGCGTCAGCCATTCACGACCAACCCCAAACACCTGTACACCGGTACGCGACGAACAGCCGGGCACTTTTGACACGATCAAAACCCTTGTCACGCAGCAACGCAATCAACCCCTCGCAACCCAGAGACGCCTCCACTCTCTACACCCACGACAGTCATTCACAGACGCCCGCACTCTCCGCACACCCGCCCGCAAGCAACAAACAGGCGACTACTTTAGAGACGGACCGTCTCGGCTAACGTCGATTTTCCGCCAGTACCGTGAACCTCGCCGACACCGTCCATCCCCCACGCCCAGCTTCAACTATTCGCGAGCGACGAACAAACGGCCACGTTTGGCACGATCAACACAGCGAACATGATTACAACCAGCACTCCCAGAACCTCACGGACGCCTCCACTCCCTACACCCACGTCAGCCATTCACGACGGATTCTTGGTATACCGCGTGGGTGCCCATCAACGCGCCTCTGAGAGCAACCTTTAAAGTCGAAAATGTCACGAGAATGGCGGCCTGGAGAGGTGCCGCGACGACCATCAAGGGGTGCAACAGAGGTCGAGACTTTCGCACGCACCAGCTCCCCGTGTCTGTCCTCAAAAGCGCGTCAACAGGCCTGGTGGCGGGTTTAGGAAGACGATCGGTTTCGGTGGGGGGGGGGGGGGTGTACTCATTATCATGCATAGCCGTTGTCGTATGACCATATTTGGAGAGGGGGAGGGGGAGAAGAAAGCGGTTTCACCTTGGCATGTTTCCAGGTGATTACATTTTTAACAGCAAGTCAAGGGCGCACTTTCTTGCAGAACGTTGTTTTTTTCTACCTAGCCTCTGTTTTCGATTTTAACGTCTGGGCCCAAACGTACCCCCGCCCTACCATGGCATGACTCATATGGGAGTTCCTCTTATACGCATGTTTTAGTTCCCATCTCATCTATTAGATTCGCCCTAGTTCTTCAGCCCCCTCTCTCTCGTGACTCAGATCCTATTTGTAGGTGACACATAGTAGGCCCTTCCATCCCCCTTCTACTGCGGTGCACGCGTTCGATCTTATCGTAGGCAAAGTTTGGCAAAAAAAAATGATCCACCTGGGCGACCGGTGATGTTGAGTATGAATAGGCTAAGAGCACCGTCAGTCAGAAAAGTTGGAGCCTCTCACCTCGCCGCGGGCACAAAAACAGGGAAAAAAGTAAAAGCCGTCCCGAGGGAAGAAAATCAAGCCCATAATAATGCGTACCGTTAGTACCTAAGAAAGCGATGCTGGGGGCTGTGGCATATCATCCCGCAAGCTATGCGGGCCAAAAAATACCAGTAAGATCGTTATGATGCGAACACCCTGAAAACAAAAGAAGAGGAGTATGACGTACGATGGAACGAAAAAAACTTTGGACCAAAAAGACCATGCGCTGCGGGCGCAGATGCCAGGACCTGAGGGAACACGGTTACCCTAGCATGTCTCGCCGCTCACCTCGCAGCTGTGGCGAGGGTAACGTCCAGCCAGCTGAGTCGTTCTACCACTGAAACAGAATTGCGGTGGAGGCGTACACGTCCCTCTCGCCCAGTGAAGGTGTCGAACGCCACGAGGAGGAAGGGTGGCCTCTTGTACAGCACCACCATCGGGACGCGGCGAGGCACCACCAAGCTGTCCTCCCACCTTGGCAGGGGCAGCAGCCGACGGCAGTAACGGAGAAGCACCCGTCGGAAAACCAAGGCAACAAGGCACTGCATAAACAAAACGATTACCACATTAACCCTTCTGGGACAGACACTAAAACATTATTGCCTTTGATGTTATCAAACCGTCTACGAGTAGCGTGGGCGCGAGGCAGTACGGGGTATAACCGTGCTGATCCCGTGCCTTATACCCATCTATCCGACTGCTTGTATTGTGGTTGGAACACCAGCTGTATCATGGCGCAACCAAGCTTTGTCGTCGCTTGCTCCCTCTATCCTCACACAAGGTTACCGGATACGCGGTATTCATGTCCAAAACGTGCGACCGATGTCCGATGTATCAAAACGATTCGCCCCGCGGCCTGTAAAGTTGAGTATCGGTATGACTGGGAGAACTCGCCTGCGGACGTGCTTTGTTTTCGCAAAAGTCACAGGGCACTGGATGAAGAGTAACACGGGAGCCAATGCTCAAGACAACGTAGAAAACGCGCGACCGATGTATCAGGCAGGTTGTGTTGCTGAGCATATTCCTAATCGGAAGATTGGTCTTGAATGTTTAGGTCGTGTTATGTGTAACACGTGCACCCTTTTGTGACCAGATATAAGGACCAATATATATATATATATATATATATATATATATATATATATATATATATATATATATATATATGCGTTTAGTCTATCCAGCACAGCAACCACCTTTTTCAACCATTCGAACCGCTCTACCACTAGACGCGTTCTACGATAGAGGTAGCATATCCCCGCCAGTTTTTTTCTGAATGACGGCGTTCCTCAACCCAAAATCGTCGGAATGCAAATCTTATTTCGAAAAATGACGTTGTTGTAGACTTCGGTCATGGGATTATTCATCGGAATGCAATCTGGTTTTTGCTGAAGTCAGTTTGCGGGTGAGATATGGAGCTCCTCAAGTGAGGAGCCTCGGAAAAATTAGGGTGAACCTCTATCGTAGAACACCTCACTGGCTACAGTAGTGCGGCGTGCAACAGCAGTTTGAGGGAGATAAGGCCGTATTCGTGTCTCACGACTCCTTTCAACCATTGTGGCATGTACTCCATCCAGACACTAACTTCAGCGTATTTTCGGTCAAGCATTGGCCGATGCTGAAACGGCATTTTCGTCGGCACTGCCTCCTCTGAAGCCCCCTGTTGGGCGAGAATATCACCTTAAGAAGGTACCGAATGGACATTGAATGGACTCTGAATGGACATTAAATGGGCATTGAATGCACACTGAATGGACATTGATTGGACACTGAATGGATGTTGAATGGACACTGAATGGACATTGAATGGACATTGAATGGACACTGAATGGACACTGAATGGACATTGAAGGGACATTGAAGGGGCATTGAATGCATACTACGATAGGGCTGCATCTATTTACTACCTCTAGGGATTTGTTTCTGGGGCTCGTCCCTTGAAAAGTCCGATACCTGAAACGAAACACTGCTATGACTTGACAAAACAAAGGAAGGCGCAAACCGATGCCCTACAGTAGCTATACAACAAATAACTTGTGAACCACAAACAGCGCTCCGACGAAAAGGCATGCCTTGATGGACCCGTGCCTTATTGGCCAGCCCCTAGGTTGACGCACCGTGGCGGTCGGGTTTTGGTCGCCCCAGAAATGCCACCCCGATCGTACGACGCGCCACTCGCAGAGTAACAATCGCAACGCAGACCATGTATTGAACAAGACCCTTGCTCCCAAACTAGAAAAAAATGTGCACCTACTGTAGGCTGTGACCATATGGTCACGAACGAGCTACACCGCACGCTCGCACCCAAACACGATGACTTTGCGACATTGGTTGCCATCTTTTCATCTATGATATGTGTGATAGGTAGCGCAAAAGCAGGGCTATCACGTGTTCACCTTGCAAAGCTTTCCAAGAACACGACATCGTTAGGCCCCGGAATAATTCCTTTCGGCTCGTACTCGACGTGGACATGCACCCGCCCTTGGGGCTGCTCAACGCAACCCGCAAGAACACAGGAGAGCAGACAAGAACAGACGATGAAAACAAGGACAGACGAGAGAGGCGCGAAGGAGCGGCGCAAAGAGGACGAGCGAGATGGGAGATAGAGGGAGGGGAGGGGGGGGGGTGTACTCGATATCATGCACGGCCGAACTCATATGACCATAGACCCTCGCACCCCTACAAGACCGGAATGGGGCACGTCGGCAGAGGGCAGGGGTTTCCTCGATATCAGGAATGGCCGTAGTCGAATGACCATGGAGGAGGAGGGGGGGTAATGGTTTGCGAGGTTTCGCGGCCGTAATGTAGCGTTGCGCTGCAGTAGTGTCACGTTTACCGATGGAAGGGAAAGAAAAGTTTATCTATTCCGCACGGCTTACTTGCCGCTTTATCTCGCGGGAGGCTGTCCGAAAATACTGATATATAGCTAGATAGATGGGCGAGAGGCGGGAGAGGGGGACGCCGGAAAGGGGCGTATCTACGACATGTTCGACATCCGTGCCACACGGGAAGTGTTTTCAAAGTTAAGGCTGGATACTTACAGTAAGTAGAAAACCCGGCACGGGTGTATATACAGTAATACAGAGTACCATACTACTGACCGTTAGGGGAAGGGAAAATCCTTGCCAGACCTTGTCTGTAGAACCAGCATTATACCGCCATAAATTATGACTGATACCGACAAACAACACTCTGCTATAATCATCGCCTCTGGTATGAATAGCAAGACCAATAATGCCCACGAAAAAATTACAAATTCCCGCGGGTTGCTGGGGGCCCAATGCGTATAGAGCCGTCGCCACGGGACTCGGGCACACCCACCCGCCTTTTGGACGAGGTATATGGTGACTGTTTGGTACCTCGAGCTCGACCCAGGTGTCTATGAGGTGTGCACCTCCGGCGAGCAGGGAAGACATCTCCAGCTCCGCCGCTCCGAGAAGGCTTCCCTGCGATCCCATGACCGTGCTGACGGCCGTACTGAGCACCGACTGGACGCCGTTGTCTTGGTTGTACACCTGTTTTTATGTGAGAAAAGTCAAGGATGGCCCACACCAGTATGGTTCACGTTACAGCCTTATCCTTGTGTGCGTGCCAGCAGCAGATACGACTAAGGACGCCCGTACTTAGCACAGGTTCCGTGTATCTTGGCTGTAGACCTATTTACGTCACAAGGTCAAGAGAACCACACCAGGACACGATTCAAATCAGGTACTTATGATGGAAACCGGCTACCCTTGTGTTTGTTTCCTGGTCATGCACCAAAAGTAGCATATACCACTCTTACTCTTGGCGTAAATGTCAGGGCCTTCAACAGTGGTACACAAATATCAAAGCATGACGGTCCTTACATTTCCGTCGAAAGCGGTACAACTTAGGGTTTAGAGCGGCCGCACTGGGCACCGATTGGACAGAGTTGTAATGGTTGCACATCTGCTGGCGTCAGGGGAACACACTATTCATTATTAGTGGGATACGACCGTGTACAGCAGGTGTGCAACCATCCGTGCGTGCCGCTAGTGTAGCGTATGGTGTATCCTGCCGTGTACCACTCTGCAGGGAAATGTAGGGACCGTTGGGTATTCATGTATTTTTTTTATCGGGTGTTTACATCAAAGTCCAGAGGGTTACCCCCCAAGGGTGATACAAGGGTGATAAAAATGAACAAGATAACACACCCCCTGGGATTAATTCCCGAGCCGAACATCTCCAAAACGAGGAAGGCACACGAAACGAAAATGGTGGTTTTGTAAATAACTCATCGAGATGCTGCCATAGACGTAGCGGTCTGCGTTCGCACTCTCAACGTTGTCGAGAAAGTCAGCCTGGAAAGTTGGCGCGAGAGGGTGTCTCATCTTGCGTTCTATCTGGTCTAAGACTTGAGATGCCCGTACTGAACACATAGGGCACTGTGTTGTCTTGATTGTTATCCTCATGCACCCACTCTCCTCGTTGCAGTTCCTTTCCGAAAATGTCCCCCCATCGGTCGGGGTCGGGGCTAGGGGTACGAATATACTTTTAGAGCGAAGGACACGTGTACAGTTTGGTTGAATCTGGGGCAAGTCGTACGAAACGCCACTGGTATGGACGTGTCGCACATACACCAGGGATGCTCAATATCTGAAGCTGTTTTCTTTTCAATGTATTTACACGTCATCCTTGAGCTAAGAAAAACGGATTGAGAAATTGTGCTCCGCGGTGAACGCGTCACTAAATCCTACCAGTACCAGGTACGTAATGAGCGATGGGTGTTCAAGGGTGTTCAAGGGTAGTGTCACAATAAGGCTTTACAGCTTGCTCACACTTCAATCAAGTATAATAGTAGCTTTTCTTATTGGTGGACTCACTCTGTATCCTACTGTGATATAGCAGGACCTACCGTACAACGTCAGTGCGCGTCTCTGGTGCACCATTCGCACCTCAATACCTAGGTAAGGGTGCTCGCCAGGCCCGATGGCCCCCTTCAATACCTCCACGGAGAGCTCTTCCTTAGGCCAGGTGGCCCGCAACGTACCCATGACGTCCTCTCGTGCCTCCCGCGCCGAGGTACGCTCGACGCACTACTCGTATCAGAAAAAAATGCGGGGGGCGTGTGCACCAACCGGGTCACTCGGTATCTAGCTAACTCGCCGTCTCCGTACCGTATAGCACACCTCGTCACATACGGGTGATAAGGAAAAACGCCCCGCAGGGACGAGCTTCCGGGCGGAGTTTGCCCAAAGCAAGGGGGGCACACACAACACAAATGCTAGTTTTTCATTTATACTATTTGACGAGATTTTTCGGAGGGGGTGTGTTATCCTACGTGCTCCGCAGAAGTTAGAGTACGCACGAAAACCCTTCGAAGTACATCGAAAGGACGACCAGCGGCGACTTACGCTGCGCATTCGCTGCGACGGCTGTAGGCAAGCCCCTCCGCCCGGTGGCCTTTCAGCGCCAGCGGTTTCCTTGCGCTTACGGCGCTCATTAATTTAAGCACAGGATATCCTATAACTTCATGTTGCCCTGCGTTACCTCATGTTACCGCATGTTGCAGCATCTCATCCAACCTTAAGTTACCTCGTGCTAACTCATGTTACTTTATACTTCGTATGACATCATGATACTTGACGTTCGTGATCGGCAGCGACAAGATGGCTACATCAGTATAATAACACCGTCACATTAATATTAATAGTTGTCGGGACCCCTCCGCTGGGAGAAGGTGTTACTACTGCACCTCATGCTGCCGGTCTCCAGCAAATCAGCCGTTTTCAAATCCTACCCTGATAGGCGTCAATATCAATGAACTCTGCATCCTAACCAGCAGCATCAAACTGTGCACTGCGAGACACACAACGCCGCGCGGGAAGGTACATACGTCACTTAGCCTCCTCGACCATGATGCTGTACCCGTCACAGCTCGTACCGTACACGACAGACAGCATTTGCCATGTTAAGATATCGAGGGATAACACGTTTTGGCTCGACTTTTGCACGAAGCAACACACAACATTAATTTAAGCTGAATTCAGTGAGCCACACACATTGCCTAAAATAGGAATTTCAGCTTCGGGTCCAAAGTAAGAGGTTCGAAAGTGGTGTTGCTACTACAATTATACGGTCGCGACTCAAAAAAGGCACAGTGTCATCAGAACAAAAACGGCGATACATCCATCAATTCCAGGACGAAGACCAAATGCGCTCGCTTGTCGCTTCCCTTCCGTCAACTAACGCAAGCGCGCGTCTGCTAGTAATATCTCTACTAGCTCTACTACATCAAGCGCGCACCTTTCCAAAGAAGACGGCCACGTAGGGAAATATGCCCCCACTCGGCCAATCTGGCTCGGATATCTCGGAGATGGCCACCACGCGAACCTGCAGCCGTAAATCATACGCCCTATTCACATTACACCCCCCTCAGTAGCAAGGGCACTCATACACACGTCGATTGAGGTTCAGTGCAGAACTGATTGATGTTCGGTTCTTACGCATGGTTAGTTGGTGCTCGGTATGTCCAAACGACCGGGGAGATACTGGGTGATTGTTCCATCGGCGCGGGCGAACGGGAAAGAGGGAGGAAGGCCAAAGGAAGAAGACAGAGGACTTGTGGCAGCCGGACTCGGATGTGGTTGTCGTACAGTAACACAAGGTTGACATATATCTGTTGTGTCAGTGGCTTCAAGGGTCTATAGCTGCAGTTAGATAACATGTGCTCCCAACGAGCGACTGATAAAACGTAACAACGGTGGTCTACAATCCGTACTATCGGTGAGAGCGAAGGATTTCTGCATAAAATGTGATTCACGTTTCGACTATTGCATCCGTGACCAGCTCGGTGTAAAAAACTCCGTATGATACGTGGGTGGCAATTAACAGGGTGGGATAGGCCGTAGGGACGTGACAGCAGCCTTGCCTTGCTACGGCAGCCGCATGTCGCCCATAATATACAGCAGTAGTAGTCCAAGCTACAACCAAAAACGAAAACGCAGTCCTCCTTCGTGAATTTGAAAAATATTTGGCAGTCGCAAAATCGCACCTGAAAGTGGCCCATGACTCCATTCTGATGGTGCGCGTAGCGGTACGGCTGTCCGCGGAACGACAGACGCTTGTCCCACCGCGGCACTTCCTCGCCTTCGTTTGGGCCGAAGCTGCCGCCCGGATCGAATCCCAAGCCAAAAGCGCCAAGGGGTGCAGCAGTTGTCGGTGAACACATACTTTCAATCGCCCAGAACGTTCTGTAACTGCGAAGAGGATGACGCTCAAATTTTGCAAGCAATTTGTCCCCAAAACGTGGGTTCAGTTGTAAAAATTCTACAGCTCGTATGGGTCCACGAGAAACAATTCAGCAGCCGGTGAAAAGCCTGATGTTTTTTTTTTCGGGAAGCTACGAAGCTTGAGTTACGACGTTCATGCCCAACTGCAAGCGCAGCACTATAGATAGTGGGGTAATATATAATTCTGTAGGGTTAGGATGTTGCCAAAGGTTGGTGGCACAGTGCAGTTTCAGTTTTTCTCGTAGTGTTTACGTAGGCGTTTCGTTTTGGTGGGCCCGTACTCTAAGGGTCATTCCTGACGAACAGCACCACTATCATACGTGAGCATGAGCCTCCTTAAGACGCTTTCCCTCCAAGGGGAGAGGGAAAAGGCCAAGCGTGGGACGCCGTGGACCCTCGGCGATTTACCCGCCGTCTAGGGTGCTCGCAATCAGCCACACCGAAGCATCCAGAAGTCCCAATCACACTCTTATGGCGTGTTCTGAGCCTCGACGAATGGTACGTTTTTGCTTCGTCGGATGTGTGCTTCCATCTTACTTCGCAGTAGTGCTGATAACGCGGACAAGATAGGCGTTGCCCGGGTCTGGTGGGCGTATCAATCGGCCTACTGTACAGCACTCCATCAAGCGGCGACCCCGTGGCCATTGAACGTTCAAAAACAACCTGAGCAGGCGGTGCAGAACAGTGCCTCAATTGTGTTTTCGGCTACACAATATATATTTTTTAATATGTCGACCTGAAAAATAAAACGACCTTGGTCGCGATCGCCAAGCTAATGGAACCGGATACCGCAGGGAAAAAAAAAACAGACCCCTCAAGTAATATCAACTGATGTACGGGCGGTCGACAAAAAGAAACCGCACTATCTCCCCAAAACCGGATAAAAATCTGCCAGAATGGACGAAATCATGAACATATCGCGCACTTTAGTTTTC
Organism: Nereocystis luetkeana; assembly: GCA_031213475.1. NCBI lineage: Eukaryota > Phaeophyceae > Laminariales > Laminariaceae > Nereocystis > Nereocystis luetkeana. Next base: position 181,309 of record JARUPZ010000015.1, read on the forward strand.
CTTCAAGTAGAAACCAAAATGAAGGCTGGCGAGGGGGAAACGGCAAAAGGAGTCGTTTCCCGCTACTTTAAAATCGTGAAATAAGCCCTCCGCACAGAACGGTATGTAAATAATGTCGTAGACTCTGTTTTATACCCGAAATCTCCGTCAAAGTGTGTTCACTTTTCATCAAAGCAGTTGCTGATCTTGGAAATTCCGAGAGCTCGCGGAATCCGTGATCGTACCTGAGTTGCGAAAAGCGTACCCCCCAACATGAACAACATTCGTTACGTCATCGACGACCACCGTTCACATTACTTTCGAACGTCAGATCATACACACCGGGAGAAAAGTACACGTTTCTTGGTGCTGGGGGAAATGTAGGCCATTATGCCAGTATACCATACCTATTAACAGTAGACCGTACGGTTCGACACCAGATCACGGCACACGGGTGCTTTGCTTGGCCATTGAGCGTTGCCGATGTAAGGTGCTTTCTATGGGGGATTCGCTCTACTACTGCTGCTGTCTTACGGTGGATCGCCAAGTGGCGTACTAAATTGTGGTATACCTTTTTCTGGCTAATTATCTATATTAATGTACCGCCGGGTTGAAGGTTGCCACACTTGCTGCAACAGCCTTATACCCTCACGTATTGTATACCAGGTACCAGGTACTACACCTGGTACGTATTATGACTATTCGCGAGCACCCGCTCTTACGCCGGACCCGTTATACTGTAATTGCCAACTTCCAGCGATCACTGCGCGCGGTGACAACTACTACTGCGGTTGGTGCTGCAGAACCGCAGCAGTACGCACTGCCATGAGTGTATGTCTATGTATCAAACATGTATCAAACATGTATGAAACGCACTATTCTTCCGGAAGACAAAAAAAACTCTCCCGGCCGCCAGTTTTCTCTCGCGCCCGTGGCTGAGTGGCACGCAGGGGGAGCACGTGTACACCACGAGGCAAATTCATGCCCCAGCCGAGGTCCGTGGCGCGCTTTGGACCTTTTAACCTCGCGAATTCTGGCAATTAGCTCATATACCAGGTACCTGGTACAGAACAATGGAAACTCCATAATGTTAAAGGTGTTACATTTTTCTCTGCTGCTGGCTGCTTACTGCGGCTGCTGCTGCTGTATCATGTCCGATCACGCCGTTCGTCGAGCTCTCTATAGTGAGGAAGCCAAGGGACAGCAGCAGTCGCGCATCAAGCTCTTCCTTTCGTGACAGCCAAGGGCGGTGCATGTGTGTGCGTGTATGGGCCGTGATTCCTGCCGACCTAGGAAGTAGGAACGAACACATATATACTCTTAAGAATGTTGCAATTCATTCGATGCTCCGTAGAGGGCAGGGCAACCCTGCGAGCCCACACTTCCCCGGTGTTCAAAGGCAACCGCGCAGCCACGGTATATACCCACTTCAACGACAAAAATCGGTGCAGCAGATACTGGTATGTATGATTGTGTAGTGTCCACCAGGAGATACCCTGGTACAGCAGTACATATCATCATACAAGTACATTCAATTTTGTCCACATTTCCACTTACCAGCACCATTTAAAAATCAGACGCACGTCCTCGAGCCTCGTCCTATCGCACAGCACACAGCAGTACTCGGAGTGAGTACAGACGCAAGGTGGTGATGCTGGTCCCGATTTTCAACTTGCTACGCCCCTGGGAGTTCAAGTCACTCACATCCCCAAGGGGAACCTTGATATACCAGGTATACCGCGTACCTGGTATGATGCTGCAGTACCAGGTATGTACAACCAGGTACGTAAACAACAGCAACAACAACAGTTAGTACTGCTGTAATAGAGCCAGAGGCATACATTGCCGTACGGTCAACAAGATTTTCATGACAGGACACGATTGCACGCTTGGCAGCGACATATCACGAGTTGTACGAGTACTCTGTGTGTCATCATGATCACATGGTATCTCCCTGCTTCGAGGCGCCTGGTACCAGGTATTGGATCGGAGAGGCACAGCTGACATTACGACGTATAGTTGTACAGGTCGGCTGTTCCCTCTGAGCTTGGATTCGTCACGTACCCATGGATGCAGTATTTCGTTGCCATGATGAGACATCATCTCGTAAGGAGCAACAGGAGCATGGCTGACTACTCTCCCCAAATATCACGGTCCCGCTAACATGGAAAGCAGAATTACTGTACCGGGTAGGACGCAAGGCTTGTTAACCACGTGCATGGAATGTTGTCTCTCGCACAACTGACAAGCTCAACAGCAGCACGAAGATGCGAAGTATATCACCAACGTCCAACACGTCAAAGTTTATTTACTGCAGTCGCATGAAGGATCACTCGGAACCTCGCTTGCCTTGTACGAGGGCGTGGTGAGCTGTCTGGATCAGACCGGCAGTTCCTATGCGTTTCCATCCTGCCTCCAGCCTCTTGGCTCCGACGTTGCATGGTGCACAGCTGGCACACACTAGCAGCGGTCTCCGCAGCAGCGATGTCCACCGCGGGGACGCACATCCGAATATATAATGCCCCAAAATATCCTGCAACTCCCTGACGCACTGTAAAATCATTTGTTTTCGAGAGCACAGGGCATGCGTTGCCCTGCTGTTCCCTAGGTGTACCATTTAATATAAGGTTGGACGGAGGTATGGAAATTTCAGGGATTGGTCGGGCTCAGAAAAGCGGCCAAAAAGCAGGAACGATTCGTTCGCAAAGACGTCGGCCAGAAACAATACGGTAAGTTAACGGTAACATGTGCATTTGGGGTCAGAGCGAAAAAAAGTAGAAGAGATGCAATTAACACTGTACTGCAGAGGCCAGATGCATGTTGGGTAGGAGGGAAAATAGCAGCAGCGACACGAGAACTACATACTCGTACTGCGAACAAAAAGATCGGAAGAGTACCATTATTTGCCCAGTCATCGGGACTCAGTCGATGACTCGCAAGTACCAGTCACTTTGAAGTACCCAGCCCAAGAATACGTCAAAATACTGCAGAGTCCTCGTGAGTTTCAAGGGTACGAGGGGCTGAAATGACTGAGTCCTCGCGAGTCTCATGGGTACGTTATATTAGAAATATGAAACCAAAACCACACAATATTCCTGGACAGTCGAATCGCGCAGATTACGATGGCGTCGACCTGCCGTGAACACACCCATACCGGTACCAAATAAGACGCCGCAGTAAAAGTCCAAGACAATAAAAGGCGCACAAGAAGAACTTTCGCCGATGATCGATACGTACGTGCACCCCATACACAAAACTCTGTCGACAAAACAGATCTATAATATAAATGCAGCTGGGCAGAACTCGAAGGCTTCGACGCGCCGCGCAGCATCCTGAACCAAAGAAACAGACGTACGCACGGCCTTAACGGTGATGGATAGCAGGGTAGGTTGACTGCCGATACAAGCGCATTCTCGTACTCGTATTCATACGAATAGTCAAGCGTAGCTAATATTTATGAAGAAATGTCGTACCCAGCAGAAAAAAAAGCGCATGGAAGGCCGAAAGGAAGACCAACGCATTAACTGCTGTACTAGACTACTGCATTCGACTACGGTACGAATACGTACTTTTTACGTCCTTTCTCGATACCTACAGTAGTAGAACATCAAAGAGATTTTCTTCCGCAGACCTACAACCTACTACTTCCTGCCGTACTAGACTACAGACTGTCGTAGACTATAATCACGCGTACGTACTTTCTACGTGCTTTCTCGATACCTACATTACGACGATACCGGCCGACGAAGGACGGCTTCCACACAATTAGGTGTAAACAGGCGATTTGCAAATGCCAAGAGCTCCATGCTCCATTCAGGACAACAACCCGAACGCCGCATGCCGTACGCACATAGCCCAGGTAGGGCACCTGTTCCCTTCTTTTCGTATACTGTCTTCGAAAGAGAAAGCACAGCACGGTACGGGAGCCCCGCAAAAACAATAAAAACGAAACCGAAAAATTCGGAAAGAAAACAAAATCCCCGTCCCTTCTCATATAATAATTTTCTGCCAGACTGGAACACCTTGCACCGGTCGAAAAGAAAAAAAAACGAACAGAAGAGCGTCTCTCTCAGCCTCGTAAGCCGCCCGACCGTCTCGCGACGACCTCGCCACCGATTCGGTCCGGGTAAAGCTTTCCTCCCTCTCTGCCACAATGAGTCCGGCCGTCCGCCTCGCGTGAAGCCCGGTGCTCACCATGGCCTTCGTTCGCCAGCTCGACAAAGTTGGTGCTCAGACTGCGTAGCTCTCTCTGTGAAGTTCAGCTTGGTCACAAAAATAAGCACCGCTTGAATCTTATTTTGCAATCCCAAACGACCCTTATAGGCTCATACCATTATATCCAATTACACAGAGAGAGGCCAGACACAGCCCATTCATGCTCCCCTCGTGTCTCGAGGCACACGTGACGCCTAAGCCACAAAAACGGCGACCGCGCTCCTTGCAACCCCCTCTCTACACGCCAGCACCCGCAGACACCCGCGACGGCGCCGGGCTCGCCCGCGGTGCCGTGCTCTGAGTGCACGCACGCACACGAAACGAAAGAAGATTTCTTCAGAAATATAAGCTACGCTTGACTATTGGTATGTATACAAGTACGAGAAAGCGCTCGTATTCATTAACGCGGTTTTTGTTCGTAATTATATGATACCTCAGGCATTGTTTTAATACCAGAAAAATGTATACCAGGTATCATGACAGAAAAACGCCATCTAACTTGGGTTTGGTGTGCCCTGATTACCTCGTTTTATTATTTTGTACCGTAAACTGGCAAAACTACACTCGTGTACCGTTTTTGCCATGTTTGTGGATTGGACGGACGGACATTGTTACTTTGCCAGAAAACGGTATACCTTGACAAAACGTCATCTAACTTGGGTTTGGTGTACCCTGATTTCCTGGTTTCAACTTTTTGTACTGTAAAGTGGCAAAATCACTGGTGTACCGTTTCTGTCATTTTGTCCAGTAGAACAGGTTTTTAATTCCGCTCCTACTAATAGAAACCCTAGGTAAACCTAGGGTATTCTGACTCGATGTCCTGGATCATTTGATGTAAGTATTGGATTGTTTGGATGAGGCCTCCTGCGTCGATCAGTGGTCTCGCCCATACTTCGTTGCGGCGTTGGATAGTATCTTGTTGTGTTTTCTCCTGAAAGACCACTGGTCGGATACATAGGTGTCTCACCCAACCTTCTTTACGCTTGCCTCAAGCTGGCAGAGGCGGCGACGGCGCACAAGGATCATAATTTAATGACGACAACGACATCGGAGGGCAGCGGGGAGCTACAAGGCCACCGACCGTCAAATCATCGCCAGACACACGGAGGGGGATGGGGGCCTTTTGCATGAGGCTAGTCGTCAGTCGACCTCGAACCAAACGCTCGCAATCCATACATGAGGTACTATCTAAACACATTAAACACACTAAACGCATAGGATGACCAGCAATATGTTGCCGCATAAGCCGCAGTTGTCACGCGGGCAGGAGGTTCTAAACGCTAGACAACGTCACCGGAGATTAAAGCTGCCATTTAAGGAGCCCCGACAGCCGACAAATCTTCGGAATATTTAAACATTGTTTTAATGTTGTACGGAGTGTAAACGTGAAACGCGTGCTACATGTACTTGACAAGGAACTTGATGGTCGAATGTGTTATCACTGAAACATATGTGTATACATATGTAGAATGTAGCGACAGACGATGACTTCCTTGGTCGACAATGCTACCTGAAAAAGCTGCAATGCTACGAAATTGTGTACTGCAGAAAAGAAAACGTCTCGGGTAACTCTACAAGTCACCGATCATCGTGAATCGGTGACTACCGGCGTTGGTGTGCTTGAACCACCCTGCCATTTCCGACGCAAACACAAGTGCAGGGCAGTGAGTAAATGCACACCCTCCACTTCTTCTACGTGTCGCCGGTGCGGTGCTGGGCACGCAAAAGCGCGCCGAAGCTACTCGTGCCATCCAAGGCAAGCTCCCTGCAGCGGGCGACGAGAGAATCGACGACAAGCAATGCAGCGGGGCGATTTCGGCCTTTCTACCAGTTATAGAGGAAAGACATCTACTCAAGCTCTCCCAACTTCGGAATAAATAAATGCGAGTTTGGTTCGGCTACAGGTCGTATAGCGGAGAGGTACATGAAGCACTGCCGTCGCAAAACACGACGGACACGCGGATTGAGAGCCGATCCTTGGTGGTTTCATTGTTCGACACCCTGTAACGAGATATTCTGCTAGCCAGCTCTGCACGGAGAAGGGGAAAACTGTCGCAACTATCGGCAGGGGTGCGCTATATTTGGATAGATATACTGTAGTGGAGTATGGATCCACCGTCGACCAAGACAGGTTTGATAATCTTGAACACCTCGGACCGATCAGGGATTCCCACTTCATTATTTAGATATTTCTGGGCGGATATATTCCTGATCTCTATGGTTTAGCTCGTGTTACCGCGTTGAAGTAGTAACATCTGCATTATCCACTGTAGGGCCGGTTTCCTGGATTGGATACTCAATATACATATCCTGCGCAACATCTCATAACGGCAGGCTAGTGTCTACAGTAGGTTAGCGTAAAGAAATCGTGATCTGTCCGAAGCGTGTAGACCTGGAATAAACAGCAAAATCACATCAAAAGAAGACACCAAATTGAACACGATATAATTACGCGAAGAGATTTTCCCGCACCTCGGCCTCCCTTCTTCAACAACGTACCCTTCGCTCATGACCACCACCCTGTCACAGTGGCGCATCACCGAGGGAAGGCGGTGCGCCACCGAAAGCACGGTGGCATCTTCAAACGCCGCCGCCATAGCAACGTCCACCATCTCTGCCGTTGATGCGTCCATCTTGGCGCCGGTTATGATTTGGAGCGGTCGCGGAAGCAAAGATGGGTTTGAGCGTGCGATATTGCTACGATAGAAGAGCGGTCGTTTGAGGCGAATCACGCTCTCATTTCGCTTGTTGTGGCCCCTTGTTCATACGGCAGGTTTGGTCTACGGTGGCCGTCACTCAAGGGTTCTCAACCCGCCGTCTCATAGCATATGTACACTATTTATTGAGTGAGGCTGGCTGCTGCGAGGGACGCGTGATACGATAGGGGATACAATTAGCACGCTTTGCCCGAAACTAGTTGTGAACGACGGAGCTCCTCGACTGACAACACTAGCCAATGTCTCTGCAATACAATTACTTTTGTGTTTTATTGTAGCTACCGCAACAGGTCGTGGGGTTGGGTTAGGGTTGTACTTTCACGTTTCGTCAAGGTCAATAAATCGGTGAATTACTAAACGTTGTATTGACTTACCAATAGTATATAACTCCTCAGCCTAGGAGCCTCGGAAAAACGTATGAATATATGCACTCCTATTGTAGCATACCTTACTCCTATATATTCATATGCACCATATGTACATCTGTATAATACTTCAAAACTTATCGCGCGTCAGAGAGTACAGCACCCACGACAGCCTAAAACGTGATATCCAGATTACGGCACACTCAGCGCTACCGGTGTGAAACCAAAATAGGGACCTCGAGCTATTACGTGTGCCACCCAAGTGCCGAGAAGGTTAGCCGTAACCAGGCACTTCGACGCCATGAACGTCGAACAAGAACTGATGTAAAAGTAGCAAAGTGGACTCAGGAGATTGCAGCTATCGGCAGCTTCAGGGTTCGAGTTTATTTGTCTCGCTTCGTACCATACACTTTTCAGTTCGCGTTGGCATGAATTTCCTTTGCTGCTAGTAGCGTACAACCCGCCCTCTTACCGTTCCGAGCATATACATGATTACCTATCTGGCGGACCGGGAATCGTGGGGTGCTTACCCTGGAAGTGGCCTCGTCTACACACACGAGCTTCGAGCGCCGAAGCAGGGCCCGAGCAATGCATAAGAGCTGTCTTTCCCCTGCATCACGTGCAACAACGATGTCAACAACAATGTTATATGGAGGAAGTAAGAAGCACAAAGAAGATCATCCAATGAGTGTGAACCGACAACGATAAAGCGACCATTGCCAGCATGAACAACGGCGACAAATTAACGATTAACGATTCCACGGGCTGCGACAATCGCGGCAAGGACGGCCGGAAGATGCGAGCAGGTACTACGCAATGGCAATTGAAAAGTTAAATCATACACCATAGACTCATATTCGCTCAGGCCCCCAAAGTACCATAAGCTTGTGGGTTACCGTGGAAGCACAAGGGCTCGACTGTCAGCCAACGCATGCATCCTGCCCCGGAAACATCTTGGCCACTGCACCTCAAACACCGCGGGTTCGGTCACCGCATCCGCCGACCATCGATCGTAGTTGATCGCCGGCGAGCCGCAACGGGGACGTATGCCGTGGATTCTCAGCTGCGATCGTCAACCCCGCGTATTGGTGGTACTTCGAAGTACGTTATTGGCGTGCAGTGCCTCTGAAAGAGGCCGGGCATGACCCTGTACCAGCCCGATGGTATGAACTCTAAACAGGACTTCCAGCCAACAATTTCACACATCGGACGGACCACGATGAAATCTCTACACCCTACACTTTACACTTGTAGATCGTTTAGATCCTGCGTCTGCCGTTATGAGATGCTGTGCAAGATCGGTATCATACAGGTGCCACCGGGCGACATACGAGCGCAAGAGACGTATCAACGCGTATCCCAGGTAGCACGCATGAGACCGGTATCAGGTATCCATAGTCTAGATAGTCTAGGTTACATACAAATCAGAATCCCATCTCCCACGAAGTATCTAGATTATGAAGTCAGATGGGTTCTGATGTGTCCGATCTGAGAGGACGTTGGGTATGAAGCACAGCTAAACGTATGTGAGCTACGTACGTAGAGATAACCTGTGGCGGACACCGAGCTCCGCTTTGTACAAGCGACAAGGGGAAAGAGGGGCAACGAGACGCAGCCTACGACCAAATCAGCCAGACACACTTGGACACACTTTTATGACGCCAGCGCAAGCTGGCGCGACCGCACCATGGCCTCACCGGCAGACATGTTGAACGCATCCCCCGTCAGTTCCGTCTCGAGGCCAAAGCGCGCACCACCTTCATCGCCATCAAGGCATGCGCCTTTGCTTCGATCGGTCGTCCAGTTTCTCGGAGAAGAATCTGTCGTACCGCTATCGTCACCGCCTCCCTCGTTTTGACCGGTCAGGCGGGAGCGTCGAAGGGCTTGCCACAGATCGGCGTCCGTGTACTCACCGGAAGGGTCAAGGTTTTCGCGAATCGTTCCGTAGAAAAGAAGTGGTTCCTGCCAGCGCAACGGTTGTCGTCGAAGATGCAAAGGAGACAATATTTGGCTATGATTGAGTAGATAATCGTCAAGACGGGAGAAACAGCGGCAGCACAAACAACAGCGACAACAAAACCGCCGCTACCAACACGAACAGCCACGACAACGATGACAACTACTACTATTCCCTACACCAACAACAGCAGCAGCAGTTTTAAGCTTACCTGATGGATGAAAGCCAACCCAGACCGTTTCAGCTGTGCAGCAAAACCAACAACAACACCAACTACAAACTTCAACAACAGGTTCAAGCTCACCTGGGGGATGATAGCCAGCCTCGACCGCAGGAGCTGTGCGGGTAGTGTCGAAATATCCACCCCATCGAGGATAATGCGCCCATGGTACGGATACATTCGGAACAGAGCTCGCAGCAAAGACGTCTTGCCGGAACCGGTCCTCCCAACAATACCCACCTAGAAAAACAATGTTTGGTAGATTGGTTGGGTGTTAAGCGCCTCCAATTTCCGCTAGCCTCGACGAAATCCGCGCAACATCCACCCAGGAATTGCCACTGACGGCTGCATTTAATGTTCGCCCCTTTATTATGCCTTGGTTTCATTAGAAATGCGTTCAAACGCCTGTTCCACCAGCGTTGCCACGCCCGCACATGGCTGCGCGATCAGCTTCAAGCCTCACTTGAGGCTAGGCCTCACAGCACGCACTCATGGTGCCGTGCATGCGTTCTGGTGCGTGCCACTACAAGCTGGCACCAAATCAACGCGTCGTTTCGCTGCACATACAGTATATGGATATGTTCCCCACTAAAAAAGCAATCGCGAAGCAAGACGCATTTCCTAAACATTGGGGCAACATTTTCCGATCGCCACAATGTCAATACTTCCAAGGCTCGTCTGATAATGTTGATACATTTGAAGCCACTATTGCTATCGTCCGATAAGAGCTGTTTAAAGTGCTTCAAAATGTGAGAACATGACATACCCACCCAAGGTGACAGAAGGACCAATTTCGTATCCGTTCACGCTGCTAGTCGTGTTGGGCCCGGCCAATGGAATGTTACCTTTTCCCCCGGCCCCACCGCAAGGCTGACTCCGTTTAAAGAGGGGGTAAGGCCCGGTCGATAGCGCATGACCAAACTGGATACCTCCAACCGGCCGTGTCCCGGCCACTCCCGCGATACGCTGGCGCCGCCACCGGGAAGTCTAAGCGAGCTGAAGCGGCGCCTCTCTTGTCGTGGTCGGTGACGTTCTGATCGCCTTCAACAACATACGTTGCACGGAGCGGAGGGGGCGCAGGATTAGTTTACGTGTTTTAGTCGCTTGTTTCAACAGGTATGATCTGTACGATGTGCAGGGATAGCATCGTCCGGTTCATGCGAGCAACGGCAGCAAGGGCAGAAAGAAAGAGTCAATAAGTTGTTGTGTCACACAGTATCAGTATTGTTATATATTCCGATTCGTTTGGGTGGTGTTATCTCGTGCGTCATGTACCGCTGGAAAGCAGTCATCGCCCATGCGATCGTCGACCTCTCGCAGAAACAAGTGCAAACGGCACTGTACCCTGTCGCCTCGAGGATGACAAGTGGTTGGGTGCCATGAGCAGGGCCGGTGTTACGCACCCAATGGAAAACGTGTATGGTGATATAACACACAGCATAAACCTTTTCGGCAGAAAATTAAGCCCCCCCCGGTACAGGGTAAGGAAAAACTGAAGAGCGCATGACCTTACTACCACATCAAAACAGACCCGCCACAAATCAAACCTCCCCGCAAAAGCTAGTGAAACAAGTGCACAACCCAACGTATGCAAGGGCCCCACGCAGTCTGTGGGCTTTTACGTATTCTCGCCTGCTCAGTTTCAGCTCTCAGTGCTGCTACACACGGGACCATGCAAAGGCCTTCGCCTACGGTGTGATCGTGGATGCGCTATGTGGGGCTTATATGAGCACAATTAACGCGGATAGTATCAATCAGTTCACAAGAACCAGTAAATGTAGATTCAACCACTACAACAAAAGGGCGATGTATCGTAGAATATACGAGAGGTTTACATCTGATACATACTAATAATACAGTAGGTTGCTAGCCCTACCGCAAGTTTCCCCGTGCTCACCGAGAGCCGCGCCCTCCCGTCTCATCGCCCGCCGTCCCTACGCTATCCCTCGGCTGCATTGAGCCGCTGCCGCGACAATACTCGTGCATGCGCTCGACTGATATCATTTCCCTCTCCGTCTCGGTCAGGGCACCCAGCAGCCCTGTAAGATTGCCTATAACAGAACGCAGAGCAGCAGCGAAAAGTATACTATTCGTCAGCCTTGTTGAATCCTTTCGATGACGTTCCCGAAAAGCACTGGTTGGGTATTTCAGTCCACTCTACTCCTTGAAATGTTTCTGCACAAGCTACTTCCGTTTTTTGTGTTAGGGTGGCTTTCGGAGTCGTAGAGTCGCTTTGATAGTTGACCTTCTATATATACCTACTGAGACCATGCGTATATATTGTCTACAGCAGCAGTTGGTGTTCGATGCGTGGAACGGTTGCAATACTCTGCATACTTCATTATATCTGCTGCTGAGCGCTGCTACTTCTCGCAAAGCAGACACCGTGCTCGACCTTGTGGCAAGTACTCTTGAAAATAAAACCGCAGTTGTCGATACAGCACCAATGAATCGAAGGCGACACCCGAGAGCTAAGTGAGACCTTTGCCCGGCACTAGGCGTCACATGCAATACAGTTTGGGCGTGCCATGTACTACAACGAGGAACCCATCGGGCAAATAAGACCCCGCAACGGGTCATGAGACAATCGAAGAGCAATATGTGAAATCACAGGGTTTCGTTGGTCAGTGAATCCCATGCAAAAAAACACACCCAACTTTGGAAGAATGTGCAGTCAGGAAAAAAAACGTGAGGCGTGCTTGAAACATTCCAGGTGGAGGGGCAGCACTGGCATGCTGTCGACTGTCACAGTCGTCGAAGGATTCGTCAGTATAGTACTTAAATCGTCCGTCCACGTATCCGTGTGTACGCTGGTGCTCACACCGGTACATGACCATGAGACATGGAGGTTCTCTTGGTTGAACACGGGAGACAGGCATGCAGCCAGCAGCCAGTGGGCAGCAGATCCCACGTTGCTTTTGCGGAGACGTAAGCACTATTTCCCGATGCGAATTGTTTCATATATATTCAAGATTGGTTTTCGTCCCCTAACGATCATATGACACTGTTTTCCCAACTTCTACGAAAAAGACGTATACAGTCCCAGCGCTGACAATTACAATGCCATCCAAGTCCGTGAGTCAGGCAAAGAAGGTGTCACCGTTCACGTAGCTCGCACACCTCCAAATGAAGACGGTCCAACTCGGCGTTTCGCTTGCTACCGACAGCGCTCACTTTTGCGTCAGATGGGAGCGTTAACACCTCCTATGCCTGCTGCTATCGGAACGATACGTAAAAGGCCGCCATGCCTGCTGCTACCGGAGCCATACGTAAAAAGCAGCCATTGGAAGACTCAAAGGTATGGGAAAGCGAACCGGAATCGAATCGATGCACGAAATAAAACAAACCATCCTTGTATGTTCGTATACATATTGATGATGTGGACAGAGGATTCCGCCTCAACCTCCGGAACCCCCCAAAAATAAAGTACGTCACCATCATCGCCCCCCATGCCGCTTATCGAGGAACAAATCTGACAGCATACCTTACGACGAGACGAAACAAGGAAACACAGAGTACTCACCAACGATCGGCAGAGCGTACGTCAAGCTCAGACCAACGAGTCCATAGTAATGGTTGTCAGCGGGGCCGCCCACTGCGACAGCTTCGGGGTCTTCATCGGCCCTAACACGGCCACTAAGCTGCTGCTGCACGACGGCCAAAAGAGCCACGGCGGCGATCACGATCACGCCCAAGCCCTGTTTCGCACGGTTGCATAGCATAGGCCTTCAAACGTCAGGCACAAGGGTGGTTCCATTCCAGTTTCGAAACCCCCTCCATCACTGCGCTCCCCCCCCGCGAGTTTGCGGAAAACTCTATCGACTTACAGTGGAGATTGTCCGTGCGTTTTCGGGGCAAATTTCTTGAAATTTGATAGGGGGGTGGTTTGTGCGCTTTGAGGGCACGCCACTTGGGGCTAGAGTTAGGAATGTTTAGTCCGTTTTGGATACGCATTGCTCGGACATAGAGTTGGAAATATTCCCCGTTTTGGGAATATCAAGCATTTGGGAATATTTATCGGAGATGTGCAGCACGCTGTGGGGGAAAGTTACTTGAAACTGGTGGAAGGACATACTTCGGCTATGTAGTACCGGGTAGAAGAGAAGGGTCAAGAGCAGGCGAGGGGGCACACTCGGTTTCTGACGTAGCCACACGAGGCGCGGCGCACCGTCTTTGCGCCCCCCACGCGAGAGTGCTGAGCGCCATCTTATCTTAAACCTGCATTCACTGACCATAAAGAAGGTCTTCGACCCGCGTCACATGCACAGGTATCACGGGGTACTCAGGTCCATGGCCGATTCCCGACCGTGCGTTTGTCAGCTTGCCTCTGGTTTGGTGGCTGCAACTGGAAGGTAATATACCTGGTACAAAATAAAACACCTACCAGGAGGCAGCAAGGAGGCCACCTCAGCGAGGCACAAGCCGTTGAAACCCATTGTTACTCCACGCGCAGGTATTCAGGGTACGTTCGAGTCCTTCTGACGACGTCATTTGCTGTGGATTTGACGGCTGGGCTGCAGTACCGGTAAAAGGATAACGGGCTCCTTTGGACAAAAGTATAAGAGCACTAAGGTATTTTGAAAGAAACAAATCCGTTTTGTTTTCAGTTACAATACTATTTCTGGTATATATTCGATCTTTCATGGCTCCTTACCGAAACCGAGGCTTTTCCAGTTCTAATGCTCGAATCGTCTCCGTCACGAGAGGTTTAGAGAGAGTGGATCACAACCTTTTTTATCAAGATCCGGATCGATCCTACGCCCTTTTCATCGCAAAAATGTCTCTTATTCGAAAACCGACTCCCCATAGCTCTGCTACCCATGGACGAATTAAAAAAATGGAAGTTTTCAGGTCCTTGATCCTGTTTCGACTCAGAATTTCGTCGACAACGCTGAGCACTAGTAAGCGAACCTACCTGGGCCTCTAGTTCGATCGTTCGTAGCGTCTTGCGCGGCCACAGCACAGTGTTGGTACCAAACAGGAGCTCCGGGTTTATTAAAAAGAAAACTTCTGGGCGCTGTCTTATCGAGATGCAAACACAGCAATGCCTGTACCCTCTCTCTTGCTGATCCAAGGGCCCTAACATCTTTTAGAGACCAAAACGAACAATCCATATGTTGGTCGGGAGATGATCCAAGGCCTAGTAATGGAGCTATGCCGTGTTCGGTGAGGAGGCATTTTATGGCCTTGTTGTATCCGAAAAAGGATTTCTCGTGCACGAAAGGCGCACGAAAGGCACAACATGTTATTTTCAAAACACGCTGGCACTCTGTTGGGTCTGACCGAAGGGTCCCCCTAACCGATGACCTACCCAGACAACGCCTTATAGCACAGCGTGGAGAGTTCCTTAGCGGGCGAAGAACAGCAGTAACAGGCAGTGGGAATATCCATCTCCGCTAGGCGGCGAAAACAGAAGCAATAACGCGAAAATATCACTAAATCGGGTCGGTCTCGGGGCTCACGTTGTGTCGGCTATCGTTTGAACCACGTACTTCAGGCTAACGTTCTAAATGAAGCTGAATACGTAGCTCTAGAGCCGCAACAAATAAACTGAAGTCGACTTGATGGGGATAGAGCGGAACCGCCTTCTCGAGCCTCGCAGGGCAGAAATGTTCCGTATACTTATCAAGCGCTTCGTTGAAAGACGGTTTCACTATAAAATACCAGAGGTATCGCGTACCATACCTGTAGCCTGAGCGACAGCCAGGCTGAAGCCATGGACCCGGCGAATGTGGCCCTTTGGTTCTCCGCCAAGAGCGTCACGAACCTCGCAAAGAACAGCTCCTGCGGTAGGCAGGACCACAGACAGACGAGAGCCACCTCAAGTATCATACACAACTTTCGGACAAGAACTCCCGGTGCTGGAAACGGTCAGCACTGCAGGTAGACAACGGTCTGATACAACGCAGACAACCACCAAAACTTAGCCCCATGTACAAATACCTGGTACGGAGTATCGGTATATTAAGTACCAACACAAGGGTTAACCTCTAGCGACCGGCTCTACGCTCTTGGTCCGTCGATGGGGGGCTGTTGTCCGGCGAAGCCAGTTAAGGTACTACGTCAACAACTAAGAGCGTAATCGGCTATTGGCCAAACCGTTGCCCCAATGGCCCATTCCAAACACTAGCGATCCTATGTCTTTGCCACTGACGTTGCAATGCAGACGGACATTCCCTGGGCCCAGCGCATCAAAATACAGCCTCGCCTGCGGGAACCCGGGCTAGAGAATACTGAGATCCTTTGTAGACCTTGGTCGTGGGAATCCGCGGCAGCGGGTCACAGCAGGTTCTTGCTCTCGAGTAACACTGGATAGAGCTAGTGGTATCACCTCCTGCAGCTGGTGGTACCAGCCCTTCTGTAGTTGAGGACGAATAGTAAGACATCATTAACAACAGATAGAAGACAGGTCTACACATAATACGACTAACCTAACCCATTGAGAAGACACACTTGAGGAAAATAAGGAGGCGTGCTTGAGAAGCCATAACTTATCAGAAAATATAGTAGAGAAAACATAACTTGAGAAGAAATTCTTCGAACTAATATAGGGAAAACCAAACACGACGACGTACATATAGAAAAAACACACGGTCTACGGGATAGGAGTAGCGGAGGCGTACCTGCTGGTCGAACGCCCGGATCGTGACTGCCCCATCCAGAGTTTCCGAGAACAAGGCGTACATGGGAGACCTATGGGAGGATATAGCGGTCCGAGGCGAGGCAAACTGTTACAACAGGCAGACAGTTTACCAGTACTGTGCCGTTTGATTGAGTTTCCGTGCGGGAACTGAGGCTTGATTGAACGGGACTTTGAACCTGACCTCATTAAATCCGTACCAAGCATATATCATACGTACTGGTATGTAGAGTTTGGGGGCAACGTTTCGCCTCAACAGGTGCAATTGATGGATACCGAACTTGTGTATTGACGAGTTCGCACGTTCGGAACGTGTACGTGAAGCAGTTAGAGCCCCATAGACTCTTGCGCGCATGCGCATACGTCTTATTACCAGAGTACGATACCTGCCAATGCATGTATCTAAGGAAACGTGTACATTGCCAGTCGTATGCAAAGATACTGTAAGTATAAATGGCGGTAGTAGCGACGCCCATCCTTGATCATGAATTACTTCCCCATCGTACGGCGGGCCCAACGGTCGCTTGGCGAGGTTCGATCGCTGGACAGCCGGAACTACTCGTAGCTTTCGGCAGCACCACCAGGGTGCATCCAATAACAGGCTTTAGTTCCGCGCCGCCTCTCCTCCGCGTACCGCCGCGGCTGTGGGTTTTCTCCGCTTTCTGCGCTTGCCCACCTTGACGTTGAATCCAAGCGTCGGAGCTCTCGGCTGCTGCTTCGGTAGTACCTCTGCAGCTTGGCGTAGACCACCCCAAGCGGCAAGAACAAGACCAAAAGAAGGGGGCTGGTGGAGCTCAGGACCACCGCCGTCGCCAACAGTCCCGCCGCCTGGAGAGAAGGCACGAAGCGACGGATGCAGATGGTTGGCAACAGGATTCAGCATGCAGCGTGTCTCAAACTATTGGGCACTGGCGGTATGACGCCGAGCTCGGGTACACCTTCGGGCTTCGCAGTCAGGGCTATGTTGCGAGCTTTTGCAAAGTACCCAGCGGCGTATGTACCCAAAAGTTATCGGAAACACTTTGTTTTGGGCAGATGGAGGGCATATCTATCATCATACTTTGACGTGCCATGACAAGACATGCAGGATTATATATCTTCATGCTACCCCACGGTGTCGCTACTTTGACATCTACGATTTTAAGACGCGACTTGTAGATAGCACAACCCCCTTGGACTCATTTTCAAGCCGATTTCCTCGAGAACTGGGCAAGTGGTAATGCCGAGCGATGCCTATATATGGGAGTATCTCGACGAAACGTTTCCAAAGCCACCATCTTCGGTTTATCAGCCCCTCTTCGTTAGGATAAAACCGGATGAGGAACGTACTTTAATCGTAGTTCGGTAAGTACCCTAGATCTCTGCACGCAGCCGAGGACTTGAGCATGCCAGACCCGTGTTTGATACACGTCCCAACCGATACTCCCGCTTATAGTGCTAATAGCACCCACAGGTAGAAGTTGAGATGCCTTGCTCAGTGGAAGATGCCCAACGTTGAAATGTGCCACAATGTGACACGTAACCATCAACGTTGAGCCGTAGTCTGTAGGGGTACATCAAAGTACGTATCTCGTCGGGCTCGTACGCTCGTACGTACTGGTACACAACGACTGCGGGTCTAGGGGCATAACTTACACTGCAACCAGCAGTTGAAATCATCTAAATCAGTCACGTTGGAGCGGAGAAAAACGTGACACGACAGTTGACAACATGCCTTCAGCCATATGTTTAGACCAAGGCTGCTGAAGGGGGGGGGGTATAACGCCCGTATTTTCACTACCGAGGTTAGGCCACTGCTGCCACTGGTCTATGCGCCTCCCTTAACTCAACCACGTGCAGATTTGAACAAAAATTGTTGGCGCGACAAGACAAACATTTGTATGGCGGGGAAATCTTGTGTAAGCCGAACAACACCAACAAAACACCCTTGAAACTGCAGATGACAGGAGTAGGGCAGCCACTCGCGCCAGAGGCTCTGGGCCGCCGAAAACAAAGTCCCTCAACGCGACCCCCCTACCGCCGGAGCCTTCGTCCGTCTTTGGCGACCATGCCGCCCCTTCTTTGTACCATTCCTTCAGTCGTTTTCCCATCCCGTTTACTGTCTCCGCCCTTCTTTTTCTGTCTCCCTCCTAGTCGTAACTCAGACTCGGGGTTACACACAGCAACATAGCAGCCCCCCACCCCCCCTTCCCACCGCGGTATGTACCTTACACCTCTATCGCCAGAAAGGTAAGACACGTTTTTTGTTTGTCGACTCGCGTCTTCGTGTTGCCAGTACGGCACGACAAGAGGTACAAATACAAAGGAATGAACATTGAGAAGCCCGACTATCATATTTGGGTATTTTTTCGGTGCTATAACGCGAGTAATGACGTGCTAAGAAATTCCATTGCATCCAAGAGGTGGTTGCAGAGAGACGAGGGCTCCTGCGTTCCGCATGACGATCTAAATATCGAAAAATGGCACCACGAAATATATCGCAGATCGCTAGAGAACACGTATGCACGCCATGAACATATTTACGACGTCCATTGGGCCACTGGGTAAGGAACTGAAGACAAAAGGCTGCGGGAGTCATCCAATTCCGTGACCCCGTTGGACATACCCCTAGCATGCATGCAGCCAGAACTGAAACCCCACGCCCATACGGATGCTAGGGTGCCATGGTTCCTGGGAACGTTGTGTGATATATGTGCGCCTTCGTGTGAAAACGGAGAGAAACAGCAACTCTCGACATGCCCCTAGATAGGCCAGACCTCATCATCACGCGATTCCATGAGTGAATTGGCCGACAGGACAAGACTAGCCTACTCAGCAGTACCAGGACGGCTCACCCAATATCAACATAATAAATTTTCAATGCTACTCAACTAGTACACCACTTTTGTTGTAGTTCAGACCTCAAGTCGTCGACAAACTCTAGTCCGTGGTCACAAGACCGCCTCCAAAAGTTTCCACCATAAACCAAGGCCTCCACACCTTCCTGACAACAAATATCCATAAGTGTAGTCCAGCGACGCCTTCGCCTTTTTTCTATATACCCACCGACGTGTTCACTTTGTTTTTGTTTTCGGGATTGCCTACCAAAGCGACCTGGAAAAGTATCGTGTTTTGTGAACATGCCAAGCTTACGAACACACGGCACAGTTTTGGTACTCTGAAAAACAAATAAACGAAAAATTGTATCTTCCAAGTCACTTTGGCGGAACATCTCCATTCGGGACGTTTCCTGGAAGTTTCAGTTTCGGAATTGTTCTGAAATAGGAATGCAATCAGGCCTTTACACACCTGTGCTAGAAGGACATTGAGGTGGAATGGCAAGGGGTCGTCCACGCTGAAAGCGTCTCTGCTGAAGCGGTTGACGATCCGACCTGACGGAGTGATGTCGAAAAATGCCATGTCTTTCCCGAGAACATGGCCCAGGAGTCGCCGGTGAAGCGCTATCGCCGCTTCGACTCCCCCAAATGCGAACCCGAATGCCCTGGAATGCGGAGCGCAAAATATATACAAAATGAGAAATGGTGATCGCTAACGCGGGGTGCCATACGGCAAGGGCTCGCTATTGAAGCGGCCGTGTTGTTCGTTAGCCCGTGGGTATGTTGGGTGACACACCAGATCAGCCGGAACCTGGCGATTGGGTCAAGACAAAACACTTGTTGGGTGCGTTAGAAATGGCAGGTGATTCAGAGAATACCGCCCGCATGACCAACCTTATCTTCCAACAAAATACGACGCGCCGTAAGCACACTGCTTCTCGGGCAAAGGTGTGAGCTGTATAGTTGAAGTACGTAAGGTTGCGGGGTGATGTTGACTGTGGTGCAAAGGATAGTGTAGGGGTCAATAACTTCTCCCCGCACGCCTCCATCTATACAGTAGACCTGTGTACGCTTTTTGCTCATTTTGAGCGACCTCTATTTCTCCTCAAGACTTGTGTACCTGTATCATGGTAATTTTGCTCGACGTATCAGAGCGATACGTATGAGTGCAAGCTTCTATATACGATACCCGCCACCTTTACGACTTCCCCAACAATTTGGACCTGCATTTGTAGTCCCGCGGCCAATGATAGAGTAACGGGATTCGTTTCACACTTACCAGGTATACATGGAATACATCGTCCATCTACTGGGGTGTGGAGCGTTCTAAAGCAAGCTGAGCCCACTCTATTTTCGACGTAACCGCAATCCTCTGCCAAGTAGTCGCGATAGAACGCCATCAAAAGGGCAAGCTAAAGAGAGGCCGCCTGGCGGAGAGCGCTCTGCTAAACGCGGATATGAGAGAATTTTTCGCAACCGTGCTCGACAAGAAGGGTGGAGGATCTACTAGCCCCAAAAGACAGTACTCGTGATTATGATCATGTTGCTTCCACGGCATGCGACAGTCACCGACCTGATCAGTGTGAAGGCTGCGTTGGCAGCGGCAATGGCAAAGCTGGCGACGAGAAACGACCGAATTGATATTCGTCCCTGCACAGGCGTGACAATGCGAGATGGGAACGAAGAGTAAAAGGTTTCGCCGAGGCGATGGATAGTCTTCAGCAGTATGCCTTAACTCCACAGGCGTTTGACCATAAGGTTCAAGGAAAGGTCCTTCGCTGGAGCTACGCACTGGTGACTGGAGTCCATGTCCATTCCATCCAGGGGCTGAAGACTTTATCGTGTATTTGCGTTAAACCCACTGCAGCTCTTGCGTGAAGTGACAGCCGACAGCTAGTTCGCTTGATTTCCCCGGCCAGAACCCCCCCCCCCCCCCGGACAATCTAGCGTGAAAACGTCTCCGCGAAGAAAATATCGTAGTGCCATCTGGATCCAAGGCGCGACCATACGAATCCAGGACCACGCCCACTAACTGCTTTCGACGGGCGTTCTCGACATCCGTCACTCCGATACTTTCTTGAGCTACAGGAAACGTGAAATGGTAGTGGCTTGACCGTCAGGCTGCCCAGGGAGCGCGACAAAAAGAGAAAACGACGTCACACTCCCCAGAAGGTCATCATGTAGTGGGGTGATATTTCCGTACGAACTCCAAAAACAAGCGTGTTTTTTTAAGTTTGATTTCACTTCGTTATATTATACCCCGCCCTGTCTGGGTCTCAAACTTGGGTAGTGGGGTATCGTTTTCGTTCTTGTTTCGTGCTCCGCTGGGTTACCTGGTGAGTCGCCCAGTAGGAGAGCCAGTACCTGAACCCCGCGGAAGACGCTTGCATAGCTGCAAGGGAGAGTAGAGTCAGCGCCGTTATGGTTATTCCTGCCGATCTCACGTACAGCAGGTAAATCTGCCAAGAAGACGGCGTGATGGCAACGGCCGGGGACTGAAGTGACGACAAGATACAAATGTTGACGGCTTTTGTCCAAAAGCAGCATGGGGATGAATATGATGACGGTTCAATGGAATACATTTGTTTTACAGGGGGGGGGTATTGTGATTGCGTGCGTACAGTAGTAGGAATTGTTTTTTTTTACCAAATTGCAGCTGGCCAGGGCATGGTTGGGCGTCTGGGTGTTCGCCGTAGTCATGGCCGCTCCGATCAAAGGAAAGGCCTAACCAGATGCACGCAACAGCCCAGTAATCCGAGGGCGCGAACCCAAGAGGAACAAATGACCACAGTAATCACAGCAACCATACGGAAACCGAGCAGGTCAGCACCGAACAAAAACAAACCAGCGAATGTGGAGATACAGTATCGTAACCCCAAATATAGAAAGAGACCGACATGCCCGCTTACCCGTGCATCCACCGAGCCTTCCTTCCTTTCCTCCTCCTCCACGGGTCCTTCTCCGCTATCATTTTCTTCGCCGCCACCGTTTTGCTCGGAGGCGTTACCCCCAGTCTCGATGCCACCCCCCCTGCCCTCGTCACCCAAGACGACAACGCCTCCTTCATCGGCGCCAGTATTCACGTCCCAATTGTTTAGTCTCAGTCCCACGTGGAATTGCACGCCTTCCCTTTCATCATGAACTTTACCGATGTCTACATCTTTCAGCAAACCCGCTTTTTCTTCGTCCGTGCAACCGCCGTGTCTCTCATCGTGCACGGTGGTCGGCGACGGGTCGATGTTATCGCGACGTGTCGCGCCAGCACCTGAGGTGAATCGAGCGCCAGTCGGCGCGACTGCATCGTTGGAACCTTCCGGAGCGATGCCACTGCCACTCGTGTTTCGTGAAGCTGCTCCGCTCCTGCTGCTGCCCTTCCCACTGCTACTGCTACTGCTACTGCTACTGCTACCGGCGAGGGAGCCTCCACCACCCGTGACCGCTCCTGCCGTCGCCTCCTGCAAGGGTGTACATGCCGTTCTCCCTGCTGTGCCGGTTCTCGTGCCGAAAGTGTCTGCCGCCGCCGCCCGGTCGTGGCTCCTCAAACCAGCGCTCACGTTTCCGCCCAAGACGACGACGCGGTCGAAGCACCGGTGGGACAGCAACGACCCACTGCTCTCCTCGGCGAACGACTGCACCGTCGAAATCAAGCAGTCATGGTGGTCCATTTCGTCGGCCGTGGTCAGCGGTGCCTTTTCCTCGGCATTTCCTCGGTCGTCGCCTTCTGCAAAACCTGCGTTTGACAAGTGCAGTTGCGGGTGAAAGTTGCGAAGATAGCGTTGGATCATAAGATGACGGTCATGAAGATGCGCTCACATTCACCCGCTGCGCTGAAACTAGCCTTGGTCACAAGATATGTACAGCAGCGACAAAAGGCAGGGATATACACGAGCGGCAGGAACGGCGAGTGAAACCCGATAGATCCCAGAGACATGCATGTAGAAGCAAAGATAGCCCAAAAAAGCCTTCTATCCCAGCGAATTGAGCTATAGATCGAACAGCTCAGAATTGTATATTCCCTGAATTATCCAGATCACGAAGAGGGAATCGGTGCTCTGCCAGATGTGTGGGGCATTCAATTAGATATGAGGTACCTATTGATAGCTCTCATGTGTAAAATTTCGTTTGAATAGACTTGTACAGTTATCTGCAGGCATGTACCAGGAGACCGGGGCGATATATAAGGCAAACAACGAAACCCCAAAAGAACTTGCAACGATGCTAAGACCGCACCGAACCGCACCGGAGGATTTTCAAAACCTTTAAATTCGCACCGCACCGCACCGCACCGCAATGTAAGATTCTAAAACCCAAATTGCGCACCGAACCGCACCGCACAGCTCAAAGTTCCCAAAACAAAACCGCTGTCGGGCCTTGAGACCTTTGGCATCAGCTGCTCTGCTACGGTGCGGGTACGGAGATTGGATAGGAGGTTGCTCTCACTTTCGTTTTCGTCGATTTCACCGCAAGTCACGACGACTGCCACTCCTGGGACCTTCCGCAAAAGGCCGTGGATGCAGCGCTGGACAACGTGTCCACGGGTATCAGCGTCGAGGGCTGTCAAGGGGTCGTCCAGGATGCAGAGTGTACGCTGTTGGTGAGCGCGTTGTTCGCTCGCGAGGATGTCGATGTTGTCAACCTTGTCGGTCGTGCTGGTGCTGGTGATATAGCCATCGTCGCCAGTTGTGCTGCGGTTGTTGTCGTTGCTACAACCGGCGACTCTGCCCTGGTTGTTGTTATTCCTGCTGCTACAGTCTTCGGTGTTTCCGTCACGCATGGCCGGGTCCGCAGCGCTTGCCAACGCGCGGTAGGCACACCTGCATGCGGCAAGAACAAGGAGCAAGACCGACCATGGTACCGTTAGGTGCTGTTTACAGCTAGCAGAAAAAATCCACGCAGGCATGCCCAAGCAGTGTCGTTTATGCGCGTATCATGTGTGGCGGCGTGTGTGTTCTTGCGGCCATTGGCCATGAGGTATCGCTATGCCCAAAGCACTGATGTGGCGCACATCCTTGAGGAATCGCAAACACATATTCACATGCTTGCATGGAGTCGGGGACTCGGCGAAACCCAGTCGTCTTTTTCTGAGCCGGATTCGTTGCTTTTCCCCAACAGTACACAGCAGTACTCGTACTATTTGTAGGAGGGTCGACGAGTAACATATTTCGCTGGCGTACATACCCTAATGTTGTCCATACGAGGTAGGAGAACGCTATCGAGACGCCCTCTTGCAGCATGTGCTGAGGGTGCGAAACAATACCTGGCTTTTTTTCAACGCCATTCATGCGCCAACACCGCGGTAAAAACCTGCTACCTGGTACAGTACAGCATTGGCCCTCTCGTCGGAAAACAGGCTTGAGTAAACCTATCCTGGGCAGTCAAATCAAAACATAGGACTTGGCACCCAGAAAAACGATATTAGACCACTCTAACATCCGATTTCAGCTCCGTGCGAGCGGCCGATACGGTAGGTCGTTAAAATAGCAGCTGGATACGTTTCGGTCTGCTTCAACATTGATGGCGTCTTATAATTTGAAAGCACGACGCCTAACAAAAATTAGAGTAGTGTTTAGTATCAACACCCCAAACGTGTGCCTCTATTGCGAAAAAGCCATTCCAAGTCGGGCTTCGTAGAAGGGACGAGAGCAAAACATCCACGCCGATCTTACCAGTTTTGTTTCAAGTGTAACGGCATGCTGCACGGGTCAATCACTAAAAATGGCGCACTTCGGGAGCCTGTAGAGTCAGTCCGTCGCGTAGGCGCCAGCAAACTGGAGTGCCATACCTTGCTAGGGATACCCGGAGGCGCTGCCCCCCGCTGAGGGTTGCTCCGCGTTCTCCGACGTAAGCCAAGTCTCCTCCGGGGATGCTAGCGAGGTCGGTACTCAAGGCGCAGGCTTCAAGAGCCTGCCTGAAACATATTCGCACGTATTTGGGCAAGGGGGGGGGGGCGCGATGAGCTCCCAATCACAACATATGAGGGCACACGCCATACCCTGGAGATTACGTGTGTATGATACATCCGTCTAGAATACAACGCAGTCTGGGAAAAGGTAGTGGAAGACCATCCACATGAAAGCTCCGCCTTCATCGCCCCTCAAGCACGGCGTGAGCGTATGCTACTTCGGGAAGAACGGGATGGAGATACGCCACGAAAGGCTGCCTACCGACCACCAGGTAGACGCGTTCCCGAGCGTCCCACACACTGCCGGAGGGGTTTGGAAAATCGTCCACGACGGCCCCACGGAACAGCCAACGGTAGCAGAACTCATTACCAGCCAATCAGAAGTTGGGGGACATTAACAAGGAGGGGGAACCCGCAGAAAGGACACGAGTAAAACGAGCGACGACGTTGAGACAAGAGAGGGGTCATCAAGTATGTGTGTGACATTCTGTCGCAGCAGAGAGGCCTGGTACGAATTAACCTTCGGCGCGATGTTACAACAGTAATCTGACACACAAAAGAGGGGAAGCCCGCAGGGTGGATCCCTTTTGGAGAAAGCCTCATTGCTGTACTGGGAGACAGTAATTAAGTATCACTCCCGTGAGCGATACCGCAGCTCTACACAGCACGACAAGTAGAAAGAGGCTACTAATAGGAAAAAATAGACCATCCTGCCCGCCCATCGTTCGTAGAGAGGTGTACTGTCTACAGCGACATCAATTTTGTTAGTGTTTATATTACCGGGGTACCTCCTCTGTGCGGCAAGGTACCGCGTTAATTGCTAGACAATTAACGTGGGAGTAGTAACCCTGGGTGAGTCTACGGCTGGTCGCAGCAGGAGGCCTCATTGATCCAGAAATGTGTACCACGTTGCGAAATAAGCTACGACGCGATGCTTCAACAGTATTTTCAAGAGTCAACGTGCTTCGCTCGGTGATAATCATCGACACCCAATGCATGGCTACATAAAACCTTATTTGTGTGGGTCAGTTGCGTCACTTCCACGTGTACCCAACTGTTACTCTCTTGGATCGATTATTGCTGGAGGAAACAAATTATCATGTTCACGCCTACGGTCTCGTGGCGCTTATGATCGAACAAAAAAGACAATGCGTAGACTGATTCACTCTGACTTCCGAGGCACACAGCAGAAGGGGCATGGTCTGCACATGCTACGACCCCCGCCCCCCCTACCTGTATCGCTTCTTTTCCATGGGCAGCCCGAACAAAATGTTGTCGCGGACAGTCCCGCTCATCACCCACGGCGTCTGCGCGGCATAGCAAACGATATCCGCCCGGGTTCGCGCAACGGCATTTCCCCCTTGCTCCCAGCCGTCTCGTGCTCGAGCTGGCCGTCGCAGTCGTGAAAGATTCACCTGTCTACCCGCGTAATTGCGCGTCGGGAACACGGGGACTTCGCCAAGTATCCCCGCTACTAGGGTGGACTTGCCGCTACCCACTTGACCGACGACCGCGACAGCCTGCAGTGGGTTCCGCGCGTTGATATGGGGCGGGGAAAGGCAGCACGGAATCAAACGCACAGGCGAGGGTAGTCGCAGCTGGTCCAGGGACCTTCCGCCGATCAAAACCGTAATTTAAGCAACAGTTACCACTCACAAGTAAGCACGGCAAAGCGGATGGCGTGGGAAGGAACGGATCATCCAGGATTTTTCCATCTGCCAGGATAACCCCCAAAAAGAAAGCCAGTTATAAAAATGGGGGCACGATATCCCTTTCTGCGTGATCTGAGGTGCGCAAAGCGGAAGGTCTGGGGTGTGGGGGTACCGTATTGTACAAGTGAAACGTCTATGTCGAACTTTCACCTCGGGGGCAGAAGTTCATGTTGTTTTCGAAGGTGGTGTATCATGCAGGAGCGCTAGGCGGCGTAAACACATGCCAAACAAATCGAGGCTTGCGAGTGTAGAAAGGGGGTACCGTATCGGAAGGCATGACACGGTGCGAGGATAAGGCATGGCCTAGGAAGGGTGAGTGTCGCGTTCTGGGGTAGGGTGAGGCACTACAGGGGGGATATTGGCAAGTGTCGTAGTCACCCTTCGAAAATAATATTAGAACCATAAACAAGAGGTGGGAGTGTAGAGCAGGAGGCTCGCTATCGTAGTTGCACGCTCATGCTGCTGAGCCTTGGAGCGTCTCGGCAGTTCAAGGACACACCAAACAGAAGTGCACCCAAAGTACAGCACGCACCGTGGGGTCCATGAATAGACTTAAACATATGTTTCAGCATTGCTCTGACGCTGGTTCGTCAACGGGGTACGCTCTACTGGCCTGTCTGGTGCTCAGCAGCAATTGTCTTGGTCGGTTACGTGGTTTCAGAGGCGTCGGGGCAGGGCGTCTACAAGAACGGTCTCTCGCGAGCAACATCGAAAACACGCTGTTTACTGCAGCATTGGGAGTGGGCAGGAACATACCAGATGAAACGTGCGGTCAGCAACATCAGAGACCCTCAGCGGTGACTTTAGATACACGAAAAAAGAGCAAATACTAGGGCTGAGCCCTGGTACCTCCAGCCAAGACAGTATGTACTGGCTGCGTCAGATGAAAGTATACTGGACCCAACCAGTGCACTGATCGCGCTCCCCCCCGCCGCCGGAAGGCCCCGCTGGAGGCGCCTTACCGGAGGCACGTTTTTAGGCGCTTTGGCTTCACTAGAGCTAAACATCTTGATTTCGGACCATGTTTCGAAGGGATTACGCCCTAGATGGACGACTGACCACCGCGCGACACCGAATCGCGGCCTCAGATTTCGATACAATTGTTGTTCATAGTATACCAGGTATGTTTTACTCGGATTCTCGGCAGAAAATTATCAAGAGAGAAAAGGCTCGAGATATCGAACTAGTAAAGTTGTCTGAGGTTTCTTGGGCCAAGTACTACGATGGCTTAGTGTGCTTCGTTTCCAGCCGTGCTTTCTTCAGCCGCTCTAGAATATCTTCTCGATTGGGAGCTGGCACAACCTCCACATTAGCAGCAGCAGCTGGGGCGGGGCTCGACTCCGCCAAGGGCTCGGCGCCACGGGTGCCGTCAGGACCCACAGAGCCCAGACCATCAGCGGTCGAGGCGACTTCGTCCAAAGTGCTCACGGTACCTCTCTACCCCATCTTCCCTCTCTCGCTGTTCTGCGTACCATCTGTGCTCTTCGTCGGGCATCTCAATTGGTTTACACTACGTTATCGAGCGTTTTTGGGTAAATAGTAAAATCGTTGGCAACCCTGGCACCTCCCCCAGCCAGTACAGTACTACGTCCAGTACAGTAGTGCTTGTGGTACATACTGGACGGGGGCCCAGCCCTAGCAAACACTGATATTAGGCATTTCAGCGGTAGAAAACGCAATCGCACGAAACCGTGGTCCTTCCATCCCTTTGCCTACCGTGTCAACACTTCGCGCTCGCTATAAAACATGCAGGATACCTACTATTAATACCGTGATATGCTGCTGCCGGCCTCACCTCGCCCCGCCGAACCGTTAAAAAAACATCCTTCAGCGAAAACACGGGGGTGCCATCCTCTCCCAACCCTTGGCCCTTTTCTTCTCCAGGCGACACACCGACTAATCCGGGAGGAAGCAGAGGTTCCAAAATGTCTCCCTTCAAAGACTCGAGGGTGTCCATCTCGTTTCCGCCGAGCGAAGACGTGTTGGGCACGTTCCTGATGGGCGAGTTACCAGGTGTCACCCTGTCGCGGGATAGCGTCACTGTTGCGCCTTGCCACGAGACGATGGCCTCGTCGGGGTCACTGTGGCGTGCGCTGGCATTGGTTGGCGGTGTGGTTTGGTGAAAAAGGGAGATCGTCAGCAGCGAGTGTCAATGAGATCAACGTCACGGAAATAAAATAAAACCATCTATACTTAATGTAGTAGATATGTCTCCAACACCTACAATGATGGTCCTGAGTGTCTTGCGTACAGCTAGGCCTATTCGATGAGAAACAAAAAACATACCCGTAGAAGTTTACCCCCACATCAGTTTCAGAAACTTCGCGACGACGGTTCGACAGAGCCCAGACGACCTCACTGCACCAAATCTCTCCCACGGATATCATGTGTAGCATGAAGAGTATGAAGTCGCGATTTCGAGCTCGAACATCCGACCCCGTTGAATGTGCATTCAGGACAGCTACTGTTAGTCAGTGCGTGACCGAAAAAGGGGACCACAATTCAGCGATCTGAGATCTTCTCAAACAGCGGGACTGACTTGTTACGGTAATCGCATATGAAACATTTCCTAAACAAATTTCACATAGGACTACAGTCATTGGAATACCGTAAAACATACCACTCTGGAAGTGTATGTAAGGATCTTTAGGTCTTGGTGTTTACACACGAACGGTCCTTAAACGACCCTTACACTCCATCCGGAGCGGTGGCTACCAGGTTTACAGCAAGACTAGACACGTCCGAAAACAACAGAGAGCGATTTTACCAAAAAAAGGTAACGCATCCGAGCCAAGCGATGTGAAATAATATATTCACCTTTCGGCACCCGAATCGTAATCCCCACTTTCCACTACAGAGCGGGGCTCCCTGGTGAGGAGGAGGAGTTTCTCGAGCCTGTCCTTGGACACGTTGGCTTCCACGATACCGTTGATCACCCAAGGAAAGGCGTTCATGGGGTGGATCAGCATCTGTAGCAGAGAAATCGCTGCGTGAGACGAACAGAACAATCACACGAAAACATGTGTACCAGGTGCTTGTTAATGTGAGGCGGCGTGGTGACACTGTTGTAGAGTTGGCGTGGTATTTTACAGTTTCGCTTGTATGTACGTAGAGTAGAGAGGGGTAGCATAATCACACACACTCTGGATGCAGAGGTAGCGCCAAGGACCATTGAGAGCTACTTGGAGATGCAAACGAGCAAACAATGACAAGAAATGAAGGCGAGCGCAGCAGTTCAACGCAGCTTCGAAAGACGACGATGCACGACGCAGTGCCGGCGCAAAACAAACAAAGAAAAAAACACAGACACGACACCGCACGGAAAAGGTGACTGCCAGTACTCACCCGTAAACACGGACGATACCCGGAGAGGCGGAGCCCCTGCACCTCTAAGGATCACCAGGGTCGAAAAGGTCACGAGGCAGACGATCGTCGGGGTCGTCGCCCAAAAAAACACGCACCAAGCGTCCACATACTTGAGAGTCTTGAGCGCGGATACCTTTCGTTGTGGTGGGGATAGGTGGGTATCGCGAGTTGAGTGTCAGGCATCCCGCCGGCTTCGGTAGAACCGCTGCAGCAACAGTATCGAGCGTGTCAGGCGCACCCAGTGCGAAGATGTGTACATGCGCGAGACGCATAGCTCTCTTGAGCGCATAATTTTGGCAACGCCGGCCAAGTGCGCTTGGAAGCGTTCCGCCCGTCAGTCTGTAGCTCAATGGAACACGGAGGATGGGATGCTATCACCGCTTGCGTCCCCGGCCTCTAGACCAGCGTCGTGCAAGCACACTTAGATACTGGTATACTTCGTATACCTCTGTACGTATACTTGTGTTGAAGCTGGCACAATGTTTCGGCAGTAGCGGTGCGGGCGGCATACCGAAAACAAAAGAAATAAACCGCGTTTGACCTCAAATCTGGGTTTTAAACGACACTTTTAGCGAACAAGATAGCGTAACTACATACGCCCAAAACGTATATCTCCGGGGCAAATAACGCGATTGCAAAAAGGCTTATTATGGGTAGGTAATCGGCTAACCTATTAAAAGTAGCGCAACAGACTGATACTTGAAGCAAGGGCGATGACGGCAGAACATGGTTTTTAGCATTTGACATGTCGACCCGGTACATCCGGTGAACCTCGACATCCCGCCGTTCTAGGGGGGGGAGAATGTTCTTAACTTTGGTTTGAGTGGATAATAGATCAAGCTATTAGCAGTAGCCCAACAGGCTGTTAATAATACCGTAACACGATGGACGTTTTTCTATCTGTGAGGGTAATGCGGCGATTAAGTGCCATCCCCTTTCTTCACTGAAATAGTGAATAGCATATTATCGCAGGCAGGAGGGCATTTCTTCACCTCAAAACAATAGCCTCTCAACACGCTTTTCCTTCTAAATTGCATTGAAATCGTGCCGTCCGCATTATTTGTATACCGATATGTCCCGACAAATGAGGACAGTTTACATGTTCATATTTTATCTCTAAGGTCCTTATAATTTGGGGCAGAGTGGTATACATTGACACCTCTATGCTATCCAGACTACCAGAGACGTCGCGGAAGGCTTCGTGCATTCCCATGCGTGCCTTGCCCAGGACGGACGGGACGGGTTTTTATGGCGGCTGTGGGGCGTGCACGGGAGTATTTCCCGTTTCGAAACATTAGTTCGATTATTTTTCCGGGGAAATACCAATTCCACTCCCGTACTCCCGCTGCCACACGCACGTAAAACTACTAGTAGTGAAGAAAATCCCCTCCGACTAGACTAACGACGGCAGTGATACAGTGATACAAACCCGTGACCACCCGCGACACCTCAATATGACGTTTAAGCGGCAGAGCATCACCGACGCGCGATAAAACGGGGTGTATAGCACCCCTGACATATCACACCTCTTTGCTCCTGGAGGCGTCGATCCTTCCACGCACGCAGCCCTCCCACGCGAGCATCTTCACCGCCTAATATTGCCGGTCAGATGTAGCGCAAACAGTACAGCGGTTACAGCATAGCGAATACCAACCACCCTGGTCAGGTCTTGTACTGTATATTTCTATCGACAAGGCGTGTTTCAAAGGCGAGCTCATCTGTTGTGTCTTGTCGTCATGCCAAGTGGGATGGCGGGGACAGCGCGCATACAGTAAGTGTCACTTGACAATCGGATTCAGAGGATTTTTACGAAGTACACCACCACAAGGCAAAGCACATTTTCATCAGCCCAGCCCACGGCACCACAGGCGGCGCAAGCACTGGTTACCGCCGCGAGTACAACGTGATGACAGCAACCAAGGATGGCGTACCCCCTTTGCCCGGCCCCTGCCCCGCCTCCCGCATCAAGGCAACAGAACATGCCTTTGCACGAACGTCGCGAATGCCCACATTTCCTTCAACCCGGTCGAGCATTGAGCGCGAAAGGCTAACCTCAAGGACGATGGCACACGGTGAGACTATGGAGCTTTAAGACTGTGGGAACAATACCCGAACACGGCGCACGGGTCGCTCGATCAGCTAGCGACAGAAAGCAGTAGAACCGCGTTCACGTCTTGCTATCGTACTCCGACGTAACATGGGTGTAAGGCAGCACGATGTTTGTGGAGACTTTTCCAGAACAAGGAGGCTACAGGAAGATGATATGCGGGAACAATATTTGCGCCTCATCGCTGACCCTCCCCCTACCATTATGCCATACAATAAATTACCCTGATGCCGTGCAGCATCTCTGAGCAGCGCTGCACGCGGTCGTCCTTGTGTCTCATGAGTTCTCGCGAGGCGGCACCGATCCGCTTCGCTAGGGCAGCGTTGAGCGGCACCATGGCCGCGATAACAAACAGCCCGGCAGCAAACGCAAAAGACACCTGCTCGGCACAACAGCGGACGATTGGTGAATGGGGTGTAACATTGTTGAGTGTGACTGCGCTCGGGGGTTGGGCACCGATCAAACGACGACCCGTCGTGTGCTGGTAAACATACTGTCGGTAGGCGTACTGATTCATATTCTGGGTCCGAAGAAGTATGGGTGAATTTTAAAGATTTTTGGCAGCCGCCTAGAGCCGTAAATGCTTGGCGATGTAACGTCACACTTCGAATGCCTAGCGTAGAAACTCCTGCGAGTTGAGAGTTGAGCTGGGCAGTGACAGTGATGATGGCCCATGCAGCTTGCAAAGCTGGGCATCGACCACTTCTGGCGAACTCATAGCTGACACACAACTCAAGACGGAATAGCTGTCGCTAGGGATTCGCGCAGGAGTATACTAGATATGCGTTCGATGGTGGCTGGTAGACCGTGGTAACTATTTTCGGCGAGCGTTTCCCGCCTACAAAATCAAGCAATAAATTCGGTAGAAAAGCCCTTTTTAATCAAGTAAACATATGCGCTTCGGCCATTTCGAAAGTGGTCTCAAGATTTTGGGCCCGTCAAAGCTAAAACGCAATAAACAACCTAAACGTGCAAGTGCAGGCTAGCTTTCTTCCGCTGGGGGTGGTGGTTGAAAACGAAACACGCGTCTTACCTCGCGGTGTAGAAGGTAGAAGGTCACTCCAACCTGCACACGCGGACGTGGACATAGCAACAGCCACAGCGCGGCAGCCGATAGAATAAATGATCACCAAAGTTGTTTTGGTCGCTCTTTACCAACCAAAATAGCAGCGACAGCAGCAGCAAGAGATGCGAGTGACAAAACCTGCCAATAGATCCACTCGTTACCGTCAGAATCATGCCGCTGTTTCCTTGCGTGCGGAGCAGCAGCGGCAGCAGCAGCAGCAGCAGCAGCAAGATATGTGAGCAAATCGCCTTTAATACTGCAGAAATACACTAAAAGGGCGACTGACTAGATACCCCGCGAGCTGCAACACTATTGATGTCAATAGCAGCAGTAGCAGTCAACTGCATTGGTATTGTTCTTAGGATGCGACCGCAAACACCTGAGGTAGATGCTCGAGCTGAAAACCCACTCCCTCCTTGCTGGCGCAGCATACGGTCGAAGACCACGCATTAGCGCAGTTTTTTTTGTCTCATGTTTGCACGCACAGTGGGCCTCGCGGGAATGTTTGTTTGGTGAAAATATCACCAAAAATCGCGGAAGTGTTTGTAGCGGGACGTCAAAATTTCTTATCGAGGTACGCATTCTTCACTTTACGGTTGTATTTGCTGTTTGATTTTGTTGGTGGTGGTGTTGTCGTCGTCGTTGTTGTTGTTCGTCGTGGTGGTGGTCGTGGTGACGATGGTGGTAGTGGCGGCGGCGAGGGTGGTGACGATGGGGGAGAAAAGGTCTTTATGCTCGACTGCTAGGCACGCCGGGGTGAATATTGCACAAGACGCCGCCCTTCCGCACAAGAACCTTTGGACAACGGACCAGACCCCCAGACATCATCGACCCGCGTTTCTCAGTGATACACACCCACGAGCAGCAGTGCTCCACATCCGCCGCCCGAAACCTGTTGAAAGGTAAAACATCTACCTGGTAGGAAAAAAAGAATCGCCAACGAGTCGACGACAGAACCGTTGAAGGCCTGACTCGCTCCTTCAACTTCGTTCGAATACACACGATCCGTTTCTCCTGCCCAAATCTTAATGAACACCGGTCCTTTTGGGCGCATCACGGCCTCGTTAGGTCTAAATACACATTTTCAGTGTAGCGGACGGTCAGTCAAGCGGTCGAACCGCGGTCTATTATCCGACTCTTTGCTCATATTGCACCTGTACCGGCAGGCCCCATAGCTCGTGGAGGGAGCCGGCGGTATCCATCAGTCTTTGCGCGTCAACGGCGATGAGGTTGGTCGCGCTTCCCGCAGTCAAGCCTGCCTCGGTCGCGTCCATCGTGCGCACGTCCAGCACCTGCCTGCAGACACAAATACCAAGGACGACGATGCTTATCACGTTTGAGGTTGCTGCCGCTTGTTGCCGCCATTATCACTCCACCCAATCGCTTTACTTTTTTAGTTTCGAGCTTGTCATCGCCTCCACTACACCCGCAAGGCCCCTTGATTTTGGTGAGTGCCTCAAAACTATTAAGTAAAGAGCGAAACGTGTGCACTGTTCTCCGGCTGCTGATCACCTAGGAAGTGCGTTTTGTACTTGAACATCCAGGGCGGTCGGCGATTGTTGGGTTATATTCATGGTCGTAAGGTTTGGTTATCAGGTCTCGTCGGGAGAGAAGATGGCTGAACTTGGGCAACAAACCATCAGTTGAACGACTCCGTTCAATGGATCTACAACGAAACAGCACCCGCATTCGATATGTTCAGGCTGGTGGGCGTATTGCAGACCTATTACTCGAATTGACCAGATTATTCAAGCGAACGACGGGTTTCGGAACGAACTCTGCGGCGGCCGTTCACTCAACCATTTGTTTTGTGTGAACCATCGTTGACGTCGCCGACATATCGGCACGCCACCAACACATCGTATTGCCATGGAGGGCTTTTCGTAGCCACCACCAACCTATAGACGGCGGAGACGATGGCCGCTCGCACATGCAGCTGGAGCCTGCCAACCCTCAGGCTGAACTGCGTGTCGAGGATCGCGCTAAGGGCAAAGGCAGTGGCCAGCCCCGCCGCTCCAAAGTAGCCCCTTTCCGTCGCTTTGCTGGAGCCGCCTGAAGAAGGATTGTAGCAGCGGCGACGGATTTTGCGCGAGCGCACGGGGGAGGCTTCGAGGGGGAGGGGAAGATGCCGACTGAAGCCTACACTTGATTGGGAAAATAGATAGTGGGTTCTAAAAAAAGGAGGATGGACACCACTACCCACCAATAAAGAAAATATCGACGGAGAGTTCTTGCTGATCCTAGGATTAGACATTCGCCGCGGCGCTGCTGGAATGTACAAGCGCGACCATTATGCTACCTGGGTGTGCTAGGGTCAGTAGCAGCATACATACATGTTTATGATTCCGCAGTAAAACCGACCATACCATGTCCAGGATGGCTCCAGACGCCACGGATGTTATTTGCGTGACACAACGAAGGCCTTTGGACCTGCAGCCAGGTTGTTTGGGACAAGCACGATAAAAGAATTGCAGTATGCGCGCGAAGGATTATCCACAAACTACGTACCCACACTCTGTGGTATCATCCTTTGACTCTATCTAATGTATGCTACCTTGACTTTCGGCCGCGTCTTGTACGGCATCCACCACAACCTTCAGCAACAGGGGGCCAGAGAACCCCAATGCAGTGTTCGCCGCTTTCAGCCACCCCAGCTGCAAGAACTCTCGTCCAAACGTCAAGCGACACGCTCGCACGAGGGATGGCCTCGGAAGGATTATCTCCTTCCTTAACGCGGCGTCAAACCTGTTGGCAGAAGGTGCAAGGGGTGTTGGCACAAGGTGCAAGGGGATGGCGCGACAGCACATAGACCTTCCGACCGCAGTACAGGGGACCTAAAAAGAAAACGAAAGCTGACGCAGGCTGGTAGTACTATTCGAAGATGGGTGCGTTCTACGCTTAGATCAGTATGTTCGTAGCGACGTTCGAGTTTCTTCTGTTGCTGGACATCCCAGGGGTCGTTTTCTTAGTCCACCCTGGATGGAGACGTAAGGACCGTTCTGTATTGATAATTATGCTCCAACAGTCTTCACGTTCTTGTCCAGAGTGGAAGGTCATAATGTAGGTGTCCTGTACTGGCTTATAGCAACGGTACCGTGGCGCGACCGCAATGAAGGTGGCGTAGCCCATGATCCCGCGGGGTAGTCAAACTGTCGCCACCGCGTTGTCGTTTTTCGGCTTGATATTCAATGACGCTGGACTCCAAAATAAATAAATAAAAATACGTAGCCTCTTAAGATCTGCGATCATTGTTTTGCGACGTGTTACTTGGAATTAGTGTGGGGCACCTTCTACCAGGTGCAGTAGTGAAAGGGGTACGTCTCGCAGCAAGTATCGCGGTCGCTTACAGGTTCGCTGGAGCCAGATGGTATTCGCCTATCGTAAACTCCCCACCAAGAGAGGGCCTTTTTCCCGATCGGCTTGTAACACACAGTGAGCACCGACCCACCTGTCCGCCCACACCACGGTGCGGTCTTTACGCGCCAGGTCAGGGAGATCGTCCGAGCGTAGCTGCCTCACGGCTCCCGTTTTGAAGAGCGGGTTAAGCCACGAGAAAAGCAACAAGGACGTCCAGCTGGCAGCGTCTAACAGCACACCCGATTCTTCCTGGCGGTGGCAAGGAAAACCAAAGATAAAGCAGGCGGAAGGATGTGTGATAACCTCTTTGGGGACCCGAGAAATCGACCAAGCCGGTGAGAATTTTGGAGTTGACAACCGTCTACGAGCGGCGCGAGCGCCCAGCAGTGTGAGTAGGAATATGTTGCTCGAGTGCCGCACGACTCCTTGCATTGTGTCTTGGACACCAAGCGGCATCGTCCACCAATCACGCAGTGGCTTTTACTTTCATCATCACTTTTATCTTGAATTTTCTCCCTCTAAAAGGACAAGTGGGTTCTAACCTCGTGACTTGGTAAGGAGGAGGGGCGATACTCAGGCCGGATTCGCAACCCGGTCCAGTCAGTGAACAGGTACCGGGTGGATACATTCAGGGTAACCACGTGGTCATGACGGAAATTCTCTGGCCAACACATCTTGGAGGTTTCAGGAAACGTTAAGAAGCAGCCCTTCGTCGCCCTTTTCGTCGCACAAAATATGGTCCTCTTGGACAAAGTTGAAACTCCGACGTCATGCTTGAATTATGCACCCAAGCTCAAGCTCTAAAATAATAACCTAGTGACAAGGTTTTCCCCCCAACCTCCTAAGTCCTAAGGTTCCACAGTCACAAAATACTAGTGACACGTTTTTCCGGCATTCGATGCCAACTGCGCCGATTCTGGCCCCGGCCCTTTCCAGCACGGTGCGTGAAACGAGTCGTGGTCGGGAATACGGTTAGGGCTTAGGGTGAGGGTTGAGGTTGGGTCGGTTCGGCCAAACCAATCGAAACAAAATGTATTGACCCAACTTGTCGAATTCTGCACAGTCTTCCTGTTGCGCGCCCAACTTGCCTCTAGCTGAGAGCTGAGACTGCCTAGTTGCGCTCCGTACCCTCGCTCCAGCGCCCACACGACGCTTATTGCGGCAAGAGATCTGCGGACAAAAATGTAAAAACAAATCGGTGTGGCCGACGAGAGAGAAAACACGATATTTGCCTGATACTGGAATGTTTTCGACAAACAAACCATAGGGTACGCCGTGCACTCGCAAAAGTGTGCGGGGAGGGAAATGGTGCACCTTGCCCCGTGAATAGAATGCCGCATACCAGGTACAACTCTTGAAATCTACCGTTCAGCTGCTATGCTACGCGACAACATGGTAGGTATATCTTTTGGAGTCTACAGTGTTAATAGTCGACTACCTTCTTTTTCGGCACCGCCGATGCCTGTTCAATACGCACATGGCATTATAAATACCAAACAAACGTGTTACGTTCGAATAGGTTCTCAGCTAGAGGCAAAAACTCACCCGATCGCACAAAAGCCCTCCACGTACACCAGCACCTCGACTTTTGGAAACCCCTGGAGGGCAACAACGGCCAGGCACCCGGCTTGCCAAGCGAGCGCAAGGCCAAGGCCGGCCAATGCGAGGCGAGCGATTTTTGCGCCACCGGGTATCCCATCGATGGGTGCAGCTGTGGGATACGGTGGAATGGGGCACCAAAAGATTTATCGAGACAGCGGTACACGAGGGGGATTTAATAGCCGATGGTATATCGTACGATTATTCTTGTCAATAGAAGGGCTAACAGTGGGGCTTGACGAGTCGCGAGTGGGGAGTACCACTACCATTGCTCTTGGTGTGACGTCATACTCCCCACAATCTTCGCACGTTCCACGGCACAGGCCAGTAGAACTCAGGGAGGGTTTCGATCTGAGCTCAATAGGGGCTCCAGCCAGCACTAGGGCCGTGAGCTGCTACTAACAAATATTTCCGGAAGGGAAGAGCTGGGCAGTCAAACCACCCCTCAAATCTACAAACAAAATACGCATATCATAGAACGCCTCGACATATAAAACACATCACCGAAGCAGGGCCATAGGAGTGCTATCGGATACACAAGCGCTCCTCCCCATGTAGCTGTGACTGGTTGTCCGTTAGGCTTACTCGTTTGGGCTCGTGGCACCCGTATGTCACATTGCTTCCAGGGCCCAAATATAGGAAGTCTTGTCATGCTAAAACGCTGAGTTCTGCAGACTTCCTCCCGACCCCACGAAGTAGCCGTTAACACGCCAAATACAACAGGCACTCCAATCAGTTTTCGACAGGGAGAATTCAGCAACATGCTGGTCGTATTGGCGATATCGATATCCTCAACACACACGCCTTGAGCAGCACTCAAGACATGCCCCGCATTCACCAGCTACTCCGTAATGTTTGGGCTGATCATTCCAGAGGCGGACGGCGCGATAGCAAATAAACTAAACACCTGCAAGAGAGTATACAGAAAGCTGCGCAACGTCCGCGTACGGCTCGGCCGCGGCACACAGCAACCAGGCGGCGCGATAGTAGCAGAACAAATACCCACGTGCGATAACCAGGCCGAACGCTAAGCACTGTTCTGCCACAATTGGCGGCGGCACACAGCACTAGCGCCAACACGTCCAAACCGAACAGTAGAAAACGCCGAACTCCTTGGTGGGGCCAGACTCTCTGCTCCTCGCGCGCACCACAGAAGCGGTACGCAGCCTGGTACTCGTTGAACCTTAGCATGCCCTCACCTCTCTCTTTAGAATAGAATCGTTTCGCGAGAAGCCATGGCACAGCCACCATAGCGCACGCGATCCGTGCAGCGACCATGCTCGTCAGCGGTTTTGAACGGAGAGCCACGCCGGACACCTGTTGTGCGACACGCGAAGGAGGGTCTCGGGGGGTCAGACATGAGGTGAGAGGGGGGGGGGGGGGTAAAAGGCGCGACGTTCAGGTATGCGAGGCATTATCTGGCCAGCTTGGAGTTGTAGGGATTCAAACACAGATCTCGAATGTAAGTCGTTTGAATGTGACGGATCAACCAGAACTACGCTTCAGTGAAGTACTTAAGTTCAAGGTGCCAAATGTATTAATTCTGCTTGGCCGATGGCCAGCTCGTGCCGTGGCCGAGGGTGGTCCCTTCGGCAAGCCCCGCGAAACACTAACCAGACGGTGTCATACGGTATCCCTTTCGCGGGTACCGGTTTTGCTGCACAAGTTGCGGGCCTGCTGATGCGTACAATGGTGCAGCTGCCAACTTCCTGGGCAGTCAGTGAAGGCATACCACCACATTAAACACAGCAAACCAAGCATACTCTGCTACAGGTGTCAATGCCTTACATGCCGCCGTTAAAGCACATCATCAGCAGAAAACACGGCCGGGACATCTCCTCTTGCAGGTGCCAACTTCCCGCGCGCCGTAGTTAAGGCACACGATCAACAAAATATACAGTCCAGTTTTTTTTCACGGCTGCGAAAAACGTCATAGTACACACGAATCAGTGAGGGAGTTGAGGCAATCGGGGACCCGACAAAAGCCGCCCGCCTTCACATCTACGGGGGACAGAAGACGGAGAGCAGAGGCAAGTGCTAAAATTCGCACGAAAGCTTCGCATCTGGCACAAGCTTCGCCTCGGTCACAAGCCTCGCGCGCGTTGCATTCACCTCCTGCCTGCCGCTTGGATGGAGCACACGACGCATGCTTCTATACATGATGCTCTGTTTCACGATATGCAGCGTAGCTCTCTCTAAGAAAATGAGCTTGGCGCACGGTTTTAACCGTCGTGAACTGTGTGCGCTGGAGAGAGGCAAAGATAACCAAAATAAGGAAATCCCAGGGACCCATTTTCGGGGATTTTCGGTGACACGGCTCAGATCTCCGGCTTTATTCAGCTCAAGAATAACGCATGCCCTAAATTTAAGGCGGCCGTGTAAATTAGCAACTCGCTACTCGCTCGGAAGAAAAACTACAGTCAGCACCGTCAAGAGCGTCCTCAGGGATGGGCGTGGGTCGTACGGTGGTAGGACGGTTTACCTGGGACAGGAAGAGTTCGGAGAAGGATGCTGTGAGCACCGAAAGGCACAGGCCCACGGCGGGGGTAGTCATCCGGGTGGGTCGGGTCGCTGCTGCAGACGACCGCAAAGGCAAAATATCAAGCGGCGGTGATTAGTTTCTTTGCACGCGACGATAGAGCAGAAAGTACACCACGACAGATGTACCGGGGTATACACAAAATGGACAAAACTTGACACAATCTATTACTAGGCGGTTGTGTCGAATGCGTCTGCGTTGGCCGTATTCAAGGCGAAGTTCGACATCCTGTATATGCTGGCACTAAGGTTTGCACTTGCTTCATGCAGTACGCGAGGGTCAACATCCTGTACTCGCGATAACAGGCCACAACGGCTACCAGGCACTAGACTATGGTGTCCAACAAACGCGGTGGGGTTGGACGTGCTCAAGACGGGGATCGATATCCTGTACTATTAATAGCACTAGACTAGACTAGACTAGAGGCCATGCTTGTTTTCTGTCTAGATATCGTCGGCGAAAGCTGCGCCACGGAGGGCGACGATGCACCACGCCGGGTAAAATTAAACGTATCGGGTACGATGACAAATAGACTGCCCTTGTCGCGCCCGGAAGAATCGAACACTGCTGTACACTGCAAGGCAGGGCACGTAACGTGAAATACAGTAGTCAACATAACGATAACTGAGAGAGGAAAGGCTGAGAGATACAGAAAAATCCGGGGTTCACAGACCGTCACGCTAAGGTTGCTGTAGTGTACAATACAATCTGCTCACACTGATAAATATATCCTGGGCTAGCATTTCCTGATTCTCACCATGGTATGAATATTGGAAATATTGTGTACCGTATGTGCAGCCCGGGGGGTATTGCAACAGCATGACAACGCAGATCGTGCAAGCCCAGCACATCCATCGGCACCAGACCAGTACCCCTGAAACTGCCCTTTCTGCGATACAAAGGGCGGGTAGGGTACCTGGCCCTTTGGAAAGCCATGCACCGCGTTTCTTCAGCCTTACGCACCCGAAAAGGGTAGCGATACAAAACGAATGGCTATGTTAAGAATGGTACCCGCTAGGTCTACAAACGCTAGATTGGCCCTTGGTTCACACGAAAAGGTGCCCGAGGCATGCATCCCTAGTATGCTAAAAAATTGGTGCAAGAACGCAAGGTATCTGTGGATGGCACTGCCACTTTCGGAAATGGCAGGCCGTTTCCTGACACCTCGCCTCCTGCAGTAGCCTTGGTTGTGTAACGTTTCCCCCCACGCCTACAAGCAGTGGGAGATACGCAAATACTTGAAGTTTGATATCGCTGGAAATCCCGACGGTTTCAACTCAAGAATGGTTCCACAGTGGGCGTAGACATTGGGCTGTCTTCACAGCTCCGCATACCCTTAGGGTCGAGAGCTCCGATTGCATTAATTAAGCCTAGCGTTTGTCGACATGTGGTCTACACTAATGTAGGGTCCACCCCGAGTTCGTGAAGCATGTCCATGTTAGCCACAGAAACAAGGGGGGGGGGGCGTACCTGATGTGCCTGACGTACTACGGGCGTAAGCCGCGTCCCCTAAATCACGCGGTGACCCCCTCTGCGAGAACTCCAAAGCTTGCCGGTGTTGGATGTGCAGCACACCGGCGTTAACAACCATCAGCACGGTGGTGGTAACATATCCTGTGCAATTTTGTGGAGGCGTTTATTTAGAGTGGGGGCGAGCGGGAAAGGGCGGGCCTACAGACAGAAGAGCGCACAGCAACGTTAAACGAGGCAGGCAACGTCGTACCAGTAC
This sequence comes from Nereocystis luetkeana, assembly GCA_031213475.1. Classification (NCBI taxonomy): domain Eukaryota; class Phaeophyceae; order Laminariales; family Laminariaceae; genus Nereocystis; species Nereocystis luetkeana. The sequence continues at coordinate 223,595 of JARUPZ010000015.1, forward strand.
CATGTACCGGTATGTTGCAAGAGAGATACCGCGGTGTCACAGAACAAATACACTTTTGACTGTAAGGACAGCAGCAGCAGTAGTTGAAGACAGAGGACAGAGACCAGAGGACAGAGTACTTCTCTAGTCTACCGTTGAAGGAATCGGCTCCTCGTCCAGTCGTGTGGGCGTACAGTAGGAAAGGAAGGCGCAAGAGCCCCAACATGCCGAGCCGAAGCTTTGCGAAGTGTTCGCCACACGCTACTCGTAGCCAATTTAAATTCCCAATACCCGTGTCCGTATTACACGTATTTCCTTACAAGTGATGGGCGGAGGAAAATGAGACCCGTAAGACAGCACATGCTTTAATTTTAGGTTGCCCCATAATCTATGTGCCGTGTTGAGAGCGGGGTATGATCCCACCGCCGCAATGCTGAGATGGCTGGAAGTACGACACGATGTTGGGGTGCCGAGCTACGGTAGCGTATTGTCTAACACTGTTGTGGCGGCCCCATTGGCACTATGGCGAGCATGAACGGGAAAAAAGCTCTTCAGACATTGCCACGCGATTTACACGACTGTAGTGGTACACCATGAACCACACGAGGAACCCATTCGTCAAAAGAGTGACGAAGTGGGAACTCGGCATGCGGTTGTCGTTGGACATTCAGAAAGGGCCTCTCATAAACGATCTCCCTCGTGTTGCATCTCGTATATACCCCTACCCCCGTCCTTTTTGTTTTTTTTGCAGTTACCACGGCTGGCGGTCGAGTTAGATCCTTTTTGTGCGAGAATAATCTGATCTCCGCACAAGGGGGATGCTCGTATCCCCGTTTGTGTATATGGTGAGGCACCCAAGAGGAAGATACATAGCAAACCCATTGCTGTCTCTGGAAGTGGCCACACCAGAAAATAAAACGTTTAATTAACGCTGCCATCCATATACAAGAAAAGCTCACCCTTCATGCGACTCGTCCAATACCTCACGGCGCTTCGCGATTGGTGCAAGCAATGTCTGTCTGGTCGGTGAAAACCCGATGCGCTCCGTCCCGGCATTATAGGGATGCGAGGGTCTATGGTCATACGACTACGGCCATGCACGATGATGAGTGCACCCCCCCCCGGCTACGGCCGTGAACATGCGGTGCACTTATGGCACTGTTGACAAATCATACGAAGCAACACAAATGGAGGCAGCATTTGTGCTCTGACTCCGTCTCATTTGCTAAACTCACGCTGTGCCCATTGATGGATGTCACTGAACAATCACGTTGTAAGTCCCGCCGAAGTTGTCAGGTAACTGGCTGAGCCGGTGAAATGTTGTTTCTACCCGGTAACAGGTGAACCGGTTTACCCGGGTAGCGAGAACTCCGGTTATCCAAGTTGAGAACCGACTACTCGAAGACGCCTGACGGGTTTCCAAGAACCGCCAGGGAACCGATTTTTCGTAGAATGCCGCCCATCTACAGTTAAACCCAGGGCTCTGAGCTCTGCTAATACTTGAAATATTGAAGAGTTGATACTTTCAGCTCGCACCAGGCACCTGATGTGGCATAAGATAAAACGTGATATGATATTGACAGCTGTACTCTTAAGGCAAGAAGTCATACCTTCAAGATCATGCTCGAGTCCGAATACAAGTTGAAGCTTCTATCATAACCCACCACCGTTGCAACGGGTGCTTTTAAAAAAACGAAAACACGACGCTGCCTGCAATCGCGTGGCCCCGGACTTACCCTACTCTATAGTACCACTGAAACTAAGTATGGCGCCTGGTGAAAACAGATATACAGTAGTACCGAGAATCTCATTAGAAACCCGACATCAGGCTCAGGCCCATTCAGCCCGACTCTTGTATTCTGGACGAGCGAGCCAGTACAAATTCTTATTATAGGTTCCTCTTTCTTCTATCTCCTGCTGCCAAGCCATCTGGTGGCCGCGGTGTCTTGGGCCCAGGCCAGCCAGAGGAAGGGGCCTGGCAGTTTTCACGGGCTGAGCACTTTGTTAATCTTTTCAAAAACTCGGGCTCAATTTCTTGCGGATTGCTTTCTTATGACGGGGCCGGCCGCTACGTAGCCTAGTATATAGTCTACTTATATTAGTAGGTGTGAGTGTGCTCGGAAGCATAGTAGTGCTACGTCTTTCTGTCAAATTACCAATACGCAAGTACAAGCATCACAATTTGGCCAGGTGAACAAGTGTCCACTTGCACCACATTTGTTTCGGAGATAATGAAGCTGAACTCTGCCTGCAAAGACCTGGCACTGGACTTGTCCACCTCCATTATCTCAGAAATGACGTTTTCATCGGTGTTTTCTGAAATGAAGCTTTCCACAGATGCTCCCAGTATATCTCATATTCCGAGTACAATCGGAGTACCGAGCACATTTCGGCGTCTGAGTACTGAGAGTATTGCAATACTGGCGGCCTAAATACTGCGAGTACTGGGAGTATGAGCAGTACTGAAGGCCCAGAACACTGCGAGTACTGGGAATATGAGCAGCGCGGAACCCTGAATGCAAGTAGTACCCGCAACCCGCAATACAAACATCCGACACACTTGGAGTACTCAGGGTATCAAGAGTATTGAACCCATAAACATTGCGAGTACTCGCACTTTATATTCCCGAAATACTGTCAGTGCTCTAGGGCTGTTTCCTATGCTGTTCGATTTCGAGCTTTATATTTGTATTTTTCGATGCCAAAAATGAAAGCATCTGCACAGCAGTCCGAATATGCAACATCTGACCGGATTTGTTTAGATTTGAGAATCCGATTGCCTATGTCGTCAGATTTGGCCCAAAATTCGATGACTTGGGTCATCAGATTTTCAAAAAAAAAAATGGCATGGTCTCTAAATTCAAAATGTTATCCACGGCAGCAAGCAGCAGCAACAGAACGATCGATGAGTTGGATGGTGACACAGCTGTATAGCGACGTTGTTCCGCGCCCGACACGCGTTCGGCGGGCGACACGCCTCTGCGCGGCCAGACTACAGTTGGCTGGCGCGGGCTCGGGCCTACAGACCAAGAGAAGCGTATTCGGCGCGCACCTCTCCGTGAATGCGTACTACTAGACTACAGCAGCAGTCAGTCACAATGTAATATACCAGTACAAAACACCTAAACAGGTTGACTCTACGAAGCGCACTCGGCACATTTCTTCGCCGGCAGACCAGAGGCAGGCAGCGTTGGTACTGCGAGTACTCGGAGTACTCGGAGCACCGAAATACTCCCAATATGCGCAGTAACAGTACATTCAGAGTACCTGGTATGAAATATACTTCGGCCATCTTAGTCCGTTTGGCTACTGGCGAAAGGTCAACCACGTACCTACCCAATCTAAGCCCTATACCGCTCCCCTCCCCTTCAGAACAGCGGGGTCCTTGGTCTTGGTGTGGGGCCGTACGCGCCTAATAATAGTCCGATGTTCATACGAGCACTCTCTGGTGACCCAGGAAGAGTGTTTTTTACCAGATTTTTGACATGAGGAAATTCCTTTTTCTCCAAAAAGCGTTCTCAAGGTGGACGTGAGATTCGAACTCACGACCAACGACTCATGTCCTGCCGCCGACGCTATTTACTACCTGGTACCAGGTATGGCCTTCGTCCGTTTGGCTGCTGTTAAAAGGTTATCGAAGTACCTGTATACAGTCTGGGCACCGTTTCGATTATTTAATCCCCATTTATTGCAGAAAACATTCACGGATGGTCCTACGGTATGTGGTTAAGGTTTTGAGGGTCAGATTTTGGCCCGATCGCATTTTCAGCTGCGAGCTTCACAAACCGAAACAGTATTTCTACGATGCGCTGGGAATAGGACTTATTGTGCGCGCAGAGACGCGAGCAAACGCCGTGACCAACTGCTGCTGATGCTGTCTGGTGCCGGGAAGAGACGCGCTGGGTGCTCTGCACTGCCTGCGCGGAGGACCCAAGCGTCCGAGTCAACGGACGACATACTGCCAGTGGCAGTACCGGGAGTGCAGAATCCTGAAATACTTGGAGAACTGCAGTACTCCACAAGTATCCAACCCCGAAGTACTGCGAGTATGGGCAAATTCGCAGTACCAGGTACGAGTATAAAGTACCTAGAGTATCTTCTCTGGGAAATATTGTTACTATTACTCTCAGGAACTGTGAGCATCTGTGAAGCATTCATCGATACGCTGGGGCGCGGCAGGTCTTACCAGGTACGTATGTGGTGTGCAGTTTGGCGAAAACAGCACTCCCCATCACGGCTCCGACCACACAGCAGCAGTACGTATGACGAGGCCAACAACTGCTTCCGTGCTGGTGTGCATTGGGTGGCGGGGTTCGACGTGATCGTGTGATGTATCAATCCCACTATTGATATTAAGACAGACGGCAGTAGACAGCAGGTTTTTCGAAAGCATGTCCGAGGTACAGCAGTACATACTGGTATGCAGTACAAGGCGCTTCGCTCCGCGGGCGGCCTACGCCGCCAACTACGCTCGCTCAGGAAGGAAAAGTTCATCAAATTACTATGCGAAGCAGACAAAAGTCCATGATTGAATATAGTTTTTTATTATGACCGTAGTTGCAAACTGGCGACTTGATAGTACAAGGGTCCCGCCGCCACGCTTCAGGAGAAAACAGCTTGGACGCCACATACGCTTCGCATCGACGGCGGTTGCCGCACGTACGTAGATAACCCAGGTAGGGTACTTAATTTCAGGGCTTTTCGCGGGCCAGGTCAAACCTCACGGGTCGGGTCGGGTTGAATCAGCTGACCCGACCCGACCCGCGAAGCTTTTGAGGCATGCTGATTTGACCCGACCCGACCCGCGATATTTTGAAAGCCTCTTGAGCCGACCCGACCCAACCCGTGATATTTGAAGATATCCTGACCCGACCCGACCCGACCCGCGAGATTTCAAATTTTCCTGACCCAACCCAACCCGACCCGCCACCTTCCGATTGACCCGTGAGACACGGGTTTCAGGCGGGTCGGGTCACCTTGACCCGCGAGACCATTTATCTTGACCCGAAGGTCCGACCCGCGGATCTGGCCGGTGGGTCGGGACTTCAAAAACAATTTCATATTCATTTTAGTGCCTCGCAGTGATATTTTACCTGGCTGTAGTTGGTATAGATGGATGCCGCGATGCATATAGGAATTTGACGGCATTTTAATGTTTGAATATGATACCAGGAGTATTAATGAGTATTGGTACGAGAGAAGCCGTTGGGTAAGAGAGCGGGAAGTTATTCAAGTGTCGGATCCGCGAGCCGAATGCCCGGGTCCGACCCGCGGGTCAGAACAAAACAACTCGCGGGTCACGCTGGCCCGACCCGCGAGTAACCCGCTTCTCGCGGGTCATGACCTGACCCGACCCGTGAGATTTTCATCACCTCTTGACCCGACCCGACCCGACCCGTAAGATTTGAAAAACTCTTGACCCGACCTGACCCGACCCACGACATTTGAAAACCTCTTGGCCCGACCCGACCCGACCCGTGAGATTTTGAACACTTCCTGACCCGACCCGACCCGACCCGTGACATTTTGAACACCACGTGACCCGACCCGCGGGTCGGGTCATGACCCGCGAAAATCCCTGCTTAATTTCTTTTTTTGATATGCTACATATACGACAAAAACAGAGAGCACACCGCAATGCAGCACCGCAAAAACAATGTAAAATAAAACCGAAAAATTCGGGAAGAAAACAAAATCCCGCTGCCTCTCCTGTAATAATTTTCTGCCTGATTGTAACACCTTGCACCGGTCAAAAACGAAAAAAAACGAACAGCAGAGCTTCTCTCTCAGCGTCGTACGCCGCCCGCCCCTCTCGGGACCACCTCACCACCGATTCGGTCCGGGTAAAGCTTTCCTGCCTTTCTGCCACAGTGAGCCCCGTCGCCCGCCTCGCATTAAGTCCGGTGCTCACCGTGGCCGTCGTTTGCCAGCTCGACAGTATTGGTACTCAGACTGGGAGCTCCCTCTTTCAATTTTAGCGTGGTTGCAAAAATAAGCACCGCTTGAATATTATCTTGCAATTTCGAACGACCCTTATATCTCGTACATACTCTATCCAAAATCACAAATGGAGGCCAGGCAGAGCCCGTTCATGCACCCCTCGTGTCTCGAGGCACACGCGACGCCTAGGCACGAAAGCGGCGACCGCACTCCTTGAACCCCCCCCTTTACCCGCCAGCACCCGCTGACACCCGCGACGGCGCCGGGCTCTCCCGCGGTGCCGTGCTCGGAGTACACGCACGCACACGAAACGAAAGAAGAAAAAAGGAAGAAAGGACCGAGAGTGCCAAGAAAAATGGAGAAAACAAAGAGCTGCTGGAAAGGTCCGGCAAGTAATGAAAGCAGGCGAAACCGAAAGTGGGAGCTATGAGAGGCCAGGGGTGTACCAACCGAGCACGCTCAGAGAGTGAGATCTAAGTAGTAAGTGGTTCTATATATTTGGTATATACAGTACCAGTTTTATTTTCATCATCACTTCCACTTTCCAGCCTAACTCGTAGGAGGTTTTACCCTCGACGACCTTCTGGACAAGTCGTGGTCACAGGTGTCTACCCTTCTCCCCCCCCGTACGTGACTTTATTTTCTGTCGCGCATAGGGTTCAGCATTCCCACTGCTCGTCGATTTTCATCGAATGTAGCTAACTCACGCTCTCGCGCTTTCCGCTACTCAATTTATGTCATGCGAGAAAAAGCCCTTGCGAGCATCTACTCGGTGGGACTTGAACCCACGAAATTGATCTTGATAGGCACGCGGACCACCTACCAAGCCACCGGGGACGCCGGCTACACACGTAACTCATCACGACGTTTGCCTCGTCCAGCGCACAACACAGGGTGCATACCTTATACTACTGGTATGGGACAAAGAAGTATCTGGTGTCACCAGGTATGTACAGTTAGATCCTCGACGAGTGCTACTGCTGCAGTGCAACGAGTATGCCGCTGCTGTTCCCAGTGACGCAGTCACAGGGCTCTCAACCATTAAACATTTACCATCCGCAAACCCCCTCCTTTTCTTCATTATTTTCAAGACTAATTCCATCTTTTTTTAGCCATCCCCCCCCCTTTCCTACTTTGTCCAAGTGAACCGAAATTTGGCTCTGTAGCCTAATCAACTGTCAAAGCAATGTTGTAGCCAAGTAGTTAAGAAACACAACGTAGCCTGGATTTCACCGACCAATACTTTCTACACGTAATTTTTCTGACTCTTTCAAGTCTGCGTTGAGGTCAGCCTTGTCTTTCAAATCTGCCGTGAAAGTCAGCATTGTCAAAGGAGGTCAGCATTTGTCAAGCAAATGTCATTCACCTCAGTCGGTGCGTCGGCTCAGCTGTGCGAAGCCACCTCCTTGTAGTCAATCAGACAGAGCTGCTGCTGCTGCTGCTTCTGAGAGCTTTGGCCGCCGAAGGCTTGAATTTTTTGCAGCTACTGCTCCTTAGCTGCACAGATTCTGAGCAGCAGCTTCGCTGGCTACGGATAACTTTTGTAGCAGCTCAGCAATGCTGCTGCTCTTCTTCAGCTGTGAGCTTTGGCCGCCGAGAGCTTTGGTCGCGATAGACAACATTCATTCTTCTGGGGTTGTCGCGACGGCAGATATATAAGCGACTGAGAGAGACAGCACCACCACCACAACAAGTAGCTGCTGTGCAGCTGCTGGTCGGCGTTAGCTGCTGCTGCCTGCCGCTGACTGCAGATAACTGTTTTTGCACCTAGCTGCTGCTGCTGCTGCTGCTTCTTCTGCTTGCTGCTGAGCTTCGGCCGCCGAGAGCTTTGGCCGCGATCGACATATACATATGTTTCTTTCACGAGTTGTCGCGACGGGAGGTCATGCAAGGGTTGTCGCGACGGCAGGTATGCGTAAAAGCGACAGAGAGAGACTGCAGGGTTGTCGCAACGGCAGGTACATAGAAAGACAACAGCACTACACCACAGTTATAGTTACTGTGTAGTAGCTGCTCAGCAGCTAGCTGTCGTCGCGATCACAGACAACTGGCCGAGACTTGGTGCCTACTGGTACTTCTAGGGTTGTCGCGACAGAGAGATACACCACCACCCTTACAAGTATAACTGCTGTCGTCGCGATCACAGACAACTGGCTTAGCCGGTACCCACACTAAAACCTTACGTAGCGTCAATTACAAATAAATAACAAAATAACGAAAAAAACTACGAAGCATTCCGTTAAGGTATGAAAGTGCCGTCTCGTGTCTCCTGACTCGTGTGGCATCGCAAATTTTCGAGCGTTACAATAGCATCAACAACAGGCCATTCGGCATGCTGTCCGCCGTGGTGTATGATAGTAGATACGGGTATCCTCGGCGCGCTACGTCGTAGTTTGTCTCAAGTGCAGCTGCTCCGCTTTGTCGGGCCCAGCTGGTGCACACACACTATAAAAAAACGTTAAATGTAACGCCATGCACAAAAAAAACATACGGTACAAATTACGCCGCTCGATATTATTAATCAATGCATCAATACGCAACAACCTCTGCGTGTGTCTAAACATAATCGAAATAGTATCCAAGTGTACAGTATAGGTTTCCTTCGTATACGGAGAATTCTTCTTTCAGGAATGTTTTGATTGATCAACATGCAAGCTCATGCTGCACATTGTCGGAAGGCTAGCCTAACAAATAAAGCCCAATAAATAAGAATATCGAAATTATAATGAATTCGACAATGATTGGTCGGTACGTACATAGCATCCAGGTGAGTCACCGGTCTCAGTAGTCAATCGCGGGGGGAACAATAGGGAAACAGTGCGCATGTATTTCATGACGTACCACCCCGCCGAATTCTGGACAGCACAGAGACGTGACACAAACAGGCACGGTTCGAGAGATTTTGGCAACCGTGGTTTTCCAGATGATGGCGGAAGCACATCACATTGTAGACAGAGGTGGAGCACAGGTACTACACCTGCCCTAAGTCATATCACCCGTCCATGCGTTGTGCTTGTCGTCCAGGATATACCTGGTACTTTAGCTAGGACCCCCCCACACACAACAGCACACTCTCATGAGCGCACAGCTTGTAGCAGCAGCAGCAGCAGCAGCAGGAGTGGCCGAGAGCTTGCTGCCGTCGAGACTAGTAGATGCGTCTACGTCGTGAGCCAAATATTTCGATAAGAAGAGCTGGAGGTAAGATATTCCGTAGGAGGACTATTAGTCCAGCTTTAACAACGGCCGACAGGTAGACTGGGCGTTTGTTCTAATTCGAAGACGTGCCCCACATTTTGCTGCAAAATCCGAATACAAGTGTGACTGGAAGGCACAGGCTTGAAAGAGCGAGAGCAAAAAAATGTATTCGTAAAGGATTGGTCGGTTAGTTCCTGGCGATTAGCCACCCATATCTGCCGAGGGGTGTGTACCTCTTACAATAGCTCTGGCTTTAGGTTACTCGTCTTTTGTGTAACTGTTGTCGGATCCTTTGTCTCTGACCTGACCCTCGGCTTCTCGTTTAATCTGGCACCAGTTGGAAGCTTGACGATGATTTTGCTGCGATTGGCTGTAACGTTGCTTTGCGTTGTTGTAGCTACACAAATACAACAAGCCCCACGCAGTCCTTCGCGAGCGCGGGTTCGTCGTTCGGCACGATCCTGTCCATTACTTATACCATCACGGCCAACTGCTGCTATCGACACCCCGCTAGGTCAACAACGGTGCAGAGACAGCGTCGAATTAACAGGCCCACCTCGACCCGAAATTCTCTCGGGGGCTATCGATTATTTTGACGAACGCATGTTTGTGGGCAATACACGGTGTGAGTTCTGCTTACTGTAGCGTATCTCGAAACGTAACTATTTATCGTCGTAATTAGAAACGAACGGTAACACTCAATCATATGAACACGTTCTCTGCGTTCAGGTTTCCCTGCGGTGTATGCGACAGGAAGACCCGTGTTACGGAACAATGCATGTTGACGCCGTGAGAAATCCCTCACAAGGATGTTCTAAAAGCGACAGGTAGGTTGTCTTCAAAGGCATGATCGAGTAATGTCGGAATTTCGCAAAAATATCCACATGATGTTGACGGTGTCCTCGATGGCTTCGTTCTCTGTGTGCATGGGTTCGACGAATCAGACCCGGGCAATTTGCACGTGTGTGAATAATATTATAGGTCCCTCTTGTCAAATAAGAGTCCGGAGGCTGCGTTAGCAAAAGACTTTTGGGTTGGAAAGTACCAGGCCACCTCCAGGATCCGACGCGTCACGGCAGTAGAGCGCCCGTTCGCGTCAAAGGACATGTTGTCGCGTTGGAATCAAGGAAGGTTAGAAACATAGCTGGGTCCAACCAACGATCTCTTCGCAGGACATCAGTTTTCTAATCGAACAAGTCGTCATCCGTTGTGACTGAGTTGCCTATGGCTGCGACCGGTTTATTGGATATGTTCACAAAAATACGTCGTAGTTTATCTCAACTGCTGCTCCGCTTTGTCGGGCCCAGCTGGTGCACACCCTAAAACGTTAAATGTACCGCCAAGATGATTGGTCCACACACTAAAACGTTAGATGTAACACAAGCCAACGGCGTCCCAGCTTAAGTGCTTACTCGGAGCTCGAAAGACCGTCGTGGGTGACCTTAGTAAATACCTGGTACCTGGTAAATGGAGGACGACGGAAGTCATTTGGTCTGCGGGTTTCAGCTGGCACGTGAAGCCGCGTTCAGTCAGCCTAACCTCGATACTTATCCGTCTGACGGAAGTGTTCCTGAGGAACTTTTAAAGGCGGGTTTAACTCCAGAAGATCCTTACCCTGGTACAATTTAAGAGGAAGATCATCCGAGTCTTATACGAACGACAGGCGTGAAGACGACGTTGCTACGGCTGAGGCCAACCGCGATATCGCGCCGGCGGGCAACATGGTGGTCGAGGGAGCTACGGCAGAAGACGGAAAAACTAGCATTATTGACACATATGCTGTCGTTGACTCTGGGGAAGACGCTGCGACGTCTTCTCGACAACATCCAAGTGTGCTACGAAGATTGGGGCACGACCTCCATCTCAATGTCGTGGCCGCGTCTCAAGCTGGTCTGTCTCAGGGAAAGCCGCCACCCGAAGGGACGGAGAATGCTCTTGTAGTTGCGCATTATGGCGATAATCTTTCTGACCTTCCCAATGATGATGCCTGGATGGGGGCTTTCGGTTACTTTTCCCCAAAAGGTTGTGGAAGACCACTTGGCACAACTCGTCAAAAAAGTGTCTTATTCGTGAAATGGGTTCGGATCCTGCTCGACCGTCGCGACCCGTCTTGGCGGAAAGACAGGGTTTTCCTTTTCTGTGCTGCCGCCATAATTTTCAGGCGCAAAGCTCTATATCCAATGCGCAGTTCAAACTACGCGGGAAAATGCCCGCTGATGTGGCCGAAAAAATAGCACTGGTGAAGAGCAGTGATCTCATGTCGATGGCGGCAGACTTTCAGCAGGGAAAACGTATACGCACCGCCTCCAGTGAACATCCCGAGATCTTTACGCTTTTGATAATTCTGCAGGCTATATCACCTGATTCTACGTGGACGGATAAAGGGAAACACAAAACACGAACTGACGCTACATCTATGATGACGCAACTGGGCGAGCCATTTTTTGTGTGACGATTAATCCGTCCGACGTATACAGCCCACTCGTCATGAACTACGGCGGCCATGACATAATTCTTTCATCGATATGCAACGAACAGATGCCCGATTATATTACGAGCCTAAGAACCGTTGCGGACGACCCTGCAGCATCGGCGACATTCTTTCACGAAACTACTCAAGCGGTGTTCGACCATGTGCTGAGAGTGGGCGCTTCTGACGGTGACGGTGGAGCCCTGGGGAAAGTGCAAGCATACATTGGCATGAAGGAGGAGCAATTCAGGCGCACTCTGCACGCACATCTCCTGGTTTGAGTGTATGGATATAGCCGCCGCGATCAGCTCCGGGAAGACCTCGGCACAACTATAGAAAAAGGCGCTGCTCTTGCCAAACACGTAGGCCGTATTATCTGCAATCAACTCATGTCAACTGAGGAAGTGGACTATTGCCTTATGAACGGACCAGCACCCGTTTACAGCAGCACGGACATCATTCAGGATTCACCGAACAATGCCGGCGAAATCGGCGGTCACACCGATGGTTGGCCAGAGGACGAAATAACCCGTAAGGCGAGAAAATATAATAAAAGGGTGAGCTTTTGTCCGCCTGTGCCAGCGGCTAGGATTCAAGATATTTTCAGTGAAAATGCCGAATGCCTCTCTTGTATTGCAGAATATGCTTCAGCTCTGTCGGAAGTAGCAAACACGCATCGATGTACGCAGTGTTGTGTGAAGTACGCCAAGAAGGGGGCCGACGTCCAAGTTTTACCGGTAGCAGAATGTCGCTTTGGCCATGGAACCGACGAGAGACCTCTATTACCGCAAGGATCCGTCAAGAATGCCAAAATTCGTGTGCATGCAGACGGCTCTGTTGAAATGGATAAGGTTCGAATACATATGGACGAGCAGGCCGACCAACAACCTGCACAGATACTTGAAGCTGAAATTCTTCGTGCTACGCGCGCGCGAAAGGCTGCGCGCCAGGCCGGACAGCCACCTGAAGCCGACGATGACAATTTTATGGTCGAAAGTCAGGTTTGGGTCAGCCCACATCAACTCCTACAATCGGGTCGTTCAACAGTGTGTACGTTCCAATATGGACATCAAAGTAATCCTTGGAAATGCCGACGCTCGTGGTCTTGTACTTTACATCTTGATGTATACAGAACAAAGTCGACTCGCACAATGGGTACCATTCTTCCTCTCTTGGCCGGTGCTGTGTCTAGGCTCCAAAAGGAGGGGGAAGCCTTTCCCTCTTCTAAGCGTGGCCGGAAGATTGTACAGTCTAGTTTGTGCAAAGTTTTGTCGGAAACAGATCTCGGCGCACCTGCTGCGGTGTGCAAAATCATCGGTTGGTTGGAAAGCATAAAACACTAGAAGCCTATATTATGCCGCACGAGACCCGTTTTTGCGTGGACCAGATCTTCGCTCGCCGAAGAGGATCGTCGACAGGAAGGGTCAAGCGGCAGCGAAAGCTCCGAATACGAGATCCTTGTCACGGCTCGTGAAGGACGTCTCGCGGTTTCGACGATAGTCCCACAAGACTACATTTATCGCTGTGGCCGTGATGATACTTCTCATCCGCTGTACGGTTTCTCTTATTTCATGTACACGCGATTGGTGAAGACGGAAGATGTCAAAGGTGGATCAGTCTTAATGATTGCCTTCAGGAGGGGCGTCGCCCACGTGGCGTATCCATCGTTTATTCCTCCGGCCGGTTGGGGGGTGAGTGTGCGGCAGCTCCGGCAGACCGATCTGAGCCTACCGCAGTCGGGCCTTGTCCAATCCGTCCTTTCGGGCATGTGGAGCGACCTTCGGCAGTGGGCGCGCGATGTCGACTCTGCCGTTGAGCGCGCCTCCACCGGAATCACCAACGAGAACAGCTTGCCTTCTTTCCCTCAGCGGCGACGTTACTTCGAGCTTTTCTTGCGTTCTTTGGAACTCAAACGCAGTTTGACGAACATGGGCGTACGTGAAGCCCACCCTCGCGGGTAAAGGGCACGGCTCTCTGTTTTCATGCCGTAGAGCAGTATAAGGCTGCTGGTGTGGAAAGTAAATCGCTGGCAAAGTCCGCTCGACGAGATACAACGGCGGCCTCGTTCTCAAGCTGCGTTTAGGGCGATACGCCGAGTATCTCATGTGTTTGTTGGGTGGGATACGCAAGTAAGCAGCCTCGGCGCGTGCTTCTTTCGTACCAGGTATCAGGTATAGGATAAGTTTAGTGGGAAGTCATATGTTTTCAAATGTTTGTGTGTTGCATTTGCTCCGCCATCCTATACGGAAGGCAGATCATCCGAAACCCTGCAACATGAGCTAGATCGCAGAGAAAATGAAATATGTCTGCCCTCAAATATCTAGATCATCTAGTGGGAATCGATGATCTGTCCGACGTGTGGAATGATTCTTGCCTGGATTCTTGTTACGCATTTTGACTTGTGTGTCCGATCCATTGAGTGGTTGGAACCCCACTCGCAAATCTTCGTCAGTTTCTCATTTTTATTTTCACAATTTGAGCCTTTGTTGCATTATTATTACATTTTTACGGAACTCTTATAGACCTATGCCAATGGGACAGCGAAGTTTCAATAAAAATTTTGAATTTCAAAGATACCCGCCAATTTTTTTTCAGAACACGCTTCCTATGGGCCACGTAAAGAAAAAAAAGTTCCTAACTTTTGGAAAAGCCCGAAAAAAGCAAATCTGGGACCGATGTTGGGCCAACATCGGCTTGAGAAAAACTCAGGCCGATCTTTGGTCCGAAGCGGCGAGATTCCGAGTCCTCGACAGACATTGATCAACAAAACCAACGATTGCGTCATGAATTCTGAACGGAGTGCGCTCGTTAGGGGCTCCGACCCACCCTAGGGTCACCGTCTTCACACCATGGCCGGTGTCCTGTGGCGGGAGCTGATCAGGCGCACGATAAAAAAACATTTGGCCGCTGGTTTGCACAAAACAGAAGGCAAAACTTCTCCATCCGCCTCGAATGGCAAAACAATAGACTTTTTTTCAGGTTTGGGAGAATACCGTAGGACGCCGCCGGCAAAAGCTCTCGCCCCCTAGACCATGGATCCACCTGATATCTTCGAGGCCATCATTTATATTCGTTGGCCTAGCCAGATACCGAGCGGGTTGGCCGTGGGCTGAGTCTATGTCGAGATCGAGCGTTGATCGTCGCACGAGCTGGTTTCTATCACCGTGTTGACAATTTGCAACCAGAAAAACACAAATTGCGCCGCCTGCAGTCGTTGGTGGAAAAAGAGGAAAAAATCAAACATTTTTCTCTTTTTTTCCCACAGCGGCGGTACGTGAAAATTTTCGGCTGTTTTTTTCAAAGCAATATATTTGAAAAAATACTTCTGAACTTCGCGTTTCCATTGGCATAGGTCTCATCGGAGATTTTTTTTTTCCCCCAAATTTTCGACATTTTTTTCGCGCAATTTTTCAATCTTCCAATTTTTCCTGATTTTTGTCCTAATAATGTGTGAAATTTAACGAACTTATTTTTTTTGCTCATGGAGAGTTTCACGCATAGTGACAGAACGCCTCCGTGTATTGGTACATATCTCCAATTATTTCCAAACTTTGGACATTATTAGGTAAAAAATAATTTCCGATAAGAATGAGCCTAAGTAAAAACGTCACCTGTGATTACAGGTGGGTACGATAGATTCAGTGGTTGAAACTCGCTTTTGTTTTTTTCTATATTTCAGCTGTGAGTACGACCGATTGAGTGATCGAAACTCATCTTCTTTGCAAGCTGCGCGATACGATTACGTAAGACACGCTTATCGGGCTGTCACCTACCAGGTATAAAAACCTCACAAAGCATGTCAGCTGTAGGTTCAACCGATCGGTTGAAACTCAGCTTTGCAACCTTCGTGAACCGTTCGAGCGTTTTCCATTGTTTCCCCCGCGATCGACTGCTGGTCAATAATGAATACCAGGTACCAGGTAATTAATGACTCCCCTGGATGCTTTTATATTATCGGTGCCGGTTTTTGCCTGTCCTGTGACCACGGGCTGTTCTGGCGATTACTTTATACAGTAGTATGGGCCAACCAACAAGACGCGCCTAATCTTGGCAAAAGCCTGAGGTTCTTAATATTCAAACAACCGGGTTTACCACTGAGCCGTTTTTCTTACGACGGCAATTTTCTTAGCAGCCTACCAACCTAAAGATCCGACCCTCCTCGCTTTCACAGCGGGTTCCAAACGAGGGTATATCCCGGGCCTGTCTCTGTGTGTAGGCGTAGCACAAGAGATTACCGCTCTCGTCCTGGGTCTGTCTGCATGCTTGTTGTCTGTCTGTTGCGAATACCTTTAACCCTTTTAGGACCGCAGTCCCGTTTTGGGGACAAAGTACTTGGAGTTTGACTGGTTTGTCCTCAAAACGGGACGGCGGTTCTAAAGGGGTTAATGTTGAGACTTCTATTCATATACCTGGTATATAGTCTCGTTCTCTATTCGAAGAGGTAGGTGCATACTGCAGCACCGGTGCGGCGAGATTACAAACGAGGGTATATATATCCGGGGCCCGTTTGCTGTGTGTACACGTAGCACAACAAGAGGGTACTGTTCTGCCTCTGTTTGCTTGCTTGTTATCTGTTGCGAATACTTCTCTATTCGAAGAGGTGCATACAGCAGCTCCCGTGCGGCGGTGTATCCCCGTCTTTTTGGCCAATCCTGAACTTCGTGTGCAGAATCTCACTGCGTGCAGTGCAACTGCACGCTGTGGACTACCAGGGTATTTTACTACCATGATACTATTAATCAGTAATGCTGTCGTACAAAAGCAGCACATACCGATACCACCCCGTTCTAAAATGTAAAGACCGCTTAATATCGATACTGATATACAAACGGTCTTTATATTTACGGACAACGTGGTCGAATCAGAAAAATAAAAACGCGGCGAAATTTACAGAGCTCATCACACGTACTTTTTCTACCAGGGTATTCTCTACTCGAACTCTAGCTCTGTTGCTGCTGTAGGTAGCTCTTGAGAGGCACGAGCGAAGGACCGGCAAGATATTCCAGGATTGGCTGGCAAGCGGAATACGACGACCCTCGCACGTACACACACCTAGCACAGCGGTAATAGTAATAGTTGACGGACAAAGTCTAACTCTACGACGCTCTTGTTGCTACTGCTGTTTGTCCTCAACATCCAAATTACACTGATGATGTTCAGTCACGAAATGTTGGCGGGCATATACGTGCAGCTTCTCTCCTTGAACAAGGGATAGACAAACCTGCAGCCAATACGAGCACTTCGCGGTCTCCAAGGCCTTCCATCGCGCCCGTAAATGATGCACGGCTGTCTACAAAACCAGTAGACCAGGCGCCACCAGACACCAGACGCAGAGGTCTTGTCTTGATGACATTTTATTTTTGGTCGAAATCAAATGTGTCAATTGTCAAGTCATCGCGTGTGCGGCGAGTAAGTTAGCGTTTCGGTTTTATTGACCAATCACAGTCGTTCACCTTCTGCTGATTTTGCAAGGTCCGGTTGGATTTGCGTTCAACCTGAGAGCCTGGAGTCGCTGCTGCTGTGTGTGCCTCTTGTTTTTCAGAGGTCATCCAATTCTCCCGCCGTGTAGTACCTCACACAGCACCGCGCACTGCTGGGCGATCGAGGGCACAGGGAGAACATCTGTCCTAGCCTCTCCCGTGCCCGCCCTCACTGCGATCGTGATGCCTTCTCGCTGCTCGCGCCGTTCGGCGGCCGCCTATTCGGTTGGCTTGGCAGTCGGTCTGACTACTACCCCGTCTCGGGCCTTCGTCACGGGATGGGTGCTGCCAGCCGCGAATGGAAGGGGCCTCCGGGTGGGTAGAGGCATCGTACGCCAGAGGTCTATGCCTGTGGGCTCGCCGAACACGTCGTGCCGTTGTGATGGTGCTCCGAGCATGTGCTCCGAAGGCCGGAACGCCGAAAACGAGTCTGTTATCGGGGACCAGGACCGATCACGTTCATCATGGCGAGAGCAGGAACAGCATGATGCCGGGGGGGTGGAAGGGTTGAAAAAGGCAGGCATCAGCATGCTCGCGGGGTTGTTTATCATGGCGGGAGGGGGTGGAGGGGGGGGTGTTGGAGGTGTTGCGGCTGCCCTAGCGGAAGGAAGCCTCGTGGAGCCAACGTCGTCCGTTACGGTGCAGGACCTCCAGCGATACGATGGGTTTGAGGACTATGCTGCGCAGGGACAGCAAATGGAGAACAGCGATGTCGGATGTTTCGCGAACGAATGCAAGCGGGAAACGGCCTCCTGCTTCACGGACGGTAGCTGCTTGAAGGTGACTTTCGCCTTCACAAGTTTCCGTGCTGTGTATGAGAATCATATCACATTCTACGCTTTGCCAGCAGCTCTCGGCGTGGCTCATGTTGTCTGCTCATGTACGTGTGTATTTACTTTCATTCATGATACTCGTATCGAGATCGTAACAAGCTACCTTTAAAAAACCAAAACTGCTGCTTCTCTTGATTGAGCTGGCTCCTGGAATTATTTGACTTACAGCAGTACGTCCAATGATGGCGTTGGTTGTGTTCTTCAGGTGTGCTGTAGTTTGAACTGGTGTGATACCCCACAGCCCAGGTAACCGAGAACTCGCACGGGCAGCAGCGGCAGACCACGAGTATGATACCCCAGAGGGTAGAAGCAGTACATACGTACCAGGTATGTACCAGGTATGATCATACTGCTGCAGCACAGCAGTAGTAGCACAGCATCAGAAAAACTTGATGAACTCTTATCTCGAATTTGGGCGACAGCAGTACTTCCTTGTATATACAGCATTACTAGTAGAGGAGTGCAGCAGTCCCTGCCGTACTGGTATTATAGTCTGTAGAGGTACATACGCAGTACGTACGAGACACCTGCATGGCCAGAGAGCAACGCGCGGATTAACTACTACCAGGTACCTGGTATATTGATACTCGTACTATGAATTAATACCAGGTATTAATATCGATACTACCACTGCTGAAATGGTGTGCTGGTACAGCAGTAGTACTCGTACGGCGGGTGTGGCTCTGCATCTCGTACACACGAACAGCATTCATTACACACTATTAATAGAACGAAACGATTAGCACTGTTGTTCCCCTGTATCAAACGCGGAGAGGCAAGATCCTCACAACTACTGCCTATAGTATCATACCTGCGTACCTGGCACCTGCCACGGCAACACTGCTGTACATGTTTTTTTTTTTTTTTTTTGTGTAATCGGTATAGCAGTACTACTGCTGTATCTTTCTTGGTATATATAGTACGATCTACGAGTAGCCTACTACTACTGCGTGTACCATTCACCATTCATGTCTTGCGGCATCTCACACATACACACCAGCACACAGAGAGCAGAAGAGAGAAGAGAGAAGAGAGAAGAGAGGTGGAATGCCACACATTACCAGTACCAGGTGTGTGTGTTCTTCACATTTAACCGTTCTTTCTACCCGTCGACATCCAGCACAACCAGTGTCCGTGCCGGTACCTGATATTAATATGTATTAATATTATTAATGGTACCAGGTAGTTCATATTCAGAGTACGGTGGTTGCCAGATACCATAGGGCTAAATGATCCCTGTACACGGCAGCAGACGGTTACGATAACATACCGGTACGTATTATACATGCCAAGTGTACTCGTATGGCTAAACGATTAGCATGCATATCATCATCATGGTGTGTACATGTCCGAGGTCTCGGTACATTGCACCTCTGGTACATGCTCAGGATACACCCCCTTCCTACGATGCAAACGGGCTCCTTGGGCTGCTTGGTTTACCAGCCCTGCTCCACTCACCGGACGGCCAGTAGAGCAACCGAAAGCATTATTAATACTACTGCATATAGAAGTGCGGTCTTACCAGCCGTCTACTAATATAACTACAACTGTAACCGGCGTGTGTTTGTGTGTTCCTCACAGCAGTGTATCACAGCAGTACGCACGGGAAGTCCTGTTGAAGGCGTCCAATCACGCCGTAGCTCCCGTGTTGCTGTACTGCTACAGTTAATCATTGCCTATCCCAACATCCTGCAACCCGGGTTGCTCCATTGACCAATCGGTACTGCAGTAGTATCGGTCGTGTGTTTCCGTTGCTTTCCCCCACTGAAATGCCAAACTGACTATTTGGAACATTGGAACATCGTGAGATCCTGGGGAAAGCAGCAATGTGAGCGTTAACTTTATCTTTCGAAGAAACTTGCCGTGATCGGCGGCTGACGGCTTGTAGTCGGTGAGACTGGCGCGGTTTTACGTTATCGTATCGTCTCACATGAGTATTACAGTAATATTAATAGTACTGCTGTGCTGTGCCTGGTCTAATATTAGCAGCAGCTGCGGCGGTGAAAGTAGCACCACTTGTACGGGAGTCGAGGGTAAGAAAGCCAGGCTGAGATTTACTGAGATATACCACCAGATAAGTGAGAACTTTCCGGAGTCGCGAGACTGAAGTTTGTGTGGCACGCACCAGCAGTATGAACATACCCTATCATGTTCACGAAGGTATCTTGCCTGGACCAGCTTTCCTGTTTATTCCCAGGTGCCTGGCTGGTACTACACTACCAGGTATTCATTACGAACCGGTGTATGATGGGTGGCATGTGCTGTACCCGTGTGCTGTACCCGTAGCAGGTATTATTAATACCGGTATAATACCGGCACAATTGGTCAGATCGTCATGTCATCATGTCATGGTGCAATTGCTCACAGATGTCATTCGCGCCATCTCCGTTGGGGTGCTCGTGTCTTTTTTTGCTCTGGTGCCATCACATGGTATTTCAGCAGTAGACTGCTGCTTGCATTTCAGCAGTAGACTGCTGCTGGTATTTAGCAGTAGACTGCTGGTGGTATTTTAGCAGTAGACTGCTGCTGGTATTACAGCAGTAGACTGCTGTTGGTATTTCAGCAGTCGACTGCTGCTGGTAGTACAGCAGTAGAGTACTGCTGGTATTCAGCAGTAATTCGTGCGTATTGATTGCACCATGGTTTTGTACTGGCGTCCATAGCGATCAATATATCTATCTTTTCCTCGTGTGTTGCTCTCTTGGTCCGTCTGTATACCACTCATGTAATACAGAATTACAGCCAGTAGGATGATGCTGCCTTCCGTAATCTGTCGCTCCTGCTCTTCCATCTTTTGTACAGATTCCTTTGAGGCCTTATTATATACACTACCTGGTACTATTTTTCTATTTTTTATTGTACTGATTGATAAATAGTAATTGTAGTGTGTGTTCGCATTAAACCGTTCTTTGTACGAGTACCCGTCGGCAGTACGCATAGCCGGTCGCCCCGGTGGTTCAAGTGGTTAACCTCGAATTCTACTTGTTTGAGTCCTGGGTTCGAGCCCCAGGAGGGTCGGACTTTGACTTTATTTGCAAAAATAAAAAAAAGGGATTCAATTGTTGAGAGCGCCTTGCAGCGTGGGTAGGCACAATTCGATGCGAGTCGACGAGGGAAGAAAAGGCTGAAATCTTCTCGCGATAAAAATGAAGGCACGTACCGTAGCGGGAAGGGGGGAGAAGAGCCTGCTATGTGACCCCGGATCTGAGTTACGAGTTGGAAGGAGAGAGAGAAGATGTGCGAAGATAATGAATGGGAAGAAAAAAAAAAAAAAAAAAAAAAAAAAAAAATATCATACTGCACTGCTGTCCAGCGGTAAATATGCGTTCGTTGCGAGTATTGAATCTTACGTACCTCCAATACAGCCAGTACCCCTTTACTATTTACTACCAGGTATGTGCTATTACTAACTGCTGTAGGGTTTGCCGCAGGGCTGTGACCTGTGTTCGAAATGGCATCAAAAGTTTCGATATATGGAAGGATCGTTCGGTGTATATACTATCCAACGTGTTTGCCCTCCATCCATCCCCTGGCATCCCCGCTTTCTTGTTTGCAGATATCACACTGAAAGCATCAATCTATCAAATATCAAATATCGAAATTGTATATACCTGGTACGTATTTTTTTGTTCATCGGTATCGTGTCGACCTCGATTAAAAAATCGGTATCAATTTCAGATATGACACACGAGTATCGTGTTTCCGACCTGCAGCAAGCAGAACATACATCACATACCGTGTACAGCATACCAGCACAGCAGTATAAAATACATGTACAGGAGTCTACGCTGGTAGTACCCAGAAAGGAGGTTGGGTTGAAGCAACAGCAGTAAGTATCAATTAGGGTTGGTTGACATAAACGAGGCATGACAAAGTGGCTGTAGTATTAATATTAATAGGATTAATGTTTGCATTGATCTTACGGATGTCTGGCTAGGGTTAGGCTGGTAAACCCGAGTCAGAGAGGACACGAGGGAAACAGCACGGCACGGCGGTAGCTTGCCTTGCCGCAGAAAGAGACCAGAATAAGTCACTATTTTGCTGCTGAACTACCAAGGTACGAATGGATTATATATAGTCAGTCCCGTCCGTTTCGTCTCAGGCGATTTGGTGTGTGCATGACATTGTACGTCCTCGTTATTGGTACCAGGTAGTGCGTACCTGATACCTGGTATCTGGTACACAACAGCAGTCAGTCAGTCAGTCAGTCAGTCAGTCAGTCAGTCAGTCAGTCAGTCAGTCAGTCAGTCAGTCAGTAAAGTTGTGGCGGTGGTGGCAACCGACTGGATGGGTCTCCGATAATACAATTTGAACATACCTGGTACGTCATTTTATTCGTACATTTACGCGCTTATTTGCCATGGTTGATGCTACTAAGGGGCATCGAGAACAATGTTTCCAATCACGTTTTATTCTCCCTCAACTTTTGCTCACGTACTAAAATCCGAAGTAGACATTGAAAATTGAGGAGGACTAGTGCTGTGTATGGTGTATACCTGGTATGGTGTATATGGTGTATATTCGTGATAGCGAAGACAAGACGAAGTGATGCTGAGATTTTGAAAGAAATTTACCTGTTTGGTCAAACGGGTATGTATATATATTTTTGTGAAGTTTGAGGCCTGAATGGACTATACGAGCAGTGTAGTGTTGATAGTTGTGTTTCCGTTACCGCAGCGGTGTTGCGATGCACGCTATTATAGTTTATAATGGACGTTGAACCCTATCTGAGCTCTGAACTTCGAGATACCACGCGTGACATTTTTTTGCATAGTCAGGTCGCAGACCTGAACGACTGAGCGCAAACTTAACATGGGTATGCATGACACCACATCAAACTTTAACCCTGCTGCCACCATTTTTGGTCCTCTTGTTCGTCGGCTGTCTTGGCAACGTCAGGGTGTGACGTGCCTTGGGCGGTGCAAGGGAGAACAGGAGTGCGCGACGCGATGCTTCGCGCAGTACGGCAGCGGGAAGCTGGATTCGTGGCTCACGTGCACGCTAGAGGTTAGAATTTTTCATGCTGAAGTCTTGTACGTGCAGTATTAATAGTGTTGAGTGTAGTGAATTTACTGGTATACTATACCTGGTATTAATATGTACCTATTAATAGTAGGTGATAAATATGGCCTCTTGTGTCGTATACCGGCACGGGTATTCATCCACACTATTGATGCTACTCTTAATGTTTACCTGGTACCTGGTATACTTTAGAGACACTATTTAGTATGGAACCTCCTATATACGCGAAAAGGATATTACCCGACGAAACAGTAGTAGTCCCATGAAACACCTACCAATACAGGCGTGTAAAAAACAGTACCTGGTACCTGGTACCTGGTACTATTTAATAATAGCATTGCACTACTCTTCCACATATTACCCTTATTTTTGATATCAGAGTTGTAATGTGTATCTGGTACCTGGTATATTATTATCACTATCTTCAGTCAGAATGGTGCACGCCCTTCGGGCTCAGTAGTATGATATACCTGGTACCTGGTACAGCAGTACCAGGTATTACATATATTATCAATAAACTTTCAAAATGGGACTCTACTAATATTTGCAACAATGGCGGCCTTGCCAATACCATATGTACGAGGAATTCAACATGCCCGAGGGTAGGCACGTGAGGAAGCTGGTTGATTTTGGCGGTTGTCACGTGAAGCTCTCCGTGGTGCTTGTGTCTTGTTGGTGCTTTTGCCCCCGCCCCCCCGCCCCCGCGAGAGAGATAAGAGATAGGAGGGCATACCGCTGTAGTAACCGCTTGTACCAGTCGCAAAAGTGTCTTGTAGGGCATGGTACCGCGGAGTTTGTTGAGTGTTAGTTTCACTCCTCTACAAGAGCACCCGTAACTGCTGTATACTCTTATACTATTCTGGCTTACGTGGAACGCCCCTCATTAGGGGGTGGTATTTTTACAGCGGTGAAAGGGAGAGAGGGAGAGGCTAGGCAGAAGCTCGATTCCATTTGATGTATGCACAGCAAAAGGGCAGCTATTAGTAGATCAGATGGATGTATCCCTGATCTGTACGACCTAGCTCATCTTCTACTGCTGTCGCCGTGTGAGAACCTTACCATCCGAATGGTATCACACGTTTTTCCTGGGTTGCCTGGAAGGCGACTATTTAGATAGCTTGGACTGCGACCTGTGATTTGTAAATATACTGGCACGGCAGTATCCCGTCCTCCCGTTGATTTGGTGCCTTTCGGTGCTTAGGGTCGTGATTGCGTGTGTTTTGGCGCGCTCTCTTGTTATTTTCTGCTCGTCGATGCAGGATCACAGCTGCGTTAAGATCCCGAAAGACATGGACTTTTCTGTGATCAACAAGGATCCGCCGCACATCGTAAAGGGTTTCGACGCGAAACAACTGCAGGGGACGTGGTATAAGGTACGCCGTGTTGCGTGTTTGATATTTTTGTTGCTGTTACTTTTTGTTCATGTGGTTTTCTTCCTGTTCCTGTAGTTGTTATTCGTCTTGTCCCGGGTTTTTTTGTCTTTTTTTTTGTCCCTTGTTATTATTTATGTTTTTGTTCTTGTGTATTAGCCCCTTTAGAACCGCAGTCCCGTTTTGGGGACAAACCACTCAATTTTCAAGTAGTGTGTCCCCCAAACGGGACTGCGGTCCTAAAGGGGTTAAGTGTGATTTTATTACCTTTTTTATTTTCTTCTCTTTTGCACAACAATAACAATGGTGCGAAACACCCGCGTTGCTGGAGCGAGCCGACTGCAGACAGCAGTGTTGCCTGTCCTCCCTTCATTGCTAGCTTTTTCTCGGTTCCTTCTTTCGTTGAGGTTTCCTCCCCTCTCCTAGATAGAAGCTAAAACCTCGCTCCATACTTTCCTTTTTCGTTCATTTATGCGCTCACTGACCTAACTGTCCTGTTTCCTTTGCCCTGACTGTCTTGTGCCCTGTTTGTCCTGTTTGTGTCCTGTTTGTTTGTCCTGTTTGTGGTGTTGATTTTATTCCAGGTGATGGGGGTGAACAAGAAATACGACTGCTTCGATTGCCAAAAAAATACCTTCTCCGTCGCCCAGGTGCGCTAAACATATCACGTCATACATGCGTCAAATGGCTAGCAATAACGAGTTGCTCGCACTTCACACTCGCGTCTGTGTGGGTGTCTCCACCAATATACCTCCAACTCACCAAATGGTTGGAAGGAGTCACACCGTGACGTACTGCTTACATTGATACTTGGACCGATAGTGCTGGAGGATATCTATTTATTAACCCCTTTAGAACCGCAGTCCCGTTTTGGGGATAAACTACTTGAAATTTGACTGGTTTGTCCCCAGAACGGGAATGTGGTTCTAAAAGGGTTAACTATTAATAATCCTATTCGACACACGATTGTTCGATTTATTTTGGACTAGCTGGAAGAAGGTGCTTACTACACTATCGTAGAGTTGAAAAATACAAGTAAAAACCGCACCCGAGGTCATTAGCTTCCCTTCACCCTCAGCCTGGCCTTAGTTAGCTAAATGTGTGAGGGCAATAGTGTATTAGTTGTGTGGGGTTCTCGTCTTGTTGTTGCAGTGGACCTGTACTGCAGTAGATATCAGTAGAGTATACGCACCTCTTGGATCTATTTTGAGTTGGACGCGT
This sequence comes from Nereocystis luetkeana, assembly GCA_031213475.1. Lineage (NCBI taxonomy): Eukaryota > Phaeophyceae > Laminariales > Laminariaceae > Nereocystis > Nereocystis luetkeana. The sequence continues at coordinate 249,105 of JARUPZ010000015.1, forward strand.
CACGAATGTGTACCTCGTGAATGCCAGTAAACGCCTCGCGAGGAGCCTATGAAAACCTCATGAAAGGTCGCATCGCAAGCTCAAAATTCCTCACTTCAAATCGCCACACTTGCTATTCGTAGGTGGGGGACGCATCGCCAGCGGTGGGGGAGGAAGGGGGGGGCGGCAGCACGGGCCAAGTCGCCGACATCAAGGTGAACTTCAGGCTGGCAAAACCCGACTCCGATGATTTCTGGGAGAACACCATCACCGAGCGCTTACAGGTGCGACCGACCAAGCAAGCGAAAATAGTCGTTGGCGAAGGGGGGAGGGGGGCGGGCGGGGGCGAGGGTAGCTAAACATGCAGGCAGGGGATGGGGGAGGGGGGTGTACAGGACAAGTCGATGTAGGCAAGTCCGTGTAGGTAGGTAAGTGGGAGGGTGTCCTCATTGTCAGGGTTACGTGGATGAAAGTGACGGGAATGGTACGTATGAACGTTTAGGCGGGGGGAAGGGGGGGGGGGGGGGGGGGGGAGGGGGGGGGGGGGGGGGGGAGGGGGGGGGGGGGGGAGGGGGTATTCAAATCTCGACGGCGGGAGAGCATTGAACGAGAGGAGGCTGCGACTGGGGTGGGGTGGTTTGTAGTATTTTTTGGAAGACGGACGTGAAATGGGGAAAGGAGAGGCTGGGCTCGAGATGAAGCTTGCCTGAAGAAACGTGCCTGCTGTATGTATATTATACTGTTGTACCTGGTATGCAGGGATTCCTGCTAGCACCCTGCCTGAGTAGTTTTTTTAGTTAAGAACCGTTGAGAATGAGCATTCCAAGCCCAAGGACCTGCCCTTATTTTTGCGGACAGAGGGTTCTGTCATACTATCACACTCAGCATGCTGCTAGGGTATGGCACGGCGAGAGGGAAAGGCCAGGGCGACATGTAGTAGGAAACTCAAACCGTGGGCTTGCCGGTGGTCGTAAGTTCGCGGCCTCCCCGCTCGAGCGTTTTGGAACGCCATCTGTTGTCTTACGGAAGATACCTACATCTGTTGTGCGATAGGTGGTCCTGAGTGCAGACATTAAACGTGCTGTTGGGGGCAGGTGTCACACGTACTTGACGTATCATCGGGACCGTTCGATTTCGATCAGTGCGTGTTGTTGTTTTCACGCAGTCAATGGTGTTGTCCTCAGACTTTCTATTCCGGTACGAAGCAGCTGTCTGGTGTCATTACAGTATTAATAAATGCAATGCCGGGGATTATTCCGGTGGGTCTTGCCTTTCGCTCGACCCCCCATTCCGTTCGCAGTTTTTTCCTTGCTTTTTCGTTTTGCTGTGAGCGTGGCTCTATCAGCTCCCTCCCGTGTTTGTTTTCCGCGTCTCTGCCAGTATGTTCTAGGTAACTATTCCATGCTCGTATTTTTGTTTTTCCGCCAGGTGGACCCGTCAGGCTCACCTCGAACGTTTCACACCGACGGGAAGCTGTTCGGTCTCTCCTTCAAGGAGAACTGGTGAGTAGGACGGAAAAGACACGAAGGAAAAACGACCGCTGGTCGTCAGGTCTCGTATTTTTCTTTCCTCTTCCGTCCGCTCTCGAAGCATGAAGTATCACTGCAAAGAGGAGTTTCGACAAAATTTCCGATTTGACGGTACCGTTTTCGTTTGTGTATACCAAGGTACCAGGTATCAATTAACGCGATGCAAACCAACGCTGTAACAAAAAATAACAGGTACGTGACCGGGCAGTCGACCGATCCCGGAGCTGAGTTCGTGTTCGTCCAGTACAAGGGGCATACCCTCCAAGGAAGCTACGATGGCGGCTTCGTTTACGCCAGGAAGCCTTTCCTGCCCAGCGCGGCCTTGGCCAAGGTCTCAAGGGTTGCACGGGTAAGACCCTATTATTGGTATGATATGTTCTCAGTCGAGACTAGGGCTGTTTCCTATGCGGTTCGATTTCGAGCTTCAGATTTGTGTTTTTCGATCTCAAAAACGAATGACCCTGCTTACAGACATACGCCAATGGGAGAGCGAAGTATCTATAAAAAGTTTGAATTCCAAAGATACCCTCCAAAATGTTTAGAACACGCTTCCTACCGGCACGTTTAGAAAAAAAAAAAAGTTCCTAACTTTTGGAAAAGCCCGAAACAGCAAATCTGGGGCCGATGTTGGGCGAACATCGGCTTGAGAAAAACTCAGGCCGATCTTTGGTTCGAAGCGGCGAGATTCCGAGTCCTCGACAGACATCGATCAACAAAACCAACGATAGCGTCATGAATTCTGAACAGAGTGCGCTCGTTAGAGGCTCCGACCCACCCTAGGGTCACCGCCTTCACACCATGGCCGGTGTCATGTGGGGGGAGCTGACCAGGCGTATGATAAAGAACATTTGGAACAAAGCAGAAGTCAAGACTTCTCCATCCGTCTCGGATGGCAAAATAAATGTTTTTTTTTCAGGTTTGGGAGGATACCGTAGGACGCCGCCGGCAAGCTCTCGCCCCCTAGACCATGGATCCACCTGATATCTTCGAGGCCGTGATCTATATTCGTTGGCACCGCCAGATACCGAGCGGGTTGGCCGTGGGCTGAGTCTATGTCGGGATCGAGCGTCGATCGTCGCACGAGCTGGCTTCTATCACCGTGTTGACAATTTGCAAACAGAAGAAACAAACTGCGCCGCTGCAGCCGTTGGGGGAAAAAAAAAGGAAATATTTTTCTCTTTTTTTTCCCACGGCGGCGGTACGAGGAAATTTTCGGCTGTTCTTTGAAAGCAATATACTTGAAAAGGAAGTTTTGAACTTCGTGTTTCCATTGGCATAGGTCTCAGGCAGTCCAAATATGCAAAATCCGACCGGATTTTTTTCGTTTGAGAATCCGATGACCCGAGTCGTCGGATTTTGACCCAAGTCGTCGGAGTTTGGCCCGAAATCCGGCGACCTGGGTCATCAGATTTTCAAATCGAAAAATGGCATGCGCTACAAATTCAAGATGTTATCCATGACAGCAAACAGCAGCACCAGAACAATCGATGAGTTGGATGGTGACAGACAGAGCGGTATAGCGACGTTGCTTCGCGCCCGACGCGCGGGCGGCGGGCGGCCCAACCCTCCGTGGCCAGACTACAGTCGCCTGGCGCGGGCTCGGGCCTAGAGACTAAGAGAAACGCACTCGGCACGCACCTCTCCGTGGATACGTACGAGTACTCGAAGACAACACTGCTGTACATCAGCAGCAGGCTATCAGAATGGTGTTTCCGTTTTTTTTTTTTTTCACCTGGTAAAACGGCATTATTTAAGTTGGTATGTCGAGATATTCTATACCACAGGTACCTGGTGCTCTTTTACGTGTACGTACGTTGTGTTTGTCCTGCGCGCAGTTTCCGTTTGCTGCTGGTACTCTTTGTTGCTCAACTCCTTTTTGGACACCTGCCACCTGGTATCACATATATCCTCCGCGTTTTTTTGTTTTTTTCGCAACTCAACTCGATCGCTTTTCGTGGCGGTTTTAACGTTTTGACCGCCATGGCACCACTTATGTCAGATTTTATTCTTTGTCCAATCTTTCTCGTCAGGATGTTCTGGTGTCACTGCTTGTGTTGTATCATAGGGCCTGAGCCTATGTAGCCCGCCTTTTTTTTTCCAGCGGTTTTGGATTCGGTCCGCGCTTTTGTCTTAAGCGCTTTACAGTAGTTTCGCACAGAGATGCGCTTCTTTTTTTTTTTTCTTTCTCGGCGCTCGTTTTCTCGCCAACGGCGACGGCGCCAGAGTTTATTTAACAACAATGTTTTCGGAGAGCTCTGAATCGCTCTTTCTAATTCGTCTGGTACTTTTTGCCATCCCGTTCAGCCTTTACCCTCACAACGGCGGCGGTGCAGACGTTGCCAGTCAGATACCCTTCCGGCTTCCTGTATTCTGCCGTATATGCCTTGTTTGTGTACTACCCGCCGTGGCCTTGTCTCTTCTGAATAGAAACTCAAACTCCATCATCTGACAGACTCTCTCTCTCGTTCTTGTATGTACCAGATATCCCCTATCGAACAAGCCTTCCATATACATAAATATACAATCCCACCCCACAAGCCCCAGGTTTAAGACGTCCAATCGTACACCTGTTCGGCACTGGAATCCTTTCCGTTGTGCGAAGCCAAAGCGTTTTACGGTGTACTGGTATGCTCGAAAGACCGCGCTTAAACCTCAACTTTCATGTTTATATCCTCACCTGGTAACCGATTCTTTTTCGCCGCAGGAGCACGGCATTGACCCGGACGCCATGCTACCCATCGACAACACCTGCTCGATGCGACCTTCCCTCCCGCGAGCCGGGGACACGACGAAGATGAACGTCTTGGAACGGTAAGGGGGCAACAAAAGGGCGCCCGTAACTCGCGACTACTGCTGTGTCATGTGGAGCGTGTATGGTTGTTGGTATCTTGAGGCATGTACAGCGGTCGATAAAAGTTTAATTCCGCTGCTGCAGGGCACCTTGGTACGTACGTCGTGTGGTAGGCGCCGTGGCGCGGGACGACTCGTCTTTGGTACTACCATCCACGATTGCACCGTGGCCTATTTTTAGAGAAGAGGCGAGTAGAATCCCAGGACAAAAGAACTTTCAGCCTCGGCGCTAAGATTTGATACCACACGGCTCGTATCTGGCACTGCTGATGGCGGCAGGTCTAATCCGGATAGAAAAATCAACTCGTGAGTGGGAAGGTGTCTGGGGGGGTCTGAAGGGGTGTCTGGGCGGGTCTGGGGGCGGGGGGTTGCGGCGTGTACGCGCCTTGTCTCTCTGGCGGGGTTACGGAAGCTCGGTGTTTGTCCCAGAAACGAGCGAAGGAACAGAAGCCGTGCGTCGTCTCCGTCTGTTCTTGGGCATATTGTCCCAGATGGAGTCGTGTGCGTATGTGTGTTGGAGTGTTTTTGCTCTATTATGTTTCCCGCGAGGTAGAGTATGGCCCACCCAACCAACCCCCGTCATCTGCTGATGCACTGCGGATCCACCCAAGTTGTGTTAATTGTGCTGACCGATGTCCCACCATCCCCCTCTGACTTTCCCCTTCGCTACGTCGCTGTGATGCGCTGGTCATCGATCTGTATGCCTCCGAACGCCGCGACCTTTTCTCGCTTGCAGGTTCAAGTACGAGGCTTCGTTTGTTTACGACCTCATGGAGTGGGTGCACCCGGGGACGATTCACAAGTACGCCTCCGCGGACCAGAACAAGAACGGAGAATCGTCGCAGGCCGTCACGACGACTACCGTAGCAAACGCTAGATCGGGAGGGGTTTCCTCGTCTTTGAAGGCGGGGCCGCGAACGCCTCTCGGCGGGGACGACGGTTAACCTCCCCTTTTTGTTTGTTTTAAAGGGACGGAGATAGTAAGTTTACCCGAGTCAGGCACCCTTATCGTAGCCTGTGTTCTTAAGCGGCTATTATATGCTTTACGTGTCCGATCGACCGTTTGTTTCTGGGAGGCAAGAGTCGAGATTTGCGTGGCGTATGTGTTGGAACGGTCGTCGGATCAGTTGTGAGGACAACTCGAGATTTTGCAACTGCTGTGGGAAAACGGGAAAAAATTGCATTCTCCCGCGCACTACGAGGTACTTCCATATGTTGTAGCTTGTCCGCAAAAAAGGTTGATGCCATTCTGAATGGGTTGACTGTCGGTCGTTATCTTTGTCTTGAGGAGCAGTCGGGAGTGTCGTGGGAGTCGCGTGGATGCATTTGGGAATGCAAACGTTTCTACATGTACTGCTGTAGGATAGATCACGAACTACTGCTGTAGATCTAGATCACCTCTTTTCTCGCCCGTCGATGTGAGAGATTGCGCGGGATCTGATCTGTACAGTACAGATCATAGGCAGAAAACATGTGCTCTGCAGATCGTGCAGGGTACATATGGGTCCCACCCGGCCACATGAGCTGCTAGACCTTACAAGGTGGGGAATAGTTCTGCCCTGAGATATCTGTATCATGTGTATCCAATCGATGATCTGCCCAAGCTGTGCGGAAGTTTCCCAGCCGGCTGCGGTGGGTAGTGTTGTCGTCGGCGAACGCTGACAGTCTGCCGAGATGTTTGGGAGCTACGTGGCGCCGCTAAACGGTCGTTTTTGTGTGCCTTAGGAGCTTGTCTCGGTCACGGGCGGCACACGTCGTAGGCTAACGACTTTTTCATGCTATTGACGCGTTCGCAAGCCCCCAAGGTATGCCAAGAAGAGCTCCAGACGATGGGCCGACTAACTGTAGCAAGCTTGTTCAGGCACCTTCTTCCAGGAGGTGGGCAAATTTAAGCAAGTTTACTTGTGGCACATCAGTACGTTTGCGGTCGCTGTAGTTGCTACTCGTGCACGAACACCGGCAGGAGTTGCAGCAGCAGCAGCAGCAGCATCTGCATGGCATTTGCTTGTCGTTTCCGGGATTCTCGCGCTATGGACGCGTTCTGTTGAGAGGCTTCTTTTTCTTGTGGTTGTTTCTTTTGCACCCTGCTGAGAATACCTGCACGAGGCGGCGGTGGTGGCTGCTGACGACCAATCGCACGAGGTTTTCTGGATAACCCGGTGTTTTTGCTACCCCAAAGGAGCATGGGGTGGCCGTCGGCGAGGATGATGGTTGTGCTCGTCGTCTGATGCCCGCCATCGTCATGATGGTTTTGCTTTTCTGTCGTGTACCCCCCGTCACGAGGATGAAAATGATGCTTGTCCTAGGTGTGGTCGAAGCTCGACGTGTTGGGTCTACGGCGGCTGTGCGATTGACGCTGGTTTGCTAGACCGGCGAAGGCGTTCCTTGGTATTTTTGTTTGCTTGAATCGAGTTTGTTCGTTCGTTCGTTTGTGTGTGTGATTTTTTTCGGTTGTCACTTTCTTTGTGTAGTATTAGTAGTTCCTATTTTATTTTCGTGTCCCAACCATAGATTTTGCATGGAAGCTCTACCGCGCTTGGTCATCCGAGGTTGGAGGGAACGTTAAACATTACGCGTTTTAGAGTTCTCACAACTGGGGGGGAGGGAGGAGGGTGGCGGGGGGGGCGTGTGAAAGAAGCCCCACCCCGTTCTTACGCATTGTCAGTCTGTCTTTTGCAATAATAATAGGGGCAGCAGCTACAGCGAGTGATGGGAATGAGTGAAGGAATGGCGGTATTATATACGATTATTGATGATGTCGAGAGTCGTGGGTTGCGTGAACAGATTCGAAACGTCGCCCTCCGTTTTTCTTGGGGGCTCGTGCAAATGTAGTAGTAATAGCATGAAAAGGAGAAACTTAGAGTACATGTAGACCGTCATTGTTTTTTTTTCATCGGCTGTTTGGACATGTGTATGTGTTCCTTGTCGATGATGGCGTGGAATAATTCTTCTAGCATAGCACGTAGGGACTGTGGGAGGAGTAACTCATACCTGGTAGGGTAGAAAGTACGGCTACGTGCAGGTTTTCGACCAATTTATACACCAGGGGTACATACGAATACCCGTTTTGATGCGGTTTCACTCCATTTGTGGAAGATGCCGAAGGACGCGATACCAGCGGGGACAATAAAAAATATGAAGTAGTCGTAATGAAGGCAGTGCGGTTTTCGTCCCCCAATATATGAATGCCTCAAGTGCGCTTTTTTCTGACCAGGTTTACTACAACGTGAAAACGTGCCAACAATTGTTTGTGCGATGCACCGGCCTGCCCTGTTGCCGAAACCCGATAACGGTTTTTCCGCTGACGTTCTTTGTGCCTCAAACAAGTTATCTTCTTGTGACTTATACCGCCCGCTTGTTCATGAATACACCCGTCCTGGAACCATCCCTGTTGCTGCGTACCGACTACCGACGTATGTATGCCAAGGTCTAAGACTTATTAATAGTCCGTTTGGCTACTTCTAGTCAAAGGTAAAGGTTAACCAATCGCCCACCCCGTCTCAGTCTTGTATCACTCTCACCTCCTGGCAGCTGTAACGGACCGGATATATATACGGGTCGACGCTTGACACAAACACGCGGTTCCAATTTCTGGGGAACCCGATGCAGAAGTATTTTTCAGATTCTTGACATCATGAGGAAATAAATTCACTTTTCTTGAAAAAAAAAGAAGCGGTTCCGTAATGGACGTGGTATTCGAACTCACGACCAACGATCCATGCACCTCCGATAACGCCATTCGTTCAGGTCTTAGTTCGTTGGGCTACTGGTGATTGGTTATTAACCGATCGTCCTCCGTATGCAAGCCTTTTTCTCCCCCCATGCGACGGACCGGATAATTAATATACGGGTCGACGCTTGACACAAACACGCGGTTCCAATTTCTGGGGATCCAGAACTTCAGAAGTATTTTTCAGATTCTTGAAATGAGGGAATTCACTTTTTTATGCCCACAAACTCTTCTGCGGGTATGACCCGGAGTGAGTCCGTTGGTCTCGCCCGAAGACATGTCGTAGCTCTTGCCCCCTGTACACTCCCATGGCGAGCCTTGGTGAGGGCTTTGGCCTCGGTTCCACCCATCGGGTTGCCCGGTCCGGGGGGTCGTGCTGTTTCCGGGAGCTCCTCCAGCGAGGCAGCGTGGGCTGCGTGCCGACGTTGGTTTACCAACTTGCCCAACTTCTGTTGGACTTTGCGTGAGTTCGTGGTTATGGCGTCGTGTACTGCCAGCATGTCGGTCTCTGGGGGTCTTGGGGCCCTGGCCCCCTCTGCGCCTATTCCCCATTCTAACCAAAATTCGGGGACGATGCCCGCCATCGCTTCCTGTGACACCCCCCACGTATCCCTAATCTCCCCCAAGCTGTCTCTCAGCTGAGCAATGATGCTCGGTTCTGGGAGCCCCCTCTTAAACGTATCTCCTAACGGGCCTATAGGGTCTGCTGGACCTCCGGCAAGGTCCCCACCCTGCTCCCGATGGATGCGGACATTCTCCTTGCTTCTGTCGACGGCAGCCCTAACCCTCCCGCTCCCGTAGAAAGGCGTGCTTGGGCTTGCCGGTAAGGTTTGAGAGTCAGCCGACTACCCGGGCACCCCTCCTGGAAAAGCGGTTGTGCCTCCGCCGCTCCCGATAGTTCGAGGATTTTCTCGTACGCCCACTCGGCCGCGTTATCTGCTCTTTTACATGCTTCGAGGGACAACCCCGGGTCCAGAACCCTTTCGAGGCCACTCGGCCGTTGCTCAAGAGATTCGACGGTGATGAAGGCCGCCGCCTGTTTGTCGGGCATGTTAGCGAGGCAGCGCGCAAGGTGGTCCGCGCCCCCATCCCTCACGACCTCCATTGCTCGCCCCCGCACGTACTCTTCCGTGCCGATCGGGACACCCACCACCGTCACCCCTCCTTCGTTTGCAATGCGGACCTCAACGCTTTCAAGGAGCGAAATCTCTTTCATCGTCGGGGCTTGCCCTTTTGGTCATAGTGCCACTGTTTTGGCGGCGTTGACCACAATGCCGATGTCATCTACTGTAGCTCTCGTCGGAGGAAGGCAAATTATCTAATCGTGTTGGCCGTGATCCCTGTAAGGTCGAGAGAGACATCACCCATGTACCCGAAGGCTTCCACTCCTTCTCTCTTGAATTCCTGCCGGAATCGCTTCAGCCCCGGTCGTAACGCCAGGCAAACATGGCTGGTCCCATGGGGTCCTCTAGCTGGACACCGCTGGAGCAAGCGATCGTCATGATCTCTCCTGAGTCCATCCGGAAAAACACGTCGGCTGGGTTTTGTGCCGTAGCACTCGGCCACTAGAGGCGTGAACGCTGGCACGCATTTTACCACAGCCGTCATTTTTACGGTGTTGAAGTCGTTGGGGCAGTCCGTGAGAACAAGCAAGTGGTCCGTCTCGTGTAGCGTTCTAGCCTATAATCCCACATGCTCCACTCCTCCGGGTACGGCGACCCCAAACTGCCGCACCTCTCCGTTTACCTCCCCCAACTGCGGTCGCCACTGTCGCAGAGCCCCTGCGGTGATTAGCCTCCTCCATGTCATACCCACGCAGACCGGCCGGCACTATTATCCCAACGCAGTGAGGCTCGACTGCAGGAAGAGCAGTTCTGAGAGAGCGTTCCGGGAGTTGATGACGCCGAAGAACACCTCGGAGGTATACTCATCGTCAGGGCGCTACGGAGGGGCGTTTCCATCTTCCACCTCGGTGCCGCTCGCTAACACTGCGGCCACCGCCGCCGCGGATACGGCGGCATGGTCTTCGGGGAGAAACTTGGTCATCAATGTGTTCCACGTTTCCTCGTTCCCCGCTGATCGCGGTTCTGCCAGTAGGTTGGGTGCTGCCACTTTGACCCCTCCCGCGTGGCGACACGCCGACGACACTCGTTCAAGTTTCGCCTCTTCCGAAGCTTCTTGGGCGGTATCCCATTGTCTCAAGCCCTCTCTCCTGGTATAAGCTATCAGCCATGGGAGCAAGGGCACTATGCCCCCGCTCTCCACCAGCGCGAACCTCTGTCGCCTCGTTATCCGGCCGTCCGGTGAGTGCAGCAGGGATGGCATGAGGTACCATAACTCTATCGCCCGCAGGAGCGAGTTCGGTGTCGCCGAGTCCCGGTGCGGCCGGTGCTCCCCCATAGCGTGGTTGCGGATGCCAAGGGCGTAAGCACTCAAACGCGCATGTGCTCCTGCCTGCTGCGGCCGTACTGTCTTCCCGGTTGCGAAACGTCGCCCCAGGTCCTCCAAGGAAATGGCATCGAGTCGTGACCCTATGCCCAGGCTGGTTTGGTCCCATCTATACCAACCCCCCCGGCTGCGTAGGTCCTCGTCACCTATGGTCTTCCCTCCCATCCGTGCCGCCCGATTGCGAAGACCCGGGTTAACTTGGACCGCTGCCTCTAGTGCGTCCCGTCTGGGATGCCGAGCTCCGCAATCGGCGGCTGGATTGCGGAGTGGTGCCGGTGCCGTGCCTCTCTCTGAGGCCTCTACCACACAACGAGCGTGGAGCACGTGGCGCCCTTGCCCACATGGAAAACGTACCGCCCGGTGCCCTAGCTGAAGTGTTACACCGCAGACCCCGCTGGCCACTCCACCTGTGGTGTTGCCAATGAAGGCCCGGGGGTGCGTCCCGTTCCCTGTTCTCCCCCCCTGCGACCTGGGAGATCCTCCTGCCGCAGCCTCGCCGTTTGGTGTCTGATGCCCACTGTCGTTCTCTGCTCCTCTCTCTCTACGTATTTGGCTCGTTCCTCTCCCTACGCCTCTCTCCTCACCACTAGGTTGTGTTCCTCCGGTTTCCGCTTTTCCTCCACCTTCCGTATACTCCCCCCCCTCTCCGCTAGCTTCGCTCCTTGTACCCGTCCCCCAGCCTCTCCCGTGCTCTCGGTCCTTCTCTATCCCTCGGTCCGCTTTGCTCTCTCCGCTCCCCGCTCTCTCCACAGCCCCCCTGCCCCCCTTGTTCTCTCAGCTACTTGCACACCTCCCGCTCCTCCCTGTCCCGCCGTCCCCCCCGCTTCTCCTGCCCCCCCCGTCCTCCCTGTCCCCCTCTCCTCCCCCCGACCTACTAGCGGGGGCGCCGCCCTATCTCCTCCCGCCGTTTCCCCCGCTCCAGCCGCCCCCTCCATTTCCTCCGCTCCCCCAGCCCCTCCCACTCTCCCTGGCCTCCCTGTTCCACTTGCTCCCCCCCTTCCCCCCCCCTAGCCCCGTTCCCCTTTCTCCTTCCGTCAACCTTGCTCCCCGGCCCTCCCCACCCCCCTTGCCCCCCCGTGTTAGTTTACTCGTAGTGCAGCAGCATTGCTTTGCTTTACGTTGCAGGGAGTTGCACATATTGGTAGGCATTTGCCAAATTTGCGTTACATACAGCAGTATCGGGATGCATGTTATATCATGTCGTCGTGTTTGCACACCGACGCACTCCTCTGTCTGCTTGATCTCGTTCTAATATATTTATCCACAAGGAGTCCTTCCAATACCGACGTGCCTTCTGAGGGAAGGCTTCCGGCTTGTCTATCTGTCCATACCGTGTAATAAGGAACACCCCGCCCCCTCCCTCGCCAGCCAACAAGAATGCTGCACTATCCCTTCCCCCCGCTACCCCCTCTCTCGTCGCTCCCCTCTCTCCCTATGCTCCCCCCGCTTCCCGCTTCCCTCACCTCCCCCGTTCCCCCCACTCCCCTCGTTCCACCTGCCCCCCATTCTCCCCCCACTCCCCGGACTCCTCCCGCCACCCCCAGCCCGCCCGCCCCCCTCGCTCCCCCCCCCCCCCCACGGCCTGCTGATCAAGGTGGCGCACTACCTCTCTGCCTGGTGTTTCGCTCCGTACTAGTGTCCGCCCCTCTTCCTGCGCTGGCTGCTCGTGATCTCCCCCCAGATTCCCTCGGTCGATCTCTTCTATCCCTGGCGAACGCCCCCCCCCGCCCCCCCCCCCCCCTGTTTCTTGGAACTGTCACCTCGGGTGTTGTCGACGCGATCGCTGACCTTGCTCGAGGCGTTCCGGGCTGTTCTTCTGGTAGTGCATCCCTGTTTCCCTCGTTCTGGTGGTTTTCGAAGGAGCCCAGAGCTTCGTGTTCTTTCTCCAGCTGCCTTCTCAACATCGGATCGTTCTCAATCATCGACTTCGTTCTTCTCGGTAGGAGCGCCGCCTGCCCCGAAAAGGGCGGGGGCGCGATACCCTCCTCCAGCGTGTCTTGAACCCCGAGGGCCTATCTTGTGAGGCGCTCCTCCCACTCGGCGTCGAGGCCCGCCAAGTAATCTAGGACATCGGGCCCAATGTAGAGCCGTCGGTTTGGTATCCGGAGCAGGATATCCTGTGATCGGATCCCGAACGCGACGAACAGCGTGCGGTAACGGTTGACCGCCACTTCCCATTCCCTCGAGCGGAGGAAATCGAGGTTAACCTCTTGAGGCAGGCCCAGAGCATCAATGAACAGCGAGCACAGTAGGAACGAAGAGGTTGGGCTCCTCCCGTGGGCACATACCATGGGCTCGAAAGAGCTGTAGACGCCAGTTTTGAGATAACTAGCCGGCCCGCTCCTGGGACGTCTCGTTGGAGGAGGTCGGCGAATTGTACTGTGCTCCTTAGTGCCGCCCATCTTTGCCCTTTCTCCTTGGTTGGCAGGCCACTACTACTAGCAAGCTCTGCCGGGTGGGGAAGTCGTCTTCCCCCCGCCCACTCGCTGCTGCACGCGACGTAGGACCTCGGGTCTATATACCCTCTCGCGAGGCGACCCGCTCGTTCCTGCATGCAACTGGAGTGTACAAATCCTTCGTGGGGGCATTGGACGGATATCCGCCTTGAATGTCCCCTGACCCCGCAGTTAACTCTGCCAGAGCCAGTCCGCAGAACGTGCATCTTGTCTCTGCCTCTTCCCTCTCCCTCCTTCCTGTCTGTTGGCACTCCTCCTTCGAAATCGCTGACCGGTACGATCTTGCCATCTGCCCCCTTCGGAGTACACGCCACTCTGTCGCGCCGTCAAACGTTGGTGTGGCCTTGGCAGTATGTCTGTGAGGCGGAACGCTCTCTTACGGGGAGGTCCATTCCCTTTTCGGGGGGCTACCCCGAACCGGTCATCTCCCCTGTCGGAGTCCCCCTGTACGTTTTCCACGGCGCACTCCCTGTGGGCGAGCCACCCGTCGAAGACAAACCTGTCACGATCTGTAACTTGCTGCCCACAGGCCCCGCATGACGCTTCCAACTGTGATTGTTGAGGGGCCGTGCCACGCCAATCTCCCCAAATGCTCTCCTCCCCTCTTTCGGCCGCCCTCCGCGACAAATCGATCGTTTAGGTTGCGGTAGTGGACCACCTGTTGAGACGGAGCTCTGCTGCAACGACCCTGGCACCTGTGGCTCTCTCCTCCGCCGTGTCTGTCGGTCCGCCGAGGCCCTGGATCTGTTGGAGGAGCAGGTGCGGATACCCCTCTTGGTGCACCTCATGAAGAGCCGGATTCGAGCATGTGACCTGATATGTGACCGTGCGCACCCCGTTGATCCTGGCTCGGGGGATTGCGTCTTTAACGAAGCCAAGGGCACAACGGCGGTGCACCTCGCAGGAGACGGATATTTGCACAAAGACCCTCTCTTCCACCAAACCGTGGCAAATGCTGCTTATCACTCTCCCTCCCTTCCCGTCCCTTGTGGCCATGGTGGATGACCCTCCTCCTCCCCCAGTCGGCATCTCTCGTCGTCCGATCGCCGTTGCCTCTGTCAGAACCTCTTCGCTGTGCTGTTGGAGTGCTTTTCTGTCCGCTTGTGCGACTGTTACAGCGACTCCGCATACCGAGCAACGTAGGTCGGTCGCCGCTTTGACGCGGAGGGCGGCGTAGCAGGGCAGATGGAGTCGGTGGGGGCAGGTGCGGAGATGACCTAACGGGGTCGCCAAGGGTCTCGTATCACACACAGCAATATTCGGAGGGGTCCATTCGGGGCTGCCCATGTCTTGCGGGTGTCGATGACGCTGTCTGAGGTGGCGGCTGCGGCGACTCTGGCGTCGACGCTGGTTCCGAGCTCCTCCCCTCCGGCACCCCTCCGGGCGTCGTCGGTGGCGTCTTAGGAATCGGCAGTTGCGCCCATCTGGTCATTGACTGCGGTGATGATATGATCGCCAGTGCCGCCTCCGGTGTGAAGAGTGGCGTCCCTATCGAGAGGGGGGGGGGGGGCGTCGGTAACGGCTGCTGGGGCAATGCCACAGGTGGCGTCGGCGGTGGCCTTGCCGACTGTGATGTAGTCGGTAAAGGTTGTGGCGTCGCCGACGCTGGCGGTGCGTGTATCGACCTCCCCGATGGATTCAGCGGCGGTGGTCGGGGCCACCCTTTTTTGCGAAGACTGTCTTGGGCGCGGCTCGGGCTCCTCCGGCCGGGTTGTTGGACGTAACTGCGGCTGTGGGGGCATGGAAGGCCTTCCTCCGTTAGTGGGCTGAAAACCCGCTGGTGTGGGGGTCGGGGGGTGAATCCCGGTCGTATTAGGTGGCAACGAGCCCCAGGGGTAGATCGTGACAGGTACCATCAGTGTCGGGGGCGACGATGCCTTCGCCGTCGACGTCTCCAGTCCATCTTCTGCTGTCGGCTGTGCACCCGTTGGCGGACGAGCTCGACTCGACATCCCCGGCTGGGCCGACCATATCGGTGACCGTAGCTCTGGCAGCGTAGACGCCGTCTCCGCCGGCGACACCGAGGGCTCCCCGACCGGTCCTCTCGAACGCCCCAGAAGAAAGGTAGGCGTCGGAGCTGGCCCCAGCCTCGTTGCTGTCGGTGACGCTATGCCCCCCTGTTCTGGTTGAGGTGGAAAGGGTACCCCTGAGGAGGTTCCCGTCTGGGACGGTACTGGTCTAACCTGTGGTGCCGGCGGCGTAGATCGCCCCCCCTCTTGTTGCGGAGGAGCGGTGTCGGATGATTGCCTCTTGGCTCGCTCGCCCGTCCTAGCAGCTGCCCGGGTGCGTGCCCTCGTCCTCGTAGAGATGCGTCCTTCCGTGAATGCTCCGTTCTCGGTGCGGTTGCGGTCACCCCCCTCCTCGACCGTCCCTCCTCTCCGGTGCGGTCTGCGAGTCTCCTGCCCCGCCTACCTCCTAACAGGGTCCACACCCATCGGAGTTTCATTGTTTCTGCGGTGCTGTTGTGCCGTGTTGCTGTGCTTTCTCCTTCGTACATAGAGCATATATTTCAATGGAAAGAAGTATATTAACTGGGGTATGTATACGTACCTACGGCATGCGGCGTTCGGGTTGTTTTCCTGAATGGAGCATGGAGCTCTTGGCATTTGCAAATCGCCATCTACGCCTTATTGTTCGGACCGTCTGTTGCGTCCTATTATTGTAGTTTACGATAGAATGCCAGCGTTTCTCGTACTCGTATCCATACGAATGGTCAAGCGTAGCTTATTTCTCAAGAAAAATCGTACCCGGCAGCCAAAAAAAAACTTAGAAGACCAACAATGAAGACCAACGCACTTACTTCTGTACTGGTAATAGAATACTGCTACATGCTCCTTTTTTGATAACTACAATACACGACGACGCTCTTTCCCCCCAAACCTGCAACCTACTATTACGGGGGGCCATATTGAATAGGACCTATGGTTCACACCAAAAAGACTATATCTTTCGCTATTTTTTACTAGCAATATTTGGCCCTATTTAATATGTTCCCCTGGAGTACTTGCTGCCGTAGATTACGAACTGTACTAGACTTGAAGCACGAGTACGCACTTTCCACGCACTCTCTCGATACGTCGCGTTCTACGATAGAGGTAGCACATTTCCGCATTTGTTTTTCTGAATGACGGGGTTCCTTAACACCCAAAATCGTCGGGATGCCAATCTTGTTTCGAAACCAAAAGTTTTTTGTATACTTGGGACATGGGATTATTTCAATGGGATGCAATTTGATTTTTGCTGAAGTCAGTTTTAGGGTGAGGTATGGAGCTCCTTTTAACCCCTTTAGGACCGCAGTCCCGTTTTGGGGACAGACTACTTGGAATTTGAGTGGTTTGTCCCCGAAACGGGACTGCGGTTCTAAAAGGGTTAAGTGAGGAGCCCCAGAAAAAATAGTGTGAACCTCTATCGTAGAACGCCTGATACATACCTACATACCTACATTACGACGACGATAAGGGTTCACGAAGGACGACAGACAGTCAACCAACCGTGCTATCCGTCACTGTTGAGGTCGTGCCTGCGTTCGTTTCTTTGGTTCAGGATGCTGCGAGGTCTTCGAATAATGCGCAGCTGCATTTATTTATACCATCTCTTTTGTCTACGAGTACCAGGTACGTTTTTTTTTTGTTTACGAGGTGCATGTATGTAACGATCATCGGCGAAAGTTCTCCTTGTATGCCTTTTGTCGTCTTGGACTTTACTGCGGCGTCTTATTTGGTGTGGGTGTGCTCACGGGCGTCGAAGCCATCGCAACCTGCGCGATTCGACGGTAGCACAGCAGTAATATTATGTTTTGGTTTTATATTTCGAATATAAGGTACCCATAAGACTCGCAAGGACTCAGTCATTTCAGCCCCTCGTGCCCTTGAAACTCACGAGGACTCTGTGTTTCAGTTCGCAGTGACGTACGTTCGGACTCTGTACTCCAAACTTAAAAATGACTGCTATTCGCGAGTCGACGACTTAGTCCCGACGACTGGGCAATGGTACTCTGCCGACCTTTTCGTTTGCAGTACGAGTATGTAGTTATCGTGTCGCTGCTGCTATTTTTCCCTCCTACCCAAACTGCACCTGACCTCTGAAAGGTACAATAATAGTGATAGTATTTTAGATCTGCTGCTATTTTCTGCTGAACACACATAGATACATGTTGTTACTGTTCCTGGCCGACGTCTGCTCGAATGTACCTTTCATGGTTTGGCCGCTTTTCTATGCCAGCCCACTCCCTGAATTTTCCATACCTCCGTCCAACCTTGAACCTATGATAACACCTAGGGAACAGAAGGGCAACACTTCCCCTGCTCTACAATTCAGGTTTACACAGTCATTCATTTATTGACGAAAAATTGCTTAGAATGGGGTTAAGGCGCAGAAGAGGAACTGGTCCCGAACCCCCCAGAGGCAAAGATGCTGACTGCGCATGACGCCATAACCACGACCTCACGCAAAGCCCAACATAACTTGGGCAAGCTGGTAAACCAACATCGGTACGCAGCCCATGCTGCCTCGCTGGAGGAGCTCCTGGAATGAGCACGCCGACCCGGACCGGGCGACCCGATGGGGGGGGCCGAAACCAGAGCCCTCGCTAAGGCGCGCCATACGAGGCTACAGGGAGCAGGAGCCACGGCATGCCTTCGGGCGAGACCAACTGCCTCGCTCCGGGTCATAATCACAGAAGCGTTTGTGGGCATGGGAAGGTGGTTCATGGGGATGGAGGAACACGTGGTTGTGAGGTGCCCCTGCTGCGATGCAGTTGACATTGACACTCGCCACGCCCGCATCTGTTCCGAAGCAGGGGCGCAGGTAAATCAGCACCAACCGCTCGTTCACGCGACGTCCCGTACGTTGAAGCGGCCAGGAATTCGATACCAAGTGGAGAGCGGCGAACCGTTTACCGGAGACCGAAATCTGCGGATGGACATTGTGGGCTGGAGAGGAGGTCCACGGGACGCCCCTAACTGGAAGTATAGGAGAAGTCTATCCTGCTGGACGTCATCCGTGCTGACCCTTAAGCGCAGATGCACCTGCGAGGAGGCAGTGTTGATGACGATGGATCAGCAAGCGCCAATACTACGCTCGTCGGGGACATGTGTCTTCTGACGAACGGAGTCACACACTTGCCACTTTAGCAGTGGAAAGCTTTGGGCGTCTCGGGGTAGAGGACAGTAACTTCGTCGACTAGCTGGCAGCTAGTGTCGTGGGGGGGAGGGATGGTGGGTCGATGGGAAGGAAAGGATTGGTGAACGCCGACTCCAAAATCGTCTCGGTGACTACACAGGTCGCCATTTTGAGGAGGGTATCTCGGTTCAGACTCCACCTTAGGGGTCGTCAGGAATCGAGAAGGAGCAGGGGGTGGGGGGTATGACAGACCCACACCGGTGGCGTGGGGATGGAGCTTAGATGCGGCTTAGGATTTCATAATATAAAGTGACGAGCACATATTGAGGGAGCAAAGACAACACATAGAGTATCGTAGATACAATAATAGAGGGAAGTAGGCATATAAAGTACATATACCTTGAGTATATATTTCCTTAGTTTCCGTGGATTTCTTCTTTCAGGAATGCTCGGAGTGATCAACGTTAAAAAAGCTCATGCTGCACATTGTCGGGTGGCAAGCATAATAATAAGAAGGAAATATTGCCACTTTCCGATATCCGGTAGGTGGCGGGGCGGAAAATGTTCACAGCAGTCTTCACAGTCTTCTTAGCGGGAGACCGTCAACCATCGCCCCCATCGTACATATTTTCACACTATTCGCGGATGCAAACCAATAATAACACGCCCGCGCAATGGAGTAATACTCGACAAGGCAACTTTAGGCGACTGTGCACTGAATCAACAATGAAAAGTGTTCGCAATGGTCATTTTGTCATAGAACACTATCGTCCTCCCAACTTCATTCTTCGTGGCACTGATATAAGGAGAAAAAACAGGAGAAACAAGGCCGGGTACCCGGGGGCTCGGTCGTCAAAATGGCATTACCCGGCGGGTAGGGGAGGGTCCGAGATCCAAAAATTGGCGGGTACCCGTTTGTGGCGGGTATTCACAGGGTCCAACCTCTACACGGGAGACACCTGCCTCTTGCTCTTGGTTCGAGTCACCTGCGAGCACGAGAGCAAGATGCTCACCATTTCCCCGGCAAACCGTGTTCGAACAGTATCTATTTTATGAGTGCACCCCCGCGAGCACGCCCGGAACAGGAAATGAATGGTCGCTTGACTAGCTGGAGGGAAGCCTCCTAAACGCTACATACATAAAAGAAGCGGTATCAGGCAGTCACTGGGATATCAATTTACATACTTAGCCCGATAGACACTGGGATATCAATTTACATACTTAGCCCGATAGACTGGGTAAGACATCGTATTCAGGTATTTACAGCAGTTTGCGAGAGCAATATCCAGGCAATATTCATGCATATATGATGTTAGGCAAGGACGTTATCCGACTCACAGCCTCCACGATCGAGTTCCACCCCACCTAGAACGTGGTTTTTCGCTCTAAACCGGGCAACAACCCGGTCAGAGGTACGTCAATGCCATCGCATGCCATGAGGATGCCCAGCGGCCCTGTTACGTCACACGTAATCCTTCGAGGAATTAAGCACCAAATAAAAGTATGTGGTATGGTACGTTGGCGGTATGGTACGCTGGCGGTATGGTACGATGGTACGGTGTCGCGGATATATTATATGTCTATAAATTTGGATATTTAGTAGTGGTATGGTATGTTTCATTCAGTATATAAGGTCCGTAGGGGTCGAATATGTCGTGCAAATATAATCTGTAACGACCTTACAGGCCGACCGTTGGAAAGTGCGCGAAAACAAGCCACGCAGATAGACAGACAAACTGGCAGACAGACAGACAGACAGACAGACAGACAGGCAGATTTGCATTTACCAAAACAGAGACTCAGTTCTACAAACTGAGAATTACCGCAGCTGACACTCAGTTTTACAAACTGAGAACAATATGTGAAACAGATCGTATGCCCCAGACACGAGAAACAGTACATGCAGCGATATCGCGCCGATTGGCAACCATTCGATCAGCAACTGTTCACAAGGACAGCTCGATGGGAAACCAATATACTTCGAGGATATCCTCGACCTGACAAGAATCGTTCACCGCGCTTCAAGTTCCGCGAGGGCTCTAGGCAAAGAGGTCGCAAGGGCTGAGAATGTATCTTTTATTTGCTTAGGACCATCAATCCGTAGAAACACTTTCTCAAAGTATTTTTGAGAACCACACGGGCCCCATGCTCCCACTTGGCTCTCATCCCACACCTCGACCTGAGTCCTCCCAGCTGAACCGAGATGAATATTATAACTGGCCGCCGGCAGGACATACAAACTCTCTGATCCCACGCTGACAGCCGCACACCTCAGGCAAAATCGACAAACCGAAACCCATACCCCAAGATGCTTGCTCCCAGACTCTAAGAACACTCACTGCCGAAACTACAGCTAATAAAAGCGACCTAAAGAATTCGAGGTACCAATCAACGTGCAGCATCCATCCTGTTATTTGCTTCACTTCGCGCAGCTCTTCTCTTCACACGGTACGAGCATCAGTATGTATTCAGAACCCCTCACGTAATCCACTCAACCTTTTTCGCCTTGCAAGCGGCACGATCATCGCCAAGCATCGTCTAGCACCTTGTGCACTTTCCACCCAGACCAGTGCTACGGTCCAAGAGACGGATCGCACTGTTCAGCCAACATAGCCCTCACTCGCGGGTCCCCTCCACTCTCAAACTACCCAATATCGTTGACTCCGGACGGAGCTTTCAAGACATTCGCTATACTCGTAACATATACTCGTACCCGATGTGTGGCGTTGTGTATATTACTGCCGTGTATCGGACTTTGTTTACACTTTTTGTTTAAACCGGAGTGGTGGGTGTTGGAGCCCCCTATTTGAGGAATCTCACTAAAAAATGTGTGCTATCCCTATTGTAACTCGATACACCACCAGCTATTATTGCAGGCAACTACTGTACGTTATTTCACCACCATCAGCATAAGCCTGCGCTGCCACCTGCCAAGGGTGCACCGACACTGCACCCGAATACAGCCGCCCACCATCAATCCGCGCCTTTCGCCATTGGCTACTGGGGTGTCTTGCATCTCTCCTTTCCAGGGGGCTCGTCAAACCGAATGTCGACTGGTTTGTTTTGCCTCGAGTGTCGTCTCGGCCTACTCGAAGTCCCCGAGAGGGAAGAGACGGTATACGCCTTCTGCAGTTGTACCCATAACCTTTTCCCGCCACTGAGCAATAAGGTGGATGTAGCCCGAATATACTTTCTGGCAGCGGAAGGCATCTTGATCCCCTCTGTGCGACTTGCCATTGAGCGACGAGGCTAGCATGACCTCGGAGGATGCCGAGGCAAGCCCGGCCACGATCGCTCTAGTCCCTGTGTCCTGTTTTCATAATTTGGTGGAAGCATCGATGGTGGGGGTTGGGGGGGGGGGGGGGGGGGGGGGGGGGGGTGGCGCCAAGTTTGCGTTGGTGTCCAACACTTACTGCAGCTAACTAATAGTCAAAACCCGATACCTGTACTACCTTTTTTAGTGGAATATTGGCCAACCGGAATACACAAAGTCCGGCAACGACATATCATTACTTAAACGTAACGTTGACGTTAACGCGAGGAGTTGGTCGTACATGCTATAACTCTGGTCAGACACAGAAATGCAGTTGCAGTGCGAATCTGAACGTATCGGCGCCAGGCCAGTCGTTGAGAGAGCAGTCTCGGCAGTGGCCCATTTGGTTTTGGTCTTGCCGTGATCTGTGGAACTCACCGTACACGTCTGCCTGGAAGTGTAATATCCCTGAATTGGCCTTGCCAAACGACACCTATCAACATTTTGTTCTGGTTTTCCATCGCGTCATGCATATACGTTCTAAACGAGCTACAAGAAACGTACCCCGTGAGGACTAGCTTCCACCCGATTGAGATCCGAACAATCGACCGCCCATATTTTGTGCCTTGTAGTTTTGTCCCGAGATACTTCAGCCCTTTCATCTCTGGTTGACTTTGCGTCGAATTGCGCCCACCCACGCTAGCCTCTCTTAGCAGCATCATGCTGGTAGCCAAGGGCAAATGAAGTGCATGGAGTAAATGGGGTACTGACCGTGATCTTGGAGGTGAAGGTGTGAATCCTGTTGTCGAGCGCAGCCGGGTAGTCTCGTTGTACCATCTTAAGCAACTCCGCACCAGTTGATTTGGCCTGCCACGGCGATGTGAAGTAAGTGGTGATGAAGAACGTGTCTTATCAGGAGGGGTACACTGACGATTTGAAATATGAATGCGTTCGCCATCCGACAATGTGTTATCAAGAGCACGAAGAGCAATCATGAGCATTCTCCGAGAGAAGGACATAACTGAGGAGAACAAGAAACTTAAAATGTTTTTTGTTCTAGGATTCGATGTTTTATGCGAATGGGTACAGAGGGGGGGGTTACATACACTCGTTTGTCTTTTTAGGAAGCAACAAAATTGCGTTTCACGACAGGTAACAAGGCGGCCTTCTACGAGGGGAAACCCATTCGCCTGTTAGGCGCGTCTGCGTGTTCATCGGTACTATTCATAGCAGGTTTCAAGACGGTTTATTTTCATTGATCGGTTTTGGACGACACATCAGCTACTAGGAGGTACGCCGAGATTCCTCGGAACGCTTGAGTGCGTCACCGTCCATGGGGTAACTTCCATGTGTGGAGCGCTTGACGGATATCGTATGGGGACAAGTCTACGGAGCAAGAAATCAAGTTATCTTTGGTAATTTTCGTATGGAATACTGCAGTAAAGTTGAATGTACACGGAGCGCAAACGTTGAAGCAATCTTACCCCTTCTCCGTAAGTGCCCGAAGTCCCGGTGATTAAATCGGTGTTGATGAAAACCTGGTGCACCCCGTATCCAAGCGCAATCCTTTGTTGTTCGATAATAACTTTCACCTGACACAACACGGCAGACAAACACCAGATATGTACAGAAAACGTGGTGATGCTGCTTTGCAGATGCCGCATGATGCTGTAAGGGAACAACGGCTGCTACGGTATTCAGGAGTATAACCGTTTCAGCTAAAACGTTCCTGGCTGACAGCGCACACGGCGGTAAGGCACAACGAGGGCATACATATAGTAGCATGTATCGGAAGAGAGGGCGTCTCCTGAGCACGGAATGCATCAGGGAGACACATGCCTGTTTCCTCGTGGTGCCCCTAAGCTGCCGCACAAGGCAAACTCATCTCGTACACTGAGCACACTCAATACTCTATGCGTACTGCATGACACACTGTAGTACACAGCACCTCTTCATAGCATTCGGTCAGGTCTCCTGTTGACTCCTCCGTCCGCCACTGTACCGCGATGAAATCTCCGAGTCTCCAATCCTGCGGAATCGGTCGGAAATAAATTCGGACAATGAGGGGCGCAAGACAGCTCACATAAAGGAAACGACATCACACTCCATAATAGGTCAGGTCATGATGACAAATAGTGGAGTGGGATTTTTACACGACTTCAACAAGTAAGTACGAAATATAAAAAAAAACATACCTGGTATATATATGTCATGCTTTGGCTGTAGCTATTATTACGAGAGAACTCGGGTTTTTATAGTCCGCTCTTGCCGTCTTTTTCCGCGAGGAAAACGTTTTGAGATCGCTATCATATGCTTTCCATCCGGGTTTCCGTCAGCCGTCCGGACGTACTACGAACAATGTTCCACGTACTTGATTGAACAGGCGATTTTTGTATGAGGCGCAACTTCACACTATTGTGTGTCTTTGGGGGTGTGCTGCTGCTGCTACTGCTGTTGTAACAACTGTTGTGGCCGTTACACTTCTGCCGCAGTCGCCGCGTCTCCGATTCGACCGAGCCCAGGCGCCGAGTTATCTTATTCTCAGCAAGGCCCCTCGCTTACCATCCGCAGGGGACGCTGCGAAGAGTCTGGCAACGATCGTTGGACGTTGCCACGGCAAACACATTCACAAACAAACTCCACCTCCGTTCACCCGCAACGCTCTCGAATGCTCGCGAAAAAGAGAAATATAGCAAGAAGATATGGCAGGGACTCTAAAGCATAGGTTGGGACCGGCTCGGAACCTATGGGTGGCTGCGCAGTCGGCTTCCGCGTTGCATTGTGAACAAGTCCGTCGGATGCCATGTTTAATTCGTACACGAAATGGCACGATGTCTATCGAAAAGAATGTGGGGGTTTCCTCCCAACTATAAAGCATGCCATGCATGAAACCGTCGGTTTATTTTGCGTAACCGTCAAGTTGGCTTCGCGCGATATTTCTGGGTGGTCGTGTGGGGTGTGTGGGTGGCGTGTGGATTGCGGGGTTTGCCTATTGTTGCAGCCGTGAAGAGAGGTTTCCACTGTGCACACGGCGGGAGACCCCTCATTGTTCCTCCTTTTCTAGTGTGGTTAACTGCACCGAGCTGCCCCAACCCCGGAGGATTGCCAAGGCCCAAGGCACGGGCTCGGCGCCACGAGGTTGCGGACGCAAGATACACGTACGTGAACGTACCACGTATAACACTCGTAAATGAAATCAGTAGCGTATTGGAACCAGATCCCGATGTTTTCGGTCTCGTGACCAAACAAAAGTAGCTCTACAGACTACAACGAACGGCAATCGGGCTACACCAATTTACCACCGTACTCTCACCCTCTATCATCCACGAACGCACACAAGTTGACGACAGCGATAAATACCCTGCTGCGCGAGTTCCTAGCGACATTTATTTATACCATCTTTAAAAGTGGGGTACTCGATTGCCATTTTCAACATGAATTGCTCCCACTGATCACGCTTCTCAGAGTCGTATGCAGCACAGGAAAGGAATCTGAAGAAAGTCACAAGTTAGTAGTACCGTTCGACCCGCTGATACGTGTGGAATAGATGTATGATATAGTGGGGAGTTGGACGCGGTGGTGGTTGTTTTCTTAGGCTGATTCCAGCAAGAGGCGTAGTATTTAGCCTTCGGGCCGTAGTTCGATGACAATGTTGGTCAAGTCTCTAATTCTACTTCGGCAAATACATCAACTACGACCTTATCAACGAGGGGAAGCCATCGAAAAATGTTCCGTGTCGCTTATGGTCTGGACATCGGGAGATACATATATATACTAAAACAAATAACGGGAAACAACTTCAAAGACGAGGCACAACACTTGAGGGTATGCATTTTAATCGCCTTTTGGGAGAAAATCACTCTTCTAAAGAAGACAACGCCCAGCGCAAAGTGCGGCGTCGCTGGTTCGCATTGACCAAATAAGTCTCTTCACAACGTGGTGCGCACAGGTTATCATTGTACATTTGGCCTGTGTTTTGTGGGTGTCTCTCTGTCCATCGCTCACCACATGATATACCTTCTTACATAGAGAGGTCATCAAAGAAGCTGCCCCACGGGGTTTACTCTACATTTTCATGGCCGCGGTCGAATGACCATATACCCTCGCATCCCTACAATGTCGGGACGAAGCACATCGGGTAATCACCGACCAGGAAGGCAGACATTGCCTGCCGCAAGCCCGAAGCGTCGGAAGGTGTTGCGCGAGTCGCACGAAGGGGGGGTTGCATCCTACGAAGAACCGCCTGTGAGGCTGACGTGCACATGGATGCCAGCTTCAATGAGTTTGGGGGTCATTTGCTGCTTGCCTTAGTCCCTTGACCATGGACCACGCGTACCATTCCAGACGGAGCACTTGTTGCTATTCCTAACAAAGACATCTCCAACGGTTGGGCGCTCATTGCGTTGTTTCAATATATTTCAAACTTTGTTTTAGCTAATCTTACCCCATTATTCCTGTTTCGCCACCCGTGGCCACCATCTATCTCCTAGGATAGCGGTCGTTTTCTCGCTACTTCTCGGAGTATCAAACTGCTCCATATGACATAAAATATATTTTCCTCATCTCCTATAACACATCTCGTTCCTCCATGTATGTACGTTTGGCATTATTTCCCGACTAAATATGTGAGTTCTACTCTCTTATTGCTTTGCCATAGGGCACATTTGTGCATCTACTTCCTCGTCCTCCCGGCTACTGTTATGCCTCTTCCTTCTTTCGGGCAGTTCCAGGTCCCCTACACGAAATAGCAGTTTCAGCGTTTTCGCGACGTCCATTGGACCGTGCAAATAGATACGTTTCCATTCCCATCCCTTCCTTTAAGCCCCCGCACATCTCTGAGCGTTCCTCCGTTTTCTACCTGGTACTATTTTCCCTGCGTTAGCCTTTTCCTTATTTCTGTCCTTTCTTTTGCTTCTGTCGTGTACCTCCTAAATTCCTTTAACGACTGCGTTTCTTCATGTTTTCCTCCTATTTTCTCCCATACCTTCTCGACTACAATATTTCACCTTAGCTCGTGGTTTCATTCCTTCCCTTACCAACTATGGCAAGCAAAACTCTTTTTTGGCATGTTCCTTACTTTGTATTCAACTTTCTCACGTCTCCATTTATTTGTCTTAAGCGTGTGCACTCCCAGTTCTGTTCTAAGTGCTGTAATACTCGTCGTACTTAAGCATCGTTTTAATAGTAGTACATTTTCAGCTCCTGTTATCTGAATTGTTTCTAGCTCTTGTACGAGCTTCGATTTCTATTTCCATACGCATCCTGCGTATTCTAGCTTGGGTACCTATTACATACTACTATTCGATTAATCGGGATATATCTCCTAGTCCTAGGGTCAAGGCGCGAGTCTGTTTGGATCGCATTATTAATCTTGCCAGCATCTGCTTTACCCTTTCCTATTATAAACTTTGTCATGTGTGCATCCCAAGAGCAGTCGTTTAATATCTCTACGCCAAGGTACGAACTCTGGTCTACGATCGGTAGTTCGTCTTTTCCCCGCTTCCAATTGAATTTACTGTGTTCATCAAATCTTCGCTACATACGTAGAAGGAGGGGTGGGGGGGTGTACTCGATAGAAGAGATGTACTCGATCTCATGCATGGCCGTAGTCGTATGACCATAGACCCTCGCATCTCTACAGCCGGGACGGAGCATGTCGGGTTGCCACCAACCAGACAGACATTGCTTGCACCAAGCGGGAGCGTACCCTTTTGTTGCTTGACTGAGTCACATGAACATTGACCACAAATCCCCTTCGAAACGGACCACAGTGTTTACTCCTAATAGGGACACTTTCAACAGTTGGGCGTTGTGGATGTTGTTTCTATACAATACATAAGAGAACGTTTGTTCATCGCACCCCCGTTCTGTTTCGTCGCCTGACGCCACAATCTATCTCCTAGAATGACGTTAGTTTTCTCGCCGCTACCTACAGTATACCAAACTCTTTCATGTCACAGTCGTCTACTTCCTTTACCTCCGTTTGCAAAACATTGTGTTCCTCCTTGTACATTTAACATTCTCTTACTACTACTGTGTGTGAACTCTATTCTCTTATTGCTTTGCCATAATGGCACATCTGTGCATCTACTTGCTCTTCCTACCGGCTACTACTCTGGTATGCCTCTTTCTTCTCCCTGGCAGGTCCAGGTCTCCTACACCAAACGCAGTTGTAGTGTTTTCGCGATCGGGCCGTGCAAACGAGTTCCCATCCAACATCATTACTTTTCTCTAGTTTAAGAGATAAAGCTACAGTAGGCCGTCGGGTTGCTCGTCGGATTTAGCGATCATAGTTTCCGAAATCCGTTTTGGGGTGAGACATAGGGTTCCTCAACAGAGGAGCCACAGGGAAAACACAGGCCCACCCTAATCCATTATCGCGGTGTGCTCATCCGTCGTAACACGTGTCAATACCACGCTCTTCTGCTTTCGTTGCTTTCGTTATTGACGGGGGGCGAAGGCCAGACCTTTTGAGCATATCTCGAAGCGTGTCCAAGCACTCACTCAAAACGCCGCGTCTCCAGAAGGTACTGTAGGTGGTTACGGAGCGTCTCCAGAACGTACTGTAGGTGATTACCGATCGTGCGCAAACCGCTTGAAGGTTTGGATGTTGTAAGCTATCGTTTGAAAAGCAAATACTACATAGCTTCACATTAGGACTAGCCATTGACACACGGCTCCGACTCTCGCGCAACTGCTTATAGGCTAGGACGATTGTGCGCCACCTCTTCGAACGGTCGAACTTTGGGTGGTTTTTATACTTATCCTGATCAAGATACATCTTTCGTGTCTCCCTGGTATAAGATTTGCCACGCGCCCACCCCGAGCAAACACCACAAGCTTTTCCCGACACTCTCATGGTCGTGATCTCCCTTGCAGTACTACATGTCATCCTCGAGATCACATTGATCTAAACACGCTGCGAAGACGCTACCAGTACAACCTTTCGCCACTAAGTCAAACTTGACAAACACCCTCTGCTCGCCAAGCGCTATTTTTGGTGTACACGAAATAGGAAGACACAGGATTGACTCTGTTTTCAGTGTTGTTAATACGTACGAATCCTTTGTTTTTACAAATTTAGGTCATCTCCTAAAACAATACCAAAGCCACCCTATTTCAAGGCCTCAATAATAGACGAATTTCCGCCCATTAGCTCATAAAAAGTTTACTAGCGCGTTGTGAGTTTTGAAGCATCCTCACATACATACGGAGCCATTTTGATTTATGTTATTTCTTAGGTGAGTGGCATTATTGGTCCAATTGCCCTGTCTAGCACCTAAAACGTGATTGCCGCAGGAAACCTCACCCAACTCTTCAAAATACATACCGGTATACCGTTATACCGGTACATTTTCGAAAACTTGGGTGTAATGAGAAAAATTCGACGCCCGACCTGCGACCTTAAGAGCGCTTATCTTGGGCTTTGCCCCCTAGTTTGAGTTCAAGTCGGAGGCCTGGCCCTCTTCGTGTATTCCAGCTACTGCTGTTGTATGTTCATACTGTAGTCCGTCTATTTAATAAAACAAACATATGTACCCGTAAGGGGGTCACGGCGCAGGTGGTAAGACTATGTCGAGAAAGTACAATCCCGAGGTTCGAACAAAATACTTACCTCACGCTCTTAGACTTGGAAAAAGTGTGCGCATAAACCAGTCTACTTGATTCTTGCTCTTGTATGAGTGTGCGCATTAAACAGTCAGCGTACCTCTTGCCCCTGGGTTCCTGTAGTAGTGTGCGCACTACACAGTGTGCTTACCTCTTGCTCTTGGGATATTGTAATGTGCGTATCAAACAACTTACTTACCTTGCTCTTGTACTGGTGTGCGCATTAAACAGCTCACTTAACGTTTCGATCTTGCACTAACGTGCGCATTAAACCGCGTACGTACCTCTTGCTCTTGTACTAGTGTGCGAACAACACCCGCGAAGAAGGGATTCGGCCTGAGGTACTCCAGCGCGTCACGTTCCATTACACTTTTCCACATGCGGTCCATGACGATGACCTACAGCGGTAGCAGAAGCAGGTTTATTGGGTCGAAGGCAACATGCATGGATGTCTTAAGGTTCAGACTTGGTGGGCGTTTCCGCGTTTTTTCTCCGTTAGTTGGGGACAGTGCAATTCGCACGACTTGTTGCAGTCAGACGCGGTTAGATACTTACCGGCATGCAAATAAATATGAACACATATGTAGGAGACAGTGTTTGCACTCCACGCGTGCTACGGTAGAGATATAGAACACAGACATTTTATGAGACTCCTCGGTTTTGGAGCTCATACCTCACCCGAAAACAGAAGTGCGACTCACCCCAACAACAATCTCATGGCCTACGAAGAATAAGGTGAAACAAAAAAGGTATTCGAAGGAAAGGGTACTTGCTCATTTATTTGAGGAGTCCTGTTCGTCAGATCTAATGGGCCCTAAACGTGCTATTAATACTCCTATCCCCCATCGTAGCGCGGCTAAATTGAGCTGCATTTACCCGTCATTGCGGTGTGCAAATACCTGCCATCGCGGTGTGGATATACCTTCCTTTGCGGGTGTGCCTATATCGGACGTTGCGGTGTGCGTATACCTGACATTGTGGGTGTGCATACACCTGCCATTGATACGGCAATGTTACACATAATTCACTCAAGTCGCACCCGCCAACCTACTCGCTATCGATAGTGGACACATATTAGGCGCCATACCCGTGAACACAGCCATCAACACAATCGTGAACACAACTAACTGTGAACATGACCATGAACACGACCGGGAAAACAACCGCCAACAAACCCGTCAACACACCCGTCAACGTGGCCGTGCACGGAGTCGACCCCGCGGACGTTTACCACCGAAAACAACGAAACACCAGTATACATTGAAAACAACGAATACATGGCCAGATTTCCCAGGAAGCCGACAGCACACAACGCCGTACATGCTCAAACGTTTCGCTACATAGGCGTGCTGATACGGTTCAATGACAGGGTTCCGCCGTTGAGCCCACACATTTGTCACTGACGGCGCTACTCAACCATTGAAACCATTGCAACCATTGTATCAGAAGCGCCGCCCGCGAATTTTACGATAGTTGTCGTTAGGCAGCCAATAACAGCTCATGCGGCGGCGCATAGGGCTTACAGTAGCTTGCAATGCTGTTCGGAGTCGGTTGGGTTGTAGAGCGCTACGGCCTAGAAGAGCAGGTATTGAAATATTGAGCTCACGTGACGAGCCTTATAAAAATTAGGTGTAACCTCTATCGTGGCACGTATCTACTGCTGTACTTTCTGCAGCCTGCCTCCCATCGCTCGTTGCACTAACTCGTACCATGATCTAATTACGTCAAAGTATATGTAACGCCCAGCACTGTAGTTATTTACGGGGACTCAGGATATTTTATGTTCTCCCGACCAGCAACACAGCTAACACATCTTGGGGTGGCTTCATAGGGTCCCAGGGAATTAGTAGTGTGAAAGATGGTTCCGAAAGGAATTAATTTCCCCGTAATACTCTACTTTACCAGGATATTGACAATATAGTTGATCCCGTGGTGTGGTTGCCTGCCCTCAATCCCTAGCATGCTGCTCTGCAGCAGTACATACACGGCAATGGTTGGTTCTTTGAGCGGCGCAGGTTTCTGCCATGCGATGTGTGCGTGCTGGTCTGACCATCGGCAGAACGGATTGTTGTTCCCATATGGTGCACGAGCGATCGAACCAAGGCACTCTGCTCTGTCCCATAAGTAAACTACGTTATGGGGGGCAGATCGTATCTCGCCGATGGACGTGCCCATGGTGCTATAGTTTGGTTCGCTGGAAAGCGCTAGATATGTAGATGACCATACAAAAAAATAATCGGATTTATATTTGCTGAGAAATACCAGGTAGTGTGGTCAAAACTGTGTGTGTGTGTTTTTTTTTTGTTTTTTAATATTTCGGGGATATATTCGAGATTGTTTTGAGAATGTTGGAGTATGAACCCCCCCTGTCGACCACAACCGCGCCACAACGATGGACAATGACATCCAGACACCCCCAAGGGGTAAACGAGGTGCGGAACTACCAGTGGGCCGCCGATACGCCATGGCGGTGGAGATAGCGCTGTCCACCCCCCCCGGAAACTCACGGGCTTTTTTTTTTCGTCGTTTTTTAGCCCCCCGAAAAGGGGCAAAATACGGCCATTTTTGGGTCGACTGATCTTTTTTCGGCCGCTCATGCGTGCAGGGGGGTGCATGCAAAAAAAACACCGAGGACCTCAAAAAAATTACCGCCCACGGCATCGGACACGGTTAAGGGTCCGTGTAACCATAACGTAGTTTACCTATGGGACAGAGGAAGTATATATATGCATCACACTGATTCCTTGGATAAAAAAATACGTTGTGGTCAGAAGCAATAAAACATAATACCTACCCCGTGGGGCGTACGTGGCCCCGTGGTATACACTAGTATTTAGTATAGTACATAGCACGATTGATCGCCGCTACTTTGTGCTCGCCTGTGAGTGGGAATGCTCCTTGAAGTACTCGACGACATCGTCCTCTGTCGTCATTTTGTCGAGCAAATGGAACTCGTCGCCAGCAGAAAGAATGTTTACGAAGTTCTCGGCTGGTATCCGGCCATCCGTTGTCATCATCCGGAAGCGCTCCAAGTCCAAGATCCGGTTGTACCTACAGTATGAATCGCATTGGTTGGGGACATTGGTGGATGCCACTGGTTGATAACACTGATAGATTGATGCTGATGGCATTGATTGGTTGATGGAATTGCTTGATGACACTATTAATAGTTGATGGCATTGGGGTGTTTACGAAAAATTTAATTGGGTTGGTCTTCTTGTAGTTTTTTCCTTTATATGAGGAGTCCCAACCCAACATGCTGCGGGAAAAAGTGATCAAATCGTCGTTTTTATCGCAAGCATTTTTGCGCTTGTAACTATATGAGTTGGTTCGCAAACGGAGCTTGTAACTATATGAGTTGGTTCGCAAACGGAGCAGCTTTTGATTAGCTACCGCCTTCGAATTTATAGGTTTAATCAATCAGCTCCTCGTCTTGATCGGTTTCAAAATATTTTTATAGCCGCATAAATAGGGTGATCGCAAACATCCTATTGCTTGATGGTTGGTCGGTGATATTGGTTGATGATTATTGATGACTTGAGTTTTTGGTTCATGACATTGGATGACCGTATTGGTTGATAACAATAGTAGTTGATGGAATGGTTGATACGTGCTACGACAGTAGTTTATGTCAGTTGCTGATTGATGGTGTTGGTTGATTACGTTGGCTGATCAAATAAAATATACCAGGTAATATACAAGGCGCTTCGCTCCGCGGGCGCCCTACGCCGCCCGCTACGCTCGCTCAGGAAGGAAAAAAGTACATCAAATTATGCGAAGCGAACAGAGGTCCACGATTGAGTTTAGTTTTTTCAAGGATCGTAATTGCAAACCGGCGACTTAATAATGCCAAGAGTCCCGCCGCCATCCTTCAGGATAAAACAGCTCCGACGTCAGCTTGGATGCCACATATACGCTTCGCGTCGCGGATGTTGTACGTACGTACATACACCCCAGGTAGGGTACTACTGTCTGTACTTATTTTCTTATTTTGATATGCTCTATGTCTGTACTGTATGTACGAAGAAAGCGAAATCGCAGCACGGCACAGCAGCAAAATCAATGAAAATGAAACCGAAAACTCGGAAAGGAAAAATAATCCCCGTCCACTCTCGTGTAATATTTTTCTGCCTGATTGGAACACCTTACACCCGGTCGAAAATAAGAAAAGAAAAAATCGCACAGAAGAGCTTCTCTCTCAGCCTCGTACGCCACCCGCCCCCCTCGCGACCACCTCGCTACCGATTCGGTCCGGGTAAAGCTTTTATCACTCTCTGCCACAATCAGCCCCGTCGCCCGCCTCGCGTGAAGCCCGGTGCTCACCGTGGCCGTCGTTCGCCAGCTC
Source organism: Nereocystis luetkeana (assembly GCA_031213475.1). Taxonomy (NCBI): domain Eukaryota; class Phaeophyceae; order Laminariales; family Laminariaceae; genus Nereocystis; species Nereocystis luetkeana. The sequence goes on from JARUPZ010000015.1 coordinate 282,424, forward strand.
GATAGCGTTGGTGTTCAAACTGCACACCTTCCTCTTTCAACTTCAGCGTGGTCGCAAAAATAAGCACCGCTTGAATATTATCTTGCCGTCCCGAACGTCCTTTATAACTCGTACATACTCTATCTACAATCATAAATCGAAGCCAGACAAAGCCCGTTCATGCATCCCTCGTGTCTCGAGGCACATGCGACGCCTAGGCACGAAAGCGGCGACCGCGCTCCTTGCAACCCCCCCTCTACACGCCAGCACCCGTTGGCACCCGCAACGGTGCCGAGTCCTCCCGCGATGCCGTGCTCGGAGAACACGCACGCACACGAAACGAAAGAAGATAAAAAGGAAGAAAGGACCGAGAAAACAAAGAACTGCTGGAAAGGTCCGGCAAGTAATGAAAGGAGGCTATTATCTTGCCCTCCCGAACGACCTTTATAACTCGTACATACTCTATGAACAATCATAAATCGAAGCCAGACAAAACCCGTTCATGCATCCCTCGTGTCTCGAGGCACACGCGACGCCTAGGCACGAAAGCGGCGACCACGCTCCTTGCAACCCCCCTTCTACCCGCTAGCACCCGCTGGCACCCGCGACGGTGCCGGGTCCTCCCGCGACGCCGTGCTCGGAGAACACGCTCGCACACGAAACGAAAGGAGAAAAAAGGAAGAAAGGACCGAGAAAACAAAGAACTGCTGGAAAGGTCCGGCTAGTAATGAAAGGAGGCGGTTTGGAAGTGGGAGCTCTGAGAGGCCAGGGATGCACCAACCGAGCACGCTCAGGGGTTGTGATCTAAGTATGTAGTTCTCTATATATACACATACTTAAATTTACCCTTTTCCTAAAATCACTTGATCATAAGGACCTGCCTCACGCTCAGCGAATCTCCCACGTTTTTTTGTCGCTTCTACGATCTTTGCTTTCTTCGCGTCCTTTGCTTTCTTTGCGTGCTTGCTTCTCGTGCCACACTTTTTTTCCCGGAACAGTAGAAAAAAAATCTCGGAAAAAGAAACAAGTCGATTTTGTTTTTTCAGCGGTTTGTTTGGGAGGCTCTCTTTAGCTTTTTTTCTTTTTTTCACCGGCTGGTCGAAATTTCTTTTGCACTTTCAGTTTTTTTCCCCTTTTTTCTTCTTCCGTTTCGTGTGCGTGTGAGTAGTCGGAGCACGGCGACGCTGGCGAGCCCAGCGCCGTCGCGGGTGTCGGCGGATGCTGGCGGGTAGAGGGGGGGTTGCAAGGAGCGCGGTCGCGGTTTTTGTGGCTAGGGGTCGTGTGTGCCTCGAGACACAAGGGAAGCATGAATGGGCTCTGTTCTGCCTCCATCTCATCTGAAAAATTAGACTTAGTATGTACGAGCCCATAAGGGTCGTTCGGGATTGCAAGCTAATATTCAAGCGGTGCTTATTTTTGCGACCACGCTGAACTATACAAAGAGATGAACGCCCGTCACCATGGACATCGTCGAGCTGGCGAACGAGGGTCACGGTGAGCACCGGGCTTGACGCGGGGCGGGCGACGGGGATCACTGTGACAGAGAGGGAGGAAAGCTTTACGCCGACCGAATCGGTGGCGAGGTGGTCGAGACACGGGCGGGCGGCATACGAGGCTGAGAGACAAGCTCTGCTGTTCTTTTTTTTCTTTCTCTTCTTTGACTGGTGCAAGGTATTCCAGGGGCAGACAATTATTACATGAGAGGGGACGGGGATTTTTTTCTCTTCTTTTCGAATTTTTAATTTTTCGGTTTCAGTTTCATTGTTTTTGCGGTGCTGCTGCTGTGCCATGCTGTATGCTTTCTCGTTCGTACATACGTACCAGTACCAGCATGAAGAAGAAAGTCAGTACCCTACCTGGGGTATGTACGTACGTACGTACGTACGTACGTACGCACGGCATGTGACTCTTGGCATTATCAAGTCGCCAATTTGCAACTACAACATTCATCAAATATATATTCAATCATCGACCTTCTGTCCGCTTCGCCTACTTTTCCTTCCTGAGCGAGCGTAGCGGGCGGCGTAGGCCGTCCGCGGAGCGAAGCGCCTTGTATAATATATACATATTATATATTATACCAGGTATATATATATATATATATATATATATATGATGACACAGTTGTTGGTTCATGCCATTGGTTGAGGGCAATGGCCAACAACAGCAATTATACTTGAAACTAGGGCAGCGAGTCGGCTTACTACAAGCCGCCTAGTTATCCGTTGACTTACGGGGGGCCATAGTTAACAGGACCAAATATTGTTAGTAAAAATGTTTAAACATATAAGTTTTTATGTATACCATAGGTCCTGTTAACTATGTTCCCCCGTAATAAGTGTTACACTTAATGTAGTTGCGTGCAGAAAATTGCTGAATTCAGCGTTTGTGTATGTGGGTGGTGTGTTTGTGCCTCGGGTTGCCTATATTGCTATCAGGAAGTAAGTAACGTACGAACAAAAGTCAGTTGGTTGGCTCATTTCGCCACCTGACGAATCCATCAATTAACTAGCCTCGAAGTCCAGTAACCTCAGAGAGCCTTTTTACCAACAACAGTGGAGTAGTTCGTGGGGATATTTGAAAGTATCGGTTCATCCCGCTAACTACTGTACGTTGGTTGGTGTCACTGGTTGGTGATATTGGTTGCTAATATTAATTGACGACCGCATTTGATAATCAAGGTGACGACATAGATCGATTATGGACATTGGCTAAATTATTAATGAGATTAATGACGTTGCTTGACGAAATTGGTGGATGACATGGCTTGATGATACGGGTTGATGACAACAGTCGGTGCACGTTGATTGGTGCCATTGGTTTAGTATGACGTTGGTCTATTGGTTGTGCATGACGCTTGACTGTGTAACGAACATATATGTGCGCGTTTTGAACATAAAATCGTTATATCTATGTACCCCGGGCCCTTGCTGGCTCTCCATTCCGGAGGGGTGCAAGCTTCGTGGTTACGACACATATTAGACAGAAAAAAACATATCGCAAATGCAGTTAATATAACAGAAAAGGCAATGGCATGCTCATAATATACTGGACACGACGACCACAACATACATACTCAACCCCGCGAGCCAGATACACTGCATGATAAAACTGAACACATATCGGGGAAAAAAACAGCATATTATTTCGAGAAAACATGAACTTCATTCCATACGAGCACCTGGTAGGTTCGGCAGTTCTCACGAAAGACTGGTCATCCTATACACACTCGGAGTCGCTTCGAGCTATTTGAGGTAGCTGTAAAGCTGCAGCTGTATTATACCAGGCCCACGACGGTTTCAACGTTTACGCTGTGTCAGCGCCAGGAATACACTGTACCAGGTAACTGGTACCATATAGGGAAGCCTACCACTCACTGGCGAATGAGGACCAAGGACTTACATGCAGAGCTCCATGGCGTCCCAGTATATGCCAAACCCATGACGACTGTCTTCAAAGCCCACGTTTCTGCCAGGCACAATGCAGCGAACAGACCAAGTTTCGGGCATCGACGTAAAGTAAAAAAACATTATTTTCCATCTCAAATATCTGACAGTCATTTAGTAACCGTAGACACATTTGTTGGTGCACCGTTATCTTGAAAAGGAGCATCATGCCCTGGATGCCAGGAACCCGTTGGTGGAAAATACACATCAGATATCTGTTAACCAATACATATCGTGGGGGCATGAACGAGGGAGAAAAATGGATGCAAGTGCTTCATGACCCAGCAGGCGACTTATTATGTTATCAATGATTTACGGAGACCAACTCGTCACCAAACCTTGCAAATATCGGACATGAACTGAATTCACGTCATCAAAGTCTTCCGGGCAAGATCTACTCTTAGACTAGCACGTTCCTGTTGTATACGATCTAGCTCGTGCTGCCGGGTGACGGCTGAATAATCTGAACGATCTCCAGCAGAACATGTTCGGTCGGTCGGTCAACAGTCATAGCTCGGTCGGTATCGTGATCGATGGCCTGCCCTACGTAATCCTATTGAGCGACGCTTGGCTGATGATGTGTTCGTCCAGCAGTATATAGTCACATTGTCTTTCGAGTGTATCATTCTACGGCCCGGTTCTCTCTGTCAGGTTCAACGCGGGCATATCGCGCTAAAGATTATTCGCCGGCAGTGTAACAACGTAAGAGTAGATCTGTGACAATCCGAGCTTCTGGTCTCCTGCTTCTCAAGCCTCCGACATCGCCTTCAGTACAGGCCCTTCGCGGTATCAACTCATTCATGCATGTCAGCGCTGCATTTCGATACCAAATAAGCGCTAGGATAACGCAAACTTATCGCGGTATCGTCGCGTCTGGTTCATCAAGAATACAAGGTCAGCAGAGCATGAGGGCGGGAAAATTAGCACGAAGGTACAAAGACGCGTGCGACGGAAGGGACAGCCGATAGTTTTTCTGGGGCTCCTCCCTCTATACATACGCTAAATATCTCGAGCAAAAACCAGCATCTCCCATAAAATATCGAAAACTGTTGGCGAGATCCCCAGTAACAACGGCTGAGGAGCCCCCGACGGCGGGAAACGTTTGAGCTCAACATGTGCAATCTCTACTCTAACGTTTTCAGTAGCCCGCCTCCATAGCTCACCTTGAATTTTTAACGGGATATTCCACGAGCGTTCGGTCGAGCGCTTTGGCAATAAACAACCCATCCGAAATAAGAAACTTGTTGCCCCCGAGTTGCTCTCTGTCGGTTCAGCCGTGCACGCAACACGTTTGCTTCGAGTGATGGGTTTGTTTACGACGGATGTTGGCTGTTGTCATGCAAGCGAAACTTCGTCAGACCGGAAAGTTGGATGCCGTTGAGCAGATCTCGAAGCTGGCTATGCCAAGACGGGGCAAACTAACTGGGAATGCAGAACGAAACAGTAAAAATAAAAGTGGGAATTCCTTGGTTTCAATAGTGATAGAAGGGGAGATACTAGTGCCGTACGTGAGGATACTCGATTGATGTCGCACTAAAATACTTCAAGAAATTCATGCTACAGTACCTTGATTCAAGACACTAGGCACTACAGTTGTACGCACTACTAACTATAGAAGTAATCCACCCCGGAGGCGCACGAAATAGAAGGCTTGACGGCGTCGTTCGACGTAGTGTGCTCTAGACAGACATGTGCTCCGCAAACTTATACCGCCTTCACATATGTATGTGCACATGCATGTGGGCGGTTCTCCATACGCCGAGGAGTGATGTTCTGATATATATGTCGAGTGAAGCATGTTCCATGGGGGTACGTAAAATTATAAAATGTACAATACATGTATGCATATATATGATGTATGCACACCGTGTACCACGTGTTTATATATTCTGTTCACTACTACAAAAAAATAGTAGTTACAGTATCACGCATTATTAGTATGCTGAATTCGCCAGAGGACGTGAACTGTCAAAGGCACGATATTGATACCAGAGGACGTGAACTGTCAATGGCACTGTATTGATACCGTAGCCAACAACGTTCACTCAATTAATTGGTATCCAATCGTTGTATCGAGGAACGCGTTCGACAAAATTTCCAAACGCTTCACCCCTCCACAACAAACAGGGGGGATACTGCTGTACCTTTCAAGAGCCACACGACGAGCTTCAGTTCCTCCAACGAAGATCAACGGGGTCATGACCTTGTCAAGCGTATGATCGATACTGTTGGACAAACTCGCACATACAGGCATAACGGGTAGGGTAATGGCCAGGGCCCGAAAGCGATGACCAAACTGGAGCAAATTGATCGCCGTGGGGCATTGTTCGCACCTCCCGTTGACGAAAATGATGTATCCATTCGGGTCTGGGCTGTCAATAAGCTCCGGCCGTCCCCAGTGAGACAGGCATGCAGTCGAGTCCCACGCGGGTGTAAGTGCGGCGTTCTCGTCATCTACAGCCTGCTAATGATCAATAAAAAAAGGCGGGATGAAGATGCTGAGTCCACAGTAGTAGTCTCTTTTGTGTTGGTATACGCAAATTGCATAGGGGAGGGGTCGGTGAAATCAATCGTTTAAAGACTTGACCTACAGAATAAAGGGTGCGAATTCATCCATTTTTTTATTTTTAATTGTTCAAGTAGATTAAGGTAGTCGGGGTTTCTTTCTACCCGACGGAAGAAAATTGTAACTTCTGTTCGGCTACGAGGTGCATCGTCGTCCTTGGCGAGGCGATTACACCTTCCTGGTTTTTAATGCCGGCATGAAGTGATGGCATGTCATATGAGGCGAAGTAAGCAGGCCGAGGAAGAAGGGGCTTCCATTTGGTCGTCAACATCTACGATAGGAATATATCTACAGTAACCCCAACCTTAACCCTGATCCAATTAGCTGACCAACCAGCTCATGTTTAGGGCTAGGCCTGCTCGTCTCCTACACAACCGTGGGAGTCAACCATGGTGCCGAAGAACTCGGTGACCTCTACTGCGAGTAGGCAAAGAGAAACACAGTATCCCGTATGGTTGGTACACAAACGAGGGGCCTACATCGCTGTTAGTGCAAAGAAGGAAACATGAGACGAGCAGGAACATACATACCGTTCGTGACCGCAATAAGAGTGAAAGCGATACTTATCGATCGACGACGGAGGTTGCGGCACCTCCGAGGCTTGCAGGCGTACAAGCACTTATTAATAGGAACAACAACCATATACAAAGTTTGATACTTCGACGTACACGTCACTTATGGGGCGATATGCACCCTCCAAAATACGTACCAGGTATACTAGCCATGGCTTCATCAAGGCACATCGCGTAGATATACAAGTGCAACTACACCATGTACAGTATACCGCGGAACAGCAGTTGAAGCCTGAACTCTAATGAGTACGCTTACCTCTTCCTGGTCTGCTGCGCCTATATGCTTTTGCACATCGTACGTATGCCCCACCACTCCCAGGGAAATAGTTGGGAGTCTTCTAGACTCAAGTCCGGCGTGGTCACGGTTTGATATTTCCCGCCCCCGTAAATGGACGTGTCCCTCGTCCGACGGAGCGGGGTCAACCTCCTTGCCTGTGGCCGAGCCCCCGCACAATGGTATCGGCGTACTGCGGTGGCACCCATCATAAGAATGTTTGAACCGAACGTGTGATGTGTGAGAAGCGAACGTATAATAGGTGCGATTCGGTTGCCGTTGTCGCACCGAGTCGATGCGTTCCAAAGTTGTTCATATGGTTCATATCATATGCTCCGTGCTTGAGCACTACTGCTGCAACAGCGAGCATTCTTCGATAGACCGGGGTGGGTTATACATGGGAGTCGCCACAAGTAGTGGACACCTGCGAGAGTTTATTGCTCATAAATTAGCACTTGGCAATACGTTCCGGTCATATGGGGTTCTACGTGTGGGAAGAAGACCTAAACAGTCCCCACATGGGCCTCTGCGCGGCGCTTCCTCGTTACCATTATCCGCGACACTGTGAGTGCTGTGCCTGCGACAGTCTCTGCGGCAGCCTCCGCGAGAGCCTCTGCGACAGTCTCCGCGACAGGAGGTACGGCACGGGCGACGGTAAAGGTTGGTTGTATTACCACATTATTATCAATTCACCGCAATACCACTTTTGAGCGTAGCCGGTTATCGCTTACAAAGCTTCTCAACTGAGATCAGTGTACCTGGTAGGGCCTGCTCTATGCCGTCTCCTCAACGAATTTAAAACTCAAGGTTTGATCAATTAACCAAGTTCACCCACCGATACTCATACCAAGCATACTATACATGATTTACATTCGAGCAATAACCCACGGGTCCCATGAGTATCGAGGCCATCTCACACGGTTTTTGCCTGTAAGGTGCTATTATTGCAGGCATTGCGGTACCCAAGCAAGGAGCCTTACACTGTACTGTACGGTGTACAGTAGGTGCTACCCACACCGTAGCATGGGTCGTACTCACTCCGTATAGACGCACTCCAGATCCGAGTTTCCACGTAGATCTCTGCGAGTACCGAAGGCAGACGCATATGGGTTAGTGGTTAGTGGTCTGAGCTTGATACCTACCTGGTAGTTATATTACAGTACGGTGCCTCAACTTCAAGTGTCACAGTAGCCCGCACTGCATCAAACACCCGGCCCAATTTCAACGACGTCTAGCGACATCGCTGGCACGGCAATCGTTGAGGCCGTTATCCCTGTGACGATCTGGATGACTTCTCACGGATATTCGTTGCCTTCAATGCCGATACTCGTATCGCAACATACCCTAAGCCATTTTTCATAAGGCAGGGCGTCCGTGTATCTAACGTCTACACCTCGAATCACACCAAAGAACTTTCAGCCATCAGGTGTAAGGTCTGACACCTCATCGTTAGTGCGTACTTAGGGTAGGCGTTTGTTCTACCTGGTGCGTCGTATCAGACGTTCTTCTCGTTAATCCTTCTGGGTATAGACGGATGGTACACCCCATACAACTGCAGGAGACACGAGACGTGGCACTCTTCCCTTCTTTAGTCGACCAACTATCGATGGGGCTGTACTCACAACTCCACGAGGGAGTCCAGACCCTCGAAGACCTCGGCAGGAAGAGTTTGAAGATTGTTCATGTCCAGACGCCTGGTTAGCGAACAAATAGCAACAACAAAAGGGGAGCGGGAACGCACCTAAGGCTAAGGCGACGATGTTGTGAGTATTATTTTCACGGTACATGCCACGATTCGAGTGCAACCTACTGCAGCAGTTGGCTATGAGGCTCCTGACTCGAGAAGCTCCATGTACGTCTTAGCCGAAACATTTTGGAGAAATAATGAAAGCGCAATCAGATGAACACCCCCCTGGGCTATTGATAGGTTTGCAACAAATCATACTGCGGCCAAATCGTGCGTTAAGATTCCAACGACATCGGATAGCTCGTTGAGGAGTGTATTGTTAATAGTCAGTCAGACGATTTTGGAGCTAAATCTGGTACTACTGTACTGCTGTAGTCCCCCTATAATATTATACAGCATGCGCCACACCTAATATATGCTCATATCATCATGCCACTCGTATCACCTATATTATCACGTTACGGCATTAGGATAAACTCGTGTGGACCCCGATGGATCAATGGCCTGACGACTACTTCGCTGCTACAGGTATGAATTTGTCGATACTGTTCACACAACATAAAACAGGACGCTTTTACACCCGGACCAGCAAACACAAGGAGCCCCTTAGGGGTCAATGCAGCCTACCACCCACAACATCTTCAGGCGTTTACATAGCCCCTAGTGTGGCTCAGTCGTTTTTCCCTTCAACACGAACATGTTCCCATATAAAAGGCACATTTCCCGATACAGCAGTATCACCATCTCCCTGGCTGCATGACATTTCTATCAATAGTAGTAGTGCAATACCTTCATTGCACAGTGTGACGGGGATTTCGGGAGCCACCAAATACATGAATGTACCGATACATTGTGCCACCAATTCCTCCAAGGTACGAGAGCGCACGAACATGGAGACTTACTGAATAGTGCCGACCTGTCGCACACGTTTTTGCTCCTTACCCGAGGAGCTCTATTCCTTCAGTAGCACCCAACAACCGGCTTTGATATATACGTACAGGAGTATCGACCCTTGAAACCAAGCCCATGCCCAATCCCATGGGTTTAGGCATCTGACGAGACAAACTTGGAAATTGGAGCATATAGCTACTACTGTACAATGCAACTGTCCAGAAGGTTCTCGGGGATACTCGGTTGATGGTAACGGCACGCAGGCATGGGCAAGCGCAGGCACATCAACCCACGCCTACCAGACTGAGTGGTGAACATGCACAGAGAGGATGTGTAGACCACTCTTCCGCGAACAAGAAATATACATATAAAGTGACGGTACTCAATGCACAAATCCAGAGCATGGGCACTCTTTATTCTACGCAACTAATACGACAGCCGGCAATGTCGCTCGCCACCAGTGTTTGTTCTAGCTGCGACACAGAAGAATCGGCATACGTTTGTTGGTACCGTACAGGACGCACTCACGAGACGGAGCTTAAACTGCCATTATTACTCTTCTTCTTTTTACTCCACACATTTTTCCTGGCGTAGCGGTATGAAGCAGATCAAGCTTGAACAGGCATGACATGTGCGAAAGTTCAATGCTGCCACAAAATCGACCAGACGCAGGTACGTTGTTGTTACTTCTCATCCCTCTCCCATGGAGAAAAACGCGTAAGCCGGGAGGATTGTCAGTACCACTCACAGCGAAGTCATAGACGTCATGCCTTCGAACGTGTTGCCTGGCAGTGTGGTAAACTCGTTTTCGCCCAGATCCCTGTAGTTCGACACAGTCAGCACATTTTTGGCGAAACAAAAACGCATAGACGTTGGCATTGAGCCCGTTAGACGTAGTTTACTCGTCATGTTTGTGAGGATGCGCACACCATACAATATTTCCCGCCCACATGAACGGATAGCTACGGGAGCCGCACACAGACGGTCTGGCCAGCGAACCTTTCCTCGCAAACGATTAGTTTCCGGGTGGTGACGGAGGCAGCGACGATATACGGACCGGGTTTTGAATTCACAAACATTTCTCAGCGTGCCCGGTTCAACCCCCTGCACTCTCCTGTTCCTACGACAATAATACAACCATAGCTCTCCCACAAATACAAAGTACCAGATATGACATACAGCACCCGCCAAGAACGCAGCCCCTGCGACGAATTTCCAAGCTGATTTTCGTGATAGGGAGAGAGTGTTCAGATAAAAGCCACGCGCTTATAGAAACATATCTCAATCGGCGTGCCCCCCCCTTGTTTCGGAGGTAACCGGCTCTGAAATTCTTGTCACGGGATGTGTTATTTTGTGTGCTGTAGGAATAGATGACGGTAGGACTGCTCATAGGAGCAGACCGTAAATGTATTGCGCCGTAGGACTAGTGTATACGAGGTATACGGTGCACCAGTCAGTCTGTAAATTATTGTCCTAAACGGGCAAGCTGTATCCTCTTTCCCCGAGAGAAGATCAACCCTTATTCCCAATCCCAGTTTTGGGCATGTAGTGGTCGACTATGAGGTCATACGCAAAACAGGTATGCACCTGACATACAGATACGGTTAGACCGATATACACGCAAACATACAGTAAGTAGTTTGACAAAATATCTCGGCATTCCGCGAGAGTGTAATCACAGGAGCTTGCCACGGGAGCAGCGCCATAGCTTTGAATACCGAGGTGCGTCCGTGTTTCGATACGCCGGAGCGGAGACGGAAAGGCACAGAATGCATGGGCATTCCATACTGCTCCTCCTGGTACTGCTACACGTACGTACGTGCTAAAGGCGTATGTATGCATAAAGGACACCATGTAAATGGACAAACGGCGACCTGTGACTTAATTTGCAGTTATTTCATACCAGGTACCTGGTATTGCGTATATTATATTATACCAGGTATACCATCGCCCTTCTCTTTCCGTGTTACGCCCCCCCACTCGTTGATTGGCCAAATTACGAGAATAACCGCCGTTGAACAAACAATAAACATGTGGTGCGGATTGTAAGTCACATTCCATGGGAAGAAATACCCTGCGTCGACCACGGGGAGCGTATGAATAGTTTTGTGTCCGCCATTCATTCGGCAAAGTACAGCTTCACGAGCTCCAAGTTGGTCACTTGGAAAAAATCCTAGAAATAAAACTAAATGGGGAATATAAATTGAAATCGATGCACGAGGTCGAACTGTCTTCTACTGGGATGATGATTGTGTGTGTTTGCCAGGCTGCACACGATACGTTTTCGTGTGTTCGAGCACGCAACAGTTGTAGTACTTGCTGAAAATAGTCGGCCTTGCATCTTCGCGGTGGACAATAGATTTACATGTTGGAACCACACAGAAACCCCACGAGACCCTATTCATAATTAATTCGATGTGTGTCTGGACGATATTTTCAAACAGTTTGCACATTATCACCCCTACTGTAGGTACACGATCACCTGTCGAGAAACACAGACTTACAAGGTCAGTAAGTTGTCACGCCCTATGCCGTCCAAACATCCCTCCAGCGCATGGACGTCATCATCTGTAATCCTGCACAACCTCAGGTTCCTGCGACGGATGGAGGGGTACATAAATAGCAGGCGGTGTCAACAAGGAGCGATGCACAAGGCAAGTGCGATGGGAATAATAGCGCTCTCGACGCAGAAGATGATGTGTTTTTTGAAATATTGCTCTTCTGCCTGCTATCCATTATACCCAGTTGGTTTTGCGATCGGCTGCGGACGTCGGACCTGAAACGCGGTCCGGTGCCGGGGGGAAGAGTACCTTTGCATTGCTGTTTGCTAACCAGGGCCTCCTTTGCGCGGGCAGGATCTACTGTTGCCGACGGTGTGTCGTGGCCCGACGAAATATCGCGTATGCATAATATATACCTGGTATATGTTCTGCGAAGCATGCTTCAATGATGTCGCGAACCCGTTCGTACACACACGGGAAAATACACACGATCCACCGCTACTATTAATAATAATACTGTTCTATTTTTAGACTCTCATTTTTTGCGAAATTTAACTGGCCGATATTGCCAAGCAATTAATTGTCGTGGTTCCCCGTATTATATACCAGGTACGTACCTGATACCTGATAATACCAGATACCGGTACCACGTATATACCCGCACTAAATGTTAGGCCATAGTCCGGCGATGCAAAGCATTACGTGCACCATTCCCGTTAGCTAAGAAAGGAATAATACCAACGCCTTGATTGCAATATGATATTTCCGGGATGATCTAAAACCATACAACCATGTCCATAAAAAGTCAACGTCTGCAGATTTGATATTTGTGAATATAGTCTAACAATAGGCCCAGCCTCCACGTAAATATCGAGCACAAGGAACGGCGATCGACATTGTTCCGGTGAGAGCCTTCATGTACTCACACAACAGTGGTGCCAGGGGAGCACTCATCAACGCAGAGGAAAGCGCGCACACCTGACGAAGAAAAACAAACCAAATACGAACGGACGCACCGTTGGAGAGGGAACAAAAATCAAAGAGTCAAACGGACAGTTCACATAACAATATAAAAAGGTAGACACACCGCGGATGCACGTGCCCACTCACGATGCATTCGCAAGGGCGTAGAGCTAGCAGTGGTCGGCAGAGGACGCGTGCCACGGTAAGAGGTTAGGGCTAGCTAGCCTGTTGTTGCACACTTTGTCAAATATGATGAATGCTGCTGTGAGCTACTGTGAGCTGCTGCAAGCTACGAAAACGGGGATCCTCAACAGAACTGAGGAGATACCTCACATCGTTGAAATTTTAATACCAGGTATGTGGGGTTCATTGCAGCAGTTACTAGTATCATCACGTCATCCGTTAACAACCTTCTGTAGGTCATGGGGTTGTATTTCCATTTTTTCCAGACATTGTTTGAGTGAGCCATTCCAGGGGACCCTTCAAGCGATGAGCTTCGTACACTGTAACACTCGACCTGGTAGCGCTATAGACGCTACCCCTATCGCATCACATGTGCGCGCTACGCTCACCCTGCAGCATGTTTCGTTGCCACCCTCGAGGTTATGCTTATTATGCCTTTCCTCGTCGTGCCTACTACTACTGCTGTAGAGACGGCTTCTGCCACGCTTGCGCAGTGCCCAGACGGGGCGCGAGAAACATCTCAAAAACGTCAGCTGTGAGTTGTACCATATTTATGAGTGGCCGATACTGAAATACGTTGACCAGCCGAGTGGTGGTCGATACTGGGTTTGACGAGTAGAGTGATCGATACCCAATTAATTCTGAAAGCTACCAGTACGTGATTTGTCACAGATTTCGGTTGACGGCCTACCTTTGCCCCGTCAGGACTACCATTGCCCAGTCAAAATATCATACTAAATACTGTGGTTCATGACTACTGCGGCTGCTCCTGCCGCTGTTACGCCGCTGCTCTTGTGCTGCCGCTATGTACGTGCTACTACTGCTGTGCTGTTCTACTGCTGCTGCTGCTGCTGCTGCTGCTGCTCTTGCTATGTCTGAGATATATTTTTGCTGCTGACCCCCGTGAGCATGGTCATTATGCAAGTCACCCCCTCTCGGTGATGTGTCTCCGCAGCTTACAGCTGAAAGACTGATTCATCTGCTTCGAAAGCTGTACGAGTACCGTTTCGTCATGATTGATATTATTGTTTGGTCTCTCGGCGGAGGTCTCGTGCCAGCGCAGTTTTCGTACAAAACGTGCCTGTACGCTATGCCGTTGCTACTGCTTGCTGCTGCTGAGTTTCCTGCACCAACGTAATCGCCGGCGCTTCTAGTCGATCTGCTCGATGCTGCTGCTCAACTAACTGTTTTGTGGCTATCTGCATACGAAGTATACAGTACGTTTCGTATACAGTACGGACGCCGAGCGTCTCGTACGAAGTACTTTGCAGTGCTGCTTGCTGCTGTACGAACGAGTTATGTGTTGTTGTGCCCGATGGCGGATGTAAATGTTTTTTTTCCCCTGTGTTCCCAGCGTTTTCTTTTTTTGTCTCGCTCAAAATCGTTTGTTGTAATGCACCCCTTGACAGTACTGTCGCCAAAACGGCCCCGACTGGAATACCCGTATGCCTTCAGCCTTTACGGGCATGCGAGCCCGCCGCGGCGGAGCCCCCCTTGATATTGTAAAATTATGTACCACTTGTTTTTTTCCCCCCGGGTTGCTTTCATTTTTGTACTTCTTCTCTCTCGCTCTCGGCTGCGGCGCTCTCGGCTGCGGCGCTCTCGGCTGCGGGGCATGCAGGCGGCTTGCGTATACACCACGGCGCAAGTGCGGGTACCAGCCGGACTCCGTGGCGCGTGCTCTCAGCGTTCAAAGTCCCGAAATTAATCAAGTAACCCCGGGGATATATCCCGATAAACTAGAGCGACCCAGGTCCATGGGAACCCCATAACAGACGCTTCGGTTTTTGCTGTACACCCCGCACAAGGGATGTAGCACAAGTAGCACCGGGCACGTAGTTAAGCCATGGCCATATTGCATAGGGTACGCCCGTGGCCTGGTCGGGCACACAGGGGGCTCGCGCAGGGGGCTCGCGTGTACACAACGGCGCAAGCGTGGCTCTCGGGCCGGGTCCGTGGCGCATGCGCTGGGAGTTCGCAGTTCAAAGTCGCGAAATCGGCAAGCAATCGCGGGCAGACGTTCCGCCCACCCTTAGCCAAGCAGAACCGTTGAAACCCCAAACTTTGACACTTTGCTGTGTTTGCTGCTGGCTGCTACTGTTGTAGCATGTCTGGTCATGATAATCCTTAAGCTCTCTACTATAGGGGAGCCACGGAACAATAACAACAGTCGCACATCAATCGCTTCCTTATGTGGCAGCCGCGGGCGGTGTGTGCGTGTGTGTGCAGTGTGAACAGACGCATTTTCAGGCCCAACAAAATGCATACTGGGGTCAGGACGACGACGCGAATGCACCTTTCCTCGGGATTGTAAAAGTAACCGCGCAGCCACGGCACACACAACACTAGCAGCAGCGGGACAAAATCAGGTCAGCAGCATCAGCGCTTCACACATTAGCGACAGTCACGGTGCCTTATTTTTGTGTTGGTACGTAGGTGTGTGCAGTGTTCACCAGGAGATACCTCATGTTCACACCACCTACAATAATTAAAAAAACAAGCACCCGTCGTCGGACCTCATTCTGTCACACAGCAGTACCACCACGTGCACTGCTGTATAACAGCAGCAGTGCAATAATAGTATGCAGTAAATAGGACACCTAATCATGAGGATGCTCCCCTTTCCAACTTGCTATATCCCCGGGATTTCAAGTCAACTACATGTCGAAGGGGAACCTTGTACTATTATGTACCAAATTAACTTTTCTCCGGAATGCTTTTGCATTCTTTCTGAGGCAGAGGATCGTTTCTCGGGCTCTCAGCTGCGAGGCTTGCAGGTTGCTCCCTTGTGCATCACAGCGGAAACATCGGTCCCGGCCGGGCTCCGTGGCCTGCGACGTTGTTGTGGTGACGGCGAGCTGCTGCACGCACCACTTTGAAGCCGCTAAATCTGGTCAGTCACCGCGGTGAGGCTTCTGCCCAGCTAAAACCAAGCAGGTCCATGGCAATCCCGTGCGTTGATATGTTGATGTGTCCAACTTTGCATCTCTGCTTACAGTGGTGCTGCTTCTCAAATACCGCAGCAAGCAGCCCTCGAAGCCTACTCGGCAAGGAAGGGTACAACACCCGCGCTTCCAGCCTTTCCCTTTGCGACAGCCACGAACGGTGCTGCTGGGTGTATGTGAGCATGCGGCCGCGTGTGTGTATCATACAGCAGACTGTCAGCAGTAGTAAACGAGAGGTCAAACAGAAATTCAGCTAATTGTTTCGGGTATCATGCTACGATCTACTTCTGGTGCCGTTTGCCCGTGCAAACAACACACTGCTGCTGTAGGCTTTGGCTTTAAAATTTTGACGTTGTGGCATCCATGATGGTACAGACAGCAGTAGTAGCAAAATATCATTCTCGTGACACAGCTACAGACGTTTTTACTACTACTGCGGTTGTGCGTGTGCACTTCTGTGGGTGTGCCATCCTGACCACGAACACAACGAACTGAATGATTACAACCCGCACTTGCTCTGGAACTAAAAAAAAAGCGCCTGCGCAGTAAAGCTGCGGTACAACAGGAGCAGCATCGGCATAACACCAACGAGCCTACTGTAATATTATAAATATGTATATATATATTTAATATATATATATATATATATGTTAGAACGCATGTGTTCCCCCTTGTCAACGCGGGACACCCCCGAGATACTATGTCAATCGCATGCCAAAGGGGACCCTTATGCATGGTGCAGTATAAAACATGCGTCAGCGTTACTTCCTACCAGGTATTCCCTTAAGACAGATGGGATGGTACCTGACGAAGAAACGTGGCAGGCATCTTACAGTAGCTCAACTATCTCCCGCCGTCGCCCTTTGGTGGTCGCGACTCGCGTATATCAATGTCATTGTCTCTACAAACATATTACCTGGCACGGAAACGTTTGTCAATAATATGTAACTCAAGACGATTGTTTCTCCTTCTCACCTGCGGCTGTAAGGATCGACGTGGCTGTTAGCAGGCGAGCGTAGGCGTTGATGGCGAGTTTTGTCTTCGATACAACCATCACGATCGCCCTGAACGCCAAACAAAAGGACGAGGCAGGTTATATGTCGACCCGTCCCCACTCGTTGAAAATCATTTTGCGTGGGATTCGAGTATTTTTAGATGAAGCAGAACATTCGCGTCCCGCTCGGCCCACTGAGGGTGGGGGGCATCCCGTAGTATGTAGGCTCACGAAAACTCAAATAAATTAAACAAAGTCACTATTTCATAATTTCACCCACCCATACATTATATACCTACAATTCATACCCTTTATAGTTATACTCGTTTCCTTCGATTACTTCACTATTGTATTTACTATGATGGACGAGCAGGGAAGAGCGCTCTAGAAAAGATGAGGAGTGGTTTCCAGACATAAACAGCAAAATTATTTAATGAAGAACGCAGCACGTACTGCTATAACTGCTGTCATAATCAAAAACAGAACGACAAGGTAGGATTCCTGTACGAAGTAAGGACATTAAAAAAATATGTTTCAAGCTTGTTTCACTCGGAAATAGTACTACGCCCCCCGTGTCCAAATCGCGGGAATCAACCATGGGTAGTCCAAGAGTAGGTCACGAGCAGCCGATAGGAAACCCACAAAGGCTTGGTGGTAGCCCACAGGTAGGCCATGGGTAAGTCCCTGGGTAACCCATGTGTATAGCGCACGAGGTTTCTTGGGTATATAGCCCATGCCTCGCCCATGGGCAACCCATGTGCAGAGCGAATGAGGTTCTAGGGGTAACGTCTACGCGCAGCCATGATGATTATCCGATTGCTACCCATGGGTAGCCCATAGGTAACGCATGGAGTTCCAACGGTCAGTGCATGGAAATCAATCGCCGTTTTGCATGGGACTCCCGTGGAGATTCGGAAAACTAACAAAACATACGCTTCACACACAAATTACACATTTATTTTCTTTGCATACACATTCTCACCTTTCGGGGGCATATCACTCGTGTCCCATGGGCAACCCATGGGCTATATACCCCCATGAACTACCCATAGTCACCTGCCCTGGGTTCCCCATGGGCTACATGAGAGGTTCCCATAGGCAACAATAGGAAACACATGGGCTATACCCACAACCTACATATGGGCTATCCATGGGCTATCCATGGGCTACCGAGGGTACCTGTGAATGACCCGTGGGTGACGAACCCCACGGCTTTCCTAGTGTTACCCATGGGAAGCCCATGGGTTCTTACCATGGACCACCCATGGGCTGGCTACCTATGGGTTACTCATAGCCAACCCCTTGAGCACTTCGATGTCCTGCCCGTGGGATATCCAGTGGCCAGGGGCGACCCAGGAGCATTTCATTTCTAAAACCCTATAGTCTGTCCAAGCCGCACCTGGGGCATTCATCGACTACCCGTATTCTATTCATGGTCGACCCGTGCGCAGCCCGAAGGTTTAGTAGACATCGGTATCCTTTGAGGGGGGCAGGTATGTAGCCCATGGAAAGCCTATGGGAGACCCAAGGGAAGCCGATGGATAACCCATGTGACGCCCATCGGTAACCTAAGAGTAGCCCATGGTATCCATGGAGCTTCATAATTAAGTACAAATCATTTACAGCAGTTGTTTCCATGGATATGTTTTCGCGCCTTGAACGGGCATTTCATTCATCTTATATGTCATGGGTACCCATGGGCCCGCCATATGCTACGTCTTCCCATGGGCTGGATACACACAATTATTGCTCAGGGTAGCCCATGGGTTCACACATCATAGCACAGCACAGTGCAAACAGTATAGATAGTGCAATACTGTACGTACACTATCATGCGCTAGCAGGCATCCAGCGCCCCCCCGAGAAGCATATATATATCCAAAGAACAGCAGCACCAGCAGCAAGAAGAGAAGAAGCAGCACATCATAACCGGTGGGCGAATAATAAGCAAAATACCATGCTGCCACAGGAGAGTAGATCACTTGGCAACGACAGGTCACTCCAGGCGGGATAGTGTCGTGCACAAAGCATGGCGGAATATAGAAGGGAACAAAGAAGAGGTGGTGTGAGAGAAGAGATCGCGGCGAAAAATAAAAACGATCGCAGCACAAAACAGGTACACATCCAGACCAGAAAACGTAGACCCTCGCTGTCCCCTAGAAACAACCTAAATGTTTTCCCATCTCCGCCAGGTGTAGGCTGTTCAGGGCCGTTGCGTACGGCGGCGGCGCTCGACTCCCAGAGTGCGGGCGCGGGAATAGGCGGGGCAGAGGCCGAGGAACGCGAGCCTCGAGAAGAGTAGGCGAAACAGCGAGGGCAAGGCCTGACACCGGAGGCGAACGGATCCCGGTCTCAGGCCGAGACGACTAGCGGACATTCAGATTGTTCCGTTTCACTGTCAGCCCTCGAACAGTACTTGACATACGCATTGCCAATCTGTCTCCTTCTACCGAGACTGTTTGGACTTTCCTTGACATACATCGATCGACAAAACCAAGGACTGCATCATGAATTCTGAACAGAGTGCGCTCGTTAGGGGCTCCGACCCACTCTAAGGTCACCGTCTTCGCACCATGGCCGGTGTCATGTGGCGGGAGCTGACCAGGCGTATGTTAAAAAAACAATTGGCCGCTGGTGTGCACAAAACAGAAGACAACCAAATCTCCATCCGTCTCGAATGGCAAAAAATAGTTTTTGTTTCAGGTTTGGGAGGATACCGTAGGACGCCGCCGGCAAGCTCTCGCCCCCTAGACCATGGATCTACCTGATATCTTCGAGGCCATCATCTATATTCGTTGGCCTTGCCGGACATCGAGCGAGTTGGCCGTGGGCTGAGTGTATGCCAAGATCGAGCGTGGGTCGTCGCACGAGCTGGTTTCTATCAGCTTGTTGACAATTTGAATTCAGAAAATGCAACTTGCGCCGCCTGCAGCCTTTGGGGGAAAAAAGGGGAAAAAAGCAAACATGTCTTTCTCTTTTTTCCCACAGCGGCGGTAATAAGACGAATTTTTCGGATGTATTTTTCAGGGCTTTTCGTGGGTCAGGTCAACCCTCACGGGTCGGGTCGGGTCGGGTCAGCTGACCCAACCCGACCCGCGAACATTTTGAGGTATTCTAACCTGACCCGACCCGACCCGCGAGATTTTCAATGCCTCTTGATCTAAACCGACCCGACCCGCCACCTTCCGATTGTCCCGTCAGACATGGGTTTCATGCGGGTCGGGCCACTTTGATCCACGAGACCTTTTATCCTGACCCGAAGGTTCGATCCGCGGATCTTGCCCGTGGGTCGGCACTTCAAAAACAATTTAATGATCATTTTTTAGAGCCCCGCAGCGATATATGACCTGGCTGTAGTGGGTATAGATGGATGCGGGCATGCGCATACTTCGAAAGTATAATTTTGGCGGCGTTTCAATGTTTGAAAATGATACCAAAGGAGTATTATTAAGTATCGGCCCGAGACATGCCATTATTGGGTAAGAGAGTGGGAATTGTTTCAAGTAAGTGTAGGATCCGCGAGCCGAATGCGCGGGTCCGACCCGAGGGTCAGTAGAAAACAACTCGCGGGTCATGATAGCCCGACCTGCGAGTGACCCGCTTCTCGCGGGTCATGACCTGACCAGACCCGTGAGCTTTTCATCACCTCTTGACCCGACCCGACCCGACCCGACCCGACCCGACCCGACCCGACCCGACCCGACCCGACCCGACCCGACCCGACCCGACCCGACCCGACCCGACCCGATAGATTTGAAAAACTCTTGACCCGACCTGACCCGGCCCACGAGATTTGAAAACCTCTTGACCCGACTCGAACCGACCAGTGAGATTTTGAACACTTCCTGACCCGACCCGACCTGTGACATTTTGAACACCACGTGACCCACAAAAAACCCTGTTTTTTTAAAGCAATATATCGTAAAGAAAACGTTTGGACTTCGCGTTTGTTTCCATTATTGGCATACTGTAGGTCTGATTGGTTTCGTGTTTTTTCTCCTTTCGAAACAACGGCAGTCGAATGTATAGCGCCGAGAAGCCCGATCGGCGTCCCTGCAGTTTTTGCACTTTTGAGCAAGTGACAGTCAAAGCAGCAGCAGACAACCCAAGCGAATGCGGCAGCTATCACGCCTTCTTAACCGATGAAACTTAGCAGCACCTTTCTTCTACCACTAGTAACTCATGCCGTCGTCGCAGCAAGCGGGTAAGGCTGGTCTTGTCTTGTGTGTGATGTTCGAGTGAGTTCGGTCGTCCTGAAAAGATGATCCGATATAATGAAATGTTGTGCTGTAGGCTGGAATTTAGGCTTGCTTTTTCGAGAGACAAAATTAAATCTGCGCTCTCGATTACGACAGCGGCCGGGGCCACCGTTACCGAACAACAGCAACGTCGTGAGTCTACTACTAATTCATGCAGTCCGTGGTCGCAGGACAGGCTCGAAACACTCTGGAGTGGAATAATACCTCGGAAAAACACATAAACAAGCAAGAAATGATCCACGGACGTGAAAGCTGAAGCATATAGAGTAGGTTTAGCAGTTTGGGAGAAGGGTTCTTTAGGGATGTTTTTTGCTTGAAAAATGTGTAGCGTGGTCTGCACTTCGGATCGTCGTCCGCAACTGTTAACTGAGAAATTTCCTGGTTCGATGCAAACTCGGCGCAGCCGCGTTTATGGCGAGTTTTCGCCCGTTTTGGCTGCGGTTTGGGGTCTGGGTTAGGGTTAGGGTTAGGGTTAGAGTCAGGGGTGGGGTTGGGTCTTCGCCCGTACCTTGATCCCAGAGTAGGTTTAGCAGTCTGGGAGAAGGGATCTTTAGGGAAGTTTTTCACTCGCAAAATGTGTAGCGTGGTCTGCACTTCGGAATCGTCGTTCGCATCTGAGAAATTTCCTGGTTCGATGCAAACTCGGCGTAGCCGCGTTTATGGCCAGTTTTGGCCCGTTTCGGATGCGGTTTGGGGTCAGGGTTTGGGTTAGGGTTAGGGTTAGGGTTAGAGTCAGGGGTTGGGTTGGGTCTTCGCCCGTGCCTTCATCCCAACAGGAACCAAAACATCCGAACAGCCTACCAACCTAAAGATCCCTTCTCCCAGATTGTTAAAGGTCCTCTGATCCCAACAGGAACCAAAACACCCGAACAGCCTACCAACCTAAAGATCCCTTCTCCCAGATTACTAAAGGTCCTCAGCATATATATATCTACACCTCAGACAAAAATAAACATGAGGTCCGCGCACGTACGTAGATGACCTATGCCAATGGTACAGCGAAGTTGCAATAAAAAGTTCGAATTTCAAAGATACCCGCCGAAAAAAATCAGAACACGCTTCCTATGGGCCACCTAAAAAAAAAAAAAAATCCTTGACCTATGCCAATGGAAACGCGAAGTTCAAAGTTTTTTTTTCAAATATATCGCTTTAAAAAAACAGCCGAAAATTTTCTCGTACCGCCGCTGTGTGGAAAAAAGAGAAAAATGTTTGATTTTTTCTTTTTTTTCCCCCAACGGCTGCAGGCGGCGCAATTTGTGTTTTTCTGGTCGCAAACTGTCAACACGGTGATCGAAACCAGCTCGTGCGACGATCGACGCTCGATCTCCACATAGACTCAGCCCACGGCCAACCCACTCGGTATCTGGCAAGCCCAACGAATATAGATGACGGCCTCGAAGATATCAGGTGGATCCATGGTCTAGGGGGCGAGAGCTTGCCGGTGGCGTCCTACGGTATCCTCCCAAACCTGAAAAAAACTCTATGTTTTGCCATTCGAGACGGAGGGAGAAGTTTTGTCTTCTGTTTTGTGCAAACCAGCGGCCAAATAAATGTTTTTTTATCACACGCCTGGTCAGCTCCCGCCACATACATGACACCGGCCATGGTGTGAACACGGTGACCCTAGGGTGGGTCGGAGCCCCTAACGAGCGCACTCCGTTCAGAATTCATGACGCAATCGTTGGTTTTGTTGATCGATGTCTGATTGTGGAGGACTCGGAATCTCGCCGCTTCGAACCAAAGATCGGCCTGAGTTTTTCTCAAGCCGATGTTGGCCCAACATCGGCCCCAGATTTTGTTTTTTTGGGCTTTTCATTTTCCAAAAGTTAGGATTTTTTTTTTTTTGCGTGGCCCATAGGAAGCGTGTTCTGATTTTTTTTGGCGGGTATCTTTGAAATTCAAACTTTTTATTGCAACTTCGCTTTACCATTGCCATAGGTCTGACTCCCCTGGATGCTGCCCGGGTCAACACGAGAATTAAAAAAAAAAAAATCGAAATAGAAATGGAAAACAAGGAGGGAAGAAGAGAAGAAAGACAAAATACTGAAGAAGCATGTCAAGCAAGAAAAATGAAACACACAAGAGAATGCGCAGATTTCCGCCGATTGCAGGCTCGCGAGCATATTCTGTACCAGGGTAGGCGTTAGCGAGTGATTGCTGTGGTGACGCCAACAAGGATACCAGGTACACTACTATTTTTGTGGCTGTGTCGACAGCCGCCAACAACGACGGACCAATACGGACCAGGTATGGATGTACAGCCGATCTATCGAAACAACCACCAGATCTACGACGGGGGTACGATGGCAAACCCTATCATATTAATATTAGTCCATGTACAACAAAACACAAACGAAACATCCTGATTCCCGTCATTTTTTTAACCATGCCCCTCCCAACCACAAGCAGCAGAACTTTCATTCCTATTCGTCCTTCTCTCCCAGCACGTACATTGCACGTACTATACGTATGGCGTCCTTGTAGCACGTAAGAAAAAAACAAACCCTCGGGCGAACTTCGGTATTATTTATTTATTATCTCCAGAAAGAAGGGGAAGAGTACAAACAAGCAGTTCCAGATGAGTGGTCTTGGGTCTGGGTTATATTGTTCGAAATGGAAACATACGACCACTCTGCACCGAAATGCCGTGTTTGTATAATAAAGTTTGTTCCATACCTGATTATTTTAGATACAGAGTACTGTGAGTTCTTCCGCGCGGAACTCTCAACTTTGACTTGGCACCAAATCATGACTTTGCAAGCTGCGGAGAGCTGGGTGATAGATACATCGCCGGCGCGTTTCCTAATAACCTGTACCTGGTATATACCCTGGTATGTACTGCACGTCTGTCTATCGTGCAGGAAACTGCCCGGTGATTGCCCCCTACCAGGGTCAAGTGGACGATGGAACCTGTACAGGAGCTCAAGAATACTTCAATCTATCCTTTCCGTGAATACGGTATCTGTACGTTTACGCACCACAGCAGCAGCAGCAGCAGCAGCAGCCTGCACTTACTTGGCCTGTACAACAAGGGGAACAATGAATCACTCGTGTTATATCTGGTACTTGGCTCCTGGCATGTCGTAACCCATTGCTAAGTACACATAACATACTCCCTGTGTACCAGATATGTTGCAAGCCAGCAAAGGTCCAGCGCACAGGCTTGTTGCTTCGGTACCTAGACGCAGATTACTCGTAACTCGTCATGGGACAACATGTAATAATACGTCGTAACGTAGCGTGACGCCTCTGCTCCTCCTGAAAAGACGAAATAACATGCCAATACATACGGTGTACCACAGAGCAGCAGTACAATCTACATCGTACCTGACACAAAATCAAGGGCCATCTGCCACCGGGTATCTGACCTTTTTTGCTCGTAGCCTTCGCCGGTCCTTGCTGCAGCCCGCCTATATATTTGGTCTCTCGCTACGTATGACCTTCGGGTGCAAGGCTGACCAAAGGCAGGAGGTTTCGGTGGAATGCGTCATCGTGTGGGTAAAAAATAATTTTCGTACCAGCTACTTACTACTACTGCTGTTGTACTGTTTCGCTGAAATCCAGAATCTCCGAAAGTGGAAAAATCAGTACATAATGGGTGGTACGCACTCGGATGCGGCGAGATACGATCAGATATTTCACAGGAGGTTGCGCCGGGCACAGGCAGGGGGACACGGCTTGGTAGGCACGCGAACCGCATCAACGTCGCTTGGAAGTAGGGTTTGGCTCGTTGACATTTTTCCTAGCCGCGGTGTCAAGGTGCCGAGAGGTGGCCCATGGGGCTACGAATCGAATGTCGGAGGTTCCGAGATTTTGAGAAATAAAAAACATCAAAATTCGGATGAGAAATTATGTGCTTTGTATGTAGAGGGGAAGTTCACCAATCAGAGCACACGGGTTGTTGTACCTGTACCAGGTAGTACTACTGCTGTAGGTAGAGAGGTAGACAGAGGTGAACCTATATGACCAGTTATTCAATCTGCTGTAGCAGTTGACTCTCGATCGAGAGGACGCAGCGAGGCAGGGTCGTCAAGACAGGTCCAAGGACCAATACTGTTTTAGCTTCTGTCCTAACTTTGGACTGGTGTGAGCCGCTGTCTTCGTCGCTGATCGGCGTGGCGTTGTCATCTCGGTTTTTCTTTTCGAGTTTCGTTCATTTGCTGCTGCTGTGTGCGGTGTGCCGTGGTTGCTACGATGAGTGATACCCCGAAATCGGAACCGGGCCAGGTCACCGTGGCGGCTGCTGCGGCCCCGGCGCCCGTTCCCCGGACCACCATGACTGATCCTGGGAGCTCTGCGGCCGGAGCTCATCCTTTTGGCGATGGGTCGGAATTTGTCCGGTCGGTCGACATGGTCCAGTGAGTGGCTGGGGCAGGTGGAAAGCCCAGCATTTTGGATCTTGTTCGGGAGGAGCTGCAGGCAGCCTCGTCCAAAACCGACGCTTCTATTGCGGGCATCGAGGACTCGGTATCGACCTACTGCACTGCGCAGTGCGCCCATCTGGGCATCGTCCTTCAAGAGCTTACCATGGTGGATTTTGGATTTGGAGTTTGGTCAGGGTTTGGTGTCCGTTTTCGTCATCATGTCGATGTATGTGGTAGAAATCGAGTTTTTAAGACCTACCGGTACGCCAATACCCGAAAACATTCTTTTTCCAACGGCTGCAGGTGGCGCAATTTTATAAAATCATCAAGCGCTCGAAGTCGGCCCCAAGAGGTAGCTCGAGTGTCCCTTCGATTAAATTTAAAGTGGAGGGCAATGGCCACTGCAGTGATACCCATTGTTAAGTATCGACTTCCCGGGGGCTCAAGTAGCGCCGGAAGGAAACGAACCACGAGGGATAATCGTTCCTGAGCAGATGCACGTATCGGGCTTCCTGGTTGTTTTCATGAGTTTGGTGTTTTAGGATCAACTACTATTATTATTGTACGTACGCTGATGATATGAATGATGTACCAGTAGCAAGATCCGTAGCTTTGTACTGCTGTTGTTGTAGCTTGAAAATGCCGACACACATACATGCCAAATAATCCTGACATACGTCCTTGGTCCTTGGTCATTATTTACCTAGGTGCGTTCACGCAAGGATCTACGAACTCCCCCAATCAAGATCCAGGCCATATCGACAAAAAGGACCGGACTTCGTTGAGAGTCGAAATAATAATAATACGACAGACAGAAGAAGTTGTGGTGTAGCTTTTGTTTCGATCTTCTTGTCTTCTTGGCATCGTGTGCAGGGCGAGCTTTGGGATCCAGCTCTAGTGATCGTATTGCCTGGTAGGACGCTTGATACGGAACAAAGAGCTGTAGGATCAGAATGCGCCACTCGCTAGCCTGCCTACAGAAATCACGAACATCACCTCCTACTGCGCTGTTGGACCACCCTCTGTAATCTCACGGGTGTGTGCATACTGTGTGTTTCATATATCAAGAGCAGAAGAGGCCAAGAACATGTACGACAGCAGTGAGACTCACCAACAAACACGTGCGTACTCATGTACTGGTACGTCAAGATCTGCTGCAACATTTCCAGGGAGTATATTGAATAATTTTCATGTCAGTGTGCCCGTCTGTGTTGTCAACCAACTTTCGATTATATTTTGTACCCCGACCTTCGCGTGTCGATCTAGATTCTGCTGTAACATGTTTCAGTGTACGAAATGGTACAAGTATTATCGTCTCGTCGACCCTGGTAGCGCTCAGGGGAGTCACCGGCCAGTAGTCAATCGCTAGGGAAATAATGGAAAACGCGCGATCGGTTCACGCAGCTTGCAAAGTTGAGTATCGATCGATCTGCCGATCGGTTGAACTCACAGCTGATGTACTCTTTTAGTTTCTTATAAAAGAAAATGATGAAATTCGACTGATTATTACATACCAGGTAGTTGATACTCAACTTTGCAAGCTGCGTAATATGTCTCGCCTATATCCCGTTTAATATTTTTTTCAAAAAAAGCACGTCATGTGATGACTTCAACCGATCGGCAGATTGAGATTGGTCTAAAAAACTATTAATACCGGGTACGTACCAGGTACAGTTTTTTTTATGTAAAATTATGAATACGAGGTACGTTTGTATTTTTATTTTCATGTTATTTTATCGTTGCAAATTGCCAACACGCCGGTCAAAATCAGCTCGTGCGACGACGACGCACGATCTCAACACAGACTTAGCCCACGGCCAAACCGCTGGGTGTCCGGCAAGACCAACGAGAATAGATGACGGCCTCGAAGATATCAGCTGGATCCACGGTCTAGGAGGCGGGAGCTTGCCGGTGGTGTCCTACGGTATCTTCCCTGAATTTTTGTTTTTTTTTGTTTTTGCCGTTCAAGACGGATGGAGGATATTTGTCTTCTGTGTTGTTGTGTACACCAGCGGCCAATTGTTTTTTTTTTTTCAATATGCCTATTCAGTCCCCGCCATATGACACTGACCATAGTGTAAAGACGGTGACTCTAGGGTAGGCCGGATCCCGTAACGAGCGCACTCCGTTCAGAATTCATGACGCTGTGGTTGGTTTTGTCGATCGATGTCTGTCGAGGACTCGGAATCTCGCCGCTTCGAACAGAACATCCGCCTGAGCTTTTTCAAGCCGATCTGGACTCAACATCAACCCCATATTTTGTTTAGTTTTGGGCTTTCCCGCACGTTTGGAACTTTCCGTTTGAAGAAACGTGGTTGTAGCAAGGTGTACCTGAGAATTTCTGAGCGGAATCTTCGAAATTCACACTTTTCAAGGAAACTTTGCGTTTCCATTGGCATACCGGTAGGTCTTTTATTATAGGTCTTAAATTCGTGTAGCGTTTGCTACGTAAACGTTTGTCCCCGATTCAAAATATTTGCTCGGATTGATGCCTCTTCGCGTGGAGCGGTACAAACGCGAGGGGGGGGGTGTACATACCCCCGCCGTCGGCCCCTGCGCCACGCTCCACACATGCCTCCTGCCACAAGAATAAGAACAAACGCGACTGACACGCTTCCCAGGCTACACTCGCCCACAATCAGTCTTCACCCCCCCCCCCCCCCCTAGCGCCTCCGTTCGTGATAATTGTGGGAATGTGGGAGGGGCTTTGGACCTGATGCTCACCCGCTGCTGTCTGCCCTCTCGTTCTCGTCGTCTTCTTCTGTCTCCGCGAAAACCAGCTTTCTGCGCCTACGTGCTCCTATCCCGATCAAAAACATTTTTTCCCACAAATACCAATCGATGGAACCATCCACCCTTCCATCTTAAAAGTGTTTTCTTTTCCCTGTTATATACGTACGCCCATCCTATTGCATATTTATGTCCATATCTTACTGCATCCTTACTTCCATATTTTACTGCATATTTCTCCCATCTATGCCCAAGCACCAAGGCGTCTTACAACCCTACACTTTGGCCCCCGATTCACGATTTTTTTTTCTCCTATGAATGCCTTTTCCCGTGGAGCGGTAAAACCACGAGGGGGGGGGGGGTGTACATACCCCCGCCGTCGCCCCCTGCGCCGCGCTCCACACATGCCTCCTCCGACAAGAAAAAAAACAAACGCGACTGACACGCCTCCCAGGCCACATTTACCTATAATCAGTCTTCACTCTCATCAAGAAGCCGCGTTTTATAGCCCTACTGTTAATGCCCCCCCCCCCCCCCCCCCCTTGTCCCTTGCCCTGGCTGGCGATCCCACCCCCTCCCTTCTACTAGGGCTTCTGACACCCGAATCGGATCTTTCATGTTCGTCCTCATGAAGTTTATAAACGCATTCGACCCCCACCGTCCTCCCTCTGAATCACCGTATCGCTCGCTCCTCCCGCCGCCAGCTTGGTCGCTCTCCCGATTCTCCCCGGATGCAGCGCGAACTCCCCAGGAATCAGGCTCACCCCCCCCACCCTGTTTTCCTTGGCTCCACTCTTCTGAAACTCCTGCTATTCCGCTCCTCAGACAGTAGTAAGTCGCTTGACCCCTCGTCCACACCCCCCATTTCGTTCCGTTCCAGAAGGTCATCAGTGGCGCTGCTTCTGACATCTTCCGTCCTTTGAACATCCCGACCAGCTCCCCCAGCAGCTCCACTACCCCTCCTTCTCCTGACCCCCCGCCCCCCCTCGTTTCGAACGTGTCTCGTCCTCACCATTACCGCTCCTTTTCTTCCTTGACCTCCCTTCGACCCTCTAAATCTGATTTCCACCTTATCCGCCTCTCTTTCTCTCCTTCTTCTCAACTGCCTCCCCCCCCAGAAAAATGCCACATCCCCCCTCCGTAGGCAGCATACTTCGTGAAACACTCCATTCTCCTCCGCGAACACCTCCGACGTCCTCAGCAGCAGCAGGTATGTTAGCGCCAGTCCTATCCACATCACTCTCCCCTCCACTCCCTACTCGTAACTGCCACCTTCCATCTCTGCCAGCATTCCCCACGTCAATGGTCTTCTCACCCCCTGTTGACTCCCACTCTCCACGTGTGCCCTCTTGATCCCTTGCCTTACCGCCTTCACGCTTACGTGGCTTATGGACAATGGCAATTCCAACCACTGCTCATGGTAGAAATTAACCGCCACCAGTTTCCCGGCCACCGTTGCCTCTTTATTGTTCTCCACCGCACAGCAGAATGCCATGTATTGTGCCACCTCTTTTACCATCCCCACCTTCCCCATCTCTTCCTCCAGCCAAATCCCCTTTCCGGCATACATCCTCCAGCTCACCCACATCCTCCAACTCGCCTCGTAATTATTTGTAGTCGACGTCGCAACCCGTCCGAAGGCGTACCCTCTCGCAAAATCTTCGACCACATCCGCTGCTTCTCCTCCCCCAGCTCACGCACCTGCCAAACAATTTGGGGGCTCTTATTTGTCAAGTTCGTTTGGATTTCCTCTCCCTTCCACCTAGTTATTCCATCCGCTAGTCAGTTGTCTACTCCTCTCACATGCTTTGCCTGAAAACACCACCCCCCTTACGTTTCCAATACCTCTAACATCCTCATCAGTGCCCCTGGCCTCACTTCCTCTCTTCCCCCTCCTTCGCAGTTAATTACCCACTGCACTGCCGATGAATTATCCCCTCTCATCAACACCGTTGCTCCTTTCTTCTCTGGCCTGTCTCCCCGCATCACAAACATCACGTACGCCGTCACCACCATCGCCATCAGCTCTAAGATGTTGATTGATATCCGATCGTCTCCTCCCCGCTTAGTCCGTACCGTCCTCGTTTTCACTTCTTCCGTGCGCTGATACCTCCAGTACACCCCCGTTTCCAAGCGCAGCCCCCCGATAGCCTCATATGATGCATCTGACAACCACTTCATCTCCGGTGCCTGTTTCACTAACCGATAAAATGGCGCTGCTATCCTCTCCCCTTCCTTGATGGTCTCCTGCCGCACATACCATCTCCACCCCCCCTACGTCCGTCATAACCTCTGCCGTCAGTCGCTACTTTTTTTTGGCCTCCGCCCTCTTCCTGAGTCTTCCCCACGCCCCCCCCCCCCCCGGCCCTTCCATCCCCATTAAGATGCAGCTTATCAAGCTGCAGAAGCCTTCGCATGAAATACCGCCCGGGTCGGACTACAAAAACCGCATGGTGTATCTTCCCCGCGAATACCAACACTTCTCTTGCCGTTGCCGTCTCCCTTGCCGCTGGCTATTCCCCCAATTTCTCCTGCAGGTCCCGCAACTTCCGTTGTGGCAACGAGATTGTCATCGCCTCCGTACCCAACGTAAATCCCAAAACTTCCTGCTGTGGTGCCCAGTCCGCTACCTTGCTATGCGACAACAGCGGCTCCCCCCCCACTCCCCTTTGCCCCCTTGCCTGAAAGTGTATCGATACCAACGACCCCTCGACAAGTCCAAGCACCACCCCCCTCCTTCTTCCCACTGCACCTCCACCGAGATAGCGTTATCCATGGAGAACGATACTCCCCGCTCCATCCTCTGCCCCCCCCCCCTCCATTATCGGCACTTCACAGCCAACTGGCTACGACTCCACCTTTTTTCTCGCCATAGGTGCAATTGTTACCTGCGATGTTGCTCTGATCCCTTCCTCCAAAATCACCCCTGTCACCCTCGTCGATTTTCGCTGCGCGTCCTGCATCGCGCTCGCCACCAACCCCCACCACCCTGGGCTCCCCCTCCACCCGACCTGCAGCCTCATGTCCACTACAATATAATCTGCTATCGCGTACCCGAAAGCCGCCGCCCCGGCCGGGTCAACCCCAATTTGCCAAAATGCACTCTTGACGTTCATTGTTTGGATCAGAATCCTCCTACCTGTGCCGAACTTGGTCCGTAACCCCAGAATCCGCACTACAACATCGTTCATCACTTCTGCCAGCTCTCATGCGAGAATCTTACTCCAATCTGTCGTTTCATTCACCGATCCCCTCTCTTGCTTCTACCTGTTGCCCCCAAACGTCATATAAGTATCGTGCAATATTCCGCGCTTAGCCTTTTCTTCGACCACCCCCACCGGTGATATCCTTAGTCCCCGAATGACTTCCGCTTGTTCCAACGGAAATGCCAACGCTCTACCTCGTACCACGTCCGCGATCACCTCCCCCCTCAGCTCCTGCTCGTATTGTTTCGCACTCGAGTGGTTTCCGTACTCAATCTCGTGTCTTAGATCCCCTCCCGGCCCAATGCCCACTGGAATCCCCACTCTTGCAATCTGTTCCAACCTCGCAATGTCCGGAAACCCATGTCTCTTTCCGAACAAATCTGTTATCCTATCCCCGTCCATCTGTGGCGCCAAGAGGTTTCCCCCCAAGAATCCCGCTACCTCCTTCTCTTCGCCCATGTATCGAGTTAGAACCTCCCCGGCTATCTGAGTCACCGTTGCCCATATCCTTCTCTGTTCGCCCGAGCCTTTCTTTTCTTTAGAAGGCCTATTCAACGCCGCTCGCCAGCGTAACCGCCCCTCCCTTTCAACCCCCGTTGTCGTACCTTCGGTTCCCAGCTGCACTGATCCTGGCACTGGCCCGACGGCTCCTCCCGTCTCTCATCCGTTTTGCTCCACGCGTCCCTTCTTCTCCCTTCCCGTCGCGGTTCCTTGCCTTCTTCCAAACTCGTCGACGGCCCCCTCTCTCTCCCCTTTTCCTCACCGCCCTCCAGTTTGGCTCCGCTGACTCGCAGAGCCCATACCCCTATTTTTTCTTGGCTGGCTCGTCCTTCCTTCCCCCCCCCCCCCCCCCCGCTGCCGTCCTGCAGCTCCTCCCCCTCCCCCTCGCCCCTGCCATGACTGTGCTTACACTGCGTACCGTTACGCTCTAGCCACCCACATCTCCCGTGCTGCTTAAACTCCCCAACACTCCCCAGCTCCTCTTGGCTTTCGTGCCCCTGTGAATCCCCCTCCACCCTTTTCCCCCCAGCTTCCCCCCTTCCTCTCGTTCCCTCTACCACCGAATCCCCCGGCGTCGAACCCTCTCCCTTGCCCCCTCCTCACCCTTCTGCTGTCGGGCATGCATTCCTAGTTTGTCGGTGCTGCTTCTAGGAGCCTTCTCGTACTCCCAACTTCGGGCTAGCGGTCGGCGGCGCCCCAAACGGTCCGGGGCATGTCGCCGCGTCCCTCTTCAGGGTAAAAGCCATCTCTAGCACGCCCTCTTCCCACTTCTTGAGGTCCTTGTTGAACGGCATCACAAAAGAGCTCTGGAAACCTTGGTCATTTGCGATCATCCTATGTATCGCATGAAAATCCCTTGTCTCCTTCGCAACCAACTGTAGATACCTACCCAACTCCCCTCATCGTTCTCTCGCCACTGTGCCGATCAATATTGTATTGTCTATCATATATGTTGCCAGGAATATCACTGCCTCAAACAGCGCCTCCACCCTGTCCGGTATAGATCCCCCCCCCCCCCCTCCTGACGGCTCCGCTCTCGCGTAGTCTAGCAGATCCATCCTTGAAAATGGTGCCAGATGCTCCGCTCCGTCTCCTTCCATCCTGAACTCGTTCCCCCAAATTTCCGAGATGGATTTCCCGATCGTGTGCGGTGGCAAGTTGTTGTCCGCCCTGAACGAGGTCCATACTTTGATGGGGTGATCACTCTTCTTCCACTTCGATTCTTCCCCCCACCCTCTCGTATCGCCCCCTATCATACCCTGTGGTCCTCTGAACCACCGCCCACTCATGCCTGACCCGTTCCAGTGTCGCCTTCGTTCTGGCCCTTGATTTCATCCCCCCTTCCCACTACCCCCGCCCCTGTCCCTATACGTATCGTTCCCCCAACAATCCCCCCCTCCTGCTGCACCTCCCCCCTTCTGCTGCGTCGACCCTCCATCACCTAGCCAATTTCCGCCCCCGCCCCCCCTCCCCCCCTCCTGCTGCACCTCCTCCTTTCTGCTTCCCCGTCCCCCCGATACGTAGCCACCCTGTTTGTATGTTATCTCCTCCCCCACCCCACCTTCCTGTCGCTGCACCTCGTACAAACACCCACTCGCCGTCTCTCATCGTCGGGTATATCTGCAGATCCCTACCCCTACGGATCCATCCCCCCATCGCGTTGTATCCCCCCCGTTGGTACTCGGGTATTTGCGGCTGCCCCTTACTCTCCTTGTTCCCCTCGCATCCTGCACCACTGCTGTCGTTCGCCGGATAACCCCCCATGCCCCCCCTCCCGTTTCCCCCCTCCCCTTCCCCGTGGTGTACCCCACCGTTGAATGGTGGCATTTGACTGCCTTTTGTTCAACGAGTACGCCTTCCTCTGTTTTCTCCTCTGCGGTCAAACTCTGGTGCAAAACCCCCGTCCCCTCCCCCGTTACGATACGAACTCCTTTGAGAGGGTAATGAGTGGTGCTGCCTCTGCTGCCACGGCTCGCGCTGCTGTTGCTGCGCCCACTGCTGCCTGTATACCTGCTGTGGGAATTGTTGTTGGTGCATGCGTGGTTGGGGGGAACGTGACTGCTACCTACCCTGAGGTGAGTCTCGCGGTCGTGCATTCGATCTACCTTCATGCAGCGACCCATAACCCTCCCCCTTGCCTATACGCCCGCTGCGACGACCTGCTACTTTCTTCCTCCTCTCCGAAGCGCGCTCGCCTACTTCCCCTCCTTCCCCTTTCCTTATTCTCACCAGGTCCTCTGCTGTACTCGCCATCCCCCCATTCCCTGGGTGGCTTCCTCGTGGCGTCCTTCTTCCTTGTCGAAGTGGTGCCGCTTATCTCTTTCTCTCTCTCTCTCCTCCTCCTCCTCCTCCTCCTCCTCCTCCTCCTCCTCCTCCTCTTTTTCATTCGGGAGAGCTACTCTCACCTCGATGGCCTTGTCGCTTCGTGTCGCCGTTAAATTTGAACCTGATGCTAACCCGCTACTGTCTGCTCTTTGTTGTTGCTTGCCTCTACTGCTGTTTTCCCTCTCCTTCTCGTCGTCTTCTCTCTCCACAAAAAACAGCTTTCTGCGCCTGCGTGCTCCCATCCCGATCAAAAACAAAAATGAAATTAACAAAAATACCAATCTCTGGGACCATCCATCCTTCCGTCTCATCCCTAAGTCCTGAAGTGTTTTATTTTCCTCGTTTTATACGTACGTTCATCCTATTGTATATTTATGTCCGTATCTTCCTGCATCCTTGCTTCCCTATCTTACTGCATCTTTCTCCCATCTATGCCCAAACACCAGGCTGTCTAACAACCCTACACATTTTAGTATTTCATTTTCCTACAATGAACGGCGTGGCATGCAGGGCGTGAGATTATGAAGAGCAAGTTCCGTGGTTCTATTGTCGCCTTCATCCCCCGAAAGAGGCAAAAAGAAGAACATGTCATGTTCAAGAAGCTTTAAAATTCACTCACTTAGAAATCACCCGGGAGGAACGATGACAGCAATGCGACCAATGCAAACTGAGCCCGGAACTGGAAAGTAGGAGGTAAAACTTGGATACTCAGAGTGTCATCGGGGTTCCTGACTTACTCGGAAGAAGAGATAAGTCAGGTTTAGTGCGGGAAAATGGGGTGGACATCGAGTTTGTAAAGCCTCAAATTCGTATAGCGTGTGTTGTGTAACATTTTCAATCTACATTTCTCTACACTTGTGCGGTGGAAAGCGAACTTAGAAGCCTTAAATTCGAGTACAACGTTTGCTACGTAGCATTCGTAGTCTGAGTTTCCTACAATGGCGTTTCCGGCAGGGTGTGAGATTTTGAAGAGCGATGCCCGTTGTTTTTGTAGTCTACATTGCCTACACTGGGCTATTGAAATCGTGGATGTAGGAAATTATGTCTGATCC
The DNA here is from genome assembly GCA_031213475.1 of Nereocystis luetkeana. NCBI lineage: Eukaryota > Phaeophyceae > Laminariales > Laminariaceae > Nereocystis > Nereocystis luetkeana. The sequence goes on from JARUPZ010000015.1 coordinate 317,862, forward strand.
AGGGATGGAAGCTCCTCACCGTCGGGTGCGATGGTACGTAAAGGTTGTCCCGAGGGGCAACACTCGCCGCGCGCTGGCTTTATTGGAGCAAACTGTCGTAAATGTACGGAAGTACAAGACGCTTCGCTCCGCGGGCGGCCAACGCCACCCGCTACGCTCGCTCAGGAAGGAAAAAGGTGCATCAACTTAGGCGAAGTAACAGAGGTCCACGATAATCATTGAATGTTCAATGATCGTAATTGCAAACCGGTGGCTTGATAATGCCAAGAGTCCCACCGCCATGGTTCAGGAAAAACCAGCTCCGACGTCAGCTCGGACGCCACATACGCTTCGCGTCGCGGATGTCGTACGTACGTACACACCCCAGGTAGGGTACTACTGTACTTATTTTCCTATTTTGATAAGCTCTACCCTGGTATGTCTGTACTCGTATGTACGAAGAAAGCGAAAGCACAACACGACACAGCAGCAAAAACAAAATGAAACTGAAACCGAAAACTCGGGAAGGAAAAAACATCCCCGTCCCCTCTCGTATAATACTTAGCTGCCTGAATGGAACACCTTACACCCGGTCAAAAAGAAGAAAAGAAAAGAATCGCACAGAAGAGCTTCTCTTTCAGCCTCGTACGCCACCCGCCCCTCTCGCGACCGCCTCGCTACCGGTTCGGTCCGGGTAAAGCGTTTATCACTCTCTGCCACAATCAGCCCCGCCGCCCGCCTCGCGTGAAGCCCGTTGCTCGCCGTGGCTGTCGTTCGCCAGCTCGATAACGTTGGTGTTCAAACTGCACACCTCCCTCTTTCAACGCCAGCGTGGTCACCAAAATAAGCACCGCTTGGTTATAATCTTGCCGTCCCGAACGACCATTATAACTCGTACACACTCTATCAAAAGTCATCAATGGAGGGGCAGACAAAGCCCGTTCACGCATCCCTCGTGTCTCGAGGCACACGCGACGCCTAGGCACGACAGCGGCGACCGCGGTCCTTGCAACCCCCCCTTTACCCGCCAGCACCCGCTGACACCCGCTGACACCCGTGACGGTGCCGGGCTCTCCCGCGGTGCCGTGTTCGGAGTACACGCACGCACACGAAACGAAAGAAGAAAAAAGGAAGAACGTTGGTGTCATTGTTGGTCACTACCGGTTTGTTGAAGTGCCGAGTGGCACTTAAAAGGTCCGTCGTTTGGATTGGCCTGCAATACGTTCTGTGGGCGGTGCGAGGTGTCCGTGGTTCCTAAACGTGCTCACTCGTAGGACGCCTGCCTTCTGCCCACCACCACCTGTTAGGATATTGGAAAGGGGGTGGCTTCGTCCACCCTTGGCATGTGCACACAGTGGACGCTGCCATTAACAAGTAGCTATGCCTTGATTCCCTCGTGAAAGCTCCACAAGCGCCGCTGTGGACTGGATAACGATGGAGGTCCCCCACCAACAGGAACGCGTAACCCCATGCAATTCCTCGACCAGCAGATTCCGCTGCGAATTCGCCGCTGAAGCATAGCGTCAACGATATTCGAGGTGTTTGTAGATTCCATAGATACTTGATGGAGCTCGCTCCAGTACGGAACAATACCTTGCATTCCCACCTGGGATATACCAATCGGTACCGAGATCCAAATCTATGCCCAGAATGTAAGGAACGTTTGGGTGCGGCGGCAATGCTGTATACCCAAACCGTTCTGAAATTTCTGCAAAGGTTTGAAGTTTTCAACGGCTTTGGTGCATGTTCTCTATTACACTAAATGTTGTTCCCGCCATTCTGAAGTACCCAATCTCAAAACCGTGCTTCTACCTGGTTTCGCCTCTGGTGGCCTTCAAGTCGTTGTTGGCTGCAATGTCGTCGTTGTTTAACACAGGCAGAACTGCATACCATATTTAGTAGTCACGGAATGCATCTCGGCAGACGGTACGGACACATGGCATCAACGACCAGTTAGATGCTGTTCAGATGTACGACGTTTCTACGTTTTTGACGATCAAGTGCTTTTGACAAGAATAGGGGTGTTAATGCATGTATGGCACCGCAGCTACGATGGCGCCACACAACCCTTTCTTTTTCAATGGTTTTCATATACAAAATACACGTATCAATCCTGTTAAACAGTGCCGGGGGGGGTCCTGAGATTTCGATCGTACACAGGTGCGCCACAGAGATATCAAATGCCTGGGGCGTATTATGGGAAAAACACACTCCTAAACGCTTGCCTGTCGGGGCGACCAGAAAACATCGAACTCATCCATATTGGCTTTATTTCCGTACATGTTTGATCCTGATATACGTGCTAGTGGGCGGCAAGCAGACCGGCTTTTCACAGCGAAGACGCACGACCGCCAAAACCACCATAACTATGAGCATGATTGTATAGAACTGCAGGAATCAATGACGCACTTCGTTTTGTTAGTTCGTGGGAACTACCTGCATTTCCTGCCATAAAAATCAGGTACCTACGTGAGACTCGCCATTGCTTGCATAGGATACAACCCCTCTTTCCACATTCAAGGACGTGCTACCTCGACCCCGGGTCGTTTACTCCAATAATATAGTTGAAAGCAGGGGTAGCTTTACCGTGTGCCCACGGTGTTTTTCCTGCTTTCGCTTCCGCGGGACGCTACCATGGTGTTTGCCCACAATTTGTGAAAATAACTCCCCGGAGCGTTTACGATGAGTGAGGCGTGTATCCACATGGCTGCGGTATTAATGGGCTCGCTTCGATAATGAACTCTTCACCAACCACGTCTCTTGGTATTTCACTGTAATCTGCTAGGACGTGGTCATCGTGAAGGGAAAAGTGGTAGGATGCGTCCGATAGTCCCGAGTAGGGGTATCACAAAATCTATGATCATGGACAGGGTATCTTCGTATCACGAAGGAACCAGGTCACTTCCTTGTGTTGTGGTGCACGCCCAGCCTTCTCACTGGTTGAGATTGCAACTACACTTCGTTCGTGCAGCATAGTAGAGTGTATGGCATAGAGTGTATGGCATAGAGTGTATGCAGTGCGCGAAACCCCTGAGCCCGCTTAGGTCTCGAGAGAGTTAACTTCACCGATATAATGTATTTCCATGATTGGGAGATGGTAGATATTGGGCGTCCGACCTACTCCCTGCACGGGCACAGTGTGATCCTACCCGTCCTGCTGGGCGCTGGAGCAGCTCATGTTAGGTGAATAGCATAAAACAGATAATTACTTAGGTGACTCTCACGGGGTCCCAATCGAGTAGATGCAACATACACGATTTTGGTTCAGCCATTACAATTATTAATCAAGGCCAGGTGTGTCCTACACATATTCCGGTATATAACATGGCTGGGAATATTATGTCCTACGGAAGTGCAAACGTCGACCTATTTTTTCTTGACTCCATAAGTTAACTGAAGTGCAAACGCTGACCCTTTTTTTCTTGACTCTCAGTTTATGAAGTGTTGTCGGTTACTGTTGTGCTTAGTGTACTGTGCATACCGTGGCGGTAACACGATGTTCTCGAAACTACCCCCATGAAAGCGCTTATTCTTTTCGTGCGTCGCCTGCAGGCTAAGCATGACAACTTACGCGCATCGGATATATCATAAAATAGAGACATAATAAGTCGTACACTCGTACGACAGTACCAGGTATATCGATGCGTTTAGCATACTATAATCCAGATTGTGTACCATCTGTTTTCGATCTAAATTTGGCAAGGTGAGATGCTGTGCGGAGTCTGTAGTGTACGTGTACAACCCGGGACGCCTGTGGTGGATCATGCTCACTATACGGATCCCACCCAGCAACATGAATAAGATGGTACATAGCAGGCGCATATCCGCGCTATAGTATGTTGATCGTGAACTTACGATCGATGGTCTACCCGAGGCGTGAAAACGTACAGGACATGTGATTTGACTGGTTAGACAAACCTACCCACCATATCCAGCTTCAAATGGGGGTCAGGTATCACGGGATTCCTCGTGACGGCATGACACCACACAGTCGGCAAGGAGGGAAATATATCCGAAGGAAATGGACATGGTCTGCTGCCCTTGAGCTATAGGTGGGGCATAGCTTGCCAATCCAACTCATGCAGTCGGCACCCGCCCTTGCTCAGTTCGGTCGTCAGAACTGGAGGCTTGTTTTCCCCGAGTCCTTAACACACCTCACCGAAAAGGCACCGCTCAGGGTGGGGTGCCAAACTAAATGCCACACAATAGCCAACATGGCAGTGTGTCTCGAAGTTGGTACCGAAATAAACGTTTTAAATACTCGACGTTGGGTTTGCGTTTCTACAAGCGGTCGCCTCCTGCAGTACAGCTGACGCTGAAGTAGCTAAATGTACGCAGCACAACAGAAACATACACTTTCGCCGCGCCAAGCACGTTCTTCGCCAATTTCAATCGGTGGGGTAGGGGCTTGGTGCGAGATGCTGACGAAACCGTAAAAAGGAGCAGGGCCCTCGCACAAGGGCCACCCATCACGATGGGCATACTAATTGTGGGCCTTAGTACCACCTACCCCCGGAACCTAATAGACGAACCACGACCACCATCGTTTTCGATGTCCCCCATAATCTACTCTTTGCATAGACGATTACAATCCGAACACCACGACCTGAGTTTCAGAAAACGTCATGTGCGAGTTGATATATATCAATCATCTTCCTCGCTCCGCCGACACTGTTTCCCTCTGCGTGTCACCACAGAGCTTGCCTCGTAATAACTGCTTCGAACTCACTTTGGTCAGCAACCGCCCTGTTGCCTGTCTAGGTGCGTCAATAAGCTAAACATGCGCATCTACTGGAAATACCCATAGTAGAGTTTGCAAAACTACTGTTGTGCAGCGTTCTTCATCGCTAGCGCAGTGAAATATACACCCACGCCCTTGGGTAAATAGCAGCAGAGGGGTATGTTCATCAAAGCACGAACATAGCATCACCCCACCGTTCAGGGGCATCCATGAAGTCGGGTAGGACTTGTCTTGCTAAACGTCAAGCACTTCCTAGTTACTTGCACTGAGCCGTCTCCCTCCCCGAGTCGATGTCATTCATATCAGATTAACCCGTGGCGAAAATCGAGCCGGCGTTCACGGGACAGAGGGTCATATATTGTTGGAGGAGAACAAATGATTAACCCAGCAAACAACTAGAACGAGCAAAAAATGTACGTCGGGGCCGGAAGGGAACTCAGTGTATGCATATACGCTGGTATGTTATGAACGTGGGAGTGGGGTTGGAGGAACCGCATCTCCGACTCATGTTCTAGTTCGTGGAATCGGGGTTTCCATGAATTTCCCATAATTCTGCATATTCGGTTCATCATCAGAGTGGGCTAGCGTAATGGTACTGCTTCGAATGAGGTTGAAAGCCCGGTAATTACCTGAGTTCTGGCACTGGGATAGTATTTGGAGTACTTGGAAGGCGTGTCTTAGTGGAAAACCAGGGGGGTTCCATAGGGACACGAGCGTGGTCTCAGTTTCCGAGGTTCACGAAAGGAATAAAGCTGCTGTTCTATCTCTAAGTAAGCAGCACATGTGAGTAGCAACGAGTACCGGCTTCATAGGCAGACTTGCTCAGAGATACGAAGTGTCCCGCTGCCCGTGATCTTCACACGTGTCGTCGACGGCAGGACCCGAACCTGCGCGTGAAATCCCAATGGGTTATCGCACGGGGTCGAGCAGTGGCTCGAGTTCCTCGCAGCGTTCGACTACACCCTCGAGTACCGCAAGGGCAGCGCCAACATAAATGCTGATTTTGTCTCCCACTTGCCAGAGCCCGCCACAGAACACGTCCGCAGTGGGTCTAGCAGCCTCACCCCTGTCGAAGACGGGGGTGTCTTCCTCGTACGAGCCTGCGGGCTTCGCACTCACTCTTTCTTGGGTGAGTTCGTGCCCCGCGCCGAAAGTGCCTTTTTGGGTGGGCTGCCTTTGACCTCTTCGGATTTTCGCGATTTCGCACAAACGGGCAACGTATGCAGATTCACGACCCCTCTGCTCCTTCGCGGAGATTCGTCGCTCTTGTATCTGCTTCCGTCGCCACCGTCGATCGCCGTCCTGGCTTGAGGGTGTTTCCACCCGCCGCCAACACCGCTTTCGCTTCGTTTTTTGTCGTACCCTCCGGGGGCGACCAGGGCTCTGCAGAAGCTCCCGCTCCGGCGGCGTTTGTCGCCCATCGCGCTCCTCCCCCGATGAGCACTGTACAAAGAGAAGATTCCGCCGTTAGCACTGCTCCGGCCGCGTCTGCCCCTTCAGGCCAGGGATCTGCAGGCGCCCACGCTGCAGCGACGACTGTCGCCCAGCGCGCTCCTCCCTCGACGAGCGCTTTACAAGGAGAAGATTCCGCCGTGAGCACTGCTCCGGGCGCGTCTGCCTCTTCAGGGAAGGGCTATGAAGAAGCCCCCGCTGTTGCGACGATTGTCGCCCAGCGCGCTCCTCCCCCGACGAGCACTTTCCAAGAAAAAGTTTCCGCCGTATTCACTGATCCAGCCGCGTCTTCCCCATCACCGCCGGGCAATCTGGCGCCTCTGAATACTTTCCCACCTTCAGGCCGCATCTCCACTCGGACAACACGGCGAGCGGCCGCCGCCGCTGGTTCCGCGCGGCCTGCTGTCGATTATGACTCTGGGCCAGGCGAGGCCCCTAGACCATAAACCCGGCGTACTACCATCCCACCGCGAGCTCGACGGCCGCGGCTTCCCGCACTAGTCGTTTTGGCCCCGGCTCCTGCCGCTTCGTTAATCCCGAAGGTACCCCTCCTGTCCGAACGCGACCGCGCCGAGCCCCTGGGACCCCCTCTATTACGGCTTCCGCTGCCAACTGACGCACCACCCATCCCCACGAATGTCTTGGACGCCCTCGGCGCAGGTGCCGAATATCAGCAGCGCGCTATTCGCACAATAGTTAGTTGGGCTCGGGAACACCAGGCCGAACCCGCGTGCAACGCCGCGATGCGCTACATAGCCCTTGACCGGCGGGAAGTTTTGCCAGCCAATGTTTTGTCGTGTTTCCCTTCCCACCAGCGCCCTCCTTTTTTGGAGGCGCAGGAGCTGGCTACCAAAGGCCGTTTGCACACCACCGACGCGGGCATCGTTCTACTCGTCCGGCAGCCGCGCCCCCTCCTTGCGTCAGACACGCAACGCCCGGTGGGTCGTACGGCCTGTTTATTGGACGACTAACCCGTTGGTATTTTTGTGCCGCTACTCATGCACCCCTGGGTGATGTAGGCTTGCCATTCAACGGCTCCCTGCCACCTAGGAGCCGCGCGCACCCTACGTATGCTCAAACGTTTCTACTGGTTGATCGGTTTGAACATCTTCACCCGGTGGTGGTTACGCAACTGCTTGAAGTGCCAAGCACGGACAACGTCGCGGCAGACGGTCCGGTGGTCCACCATCACATTGCCCTTGCCACAGGGGGCCGGCCTCGCCGTTAGCATCGACTGTTTCGGCCCTCTCCCGGTGACGCCTGGAGGAAATACCTACATCTTGCTTTTCACTGCTCGTTTCAGCCGCCGAGCCGACATGTACGCCGTCACTGCGGCAGAGTTCACCGCTGAGGGAACGGCTAACATTCTCATCAACCGGTATATTCCTCTCTGGGGGTGCCTGCGCAGCACCCCTTCGGACAACGGCCTCCAGTTCTGCTCCAAGCTTTCGAACGCCGTATATCAGCTTCTCGGGGTTCGACAAATTGCCACCAGCTCATACCACCCACACGACAACGGTGGGGCGGAACGTGTAACGACACGATGGCCCGGATGCTGGAAGTGGTCTTCAACGAGCTCCAAAACAACTGTGATGAACAGCCCCCTCATGTCGATTTGACATACAACAATTCGGTCAGTGTCGCCACGGGTTTGGCTCCCAACGAGGTACATACGTATGCCACGCCTCTCCCTCCTGATTTTCGAGCGTGCTGGAGTCGTCGGCCACCAAAGCTTTGCCCTCGACTACCTCGCCTATTGCGACTTGGCGACGGACCGACAGCAGCGCGCGTATGATCGTTCGCGAGCACCACGCCCTCACTATAGCCCGCGTGAAACGCCGCAACTCCGCCTTCTCCGACGCTCTGGGTTCGGCCCCCAAATTTGCCGTTGGTAGCTGTGCGTGGGTGCACAATACGGCGGTCACCATCTACCAGGGAGAACGCCCGACACGGATGCCAAGGTTCTCAAGGCCAAACTCTCACTTAACTGGACAGGCTCCTACAAAGTTCTCGCATTTGGCCCCTCCTCCGCAGCGGACACCCCGGACGAATCTCCTCTTGGAGCAAAGCTCCTGTATTTGGATATTCCTTCCGATATTTCCGGCACGGATGCTCGTCTGCGCTTTTCAGTTCAACGCTGCAAGCCCTGTGCCAACCCCCACAACCGTGGCGCCATGACGGAATATTTTTCCAGCGGGGTTTACGTGCTCAACAACTTCTCCAATAAATCTCCCCCATATCACGGCAAGATGGATGCGATCCTAACAGACTCGCACCTTGACACCAGGATTAAGAGATGTATCCTGATGAATGTGATAGTACCAAAGCTTGAATATGCAGGAGAAGTATGGGAAGGTAATGCGAAACTCGTAAAACAGTTGGAAACAGTACAGATGACAGCAGCTCAAAAAATACTAAGATGCTCAAGTACGACTAGTAATACAGTATTAAGAGCAGAACTGGGAATGCACCCACTCAAGAGAAACAGGGATATAAGAAAGTTGAAATGGGAATATGAAGTAAGGAACATGCCAAAAAAGAGGTTGCCGGCCATAGCTGATAAAGCTATATGGGAGAATGTAACAAAAGGGCGAACTGGAATAAGGTGGGATAGCGTAGTTGAGAAAGTATGGAAGGATATAGGGGGAAACCAAGAAGAGGTGATGTTCGCCGGGAAGTTTGGGAAGCACAAGGCAGAAGTAGAAGAAAGGATAGAAATAAGGGAAAGGCTAGCGCTACGAAACAAGGTGGAATCGGAAAAACACCTAGAGATATAAGGGAGATTGAGGGAAGGAATAGGAAAGAAAACGTATCTGCATGGCCCAATGGACTTCGCGAAAACGATGAAGCTGCGGTTTCGTGTAGGCGACCTGGACTTGCCAGAAAGAAGAAAGAGTTATACCACTAGCCGGGAGGAGGAGGAAATAAATGCACAGATGTGCCTGTGTGGCAAAGCGATAGAGAGTAGAACTCATATAGTAGGAGAATGTGAAATATACAAGGAGGAACGGGATGTGTTAGAAGAGGAGATGAGGGAAATAGAAGAATGTGACATGGAGGAGTTTGACACACTAGATAGCAGCGAGAAAACGATCGCTCTCCTAGGAGATAGATGGTGGCCACAGGCGGCCAAACAGGAAGGGGATAAGATTAGCAAAAAGTTTCTATATAATATATGGAAACAGCGTAATGAGCGCCCAATTGTTGGAGGTGTCTCTATTAGGAGTAGGAACGGTGCTCCGCCTCGAAAGGGATGCGTGGTCAATGGTCAAATGATTAAGGCCAGCAACAAATGAGTACGCCCCCCCCCCCCCCCCCCCTATCACGTCACCCAGGACGACGTCTCGACACCTCTTCACCGTCTCGAAGTGCAAACGACTACCGGACACCAATCGATTCGAGGTCGAGGTGGCGTCATAGCAGTGATGTGCGAGACGCACTGGACAGGACTATCCCGTTCATCCTGGGAGAGGGATATGGACAACCATTGTTCTCGCCACGCAATGCTGCGCTACTGCACCGGCACCCCGAACCGGCATCGCCAAACCAACCACCTGTACCGCTGAATGAGAATCGGCGCGGCACAACGGGAGCTCTCTCGGAGTAACAACAGCGGTTTCTGGCCCCCGTCTATGGCTGCGTCTCGCACGCCAACTGGCTCCGCCAAAACTGCAACACCGTGCTTCCCAACAGGGCCCAGGTTTGGCCCAAGGGCGATAACGGTCTGTGGTGGCTCGAGAAAATCAGCGCATCTACGCCCACGGATAGAGTATATTTGGTTCGATTTTTGGACGACCCGGGACCGATCAAGCTTCCTGTTTCTCCGGCGCGCTACACGACTTTGACGAGAGCTGTACAAAGTTCTTGGCATCTTCAAATTCACTTGACTAGCGTATTTGCATGGGGGATCCAGCCTAACGCAGACGAATCTTGAGGCACCACCGTGGATAGCTGACTTTCGCTTCTCGGCTGTTCTTGATTGTTTTTTGCTTGACATTTTCTTGGACTGTTGGGGGGTGATTTTCGTCTTATTGACGTTTTCCGTGTTTTCGGGTCGGGTTTTATTTTCTGGCAGGTGTGTTCCTGGGTAGTTTGTTTTTTGTGTTTTTGTTTTTTCTTCGGCTTGGTTTGGGATAGTTTTTGCGTATTCTGTCCTGCCTCCCCCCCCCGCTCAGTGTCGGGGCTGGTCTGGGTAATCGGGCCACTCATTTGTGGCACAGAACAACTTTCCCGATTCGTAGACTGGGTTTTCGGTGATTCTTGACATCTTCCGTGTTATTGTTTCTTCTCGTTTTTTTTTTTTCACTTTTCACTTTTCCCTGCATCTTCCTCGCCCCCCCCCCCCGTCGCTGGTAACATGTCGATGAATTTTCGTTGATGATTTATTCGTGCCCCTTAATGCTACGTATTTCTTTTACAGTTGTTCACGTACGTTGCCTGCTTCGTTGCCTTGCCGTTCAGAGGTGTGGGAGTGGGTTTTGAGGAGCCGCATCTTCGACTCGTGTTCTAGTTCGTGGAATCGGGGTCTTCATGAATTCCCCATAATTCTGCATATACGGCTCATCAGAGTGGGCTAGTGTTATGATACTGCTTTCAATGAGGTGGAACGCCCCCGGTAATTACCTGGGTTCTGGCACTGGGATCGTATTTGTATTACTTGGAAGGCGTAGATTACGTTGAAAACCAGGGATTTTCCAGAGAGCCACGAGCGTGGTCTCAGTCTCCGTCGTGCACGAAATGAATAAAGCTGATCTTCTATATTGAAGCAAGCAACACATGTAAGGACCAATGAGTACCGGTTTAATAGGCAGAACTGCCCGTGGATACGAAGTGTCCCGCCGTCCGTGATCTTAGCAGGTACGTACCAGATACATACGTTTCGCGAGTCGTAACACAACCCGAGTGCCCATGGGATGCGTCACGGCACACGTACCAAAATGACCAGCCACACGTTCATCCTTCCTGAAAGACGGGGCGGCCCCAAACAAACGTCTAATCTCTCCTTTGACGCGTCAAATGGGCATTGAGATCGCAAAGACCGTCAACGTTCTGCTTGTCCTGTTTTTTGCGTATAGGCAGAGGTATGCAACAGTTTTGCAGACGGTCCTGACGTTCGCTCTCTGAAGTAATTCTCGATTATAAAACAAGTTCGTATTGGTTTCTGTTATTCTTGAACAAACAGCGAGGGGCACCCGGGAATATATATGTTGAGTAAGACTGAATTGAAACCAAACTAACCGGAAGTTGCTGTCCGTTCCTTCTTCGTTCTTCCTCACCTTATCTCTCGCCCCTCACCAGTGTTTCGCCGCCTTTGTGAGTTCGACCACAAGAACAACAGTATTATACTACCGATCACTTGTAGATGACGTCAACACGCACTGACGCGACGAACATGCCCAGGCTTTAGGCTTTGTCCGTCTTTGCCGCCGGGTTTCGATTTGACTCAATCAACCTGAATAACTTTGTACTGAGGTATCCTACGCCGTGAGCGTTCCTGGCCGCTAGCCCAGGCCCCTGCAGTGCGATTGACTCCTGTATTCTATTTTTTCTTCCTTCCTTCCTTCCTTCCTTCCCTCCCCCCTCCCGCGATGCTGAAGCTTTGTTGTCCATATTCTGTCGTCGTTATCGCTTATTGCCTTTGATTTATGTCGTTCCTCTCTCAAGTTTCTTCATTGTGGTTTACGGTAGTTACGTACCGGATTTTTCATTTTATATTTCGATTTTCAGCGTGCACAACCGAGACTCTATTCGCAGTTTGTCAAAGTGAGTTTGGCAAGGCCAGAGTTGTCTGCCTGTCCGTATCTCTGCCTATATTCAGCCCTTATGTTTTCGAACATATTTTAGTACGTTCCAACGATCGATACATTACGTCCTTACAGATGAGATTCACACGACGTAGTTGATTCGTACATACCGTATATACTGAAACGTATCATACCACCAGGCAATATTAAGCCGTAAAATTCAACCACCACACCGTACCATTTTACTATATCACCTACATACCATATCACATTCCGTGATTTATCCCTGAAGTCTTTTAAACCGTATCATCATAGCATACCAGCATACCATATCACATACCGTGCCACTGCGCACACCATGCCACACCGTACCGTACCACGTACCATACCATACCCCTACTGTACCAACGCCAGCCGAGGAGCTCCACCACAGGAGGACTGGGCGAGTATATAGACCATCATACTGATGTACCAACAAAAGCCATAAGTGCACAAGAGAATGCCTTCAGAGGGACAGAGCAGGAGCGAGTATATGTGCCGTACTGCTGTCACAACACCACTAGGGATCATGCGAGAGGGCGACGACCGATGGCGGAGCGTCAGCCCTCTGGGCATATAATACAGAACCAATACCACACGCACACAAGAGCATTCTTCAGAGCGACAGAGCAAGTGCAACAAGCCCGCGACGAGGGATGACAGAGCGCTGTCAGCTCTCTGGGCTTAGAGCTATACGAGAACACAAGACTAGCGAAAATCGACGAGCAGTCGGGAATGCTGAACAGTCAAAGCGATAAAGATAAAGCGGAGGAGAGACGACACATTCAATCATGGTTTGTTCAGAAGCTGGCAAATAGAACGAGGATTACTCTCCCAAAAACAAAGACGCGATTGGCCTCTTTATAAAGCAGGTACCCCACTCGAGACTTCCAAATTACACCAACTTCTAACCGACCCCGCAGCCGTAGTATTTATATCAAGGTCAGCACGAAAATAAATTGGCTTTAATGTTGCGATCCTCTGTGTGTTACAGACATGTTGTGTTCGTCTGTCGACTACTTGATAACCATCGTGCGTACAAGTGCACTATCAAGAAACCCCGCTGTAGACAATACGTCGGAAACGTTGTTTTAGCGGAACTACAATGAAACCCCGCTGTAGAAACACGTCGGGAATACTGTTGTTGGGGAACTAACTGCTTGGTGGGGATCATGACCCCCTCCTCCCCCCAAACCTTGGTTCGTACTGGTGTAGATGCTAGTGCTGCTGTAGTGCGCTGTGGCTAGTAGCGCTACATTTGAAGCCGGAGTGTTGTTCCTGTGCCCCCGGGGCCGTCCCTGGTTTGTTGTATGTCTGAGGTCTCTGTCGACTGGTAGCACGTGTCGCCTGTTCCGATCCAGCTGGCGGGATATCTGTCGTTAGCACTTCTGTATATGACGAGGCTGAGAACGACAATCACACATCCGTGACGGTATATTAACTGCCAACGCAGTTCCATCATGCAGTTGGAGGCTTAACCACTGCCGTAGACCAGTCGCGTTTGTCGTTCCCACTCTCGTCGTGATAGTAGGCAGTGAAAGAGTCCGGTGCAATACTACCAACCACACCAACTATATTATTTTGTAGATTGTCCAACCCTCGTGACGAACCACGACGAGTATCTCCCGCCCAGTACGACCGCGAGTAGTGCCATGGCGTCGAGCGGTGCGCATGTCATGCATGATGGCGCAGTATCGCCGGGCTGTCCTGTTGATATAGCCTATGCCCCTCGAAAGGCTGTCGGGTATTTAAGCGGTGGCGTGAAAGAAGGAGAGATGGCGTGAAGGCGCAAACGGGCGCACCTGAAAAAGCGACTCGATAGGGGATAGAGGGACCTAAACACGCATCCATACACCAAGAAACATACCCGGATGACGGCAAGGGTGATGTAGAGGGAACATTAGAGGGAGAGGGAGATGAGAAGTGACAGTTAGTGCGATAGACATAGCGAAAGGGGCAACGGAAGCGTTGATGCGCGAGATGGCGCGCCCGCGGCCTCTCCCTCGCCTTCACACTCTGAATCTCCTCATTTCTGATGCCGTCAGCTCTTCCAAATTGTCGTCGCCGAAGCGGATGCGCCAGTATGGCGAGTAAACCCCATAGACCTGCCCGGGCCGCGTCACGCGCCCCTCTCCGCCCTCGACGGGTTTGATGACTTTCGTGCCGATCGAAAACCTTCTCAGCGACTCCACTCTACTGAGCGTGGGGAGCCTCCTCTCCCCCTCTTCTCGGGCTGCGGGGTGGCTCCGCTCACTGCTCGGATCATACAAGTTTGACAACGCGTAAAACGTGTCCAACTGCAGCGGAGTAAAACTGTCCAGCGACTCCGCTTTAGAGACCCAGCCCGACGTCACCCCGTCGAGGTACCTGTCGCGGTAGTGTTTCGCGACCCCGGTAGTGCAGACCATCCCCGTCCTGTCCAGTAGCGTGGGCATTGGTGCTGCTGTAGTCAAGCCCCCTCCGAGCCCCATGTCCGCTCCCCACGCCATTGGCATCAACTCATCCTCCATGGGGTGCCGAAGACAGGAAGGTCTCGTGTAAAATGGCTTCAGCGATGCGGTGGAGACCGTTCTGGGACACACCCAGAACCCCAACCACCACCTCCCACCACCTTCCACGGACCAGTTGACTTTTCATGGACCAGGTTAAGCATCATAGCCTGCTGGTGGAACGAGCTGTCGCTCTCCCTCGCAAGGACGAGGTTGCCCGTCACAACCCGGGTGCCCGCCGACAGCGTCTGAATCGATGCACTGCGGTGTTGTCGTGTCTTCTCCCTGCCCTCGTGTATCCTCTCGAGTGCCTGTCGGACCTCTCTTAGGTTGTGCCGGAGCTCTTCCATAAAGTTGTCGAAGCCTCTCGTGGTCTCTGTGTCATTCATCTGAGGCACTTTAATGTCGTGGGATGTATTTGGGGGGCGGACAAACAAGAGCTGGAAGAGTATCATTGCAGGAGGCTGGAACGAGTCTGGTATGATGCATGTTATCCAGCATGCCAGAGCTACATACTCATCCCAGCCGATGGTCCATGCCTTACACAGTTTGGATAGCACATCGACTATCCACGCTCATATTCGGTCTACACTTCCCTGGCTCCGTGCGTGATCGGCAAGGCCGAAGTCGATCTGCATTACCAAACAGCGGAGATGATCCATGACGGTGGCTGTGAACACGCCTCCTCTGTCAGCGCGGATGAACGAGGGCACTCCGAACGTTAGACGCAGGTCCAGGAGAAGGCGTGCAATCCCTTGGGCCTCCAGGGTATGCATGATAAACGAGGGCATTCCGAACGTTAGACAAAGGTCCAGGAGAAGGCGTGCGGTCCCTGGGGCCTCCTTAGAGGGAAGAGGGTATGCACCCGCGGGTAAAAGACACACCCCCTCGCGTCCCTGCATATCCCTGGTTAACGGAAGCGGTCGAGCAGGAGTGAAAGCGTCTAGATGAATCCTGGGTGTCCGTGCTGGCAGTGTACTAACGCGAGCAAGTCGGCTACCAAACAGCCTGGAACGACTAAGACTGACGTGCGCGTTGCTAGTTTTCTTCTGTTATAACTCGTACCACACTAAATTCTGGTCGTCTAGGGGATACACATCTCACTACCTACTTCTCGCCCATCCGCCCTCCTCCTATGATCTTTAGTTCGACCCAAGTGCTTCATCAACCTTACCGACGAGCGGGGAGGCGGTCTACGACATAAATATCACATTTTTGGAAAATACGTTGTGAGCCAACACGGCGCCCTTACCGGGCGCCAGTTGAACGACGAGTGTGTAACTTGTTCTCTACATTGTTGGACATATTGCGTACGTGCACATACGAGACGTGTGTAACATCGGTTGTGTTCATATGTTTTCCCTCGTTGAATCCCGCATTATACTGTGGGGGGACAGGCGCATTAAAATAAAATAGAGTGAACCTCTACCGTAGAACTCCTCAGGGTTTGCAGTCTAACCAAGGCAGGCACATCTCGCAAAGCATCAATAGCCCACCACACCACCCTTTATTCCGGCGGCTCATCGCTATGCGGCAACCCTTCCCCCCTCGTAGAGGGTCCACATGAGCTACCCCCGGGTATATCTGTGGTCCTCCCACGACCCGTCGGCGCCACCGCCGACGAGGCATGCTTCTCTGTACCGCCCGTTCGTGGACGCTGCCCAGCCATCCCTGTCCACGGCGAATACGCCGACATCGTGCGTAAAGGAGGGACCGGGGCCGCCCGAGGTTTCCGCACCGGTCGAGCCTCGTGTTCGAGGAGCAGACTAAACCGCACGGACGGCCTCGACACACGCACCAATTGCCGAAGCGTTAATGCCGGCGTGCCCACCCCTTCCGCTGCAAGCCTGTCGTGAAACACGAAGGTGCCCAGCTGCCTATCAGTCGAGCCGTCTCCCCCAGGTGTCGGTAGGGGCACGTCACCGAGGTGAGTCTGAGGAATTGTGTAAACAACTGTTTCAAGCAGCGAGGTTGCATTGGGCGTGCGTGGTTTCGGCGTGCGTGGTCTCAGCGAGCATGGTTCTGTGGCGTGCGGCGTGATCATGACTCTCTTTTCGGGCATCCCCCCCGGTACTACCACCTCATCTTGGTACGGTTGAAGTTCGCTCAAATGGGAATCCATTCTACACCGTCTCCTTTCGGTCCGACGCAAGCGTCGGGCTCGCCGGAGGTCGCGTCGTTCGGGAATATATCGTCAGTGGGATCCGCAGCTGGGCCTGGTCTGAGCAGAAGTGACCATGATCCGGGGAGCTGGTGGAACGAGCCCGCCCTCCATCGCATGGTCGTGTCATATTCGACCAGGCGCTGCGCCCAGCGGTACTGCTTGTAATCGAAGTCAAGACTAAGTAACAGCCATGTGAGCGCGGAACCGTCAGCTACGATCGTGAACTGTCTACCCGTCAAATACGGAGAAAAGTGTGCCACTGCGCGCGGTACCGCCATGCACTTCCACTCGGTCCCCCCCCTGTGTGAATTGGTCGCGGACTACCGGTAACTTGCATAGGCGAGGTCTCGCTCTGCTCCCATGTTCTCCTGCCTCAGGGCGGCCCTGCCCCCCGCGATGCTGGCATCCGTGTGCAGCACATACGGCCTGTCCCAAGTAAGGAAGTATAGGATGGGGGACGACATTGACGCAGATTTGAGAGACAGAAAAGCATGCTGGTGCAGTTTCAACCACGGAATCAGGGAGCGGCGCGAGCGTTTAGGGGAAAAGCTTTTGTTGCGCAGTATGTCGGTTCGTAAAACGCTATACCCTTCCACAAACTCCCTCAAGTACCCCGTCAGCCAAGGAAAGCGCGCAGCGCTTTAACCGTCGTGGGCGGGGAAAGCTCCGCTACCACTGCAAGTTTGGATTCCGCCGGATCTCACGCCCGGTCGGTCCCCTACCATGCTCACATACTACGAACTCGCGCAACACCACACACACTTCGCGAACTCCACCGAATGTCTTGTCCCTTGCAAGCGGGCGAGTAGCGCTCCATTAGGGCAAGGTGTCGATCGAACGTCGCGCTGTAGATCAGGATATCGTCGAAATAGTTATTTACACCGTCTTCGTTTAAGTCTTCTAGCAAGTCGGCGACCATGACCGCGAAGGCCGGCGGTAGTGTATGTATGCCGAACCCGCACAGCTCATACTCCCACAGCAGCCCGAATGCGTCCTGGAACGCTAACGTGTGGCGATCCGGATCCACGATTGGGAACTGAGAGAACCCCGACGTTAAGCCCATAGGAACGAGCCACCCATTACCGGCCAAGAGCTGAAAACTGCCTTGAGTTTCGCCCAAACCGCCACTCTCACCCTTCATGCAAGTATGAAAGGGGCGATAGTCCGGGCACAGCTGCAAAGTGCCGCCCTTCTTACGAACAGTCACGCATCGTACGGCCCACGCGGATTAGGATTTACAAAACATCTCCGTCTCCCCTAGTTTGTCAATATATCTCTGAATGGCATCAGCCTGCTCTGGCGAAAAGCGCTGCTGCTTCGCTGCGGTCAATGCATTCTCCCCGTTACTCAGGGTAGTTCGCAATGACCGCGCACCCTAGGTCTCTCTTTATGTCCTCCGGGAACAAGCCCGCAATGTTCCTGGGCCTCAGTGCACTCGTCAGCTGATTATTCTGGCCCACGCTAACCTGACCGATGTTGGCATGGGCGAGCATCACCCCGCGCACCGGGGTCTCGTCGTCGATAGGATCGGGGAGAGGCAAGGGGTTGTCGACCGGCTTAGGGAGTGGGTCAGGGGGCGGGGAGTGTATGAACAGAGCGCCGAACCGATCATCCCTTACGTTATGCGCAATTACGTTCGACATCGGGTGCCCGATTCGCACTACCACGGCCGCGCTATCCGTGTCAAGCACTTTACAGTACGACGGGATGCCCGGCTCCCACTCTTGTACACCTCTCGCCAATCCTACCACCGCTCGGCAGCCCGTGTCATACTTCACCACCAGCTGGATCAGGACCAGCTGCCGTTCGCTGGACTGGGAGCCCCTCACGTAACCCTCTACCGCTATGCCGACGAATTCAGCAACTTCCAGCTGACACGACAGCCTCCACTGCCTTTGCAACGATCCGTCGTCCTCCCGTGCTCCCTGACCCATTGAACACGCCGGTAGCCATGGGGCTAACGGAGGGCCTGAGGTATGTATGAGATAATCATTAACAGGATGTATTGCAGAGTACCGATCCCAGGAGTGCTTCGTGGCTGTGCTTCACGGCTGGAGTGGCACCCACGGGACGCCAGGCGACGGATGGAACACCTTGCACTCCCCCAGCAAAAAGACGGTGCCGCGCAACCTGAAAAAGCTGGCTCCGACATTCAAAGCGTACGGAAAGTCATGCACAATCCTTATCGAGATGTTGCGGTCCTGGTCTTCCTGAGGCAGCACAACAGGCAACACCGTCGATCCCACGATCTCCATGCCGCCGGCCTTGTTACCTGTAGGGTTCGCAGCCTGCAGGACCCCCTACCGTGACGGCATGACTCACGACACTCTGCGCTGCCCCCCCATGACTGCACATTACTCCCAAACGCCAGCGGAATGTAGTTGCCTCCCCTGGAGCCCGTGTCGATGAGTATTCCCACCGGGATGCGCCCCGCTACCCTCCGGGGGTTTTAGAGCCTGCCGTGGACCCACAACCGCTGTCCGTTCCGCGTCCGGCGAGTGCCAACCTATCATCGACGCCCGCGTCTGCGTCTGGTGGGCGGGCTCGTGCACCACTTTGCTTCCCGCGGGCGAGTGCTTCCCGGGGCCTGTGCTCAGTCGTCACGCCCGCCATCGCTTTTCCGGCCCACCGAATCTATATACTCATCGAAGTCGGCGGCTACGCGGTCGACCTTTTCGTCCGACAGAGTGTACAACCTGCGCTTCGGGGGCTACACCTCGAGTCCTCCCTCGTTAAAGTTCGTGAACGCTCTCTGCTTGCATACGCCTCTATGTATCCTACTGGGATCAAAACGCCATCGTGGTTCAACGAACAGACGTGGTGGGAGCAGGCCCCCTGGAACGCAAATGCGAAGCAAATGCTATGCCTCAACAGGAACGCGGCACGCTCCGGGAGCGGGTTGTCCGCCTGTGGCATCTCCGATATCACCTTTGAATCGGTACCCCCTCCCCGTGCCAGTGCTTTGGTTGCATCCCCGGTGTGACCCCTGCTAGAGGCGGGCCCCCGCGGAGGGAACCTCCTTCACCCCAAGGGCACCCCGCGCTGACACGGCGTGAAAGCCTCTCTTTTGTGATCACGGCGACGGCTCCGCGTTCTGCTCGTCGAAGCTGTTCTCGTACCGACCAATCACGGCGAACACGTTTTTTCGTTTGTCCGTGGAAGCTGCCCCGCCGAGGAGCGCGATATACCGGCGCGCGACCGGCCAAAAGGAACCCTCGTGTGCTTGCCATCGACTCACCACCTATGGATGCGAGGAACTGTAAAGTCCCGAAGGTTCCCCGAAGTAAGATGCGAAACGAGTTCTGGTACACCATGCGGCGAGCGGACACGAGGATGACCACGGTTTTCTCGCCTCTGGACACCATTGCTGCACCTAAGGAGTTCACGAAATCCTCCTGCAGCGGGAGGATACTGTCGTATATGCGCAGGAAGCGTTCGTGCACCACCCCCTGCAAGCCGGACTGATTGAAAGAGCTTGGTATCAACAGTTAGACAAGGTGCCTCAGGAGGTCCGTCCGCTGCGCCTCCGTGCTATATCTCCAGACGAAGGTCGCTTTTGATATGTGAGGACGGGCCGAGTCCGCCGTGAAACCCCGGTATAGCACCACCAGCCGGTACGCGGTGGCCTCCCACGCCTTCGTGCCAGTTACCGTGACGGCGTGGAGTGCCACTTTCGCTGCCTCCTTCGATCTGGACTGCTGCAACCCCCTTATGCACCAATTTTCTCAACCACTCGGTCGCGGAGGCCTTGCGCGCTTCGATTCGGGTGAAAGAACCGTCGATCATCGGCACCTCGAGCAGTCGCATGCACGAAAGTTCATGATACGTACCCAAATGGCCACCTTGGATGCGACAACCCCCTGCGCAACTGCATCATATGGTTTAAGAAGGGGCGGTGATGCGACAAGCCCGAGATGAACGGGCGGTCTGGGGTGAGCACCAAGACGCCATCGTCCGTCATGATAGGCACCTTCGCTAACTTGTCATGAAGCAGGACCGCGTCATAGCTATTCGACAGCTCCTCCTCAAACGCCCGCGTGTAGATGGGTCCCGTGCTTTTGCAGTGTGTCTTGGCCCGAATTTGCCTGATTGCCTTGTTGGGATGTTGCAACTCCCTTAGGGAACACATTTCACCTGCCCCACCGACGCGACGAGTGATTGGGATCCTTGGGCCGCTGGCGCTGGTAAGCCGTAGGCTGCCAGGAGGTGCTGGACTGCTAGAGGAAGCGGCTGTGCTGTGAGAGGGGGCAGGGGCAGCGGAGGTTCCTGCGGTGGAGGAAACTGCCACTGCTGCAGTTGCGGTCTCTGGTGCAGTGGGGGTGGCACCTGGCCGCGACTCGGCCCGTAGTAGGGCCCCTGGGGGGGTTATCGGGGGTGACCATTGGTAAGGATCCTGCGGCTGTGGTCCTGGAGACAGAGGACCCTGTCGTGAAATTGAGCGGGGCAAGGGTGTCGATGCGAGCAGTTGCGCCTCACCTAACAACGAAACGTACACACTAACTGCTGACGCTCGGCTCACAAGGTACCCGCTGGTTGAGTCGGTTGAGAGTTGGCGATCCCTGTCGTGAAAAGTCTTTCGGGGCTGTAGCTTAGATCAGAATATAACCGCCGCTCGACTGTCCCGGCTGCATGTTCTCGAACCTTGTAAGCCCACCCTCAAACTGAAGTAAAAAACCCGCATTACAATACCTAGTATAACAATACCAAGAAAAATATTCATGGGTCGGTACGTCTGGAAAAAGCTGTACATCACGAATGTACCGTGTTAAAAAAGGGTAACAAAAAACCATCGCGCACGACGGGGGAAAGCTGTGGTTCTCATACATTGGGCAGTTCCGCCGGGGGTGAGGCAAGACTGCATTCGCAAACGTGCCTGCCACAGCTCTAAGCTGCGGCCCTAAATGGGAAGGCACAGCAGACAAATTCACGCTGCGAACGGGTATTGCTGGGTATTGGTGGAAACTTGTGCAGCGTGCCGGTACATTGTTGAATTTGATAGCAGAATGTCCGGACGTTGTGGCAATGTTTCTGTTATACTGGGAACAGGAGGTACTGAATACTGAAAAAAATGTGCAGCACGTGCAGTTGAGTGTTCGAACTCCATGCCGGTACAGTTTCACCAGTTCAGCCCTACGTGGTCGCGATTGCGTCCAGTATTTCGGTATAGCTCAGAGCAACGTACATTACTGGACGTTGTTGAACAATTGCGCAGAATGCCGGTGTCTTGGAAAAAAAAGTGAGCAACTAGATCGCACAAGCGGTTAGCAAGTTCGCCACACCTTAGTACCATATTCAGTGTTCATATAGCCTGACGGTACACTATACCAAGTGCAGCACTACGTAGCCAGTGCTGAACATTTGTGCAGCATGCTGGTATATGTTGCAGGAAAAGTGCAACACTTGACGTTGTTGAACATTGCGCAGCAGGGTGGTAAAATTCAAAGCAAATTGAAAGATCAGATCGCACATGCGGCCAACAAGGTCACACAACGATCATTGATCAACCACGCCGAGCCCTATAACTACTTTAGCTGTACGGTCGATGCGTACACAGATGAAACCCGAGCACGACTGCCTGCCTGTCTCCATGACCGTCAAAATCGGATGATGGAAGCGAGCAAGGGAAGGTGGATCCGTACTTGTAGCCATATGATACGTATTTACTGAAATAAGGTATATCGAATGTTGCGGGTTCATGTACGACTGCAAACCCTTTATTACATGAGTGAGCGTCAAGTATGGATACGAACTATGCAGCTTGTTGACGTGTTTAGCGACGTTAGTGCGGTAGGTGGGTGGTGGTGTCAGGAGCGTGTCTTACTCTTCTCTTCTAGTCCCCCAGCTTTCCTCTGCGGGATCTGTACTGAGAAAACCGGTGGTACGGCATTTCTTCAACCCCTTGCACCTCCCTGCCCCCCCCAGTTACCCCCTTTGATGTACGAAGGGGGCTGGTCCCATGCCTTGTGCGCCAGGAATTCCTCACGTCGTTGCTCGCTAGCGTACCAGGTATTTCGTTGCATAAATTGCTTTTGTGTTTGTGTTGGGGCGTGTATAATTATTGAGCGTGTGGTCACTGCTCGAGTGCTGTTTTTCTTTATGTTTTGTACCCGGTACATATATGATTTAGTGTGATCCGTAGGGGGGACAATTTACTGTCTAGCGGGGCGTCACGACTAGCCCCACTCCCTCTCCTTGGTTTGCAAAGCTTAAATGTGACGAGATAAAGGCACTACACGCAAGAAAGAACCAGTGTGTCACGGCATATTGCAGGGCACATCCATTCACTAAACCGATCTGCGTTGAAGACATGGGAGGAGTGGGCGGGGCTACTACACGCGCGCATACCGACGACCAAAGAGTCCGGCCTATGCTAAACAAGGCGTAAGCCACCACCCCTCTCGCGGGAAAGGAGTCAGCTCTCATTCACCCACACTAAACCTCCCACGGCGTGCAGCCGCAAGACCCACACGGTGTCTGCCCGAGAGTCTGCTTGGGGACCGTGATACGAACCGATTATGACCTACCTAAGTTTTTTTTTAATGACTACCTTCGACACGACCTCCCCGCTGCACATGCAGGTGTAGTCGATGCTCAATACACAGTCTGCCTATTCTCCGCGTCTATAATCGTGTTAGTCTACAATTCGGCAAGTGGAATAAAAAAAGACCTCGCCCCCGTGTGAATTAAACCAGGGAGCGTTTGGTGTCAAAACACGGCGCAAACAGGGATGCGATACACGGGCTGCAGGATAAATCCATCGGGCGGAACCCCGTCGAACGCATGTGAGGTGAGCGTGAGAATACTACACTCGCGCGTACCGAATCTATGAGAGCTCGGATTCTGCTGAACGACTCCTACCACGCAGCACTCTCTCGGGGGGATGAACTCAGCCCTCGAGCACTCATGTTACACCTCTCACGAGAAAGCTTACGGGCTCGGGGCTCATCATCGTCTCTGCGGTGGCCACCCTCCGTCGGTACAGTGCAATCACATTTTTTGGGCAAACTCGGGAGCCACGGCACCAAGCCACACGCGGACGGGGTGCAAAATCCGCAGCATACCGGAGAAACCGTGACCGAATACCCGCTCTACCATGTGTCGTTCATGAGTGGATTCGTTGGCTAGCTGCATCGCTACTTGTCCGCAAGGCGGAGCTGTGGTACATTGAGAGATACCCTATCCAGTAATAAACCAATGTAAAGGAGCGGAAGGTACCCAAGAACCCCCTCACGCCTCAAGTAAAAGATCGATCAACGGGACCAACATCTATTAGAAAGCCTGCACGGAGGGGTCTCTTTAGGCGCTCCTAGTTCGTTTGCACGCACAGTCTATGCTACCGGATTGGAGGCCATGTCGTAAAGTTGAGCGGTGTGCATGCCATGCACGACGGCGTAGTATCGCCGGGCTCTCCGGCCGATATGACTTATTCCCCTCGATAGGCTGCTCAGATGGTTGCAAACTCTCAAAACATCATGCATATCTCGTTCCCGGAGTAGACAAGCTCAGAAAGCCGTCGGTCCCTCAGTGACTCGCTCAAACTCTTTCAGACCATTGTAACGACTGCCACCTGAACTCCCGTTATTCCTCGCATAAATGGAACGTGCGCCTGAGCCATCTCCCAGATTGCTTGGTCGGCATTCGTCTGGTGTAGGGGAACGCTACTGGCAACGACACGACCTACAAGAGAACAGAACGGTGGGGAAGGGTTGTAATCGTCTGTGTACTCACGTTCCCGTAGCCTCGGGGTTCATTTCGCCTTATCCCTTTCGCCTATATGCCGTGCCCCCGGCTGGAAACCCTGCGGATCCTTGGATTACCCGATCGTAGCGCCGACAATCAGCACGCAGACGCTCAGTCTGAACTAAACCCCGGCTGCTAAGGGGCCGTCTGTGCCGCTCCGACGGGTCTCTCTCGTCCCTCTCTCCAACTTCAACTGCAGCTTCATGAAAAAACGACAGTAAAACTGACAACTGCAGTGCTCCAATGCATTTTTTCGAGGGCAACAGCAATTATTGTTTGTTTTCGGTTCTCGTCTTATTCCGGAAACGAACAATACACATCCCCAACGAATACACATGTGAAGTTGCGACAGACACAAGAAAACGCCCCCCGCACAAAAACCAGAAATATCTAAAATTATACCAAATACTCGGCAGTTGAAACATGCTATCGAATCCAGCACTGTATACGTACAGAAGACGATTCTCAAGGGGCCTTAACAACACTGCACTCGCGAAACAAAAAACTTTCGATCTGCGCGCACAATGTCCGCTTCACTCCCAATAGCATCCGAGAGGGCACTGGAATACGACGACTCTGTGTCAGAAGTAAGCCCCTCAAAGGTAACCCTGATAGTATCGAAACCGATGGGCGTGGGAATCACCGCGTAATTTTGAACCGTTGCTCGGGTTTCCCACAGTCCATCAACGACTACGACAGTGGCGCCATCCGAATCCTTGTCAAACTCGCCAACGGGGTCTGTGTCAGCCGCACGAATCGAAACCTTAACAGCCCCCATGCCATAGGAGCTCTGAAGGTATCCGATATCCAGAACTCGTCTCTCGCCGGTACACGGGAGATCGAAGGACACGATCGCCTGTTGGGAGGTGTTGCCGTACCATATTAGTCCGTTTCTCCCTTGTTCGTCCTTGGAGAATGACCATCCGACCGATTCCACTAGCTCCTCAGGGGGGGGGAACCCTACGAAGGCAGCTGTTTTCATATCAAATGAGCGCTCTTCCGCCATGCAGCCCATACTAGGCTCGTACAGCGACAAGGCTTTCTCTTTAGGGGTAGGTTCCAACAGCCGACCGTGCTCCTGGTTAAGCGGAGCATCACCGGGGGTACCGGAAAGGTTTTAGATCACGTCTATGACATAACAACCAAAGCAGGCTTGCGTTTACAACTGTATTGTGAAACACGTTGAGTTAAAAAAGTTTACGGTCTTCACGATCCTTCATGACAAACCTGTAGAACATGTCGACTGCTTGGGCATCATGCACGCTTCGGGGTATTGGTGGCACCTAATGTTCAAGTGGTTTCAAACTCGAGGATCTCCGTGCACCATCCCCTACGAGAAAACTCTTAGAAGGTACGAGTACTGGTATTTGATTCAGTTTTACATATCCTTACCCTTTCAATGCCATGCATCTCATCCAATCGCTGGTTCTGAGATAATATTAAAGAAAACACCGATAAAAACATTGTATGGCCTACGATTGAAAACCGCTAATGTATATCAAATATATTGTGTAGTTTGAGAGTCGGTTGTGCAGCCCCGTGAGTAGTTTGGCGGAACATATACTGGTACTACGTACAATACCTTTGCTTCTTTTCGTGAAACGCATTTACTCGACGCTATCCACGTCCGGAAAGTGTACAGTCCCGTCACAGCGTCTGCCGACCACGACGGGTGTGCCCTTTTCAATCCTAGAGATATTCTGCGATCGCAGCCGGCTGATAAACATTCTCTGTACATACAGAACATTCGTTTTCTATTGGATTGCTCGATAAAATCCCCACCTCCAAAAAGCGCGCGTAGGACTTCTGGATGAAGTACACGAGAACGTCGGCGAGCAGTTGCTGCACCTGCCAATCGGGGTGCACATTGGACCCCCACACGCGTTCCGCCAAAGAAGAGTCGTCGTCATTTGGCCACACCGCGTCGCGGAACGAAACCTGCGGATCAAACGTTAACGTAGTCCACACGAAAGGTGCTGAGAAAATTGAGTCTACCGATACGCAATGAAAAACATGGACAAACCAAGTACCAGCTATGCAATTCGTCGTTGGGTATTGGGGGGTACTGTACAGCAGCTTCAGATGACCGTCATAGCTTTGAGTGCTGCGCTTGAGCAAATATTCTTGTGTTTCATCCTTCTCAAAACACTACAGCTACGATGTGTTTGCTGGGAGTCGACAATAGAAGAATTAGCTCTTGTCAGGGCGCCAGTATCCTATATAACTACTGTCGTCCAAACTTGCCTCTCGAACGCGACGAGCGCTTAAATATATGAACCCATCAGTAAGTTGATCACCCGCGCAACCTCCATCCTCGCACTCACCATGGGAATGTCATAATTTCTGGCGACCGCTGCATGCACCTCAGCCATATTGCTCTTCTGCCGAGGAGCCTCGATCACTCGAGCCGGTGCCATGAAGCTCTCGGCGTAGAGGAGGGCCGGCATGTCGATCATATCGTTTCTGACATGGTGGATGAATAACTCATGAGCAAGCTTGACGTTGTTGATGTCAAAATCGAATATTTCGATGACGGCGTCGTTGACTCCGTAGTCTACAATAACGAGGTCCACCTCTAAGTCGACTGGAAGCTTGTCGTGTAGACTGTTGTGGAGAAGGTCCACGATGGCGTACCCCGGGTTCGCTGAATTGGTTACCTGCGACAATCGTTGCCCACGAACGTTCGCAGTAGCAGCAAGATGGGCGCTATGATTGGAATACGCAATTAGGTACGAAGCTTACGTGCGAGGATAAACTGGAAAAAAGTGCGTCATACGCGTACAGGGTATCAAGTCAGCAGTCGTACTACAGTACGACGACTATAGTCACTCCGAATACTGCAACAGTTATGTTCAACGTACAAGAAACCCCATATCTATAGGCTCAAGTAAGTGTGTACAGTAAATATGCCCCAAAAACGAAACTTCACACAACACCCAGAACATGATGTTTTTGCTTGCTCTCTCACCTCCACCGCAAAGTCTTCGACACGTTCTTCGAACCATTGTTGCAAACGACTGGGCCACGCACAATCGACATAGATCAACCCTGCCGGGGATACGCACCCATGACCATACGTCACGCTGCCCCCCACCACGCTAACCTTCAGCAGCCCGCGTTTCCTAGCCCGTTGGAACGCGCGGTGCAGACTTAAGTCCGTCGTCGTGTACCGACTTGACGCTCGCTGCAGCATCTCGAGTGTCAGGGGATACGTCTCCGCTGTCAGAGGGTCAGGATGAAAACAGTCTTGCTCGTAAATACCTTGAGTTTCCCAGCAGATAGGCTCCGTTATGTTATTGCTGGTGTGGTTGTTGGTCGATGAAAGCCTCTCGCGAGAAAGGATCGAGGGGTCGCCTGATACCGGAATGATGTGCGCCACGAAAACGAACGCCACCGCTGCCCAAGCCAGAACAGCCAAAAATGGACTCCTTAGCACGTATGTAAAATTGCTCCAAGTGCTATCTGTAGGAGCTCGGTTTGGCGCTGCACCTGTCATCCTGAACAAGGTCTGCACTGGCCAGATCTTCGGCACCCAATCTAGACGGTCACGGATGGGTCGATGACGGCAGGGTTGGAAAGCTGTTGACCTTTTCTCTCTGCGAACCGTGCAGCACGACAACAGGCATCAGGTACAAAGGCCAATCGGTTCAAAGTTGTGGTGTTCAAATGTCATCGTGATACTGCTAGATACAGAGTAATAGGTAAACCGTACTTATAGAAACGAGTCCGTGCCTCCCGCAAACGTTCAAGCCTATACTCGTAGCTGAAGAGTCGACGAAAACGAGTAATGACTGTGCTCAAGGCAATTTTTCAAACAAGACGCCTAGTTTGTGGGAGGAGGATAACCCGACACGTCGAAACCCCAATAGCAACGTTGACAGATATCGCGTGTTACCGTCGAAAATCAAGTCGCGTTTACGGGCGCATGAAAGTCAATAGCAGCGACAATAGTTAATTGATGAAAGACTCCGAGCAAAGCAACCCTGAAGAAGCCCCGCAGGCAAAGCATCGTCGTAAAAAAGTGCAAAGCCTTCGAACGTTGCAATTTTACAACGCGTGCACATGAGGCATATCATGTCACGAGCACGCCGACGCGGGCACACGTAGAGTCGCATCTGCCCCGTTCGGCGTCTACCGAGCAACGTATTAACCTTATCCACAAGTATAGAAGGGCCAAATATACAGTGTGGTACATAATAAAATATTGTTTTACCATGAAATCTAATGCAACAATTTCAGCGCTATTCTTAAGTATCATAAGATATCTCCGCATCGAGATTAATCTCCGTCGTACATTCATTTTTTTCTGGTGTTCTTGGTTGCATGTGGCAATGGACGGTATACCACAGGCCGTTACTACCGTTTTCCCTCACGGACTGGTACTGGGACTGGTACTGCCGTGCGCACTCTTATTTCGTACTGGTTTTGTTCTCTCCCTACGAGATGAATTTTGATGCAGCCTGTGTTTCGGCCGTAGGCAGGATTTTAGGGGAGTGAGCTCAAGTGAGAATATCATCGGAATCATCTCATGAGACTGGGATATCTATTCAGTGGCCGTCGATGTCATCGACTATCATTCGTGCGTCAAATGAGAGGGTTTTTCGACGGTGGAAGAAGCGAGTTTTGTGCCGTTAATCACATTGCTTGTGGTGCTCTAGATCGGTCTCGCACGACTTGTGCTAATTCACTATAAACCCTTGGAAAATATTTTCAAAAAATCGGGCGACGTGCTAGCAACAACATATTTTCATTTTTACGTGTAACGGGATTTGCACACTGTACCATTTCATCTCATTGGTACGCCTGTTCGTGGGGGAATCTTACTGTACACATCTAGCATCTTTATAATTCAGATATCTATCGAATTTGAGTAAAGAGTACATACAGCACAGCAGTTACAACCTAGATTTTCTCTGGCAGTCAACGCCAGGTGTTCGATAGGACGCGACGACGATACTACCGCTCGCTGCAGCCGAACAAAGAAGCAGACGAATACCCTCCTCTTATGCTTCTTCCGGTTTTCTCTGCCTATCGTAATATTTACAGTATCGCAGGTTATCGTTTTATCGCAGAATTTCCCCACTGGATACCGGCATGATACACAAAGACGCGTGCCACGATAGGGGTGTAATGCGTGGCACCTGTATTAATAGGAGTTCACTAGTATGCTTCTGGGCCTCCGCAGCCGAGAAGCTCCATACCTACCTGCAGTAGCCCTTGAATCACAGCTGGCTTCAAGCGAGTGTGCAGGTTCACTGTAACCCGACGAGTAAACCCATGGCCTACCGCAGTAGCGTTAGAACGAACAGTGCTATAAGTAGGCAAAACGTCCAGCGGTTTCTAAATATCGTTGAAACGTGTCCCGGCAGGAGGCGAAAACATACAGCCGAACGCCAAACGTTATGCACTGAAACTGCTGTCGCGCACCCCACTTGCCCCGCCATCCTTCCCGGTGCCGGGCAAAATAGTACGACACCGCAGGATCCGGATTCCAGAAAATGTTTTGTCTTAGCGAGTCGGCCCCAGTTTCCCAGTCGAAGACCAACCCGAGCAGGGACCCCCAGGGTATTTACGGCTATGATCGAGACCTTGCGGAACTCGGCGACGACGACGATTTCCTCCGCGGACGCCGGGAGCGCAGCCGGGCTTCTTGATCCGGCTTCCGTCCCGGGGACGCTATTAAACGGTGGCTTCCAGGGTATCTCTGGCTCCGCCCGAGACCCTCCTACAAATTCGGCAAGGCCGACTATTTGGCCCGCGAATTCGAAGAGGGCAGATGGACTTATTGATCCGAATTCCCTAACCACGACCACCGTCACTGGCGACCCAGCCTGCACACACCCGAAGCATCACGCCTGACCAACTTTACGTGTTCTGGCAACGTGACTCCGCCATTTTACAGTGTCAACCTTCGTACACGAAGGCACCGGCCACGACTGGACCGGCCCGTTTGTCATGGAGTAAACGTCTGCACATTTTGGAGACACAAAGCGCCAGCATCAACTCATGACCTCGTTCCACCCGGCGGAGCAGCAAGCCCTCGGACGCGCCGTGTTTGGTTCCGACGACAACGTTCGGGTCCAGCACCGCCTCTCCAGCGTTCGTCAAGCGAACTTGAGGAAATTCGATCAGAAACCCGGAATTGCTCAAATCTCCCTTGCAGACGGACAACAAAACCCTGTCTAAAGCCAGCCCTTATGGCCTCATCTGAGGCATCGGTAGTATGGACAAAGAACGACTGGAGTGATACTCTTCGATCTGGGAGGGTTTTGATATTTTAAAGCGAGTGCCGAGGACTGCCCTCCAGGATCTTGCCCCGCCCCCCTCTCCCCCTTCTATTCCACCACGACACCGACCACAGTCGCCGCGCTCATTCCCGACGACCGTTAACCACCTTCACCCGAACGGTCTCGCTTTCCACCACTACAGCCCTCGTCCAGATCAACCTGGTGCGCCAGTGCGGCGCTCTAGCGTTCATCGGAAAGTACATGATTAACATGGCAACATACTTCCCCGCGACGACCCTCCTTCGGACACCGCGGGCTTTGTCCCCGATTGGCACTCACCATACCGTTGTCCGGCTCTACGGAGCTTGACCCGGAGGTTTTCCCTTGGACCTCCTTTTTTCCATTGGTGCAAGAAGCAATTTCCACCCTTACCGACCCCCCCTCTAGAGCCCCGTCCGTCCTTTTTCGCCCTCAACCTCGACGCTCTCCACGACAGAATTCCTTTTGTTAAGGAAGGCCTAACCTCAGCAGCGCCGGCCCCGGCTGGTTCGCGAAGGCGATCGACGCGGTCGTCAAGGGCCTAAAACGCGTCGCCGCCTACCTCGACACTACATCGTCTACGATATGGACCCCACAGCTCACACAGCCGACATCCGAGCCCTCTTCCAACGCCTTTGTGTCCACATCCTCAAGCTCTCCGCCGCCAAGGCATGAGCTATCGCCACCGAGGCCGACTTCCTGGTACATCCCTTGCCGGCGTCAGCCCAAACGCCGACAAGGTCGCTGCCCTGATCAAGATGCCGATACCGTCGAACGTGAAGCTAACTCGCGCGTGCATTGGCGGAATTGGCTACTTAGGGTTAGGGTTACAACGCCTTTGTGTCCACATCCTCAAGCTCTCCGCCGCCAAGGCATGAGCTATCGCCACCGACGCCGACTTCCTGGTACATCCCTTGCCGGCGTCAGCCCAAACGCCGACAAGGTCGCTGCCCTGATCAAGATGCCGATACCGTCGAACGTGAAGCTAACCCGCGCGTGCATTGGCGGAATTGGCTACTACAGCAAATGTCTGGGGTGCCTCTCCACACGCCTACACCCCATTACGGCCCTTCTCCAGCAAAGGGGCATAATTCCTTTTCCCCCCGGCCATGACAGCGACCGTTCGCATGATCCTCCTCGAGCTCGCTGCCCCTCTGATCCTGCTTTTCCCGGGCCTCGACGCTTTCGCTGGCAACTCCTTCCCGTTCCGCTTGTACTGTGATGCCAGCCTCGACGGCGTCGGCGCCACTCTCGACCGTGAACAACCAGGCGGGTTTCCTGTTCATCAGCCGCGCCAGGTTGAACTTGGAACGTTTATGAACCTCCCTCCACCTTTAAGCCTGTAGCAACGTTTGGGCCATCAAGCGGCTACGCGGTAATCTTGGGCCTACCAAGTTCATCACCTATTCCGACCACAAGGCGGTCGAGTTTATCGCCAAGGTAGACTAGCACAACGCCAGCGTCCAGCGTCAGTTGGAGTTCCTCTCCGACTAAACATATACGCTGGAGTACCGGAAATGTATGGCCAAAGGGTATCGCCGACTTCCTTTCCCGCCTTCCCCAGCCCGCCACAGATACGTACCACACTGGACTCCACCACCTGACCAGCCCCGGCACCGCGGGCATCTCTTCCGTCCCTCCGGCGTCAGGCCTTGCGAACACTCCACGCCGGGCATCGGCTTGGGTGGGCTCGTACCAACTTCCTACCTCCCGATCTGGATCATCCGACCAATCCCTTTCACTGACGACGATAATGGAGACGTCCGCTGCCTTGCACTCTCCATGGGTTCTTCCGGACCCTCCTCGGCCTCCAACACCTTCGTCGGGGCTACTTCGCCCAACGACAAGGCCGCTAGGTCTTTCGCCCAATACGTGAATTGCGCCGTGGACGCGTGCGCTCATCGTGGTTTGAAGTTCATGCCCCCCGTCGTCTCCCCACCGCTCACCATTGCCTCTACACCTCCAACTCCAACGGACCTAATTTCCTCGCGGACCCGACACGGCGCCGCCGCTGGCATCCCACACGCCACCGCTCACTATCGTTTCGGCCGCCGAGAGGTGGTAACCATACCCCTAAAATCGGCGACAAGCCGCCCACGAGCTCACGGACGAGGAACAACCGAGTCCTTCCAATCCAACAACCCCCCAAGTCATTCCGCCCGCGCAACCAGCCCAGCCCGCGCTGTCGGCGTCCATAGGCTCAAAGATCCCCTTTGTCACCTTCTTCTGTTCCGCTTAGGACCCACATCCCCAACCTCCAGTCGCGGCCGACAACAGTCTTCCAAGACGGGATTTCAGCACCACCTTTCCACGACCTCCGGTGGCGCCCTCGCTTCTCCTGCCTGAGCTCGTCGACGACGACCCCAACCTCCTTTCCTATGTAGGGCACTTCACGCACAGCGCGCAAAACATGGCGCCGAGCACCTCTGCGCTGCTACCATACACTATATTTCGTTCGACCCCCCGGTCCCCCCACCGCCCGACTTCCCTGGGTTTGCTCCGGCCGTCCCGGTGCCCATCGCTCCCTGACGTGCTTGCTCTCGCAGGAAATAGCCAACTCCAAAGCACCGACGACAAACACCATTCTCCTGGTTCAACAACCACATAAGCCTCACCACACCGGAACCAGCTGCACATCTTCCACCGGTTCACCACCGCGCATCCGCCTTCCGAAGTTGATTCTTCCTTGAATGTTGAACACCTGCCAATCCACCGCTTTCTGCCACTTGAGAAGTTCCCGTACGGTCATCATGCTCACGCGCGTTTTCTGGTGGATCGGGACGGATATATCAGTCCGCTGGAGTGGGTCCGGTGCTGTCTCAAGGACCAGGCGAGTACGACCTCGCGCCAAACCATCCTAGCCCACCCTTTCACGGCGCTGGCCCAACGACCCCGGCATCCATTCCGTCGGCCAACAGCCCCTTACTCCACGCGGCAACTCCTACATCCTCCTCTTTACCAACCGCTTCAGCCCCCGGTCCAACATATTCGCGGTGGCAGCAGCACAATTCACCGCCGCCGGCACCGCCAACATGCTCATCGACCTGTACATCCCTCTGTGGGCGTGCCCCGTCACCCACGTCTCCTACAACGGGTTACACGTTACCTCAAAGCTCTCCAACGCCATCTACGAGCGTCTAGGCATCAACAAGATCAACACCAGCCCTGCACTGATGGCGGTGTCGAGCGCATCAACCATACCATGGCCGAAATGCTCTCCATCGGCAGCAGCGAGCGACAACACAACAGGGACGAGCTGTTGCCGCACGCCGAAATAGCTCACAGCAACTCCGTCAACGCCTTCACCGGGCTGGCCCCTAGACTATTCTCTGAAGAAACGACCCAAAACAAAGACAAAAGTAGACAAAATAAACCATCCAGTACGTCCGAACGTACATTCCCACAGACAGTTCGGTGGCTATATTTGAAGAGGCGAGCGCATCTGGCGGTGGAAAGGTGGAAGGAGCAAATCAACACACTCTGAAAGTAGAAGAAGCACAGACAACACACACAATCAGGTGCTAGACCCAAATCAGCCGAAACCTTAGCCTAAACCCTGGTGGCGAACTAGGGCCGAAAGACGAAGGTAACCGCACCCGAACGATCCAAACTCTTACTCAATGGTAGAGTAGGCTACTACTGGGGCGCAATAGGGGCAGTCAGAGACCCACCGGGCCCGTCAGAACCGCGAACTTCTCCGCGAGCTAGGCTCCCAGTCTTCTGGAGTTGTAAACACCATGATCCGTAGATGAGGGCGCTGAAGGTTGTGTAGTCACCGGCATGAGGTTCATCCCGACCGGTCTAGGGTCGTCGAGGACCCGGATGATGTAGGTGGTTGCCGGAAGGAGAGTCCAAGGGAACGCGATTAGCAATCTTGCCCAGTAACCATCGGCCATCGCGAGCCTCGTACCAATGGTGCGCTCCCAGTGGAAGTACGTTGGAGCTGAACAAGCGTAGCCAGAGATTGTGAGGAACGAGGTTGTAGCCGGAGGCAAAGAATATTTGGGCTATAGAAAGCGATAGCTCGCGCAGTGCGACACCGATGCGCATCTGGTAGTAAGGGTGGTTTGCCTGGCGGTGTTGGGTTGGGGTACCAGATGATAAGAGGACCATGTGGCTTCTCGATTGTTGGAGATCGAGATCCCGCTCCCGGGAAGGGCTATGCAGCCCGACCCAATGGGTTTCACATAGAACCGTGACAACCCCGCCACGGCCGCGAACGATTAGGTGGCCTGTGATCTGTTCGACCTCGAGGCGTTCCGGCGTTGGTGAGATGTCGTCGAAGGTGACGAGGAATTTTGGGGACAGGGTCGTGGAGGAGTTGTCTGATGGTAGGTACATGGGTATGTCGTTGGTGTCGTCGGGGCTCCGGCAGAGTTTCTAGTGTTCGACGGAGACGACGCGGCGTTAAGTTCCGTCCAGGTAGGTCAGAGGGTATGCAGAGAAAGAGGGGTTTGTCATAGAGGGGCCGGTTGTCGGGAACATCGGAGACCGGCATGGGCCCACAGCGAGAATCTTGAATGGCCTAATTCATTTGAGGGAAAGCGTGGTCTTGAGCATGGTGGTGTCGGTGTCTTTGTTGGTACCTTGGTGGATAGTGGCCGCGGAGTTGTAGACCCATGCCAAGCCACCCACGGTGTACGGGGGTGAAAGGCGTTGTGCGTTCATGACGGGGTTGTTGCGGCGGGCCAGACGTGAAGCGGTGACGGCGTGTTGTTCGCGGACGAGGCGGTAGGCGCGTTGTTGGCGCTTGGTGGCAAGGTTCCAGTAGGTCAGATGGTGTTGGTGGAGGCAGTGGTGGTCGCCAATGTTGGGGGAGACCGAAAGAGACAAACGCGGGAGGCGGCCTTTGTGGACTTTGTTAGCCTCGTTCTACCCATTTTTGGACCTGAGGACATAAGCTGAATCTTATCGGAGCCGAAACCGGAAAACAGGATTGGCATGCACTCATTTTTCTCGCATGACCCATATTCGTATATCGAGTTCCGTTTTTTCCTGTATTGTATGGCGTTTTGTGTAAGTACATGCTGGGATTCGGTTCGAGTTGGGAAGACGTTGGAGGCAGGAGTTGCGGCAATAGATTTTGAATTCGGCGGAGACACAGCAGTACACGGTACCCACGCATCCTGTTATATACCCGCCGCGTAACATGGGGCTTGCTCTCGCAGGCTGGAGCTTCCTGGACTGGGTTTGCTTCCTTCGACGAAGGGTTTAACTCCAAGCTTGGCAGTTTGCTGCAGCATGAAGGAGCAGTGCGTTGACATTGCGGGAAGCACAAGAAGACAACCGTAGCCGTTACTGTCGAGAAACACATGCGGTGTAGTCGGTCGTGCGCCATCTCGGGAGCTTGGAGCCTTTAGCTACCGCTATATGCCGGGATACCGTGTCAGAGATACCAAGAGACAGAATACAGCAGTAATAGTAGTAGTAGCGATGATATGTACCAGTACAAGGATTAGGTCCGCCACGTTATGCCTCCTGTGTGGGGTACAAAACCGTACATAACTGGTGTCTGGTTTCGTCGGGCCAAGCCATTTCCAATCGGAATACTGAAAATATTTGAGAGATTTCTGTATTTTGGCCATCGATAAGATTCGATAAGTCGAATGCTGGCTCGAAAATATTCCTGGTTCCCTCCAGAAACACTGTTTTGTTTCCAGGTCTCGTCTCCCCTAAACATCAGCCTTACTACCCATCATGGAAACGTAGGTACGCGCCCAGCAGCGTCTCCGACGACGACTCTCTTAAGAAATATATTATTCGCCTGGAGAACAGCAATCTCGTAGTGATGGATATTTCTTCATCGGTGATGTAGCCATCGTGCTAGATCAGATGCTCCCTTGCGTGAACTGAGACATTTTTGCGTTTTTTCGAGCGTCTTGTGCTACTTACCAGCTCGCAACTTCGAGTACACGAAAACACCTCGTGAGTCGTTGCTAGCTGCCCACAACAGGTGACTGCCTTCTGACGCACACCCGACGCCCTCACAGACCCCATCATGAGCACCCCTCGGTTTCGCGGGATGTGTTTTTGTGTGAGTGGCTGTAGTAGCTGTCCGCACTACTAGTTCAGTTGGGGAGTGTTTTTGGTCTCATTTTCCGCACCCCAATTTTTGACCACTGGAGCACCTCTCAGTCGAGGTGTAGGCCTGGGTTGAGAGCCTGCGTGGGATCCTCGAGAGCAACACAAGCTGCTGTGGTGAACCTCGAACAAGCCACCGTTGCCCTCCGGTGAGCACGAACCAGTCGAAGTTCTAGACGCAGCGATGATTTTCTTTTCCGATTAAACATCTAGATTTAAGAGTAAACGGAAATCCGGGAATCAGGGGACGCTTGGGTGCCAGTGTCCCCTTAAGCCGTTCCTTCCACCCGTCGACACCCAGCACAGCCAGCACAGCCAGTATTCTTACCGATTCTTGAATGCTGGCTGGACGCTGTTCATTGTCGTCACAAAACTACGCCACAGATAATACTACGTACCTGGTACGTTGTTAAGCAGTAGAAATAGTAAACAAGGCAACGCCTTGTCATTATACTCCGCCTCCTACGGTCGGTGAAATACTATTTTGCCACAGTTTCGACGGCATTCAAGTACATCAGTTTGTCTCAGCATGCCGGTATGCGTCCCAGAGTTCAAATGCACGTCTAGTTTCCAAGCGCAACTTTTCCTGAACAAAACAATGAAAACATATTCTGTATTTATTTATTCTACCTATTTGTAGATAAACTGGATTTTTTTTTGAGTCGTTTCTGTAGGGGGTACGAGAGGCATTGTTTAGTGGACCCCTTCTAATATGATATCTCGACGCCTTCGGAAGACTTTGGATATTTGATACCTGGTATTTGCCAACAAGGTCATGGTTTTTACGATTTTCAAAATATATATTTTTGACGGAGATATTGGAGGAAAAGCGGATCTTAGGAACCATTTTGTATCGTTTTGTATGTGACATCCAGTATAGGATTTGATTAAAATCTGAAACACGTCAGCTGTGAGTCGACTGTCTAAATACTGTACCATGGTAGTTGATACTCGACTCAGGATTTAAAACAACAGTGCGGACAGCAACTCCTATTATATCAACCCATGTTGTTTTTTTATAGTTCACGAAAAAAAAAGAAATTTCGCCAGCCAGATA
The DNA here is from genome assembly GCA_031213475.1 of Nereocystis luetkeana. Taxonomy (NCBI): domain Eukaryota; class Phaeophyceae; order Laminariales; family Laminariaceae; genus Nereocystis; species Nereocystis luetkeana. The sequence continues at coordinate 355,614 of JARUPZ010000015.1, forward strand.
TTTCGTCTTTTGTTTTTGCCGACAGTCGGCCAAGCAGCTGGCACAAGTACTGAGGAGAGAGGACAGCGCTAGACGTCGGCGCAAGAAAAACACAGTTCATTTCAACGGAACGCTGCAGGCAAACGACTTTCAAGCGCCTCTGCCCAGCAACTCGATCCAGCGGCTGCTTTTGCTATATTGCTACTGCTGCTGCTGCTAATACTTCTTTGGATGGGGAACCTCGGTACAACAGTAGCGCATACATGGCTTCGACAAGTGAGGTTGTTAGATACCAATGCGCAATGACTTAGGTACACAACTTCGGGGAAAAATCGTTTTCGCGTGTCGAGAGGCAACGATATATATATTTATTTATTTTTTTCTCATCCCATTCAATATCTTCGCACATCTTCTTCTCTCTCCTTCCAACTCGTAACTCAGATCCGGGGTCACATAGCAGGCTCTTCTCCCCCCTTCCCGCTACGGTACGTGCCTTCATTTTTATCGCGAGAGGATTTCAGCCTTTTCTTCCCTTGTCGACTCGCATCGAATTGTGCCTACCCACGCTGCAAGGCGCTCTCAACAATTGAATCATTTTTTTTATTTTTGCAAATAATGTCGAAGTCCGACCCACCTGGGGCTCGAACCCAGGACTCAAACAAGTAGAATTCGAGGTTAACCACTTGAACCACAGGGGCGACCGGCTTGATATCCATAGTGGCAGAGTGTGGATTCGGCGTGAGTGCAAATTAATGACGCACGCCGTTCCTATTCGTACGTATGCTGCGGCTGTGTGGCCTGAGTGAATAACGCTATAAACAATAAAAATGTGAAAAAAGCCGCATGTAAAAAACAACGATATCGTGCCGCACCACACATACAATCTACGGACGAATGCATGTCGGTAGCCATGGCGCTGTACAACAATGCAAAAAAAAAAATCTTGATAAGCCTTGAGGGAAAGCTGGTACGCTCAGGAATGCGTCGTCAAATACCCGTTCGTACGTGAAACGGCAACATACACATATACACATACGGGTTGGAATTGAAGTCAGGAATTAGAAACCAAGATGCGCACTAATTTCGTGGGTGTAGAATGGTTGACGCAAATACACACGAGAATCCTGGGCTTTCTAGCCAATTTTTTGCCATTTTTTGGGCCCAATAACTCACTATTAATACCCATCATGTGAACGTAGGTTCGAGCCTGGCAGCATCTTCAACGACGTCTGCGTAAGAGATACAAAGAGCGCACTTCTCTCCGCGGACGGCCTACCTACACCGCCCGCTACGCGCTCGCTCAGGAAAAGGAACAAACACAACATCAAGTAAATTTTGCGAAGCGGACACAGGTCCATGATAGAACATACCTGATAGTCTTTTTCGATCGTATTCAGAGTTTCGCCGCCGTGCCTCGGGAGACAACAGCTCGGACGCCACTTACGCTTCGCGTCGCGGGTGATCCGCCCGCAACGCACGCTCAAAGATCGTACGTACGTAAATACCCCTAGCTAGTAGGCTCATTTTCTTCCCTCGATATGCATGATAATGCATGTACTACTCGTATTAGTGCTGGACATATCGGACTGAAATTTTCGATATATCGTTCAATGACAAACATTTATATCAAAGCGAAAAAGGTTCGCCATTTCGGTAGAGTTTCGATAATTCGATAACCGATAACGATACGAGAAAAAAGAATGGGCGACGGGGGACAAGTAAAGAAACAGCACTATACCCTGATATACGAGTACAATGTCAAGTAATCAATGCGTAAACCATCAAACTGCTTAGTTGAAGTATTCAGTGCCAGGTGTATGTAGATGATAAGAAAACGAGCACTGAAAGGGAGGCAGAGATTGATCGGAAAAAATGAAACGCAAGCGTCCTTTCACGGGAATTAGTGGATAACGCGTCCCCCTCCTCGAATAAGAAATAAATGCAGTCTAGGGCAGGTATCTTGTTTCTTATTATGCCCCCTGCCTATACTACTGTGCGTTGATTCTGGTTCAACTACCCCTGCTGGTGTTGTATTTACCGGAATATACTCGTATTTATTTATTGTTGTATATGCAAAGAATTCCACAAACAGCTGAGCTATACAGACATAGGTACATACATACATACATAAATACCTGGCACGTACCTGGTCTAGTAGTAAGAGTGCAGCTGCCTAGGATGCCTATAAGAAACCGAGCAATAATAATGGCAGGTTAAAATAATGATAAGACAAATAGACATTTAGGATTCGTTACTCTATACTGAAATGAGTATATAACGTACCCATTGTCACTATTATTTTCTCATTGAAGAAATCAATCCTGGGCCAGCTTTCCTGTTTCTTAATGAGTGTTCGTGCTTCGGATACCAATGAACTATAACAAAAATACGATGAGCGGATAGCGGTGTCATCATATGTATGTGTAGCAAGGTACACGGTGTGGGGTCGAGAGATAATCCGGCTACAGAGGGACCAGGACGGTGTGAGAAAATCCTCCTAGACACGACCTTAATGTTAAGATCAGGGATCGGGACACTTTGTATACCTTGACAGGTATGCCTTTCAGGCCGGTGCTCGTTGGTACTCTCGTGTGTTGTTTGGTGAGAGATAGAAGAAGAACAGATTTATTCCTTTTGTGCACGCGAAGACTGAGAGCCAAGCTTGTGCCTCGATGGGAAAAACCCATGTATCCCAGATCTGAGATACGCCTCTCAAGTACCACCAATACGATCCCAGTGCCTGAACACAGTTAATTACAGGGTTTTCGGCTTCATTCAAAGCAGTGCCATAGCACTAGCCCACTCTGTTGAGCCGTACATACACAATTATGGGGAACTCGTGGAAAACACGATTGCACAAGCTAGAACACGAGTCGAAGGTGCGGCTCTTCAAAGCCCACTCCCACACCTCTGAACGGCAAGGTAGCGAATCCGGCAAAATACGTCAAAAAGAGAAAGAACGAGAGGTCTAGCCTGAAGACCTATGCAAATGGAAACGCGAAGTTCATTTTTTTTTTTTCAAACCTATTGCTTTGAAAGAACAGCCTAAAATTTTGCACGTACCGCCGTTGTGGCAAAAAGGAGAAAACATGTTTGATTTCTTCTTTTTTTTCCCCCTGAACGGCTGCAGGCGTCGCAATTTGTTTCTTCTGCTTACAAATTGTCAACACGCTGATAGAAGCCAGCTCGTGCGACGATCGACGCTCGATCTCAACGTTGACACTCCCCACTGCCAACCAGCCCGGTGTCCAGCAAGGCCGACGAATATAGATGGCGGCCTCGAAGATATCGGGTTGATCCATGGTCTAGGGGGCGAAAGCTTGCCGGCGGCGTCCTACGGTATCCTCCCAAACCTTAAAAAAAGTTTTTTTTTTGCCATTCGAGACGGATGGAGAAGTTTTGTCTTCTGTTTTGTGCACACCAGCGGCCAATTTGTTTTTTTTATCATACGCCTCGTCAGCTTCCGCCACATGACACCGCCCATTGTGTGAAGACAGTGACCCTAGGGTGGGTCGGAGCCCCTAACAAGCGCACTCCTTTTAGAATCAATGACGCATTCGTTTGTTTTTTGTCGATCGATGTCTGTCAAGGACTCGAAATGTCGCCATTTTGAAGCAAAGACCGGCCTGAGGTTTGGCCCCACATTTTCATTTTTCGGGATTTTCCAAAAGCTTGGAGCTTTTTCGTTTTCTAAACATGCCCAAAGGAAGCGTGTTCTAAACAATTCTGGAGAATATCTTTGATTTGAAACTTTTTATTGATACTTCGCTTTCCCATTGGCATTATAGGCCTAGGAGGCAGGAATAAATCATCAACAAAATCCATCTCCACGCCACCCGCAACGTGGGTAGGGCGCAGTACCATAACATAAGGGAGTATTGGGCAGCTGCACCGTACAACCTTCTGGCGGGCGTTGCAGCAATAGCACGGCCATTTATTTGAAAATCGAACTTTCATTCGACGTTATTGAGAGGAGATAAGTTGGCTCTTGCAGCAGCAGGTATCTAGGTGGTAGGTTCGGGGGGGTGGCAGAAATCACAGGGAAATTAGGAAAGGGCCGGTGGAAGTGATTGCAGTAAAATCAACAGATATTCTTAAGGGGGTTTACGCTCGACTTTGGTCCATAGGTTCGTCAAGCATTCAGGTCTAATTGGTCGTTTCTGAAGTCATCGGAATTTGAATTATTTTCAATACTAATGTGGATGGTGTGATTGGAACAAACCCGACTATACGCTGCCAGGTGGCAAACAAAAAAAGAATGAATGTGAACAAGGTACCCGGTGCCACATACCAGGTATATTTGGGCAGTCAGTGCCGGCGTTTAATACCAGTACCACCGCAGCTGGAGCAGTAGCAGCGTGTTTTTTACTATGTTTCTGGTGATGTCTCACCTGTTGTAGGCCCTGTGAAGGTAGTGTAGAGGCATGATGAGCTGGTAAGAGACAGGGACATCGATGCTGGATAGGACACGTTGCTTGTGTTTCACGATTTTCTAATTACTGGGAACAAATGGCACCCGCAAAAAGAAGCAAACTCAAGTGCTGTCGTAGTATTTTACCTCCGACCTGTTTGTTGTGGAGCATAAGGAAATAACGCTACTTACTTACGGTGTTGGTCTACCCGATCTCTAACGTGTTTTTACCAAGACTGGTATGTACCAGGTATCTATCTATATGTATACATAACGGTTAGACAGGGGTTGGGATCGAAACAACCCTTTTCACAAAACATCGCAAACAGCACGCTCCCTCGGGACATGATGCGAGCACGGCCGGGGCTATTCCTGGCAGAAACGGGGGGGGGCGAGCAAAGTGAGCCGCGAACAGGAAATGGCGCATCGATTGGTAGATCTCCTTGCGAGCTACAGTAGCTCTTGAACTACAAAAACGGATCTTAAAAGATTATTTCGATCTTTCGCACAAGACCTCAGCCAACTTGATATCTATACGAGCTGGGGCAGTGGAAAAAATGATAAACCATCCGAAGGCCGTATCTCGTGAGCCACTGCGAACTAGAACGTCAAGTTTGGACACACTAACTCCGACTAAAAACTCATGTGTCAAACAAGGGTATATAGGAAACGACTTGTCTAATATTCGACTGGATCTCGACCTGATATCGGCGAAAATTCAAAATTACCCTGCTTTTCAACATGGAATTAGTACTACAATCGTCTATCCCTTTCAGGGCGACAACGGAAAGCGAGCCTTTTTTGTTCTTCAGACGAGTTACGGTCGCTTTGTATAGAATTATGAAAGAAGTCAGCTTCGTATTTTTTTGGATTTTGGAAATGGTGATATCTCTCGAACAAAACGAAGAACCTGCTTTCCATTTGTGGGTTGGTGCATAATCAACACCGTGGAAAATAACTCATCCCTATAGTATTACGTACCAGGTAGTAGTAAGCGGGGCGCGGTCAATCTACCGCTTTGGCAGCACCTTGACTGACCCAGCTCGTATGTAATAATGCCTTCGTGATACAAACATTAGGCATAAGCACCTACAAACCCTGGTTAATGGAATGAGATCACTGCACTCGTGTACGCTTCGGAGCGGCAACATCCATGCAACTCGTGGTATTACGGGGGACCATAGTTAATAGGACCAAATATTGTGAGTAAAAATGCTTGAATATATAGGTTTTTATGTATACCATAGGTCCTATTAACTATGGTCCCCCGTAATAGATACGTTGTAAGGCTTGGGACGCGAATCATCCAGGGTCTCGTGTGGATCACACGACAACAACAAAAGAAGTGAAATCGGAGGGCGTATTTGGCGGGCTTTGTGTGCCGGTTGCCTCCATAAACGTTATCGACGTTTCGGGTTTATTGGCGCGGTAACGAAAAATATCGTTACGATATTTATCGTTATCGAAGTTATTTCGGCCTTGTCCTACCGAACCGTTTCTGGTTTCGATATCGCAAACTAACTCGTATGTACGAAAGAGAAAGCACATAACGACACCGCAGCACAGCAAAAACAGTTGAACGCAAAAAAACGAAAAAAATCGGAAAGTAAAGAAAACCGTCCCTTCTCGTGTAATAATTTCCTGCCTGATTGGAACACCTTACACCGGTCAAAAAGAAAGAAATAACAAAAACGAACAGCAGAGCTTCTTTCTCAGCCTCGTACGCCGTCAGCCCCTCTCGCGACTATCTCGCAACCGATTCGGTCCATGTAAAGTATTTGTCCCTCTCTGCCACAGTGAGCCCCGTCGCCCGCCTAGAATGAAGCCTAGGGCTTACCTCGGCCCTCGTCCGCCAGCTCGAGAAAGTTGGTGCTCAGACTGAGTCGCTCTCTCTGTGATTTTTGTTTCGTCGCAAAAACAAGCAGCCGCTTGATTTTTGTTTTGTATGTCAAAACGACCCTTGTAAACTCGTACATAGTGTAACCGAAACCACACGAGGAGACCAGACAGAGCCCATTCAGGCTTCCCTCGTGTCTCGAGGCACGCGCAACGCTTAGGCACGAAAACGGCGACCGCGCTTCTTCCAGCCCTATCTCTACCCGTCAGTGCCCGCTGACACCTGCGACGGCGCCGGGTTCACCCGTGGTGGAGTGCTCGGAGTACACGCACGCGCACGAAGCGAAAGAAGGAAAAGGAGAAAAAAGCCGGACGTGCAATAGAAATGGAGAAACAAAAACCCGCAGGAAATGTCCGGCAAGGAATGAAAGGAGGCGATTCCCAAAACGGAGCTCTGAGAGGCCAGGGATATATCTACCGAGCACCCTCAAAGAGTGAAATGTCTATAACTAGTTCAATATCATCCGCCTGAAGAACAGCCATCTCCGACTGAGCGTCTTCTCTTCACCGGTGATGTACCCATTGTGCTATGCTCCCCTGCGTGAAATGAAACATATTTTCAAAACCGTACCCGTATAGCGTGTTTTGCGAGCATCTTGAGCTACGTGGTCGTTCCCACCTTCGAATTTACGGGAAAGCTGGGTCGTTTCTCGCTGCCTACGACTGCCATTTGGCGTACCAGACGCCCTCACAGACCCCATCATATCATGCCTCCTTTTCGCGGGCTGTAGCAGTTTCCTGTAAAGAGGTTTTTACTGTAGTCGTCCGCAAATGAAATGCAAACGTTCGGTTGGGGGGTGGTTTTGGTCTCATCTCGTGCACCCCAAATATCGTCCAACGTCGACCACTCACTGGAGAACCGCGAAGCCGAGGTGTAGGCTTCTGTTGAGAACCTGCGGGGAATCAATCTCGCTAGAAATCCAATCTCCTGTGATGAACCTCTTACAAGTCACTGTTGCTGTCCGTTGAGGACGAACCAGACCAAGTTCTAAACGTTGCTTGTAAAGGTAGCTATTTTTTCTCTGTTCGGATCAACATCTAAAGATTGGAGTCAACGGAAACCCGGGAACCAGGCAGCGTACCTGTACGAAAGGAATTGTGTACCGTGGGTGGATGACGAGCCTGCTTTGCCTTTTTTTCGGGTATTGTCTGACGCCAAGGAAGGGGGCATAGTTGACGAACACAAGAATGAGACGGCAGACAAGGTAACGATGTCACAAGTAGACTGGTAGGGAGAACCTGCCTATGCTACTCGTACCACAAACTGCTGCTGCGGCTACCTGGAGAGTGCTTTGCACCTCGGTTTGCCTGTTATATTCCCTTAGTGCTTGGTCTCATTCTGTTTTGTCGAGATTTTTTCTTGTTTTGATTTGATTCGATTTGTTTTTTCTATTGCGTGGCCAATAGCCAATAGAAAGTAGGAACACATATTTTTTTTCTAAACAAAAAGATAAATATAACGCTTTTTGTGTTGACCGTATGCCCGTTTTACTATGGTCACTCGAAATCATTAAATTCGGATCCGATTGGTGTAAGAGTGAATCACGAAGCAGGCATTCTCCAGGAAAGTAAAAAAATAACTATATGAGTGAAAACTCTTTTTGGACTGTTTTCGTATGATTTTTAATAGTTTCAATTTGGAACTTGGGAGTAGTTGATCGTCTTAGATATAGCATGTTCATGGTGGGTCAACACTCCAGGTGGAGTCTGGGGTGATTGCTGGCAGCTTCGGGGACCACGATGAAGGCGATCAAAGCGAACCACAAAGAGAGGCGCCCGGAGCAATAGCCGCGACCACGTCCACAGACCTTCATAGCACATCGTACCCCGGCGGTGACGCCTCAAAACAAATCATGGCGGCCGCGCGCCCGGTTTTGTTACCTGCTCTATCGGCCAACAATCCCGAAAACCGAGCAAACGAGCAAATAAACGGAGCATACGCGCGAGACCTCGATAGCTGCATCACTGCAGCGGTTCCGAACGTGGCGCTTGAGGGCTTCCCCCGGTCACCCGACAAACCCTGAGAGTGACAGCTTCCTATCATGTGACACAATAAGGAAAAACGAGCCAGGTGGCGGCGAACACGCGAAAACGCAAGCCTTCGCTCTAGTGTACGCTCGACGCCGTTAGTCGGCTGAGCGTTGTGTGAGGCGGTGCGTTAGTCCAGGTTATTTCGAATTATTGTTTGTTTGACGATTAATACGCCGTTTCCCGAAAGGATTCAAATACGTTTTTTTCGAAATCGTACTAAAATGCTTCGAAACATGAACATATTTCCTAAGAACGTAATTGAGCGTTCCCCGATACGATGGGGCCGAAATAGAGTGGTATAGTTTTTTTTCTTTAGCGTAGAAGATTGAACGGGGGAAATCTGGGGTTTGTAGATAGGTATTGAACCGTTGGCATGCGTAAACAGAAGAGGATGGGCAATACGTTCATATAGTTTATGATGGGTTGCAGTTGGTTGAACTAGGAAGACAGGCTTGAAAGGGTCCATACAGTCTCTTTGTATGTTCAGGTGTCTGCCACATCCATTGCGGGAAGGCAGAACCGCTTTTGTCTTTATTTTTTCCCTCCTTCGATTGGAGTCGTTTTGTTTTATTAAATTCTATTTTTTCTCTTTTGTTTTCTCTCTTTTACTGGATATGTGCGTCGTGCCTGTCATGTCCAGTATGTACCGACGATAACGAGCATATGGTCGAAGTCAGGGGTGGGTCAACAACCGGCGGTGCTCGTGTCGCGCCCGCTACATCTTCCGCCAAGGGGGCTGCCTCAACCGTCGATACATCCTCCCCCGGCAATATCGACCCCTCCGACGACACTGCTATCGTCGCCAGACACCTCTCCGTCGGCCAGGCCACCCCAAGCGTCACCACCAAGCCCGTCACCGTCGCCGTCGCAGCCACCGACACCGGCGCTGCCGACAGCCGGCCTCCCTTCGACAGTAGAGCCACTTTTGACACCGGGTATGGTCCTTGTGGTCGAAACACCATCGCAGGTAGCGGGCAGGACGACACAGTCGGCGTTACCAAGGCCGTCACGGAAGGAAGTAGTTAGGCACTCGCACCGACGTGTCCGAATTTCCTCCGTCGCCGCAACACACACCTTCGCCGACGCCCGTAGAAGACCAGCTCCGGTAGGAGGTCACGGAATACTCTAGGGCATGTTACGAGACCTTCGCCACCCCGATGGTATATTTAGTGAGCTGCCCCCATCGACTGCATCTTCCATACTACGTTGCACTCCGAGTCAGGGCGAAGGACAACCTGAGGTGTCCGGCGTGCCGAGCGACCGTAACGATCAACGAGGCTGACAGGATGGCGCTCCGTCAACACAGCAATGAAGCTATGGTAGAGGCGCTGACGATCGCACAGCAAAAGATTCCGGCTAACGGAGGAGCGGAGAAACCAACAGGGACCATAAGAGGCGAGAGGAGGCCGCGAGTGATATGCAACATATGTCACGGTCTTGTTGAGGCGACGGCCTGAATACAAGTGTCCTGCTCGTGCGAGGTACACCACCGTTGTGCGCTACGATTCTGCGAGGACGCAATTCCCCCAGCCAAGATGTTCGGTGGAATCCAGCCCTGCACGAGGAGAAACAACAGGTGGATCTAAACCCCCTTGGCAGGTTGGAGCTCTTGGCAGGTTGGTGGACACGGGGGAAGAACGCGCCACCAGAGACAGGGTCACGGCCGCAGAGCTCCGCCTCACGGGAAGAGTCCAAGTTACTTCAGAAACTGTGGACTTATCGAGGAGCGCCACAGAGCGAGGCGAGGAGGACATTTAAAAAGAATGGCGTGGCACGACCCCCAGCCGCAACCTTTGGCGCCTTGTGGGGTCTGGGACAGGCATCTAGAGGACGACTAGAGGTTTGCGTTTGGTCGCAGCATCGTTCACAGGAGATGTGCCACATGAATCTTGGAGAGGGTAGACAGCAGGGGAGACGATCGGTTTGGGGTGGCTATCCCAAAAGGGACAGAAGTGCCACTTGGTAGAACGTTCTGGCTTACGGCAATAGTGTCCAGGCTCCACCTGAGGTACGACCGTACTACCGCAGAGGGTGCGCACCAACAGAGACCTTTGGGAACACTGTGGAGATCACTGGCGTCGGGTGTCGACTAGGCCGCGAGCCAAGTTGAAGGGAATCAAGGCGTGGAAGGGGGATAAGAGGAGTCCGATGATTTATGGTGCACATATTTCGGTTTGCCTCTTGACGATTCTGTTGGGTGTCAGACGACAATTTCGTTCGCGTACCTGTCCCGTGCGCCCACGAAGGCGTTGTGCCCGCCCGCTGCATGATGGATCGCGCGGACCACCTCGCGAGAGGGTACGTAGACCCTACACCCTGCGTTGCGTGTCGCTCGACTTGGCCGGGAGGAAGCCGATCTGCCAACTCGGCAGAGATGGCTAAAGGGATGCCCATGAATGAGCACGGTGGAGGGTGGTCTACGGTGAGGGCCGCCCTGCAATCCGCCACCCACGTTAAGTGGGGCAAACCCGGACCGGACCAGCCAACTACGTCATAACTGGCATTTTCGGCACGTGTGAGCTCATGTTACGTGCCTATGGTGGGAGCCCAACCGCCTTGTTCTTGCTGTGCTCCCTGCGTTGCGATGCGCTGGACCGGCTTCAAAGGGCATACCTCAATTTCCCCCGACCGAGGGGATGGGAAGCGGCGCTCGGCCATTACCGTACGCTGTTCGCTGCACATGCCATTCAACCGCAGGACGTCCTGCTCCGACTTCCAAATCAAAGACTTGACATCGGACATCCTTTGCAAGAGTATCTGGTAGGCCACGGCGCCAAATGTGAAAAACACCTAGCGAGGTGGACCCTTTGGGTCCAACGCGCGTTGGAGACGAGTGACGCGTTTCATTTTTTTTTATGGCGGTGGCAACCACGTCGGAGACAACAGACATGGCGACGGAGCGTGAGCAGTTATATACAGGACCGATTGAACAGGGAGGTGACACTAGGTGTGCAGTAAAAAAGCGTCAGAATGCGGGGAATGGGGTGCCTCTCCCTTCACGTACTGCGGGCGGGCTCTAGAGGAATCAACAGGAGATTTAGCGGTCGACTATGGCGCCCGGAGGAATAGTGCGACCCACAGGTGGCCCTCGAGGTCATCAACTCTCGCAACCCGCTGTCAGGCGCAGGAAGCGATGGCTTGCGATTCTCGCACCTGCAGTCAATTATCAGGACTGGCATTGGGCGTGAAAACGTTTCGGCTGGCATTGAAGACTTGTCGATCCAAACGCCTTTCCGCCGGACCTCTAGCAGCTCTTCCGAGCCATCCCACGGTAGGGGTGCACCAGACGTTCCTGAGCCCCTCACATTTGGAGCTCAATATCTCACCCGATACCAAAATTGGAATATTTCGTTTTGCACCACCCGACCAGCACTTTAATGCGCCGGTCCTAACCCAATACACGAGTAAAGGTTTCATCCTCACTGCAGGTTCCTCACGTAGGGAACTTAATCGGTCAGAAGCCTTTGGTCCAAAACGTGGAACCCCTACCGTGGGGTGACTCTTCCTGCAATCTAACCTTGCTGCCTAGGGTGAAAAATGCCGCCCATGCTTCGTAGAGATGACATGGAGACGCCTTCACACAGCCGGGACCATGCGGCAGTGGCGACCACGACTGGAGGAGACCAGCCTCGAGGTGAGACAGTTTGGAGTCGGAGACCGAGGGGGGGTGGAGCAGGTAGCGCACTACGCGCCCGGGTACACCACGACGAAAAGCACTGGCTGATTCTCACCGACTCCTCCAATGCATTCAACACGGTTAAACGGACGGCTGTGCTGCAGAGGTAGCCACCGACACGACCGCGCTTACACCGTTCGTGGTAAGGTGTTACCGGGAAGGACCTGCTCCAGTGTTTTTCCAAAAGGAATCCGGAGAAAGGTGCACGATCGAATGCTCCAGTGGGGTACAACAAGGGGATGCCATGGGGCCGGTGTTGTTATGTATGCCTCTCTTACCGGTGCTGAAGCGGACCTTTCTGGCGTCATAGGGGACAAGTCCGAAGGGAGCTGCCCGATTCAGACCTCGTCCGGCGCATTTGGAACAGCATCGGGCGCCTCCGCGATGTGCATGGGGTTTCAGAGGAAGCCATGGCGAACATGGTGCCGGAAAGCTGACGCAATAGCAGTGTTCGAGGAGAATAGCAACAAGCCTCAGGGCAGTCGGTTTCGGAAGTGGTGACGCCACACGACGCCGAATATTTCAGCTCCAGCAACGCGCGGCTTAAACTGGGGAAGCGGGTAGACCGAGTCCGTCATGAGAGATACGTCGCTTCACTGGACCAGCTTCCCATCGAGACGACGACCCAGCGAGGCACGGTAATCCACAAGAAGAGAAATAATCGAGGGGTTTGGCCAAGGCCCGGCGACAGAGCCAATCGGGACCAGGGGCTACTGCATTCCTAAGGGCGAGACCTGTAGACTCGGCCAGAGTGATCCCACCGTCAACGTTCGCGGCTGCGGGACGGCCGTGTTGGGGGACTGACGAGTTCATGGCGGCAAGGTGCCCCTGTTGCGGTGCAGCGGAGGCCAGCACACGGCATGCGCGCTTATGTCATCGATCGGGCGGGCAAGTAAACCAGCACCAGCGTCTGGTCATGCACTCTCCCACACCGTCAAGAGGATGACAATCCGTCACCAAATGGAAAGCGGGGGCCCCTTCCACGCAAAAAGGATCCCCGCACGGACATCGTCATCGAGGCGGGTGGACTCCGAGATGCTACGGCATCAGAGTATCGCAATATAGCGATCCTCCTCGACGTCACGTACGCGGACCCACAAGCGGGGATCCACACGCAGGCAAGCAGCGCTGACTGACAAAGATCAGCTGCCTCCACTTGTGAGCCTAACTCCGCGACAGGCGTCCTTCGACGAACGCAGTTACAAACTCGCCACCCTTACGGTGGAAAGCGTTGGGCGCCTCAGAAAGGAAGGCAGCGATCTGATTGATAAGATAGCGCCAAGTATTGTCTGAGGGACGGACGGATCGTTCCTGGCACGGAAAGACGTTTGCCAAGAGCGCCTCTTCCAGGGCATCCTGGTGACTACCCAGGTCGCGATGTCGCGACGAGTGCATCGGTATACACTAGCACTGAGGGACCGCCAGGGCGCTAGGGGGAATGAGGAAGAAACCGGAGGAATGCGGCCAACGACCTGGGGGTGGAACGTTGATGAGGATTACGATATACCTGGTATAGTTCAAGAGGAAATAACGTGAGGAATGGAAATTGGGAAACGGCTTGCAGAGAAGCGTATGAGAAATACTGTTGATATACGGAAAGATATCCGGTAAATATTGGAATGGCATCTACGCTATATTGTCCGAAGGCAAGCATAATAATGGCATGGCATGGCATTACATTGCCAACTGCTGTGCGTACTGCGTAGTACATACATACACGTAAAATTGTAGTATCTCTGTGGCGTAGCGTTGTGACCACATAACTTATTCGTATTTCTCTAGGCTTGAAGTATCGACACATACACTGGTTGTGCTGGGTTTCGACGGCTACCGTAAGAACGTTTTATCGGGAAGAACACACACATACATACTCGTACGTTTTTTTTGTATCCTTGTTATCTTTCTTTCATAGAATGTGTATGCTGTGTGTGTCCCATCCAGTTGTTGTTGTTGTTGTTGTTCTCACATTAACTCTCTGACGAAGGAGTCCGTGGTCACACAAAGGTGCTGGAGCCCTAGGAAGATCCGAAAAACAAAAAAAAACGAAAATTCGGCTGCCTCAAAATACACGAGACGGAAAAAGCGCACACAAGATAAAACCAATGTGCAAAACTGAACTAACATGGCCGCGGGTATATCCTCTCAACTATAATATAGAAGAGTACCCCCGTTCCCACCACTAACCAACTCGTGGCTGCTGACTACAGCGGATGCTGTCTGAGGTCCTGCCTGCACCGTACGAAACGCACGGTAGTCGTGAAAACGAAAGAGGAACACACCTGCCTGCTATCTGGAGTGCTGTCAGAGTGAAGACTCGCGGGTATGCAGTGAAAAAAGGAGCAATCGAACCTTACTACCACACGAATATCAACGATCGCCATCTCTTCCTGGACTGTCTGACACGAAAAGGTGCAGCACAGTTGTGATACCACGTCCCTGATAATTGCGTAGGTTATTCCCCATGAAGGGTATACAACTCGTTAAACTACAAAGACCAGTGACGAGTACCGGTAGATACTATTCTGCCTCGTGAAAAACAATACCAGGAAACAACAAACTATGACTGCTTCTCTCGTGATGATAGTGCTTCTCTCGTGATGATAGTGTGCGCACAGATCATGGGTCTCCGTGCACCGTCTTGCTGCCGCTCTTTATGGCCGCCTCATCGCCTTGGCCCAATCCAGCCGCTCCTTTGCCCGCACTCGTTGTCATTCCCTTCCAGTCGTTTCCCTTTCTCCGTCATCCTGAAAAACAAAATGCTCCTCGCACTTGCGGTTCTGATCTGGGAAATAAAAATTCTCGCGCAGGGGGAGGTCAATCCGTCTCTTCCCCGCACGTCGACGCTGAGTCTCCCTCCTCCCTCGTCGTCGAATCCAGCCTCCTACCGGCGCAATAGACTGTGCCGTAGTGTGGCCTGTGGTGGCGCCTGCCTCCGCGCACGGACACCCCGATTGAGCATTGCTGCTCTGCCGCAGCTGCCTAAAAAGACGCGCGAATCGTAGGTCTCCGTGCCTGACGCACCACGTACGACCCAACTCTACTGCCGCCTGAGCCTCGCGGCCACAGGCAGCAGCAAGAAGGTATCACTCCTTGAGGGTGAGTCCGGCCTTACACCCGCCAGAAAGACCTACCCCACTCGCTATTATTAGCCTGATAGGGCATGCCTCGCGGCATTCCTTGCCGAGGCAGCGAGGGGAACGGAAGTTACAGTATAAGGACATGGCATTGTGTTGCATAGTCTGCTCACTACGTAACAAAGTAGGATCTCTCTGGCGTAGTTTTGTGACCTCATACATAGTGACAGGTGACTCTCGATATGTAGGGGAAAATGTCGCAAACGGCACGGATAATGGTTATGGTTGTGCTGCTCGGTGTCGACGGGCATGCAGTAAGAACTGTTTAGTGGCAGAACACACATACATACGGAATCATCTGTGGGAGTGGTGTGTCTGCAGGTAGGTGCCTTAAATCGTCTATTTATTCGACGTTGTTTCGAACCATTCCGAGGTAATTTTGGCCCAAATAATGGTGTGTTTATCCGAACACAAAAACTCTGCTACTATCCACAAAGCTCACGACGGCAGTCGTCGTTATTTTACGTGCCACTTATTTTTTACTCGTAAGATAAGCACTGTTGTTGTGTTGTTGTCTTAACATTAAATCGTCCTTTCTACCCAGGTTCATAAGTACACCCAGTGTCCGTCCTGATTGCTTATCCTTGAGAGATACTGATTATGTGGTCACAGCCTGTGATACCGAGGAAGAGCTAAAGATAAATCACAAATGCAAGTGCCAGCAATTGAAATGTCAGCCTACAGGGTACGAGAACACAACAACACAAGAAAGACTGGGAAAATAAGAGAAAAAAAAACCAAAAACAAAAATAATCAGAGATGAAAAAAACTCGAAACCGAACAGAATACAAACGAGGCTTCAGAAAGGCTGCTAGACGGAAAGCATACGAACTCAGGAAGATCAGGTATCTGCTGCTTGGACGAAGCAACACGAAAGAGAGGCAGATACTGGCAAAAGTCTGTAAGAGCTAGTCGAACCGATACCTAGCCACCCGATCTATCATTTTATTTCAGCATTCGTCGACAGCTGTATCAGTACAGCTGCCCCTCCCACCTCCCCCCCTCCCCTTGTCGCCGTTCTTGGCGTCCTCTGCTGCGTGGCGCAGCCGGCTCTTCTGTGCTTCGTCCCTGTGCCACCTCGCCATCAAAAAGGCCGTCACTTCGACGGCCCCCCCGTACCACTTCCCGCTCTTCTTAGCCGCCCTCGGCCATAACAACGTCTCTACTCCGAACAGCAGGGGGAGCTTTCCGTGGACTCCTCGGTGGCTTGAAAAACCCTGAGGTCGTCTGCTCGGCTTTGGGCCCAGTTCTTTTCCGGTCGGCCTCGTCCTGGATTCTCCCCACCAGCCATCGTCCCAAACATCACGCGGCGGGTCAGCCGCTCATTGGTCGTCCGCTGTACGGCCCCCGCAAAGAGGAGTCGTTTGCGGATAGTCGTCTCAACGCTCTTGCATTGAGCCTTTTTGAGGGCCTTGGCGTACGACATGAGATGGTCAGTGCGTTGCCGGCGCTGGAAGCCAATGATCCGTAGGAGGAGTTTGTGGTGTGCCGGTCTGAGCTCAGCAAAGTGATCCTGACCAAGAGTCCACGTCATGCACCCGTACAACAGGGTCTCCATCACCTCGGCCTTTAGCATGCACACTTTTAGAGTGAGCGGAGCATCCTCCATATCATACAGTTCCCGTTTGAACCGATTGTTAGCGTGTCCATGCGAGTCGGGTCCGTCGCATGGTCTCTGGCACAATGTCAGCGCTGGCGACAAGACCACCCAGGTACTAAAACTGCATCGTCTTCCTGTATGTCTGTCCCGCTGCTTCGATGACGAGCGGTGAGGTCCGGGGTGCCTGATTCGGTGTCCGCAGCAGCATGGTCTCCGTCTTCTTTTCGGATACGGTGAGGCCTGCTGCTTCGAAAACGGTCATAATGACGGCCATCATTTTCGCAAGGCCTTCCGCCGACTTGAACACAATGTCAGCATCGTCCGCGTGCAGCATACCCCACACTGCCCTCCGTACGTAAGTTAGTGGGCCAACCTCCACCCCGTCCTCGCCGAGGTCCTCCTCGAGGTGAACCAAGTCCCTCAAAATATCTGGGTATTTACTGAAGCGTATCAGCACGGCGTGTACCACTGCAGCGAAGAATATATTGAACAGAAGTGGTGACAAGACACACCCTTGCCGCAGCCCCTGAGTGACGTCGAACTATTCCGAGTGCTCGGCGTCATTCGTACGCACGCGGGTTCGCATGCCTTCGTGGAACTGGCGGATAACGGTAAGCATCTTCTCTGGTACGCCGAAGCGTGCGAGCACCACCAACAGTAACTCACGGTCGAAGGAGTCGTATGCTTTCTGCAGGTCGATGATGGACATGTACAGGGGGATTTTTCTAACTCGTCTGGGTTCTTTCAGTCGGCGCTAAACGAAAAGCATGTCGACCGTTGATCGTGCTGGGCGAAATCCGCACTGTTCCTTGGGGAGTATCCCTTTGGCCTCGCAGTAGTGTCTGTGGCGGGACGCGACCATTTTCAACAAACCTTTGCCTGAATGGGCAACAAGTGAAATCCCTTGGTAATTGTTGCAATTAGAGCGATCCTTCTTTTTATGAAGTACCTTAATTGTCGCATATTTCCATTGCTGGGGGACGTCACCCGTTCTCCACACGTTGACAAGTAGGTTGTGAAAGTACCGGATAAACTCGGGGTGGTCGATTTTCAGTGACTCGGCCAGAAGGGAGTCTGGCCCCACCACTTTCCAGTTTGGCATACCCCGAATTACCACCGGCATATCATCCATGGTCGGTTCTTCTCCAAGCAATGGTGCGAACGGCCGTTGTGCAGAAAGGGCGCTGATAGTTAGGTCAAGCTTAGACGACTTCGTGGTCAGGAGGGTGGCGAACACCCTCGCCCACCGTTCAAGAATGCGTACCTTGTCCCTTAGTAGCGTGCCCTCGTCGTCCCGGATAAACTGTTCGCTCCTCGCCTTTCGACCGTCCAACCCCACCGAGGCCTTCAGCCGTTTGTAGAAACCCTGCTGGTCGTTGTCGGCGAATAGTCTCTCCGTTTCAGCGAGGTACTCTTCGAAGTAGGCGTGCAACACTACATCAATCGCCCTTTCTAGATTCGCGCATCCCATCCTCGGCGTCTTTCACGCGGTTTTGTCCTTCTTGATGCGCATGCCTCGTCGGGCATCCTCCCTCGCATCCCATGCTATTTGTATGGCGGCTGAGGTTTACGCGGTCTCGCACCACCCGGGTTTGTGTGAGTGCCGTGGTGGGGGGGGTACGTCTTTCGCTACTGGCATCACGAATATCATCAGCAAAGGATTAAGCCATGTCAGAGATACTGGTCGGTTGCGAGGTAAGGAAGGGCAGCTTTGAAAGGATCCGCGCCACGATTCGCTGCCTGCAATCTCCGTCGGATCGAAACTTCTGCCGGTCGAAAGGCCGAATTTTGTTTTTCGTTCGTTCGTACGTGTCTGTTGGGTGCGAAACGACCGCTGAGGCGGACCATCGCGTATACGATATTATGGTCTGAATCCGCCATGGCTGCGGGTGGAGGCTGGGAGTGGACCTTAACATCATGCTCGCGAGGTCGATGTGCTTGGTGGGTTATGATGTAGTCTATCCGTTTTTGGCCGTGCGGCTGCTGATAATGCCGTTGAACGTATTGGATATTCCACCCTTGCGAGCGCTAAAAAACGTGTTCGTGAGAGCGAGCCTATTGTCTCAAGCGAATGCCAGCAGGCGTTTGCCGTTACTGTGGAGCTCATCACGTCCGTAAGCTCCAAGCACCTTCTACCGTCACCATACCGTTCCATCCTCCTTCCAGTCCGTGCGTTTGCGTCTACCGGTACCAACAGGAATTCTTTCGTTGGAATCTGCTCAACCATGTGCCCCATTTATTTCCAAAGCTCCTCTTTCGTCTGTGCGGTGAGGTTGGCTTCCGTTGGGGCATAGGCGACAACTAGGTTGACCGCAACGCGTTTGCCAGTCAGCTCGAAGCGCATAGGGTTGATATACTGAAAAGTGTAAAATTGTCTAGCATGAACGGACTCTCGTGTTTTTTTCCAGGTCGGAAGCGTCGACGTGATGCCTGATCGCATTTTGTTTTTCAAGGTTTCTCGTATCTTCCTAGGACTCCAACACCTTCGTGTGACCACGGACTCCTTCATTGAGGAGTTGAGGAGTGAATGAATGTGAGAACAGCAACCGCAACAACAAGTCACATCTGTTTTGATTTGTCGTTTGATACTACATGCAACGCTGTTCTGGAAAGTTCTTGCTTTCTGCTCCTCCTTAGTCTTTGTTGGAACAACACTACACACTATTGTCGGATATGGCAAGCATGATAATATCAACAACCAAGTTCTGGATCCCCATCCTTCTTGGGTATATTTGTTTTTCGATTCCTATTCCGATTTTTAAACGTCGAGTTGTCTTTTTATCCTGTCATTTCTTCAGGGCTTTATGCGGTCTTTTCCGTTTCTGTGGCGACTTATACAGCGTACGTACCGGATAAGTGTGCACCTGATACGTACGTGCGCGGATCTCACATTTTTTCTTGTCTGCGTGTATGTTGGTTGTTCAAATTTAACCGTTCTTTCTATATCCGTCGACATTCAGCACCAAACAACCAGTGTCCGTTCAATCCTAGACAAGATACAAGTAATGTGGTCGCAAAACTACGCCACAGAGATACGACGTTGCCACGTACCGGTCTGCAGTAAGCACAGCTGTTAGTTGGCAATGCAATGCCATGCCGACCCCCCCTCGGCTGCTCCCCGGCCGGGGTGGCGCTTCGGCCTGAGGCTTCCCCAACACGTGCTAGAGCTCCCAGTGGAGGGCGGTCTTGACCTTGCTTACGCGTCTAACTAGCGTTCGAGCATGGTCGAGCCGGCGGTGTTGGCCAGCGATATGGCGGAAATTTCCCTCGCGGATTTTTTCCACACGGCAGTTTTGCCTGCGGTAGCCGTGTTTTGTCACCGTCGCGGAAAGCGTGGAACTCGTAGCGAACGGAGAAAAGAGGCTAAGATCCACGTGAGTAAGCACCCCATTCGGCGTCACCTAGGAGATGATGGGCGTCGAGGCGCGTTGGGATTGCTGCCCCCAGCACGTGGGAACCTCGGCACGAACCGGGCCGGGCGAAAAATCACGGACCTGAAGAAACCCACTGCCTGGGAGAAGCGGTGGGTAGAGGAAAAAAACACACGCAGCACGGAAAAAGAGGAGGCAAGGTCGGAAATGTCGCAGAGAAGCTCGATAGTTACGTCCAGATGCTAGGGCTAGGTACAGAGCTGGGGGACTCGTCGTGGGTGCGTTCAATGTTCGCACACTCGCCTTCAACGTCAAAAATGGAATCGGCCACAGCGAGGTCATCATGAAGGTATGCCAGGAACTAGGATGCGATGTCGTAGGTCTCCTAGAGACTAGGCGAGACGGGCATAGCACGTTCACAGCAGCTGGATACACGATATTTTGCTCTGGAGCAGACGGCCGCAAATACGAGAGGAAGGGCACCCATGGTGTAGGACTAGCTGTCAGGGAGTCTATTGTGGCAGGTGTGGGCAAGGATTGTCTCGAGGTGGAGTGCGTTAGTGCCAGACTGATGAAAGTTCGCATTCAACTTGAGGGCAAATAAAATGCTGTTTCTTTTGTTGTCGTCTATGCGCCGATACTGGATGCACCCGTTCGCGAGAAAGATCACTTCTGGAACGAACTGAACAAAGTCTAGGGGGTCCCAAGTAGGGATCACCTAGTTGTGCTCTTGGATGCAAATGCTCGCACCGGCAAGCGAGAGAGCGGATGTGCCGGCAGTAAGGTGATGAGTAATACGGGCGCGATGAATTGAACAACAACGGAGAGCGACTACTCCCCCTCGCAGATGACAACAGGCTAGCGCTCCTCTACACGTTCTTTGCCACACTACTCGCGGAGTGTCGTACACGTTCCAATCTCCAAATTCCGGGAAGGGTCAGTGTAGGCTAGAGTAGGTTTAGCAGTCTGGGAGCAAGGATCTTTGGGGATGTTTTTTACTTGAAAAATGTGTAGCGTGGTCTGCATTTTGGAATCGTCGTCCGCATCTGAGAAATTGCCTGGTTCGATGCAAACTCGGCGTAGCCGCGTTTATGGCGAATTTTGGCCCGTTTCGGCTGCGGTTTGGGGTCAGGGTCAGGGTTAGAGTCAGGGGTTGGGTTGGGTCTTCAACCGCACCTTGATCTCAACAGGAACCAAAACATCCGAACAGCCTACCAACCTAAAGATCCCTTCTCCCAGATTGTTGAAGGTCCTCGACTACATCCTTACTCGGCAAGTTGATCGAGGCCCGGTCCGCAACATGACAGTACGGAAACCACCTGAGGATCGGCATGAATCTGACCACAACCTCGTGGTCTGCAATATTCGCCTCTTGGGTCGGTTCGAGCCGAATCGGAGGGTAAAAGTAGGCAGCGGAAAACGAGCTATTGATTTACAACGGTTGATTGCAGACCCCGGTCTCCGAGCGGACCTCAATAGGGAGATAACCAAACTTACCCCCCCATCGCCTAGTACAATTGGGAGTGTCGATGATAAGGCAACTGCTCTAGTGGAGACCGTGCTGTCGACTGCGCTAAACTAGCACCTCATACCAGTCGAAATCAAGGGCCGCTGGGCTGGTGTACGCCCGAAGAGGTAAAAGCAGAGGTGCACTCTCGATGGCAGGAAAAGGAAAATGCGAGGAAGCAACTACGCGCTAACCCGGATCACGAAAATCTGCGAAAAGCTGTGAAGATTGCCACTAAACAGCTCAAACGTGCGAGGACGGACGGAGTGCAGAAGTTTTTCGAGGAATACGTCCGTCAACTCGAAAGGCGTATCCAAGAAGGCGATCAGTTTGGGTTCTACAAGCACCTTAAGGGGATGAACGTGGAAGGAAAGAGGACTTTCCATTCGCAGTACATCAGGGACGAGGAACGTAGATTGCTACGATACATAGGCCTCATCCGGGAACGATGGGTAAGGTGGTTCCATAAGCTGCTAAACACCAAGTCATCTACCCTCGACCCGACTATCGTCGATGTGCTCAAGGTCTGGCCCTCGTGCAGTTCGCTGGACGACGTCCCGTCTAGATACGAGGTGGAAGACGCGATCACGGCGATGGCGACCCGCAAGGAGGTTGGGCCTGATGGTCTCCCAGCTGAACTTCTGAAGGTCCTGGCCGCCGAGGGAGACTCGGACGCCTTTGGAAGCTTCTACGAGATTATCGTCGCTGTGTGGAGGGGAGGGGTCGTGCCGCAGAAATGGAAGGAAGCAACGATTAAGGTGCAGCACAATAAGTAAGACAGGACAGAGTGTGGTAACTATCGTGGAATTTCCCTTGCCGTGCATGCCGGCAAAGTACTACTCAAAGTCATCGCGCGCCGACTCAGCGACTACTGCGAACGGGAAGGCATCCTGCCAGAGGAGCAGTGTGGCTTTAGGCCCGAACGATCGACGGTCGACATGATGTTCGTGGTGCGACGCTTGCATGAATTGGCAAGGGAGAAGGACACTCCGCTCTTCATGTGCTTTGTTTACTTCACCAAAGCCTATGACTCCGTCGACCGAACCCTCCTGTGGGCTGTCTTGGCTCGCTTTGGCGTGCCACCTAGACTGCTCACCGTTATCAGCCAATTACACGACGGCATGCGAGCATTGGTGAGGCTGGACGACGGCGAGTGCTCAGATATGTTCGACGTGAAACAGGGCCTACGGTAAGGGTGTGTGCTCGTGCCATTGTTGTTCAACATGTTTTTTACAGTGGTGCTGCGTGTGCCGGGGAAACGTTTTGCTGCTGATAAAGCCATCACGGACACCTTGGTACAACTCCTACAAAAGAAGCAGTAGAAGAAGAAGAATAAGAGGGGGAAGGCGCGGGTCGGGCACGCCGACGGACAGGGAAATGATAAAAAGGCCCAGACCCTGTGGGCTATGCTCTAGGCTGACGATGCCGGCATAGTATCGAGATCACCCAACGGCCTGGAGAGGATAATGACGGTGATCGTGTCTGCATGTGCCGCTTTCGGCCTGACGGTCTCGGAGGCCAAGACGGAGATAATGTGTCAGCAAACGAAAGAGGGGGGCAACGTGCCGTTCACCGTCACCGCAGCCGGCCAAGTGTACAAACAAACGACCGAGTTTGTGTATCTGGGCGGGGCTATCAGCGCAGATTAGACGGGCAGAAGTGTCGAGGTAACGCATCGACTCCAGAGGGCATGGGCATGCTTCGGACGGTATAAGATGGAAATTTATGACCGCCCGGGTGTGCGCCTTCGCCTGAAGGTGCGAATGCTGAGAGCCGAGGAGATCGAAACGTTGCTCTACGGTTGCGTTACTTGGAGCCCGAGCAAGACTGATTAGGGTAGGCTACGGGAGGTCCACCACAAGATGCTCCTCCGATGCATCGGCAGGCGAAAACGAAAGCGCGAAGACCACATTATATCCTATGCTAGCGCGCTTCTCAGGACACAATCTGAGAGCGTTGAGACGACGGTACGCAGACGTAGGCTATTGTTTGCGGGCTTTGTGACACGCATGGGAGAGGAGCGTCTGCCGAAGAGGGTGATATTTGGGAAGATGGTGGGGGTAAGGGTTACTCCGGAGGACAGGAGTGGGACTGGATGAGGTACCTTGAGGAGAACCTCAAGGAGTTCGGCATCTAGCCCGAAGGGGGGCGCGAGGCAGCACAGAAAGCCGGCAGATGGTTCCGACGGGTCGAGGAAGGGGCGGAGGCCTTCATACGGAAATTGCATACAGATGAGAAGGAGGCATCGGCAGAACGGCATAGAATAGCTGCAACAACGACCACAGCCGTTGACGCCAACGCGAGTGTGCATAATGGCAGGGAAGAGGGGGCGGGCGAAAGGGTGACGAGGGGAAATGGGGGGAGGAGTCGGTCTGCCCAACAGACTGAAGCCTGGCTATGGCCATTATCGTCATGATGCACTCCCTTCTTTGGGACCCAAGCAACTAGCATGGTGCCATCTGGGCATCTTTGCGTGTCCGTATGCTCCAGTGCCTGCCTTTTGTATTTTCTTTCCCCCCCACCCGTGATTATCGCTTTTTTGTCCCCTCTTTTTTCATCTTTCTTTCATCCCCGGTTGTACCTCTTTGTGTCTTTGTTAGTGTGGTCCGTTTCGCCTTTTTTGCGTTTTGCTACCTGCTTCTGTTTTTTTTTTTTTTTTTGCTTCGCTTCATCTTCTTTTTCAAGTTTTGTCTGCTATTAATAGTCTCCTTTTTGCTTCCCTGGTGTCCGCAGGGGTGGAGTGCTTATGCTTGTTTTTTGTTTTCGCCTCTGTTTCTAATACCGAGGTATTGCTTCCACTCCAGAGTTACTGGTGCCCGTCCTGCGACCACGGACTGCATTGTATTGTGAGTTAATGTGAGAACAACAACAACAACAACAACAAACTGGATACGACAGGCACGACATAAACATTCTATGAAGAAAAACGAAAGGAAACAATAAAAATAAAAAAAAACAATGACAAATCGAAAGAGAAAAAATATGAAAGCAAAAATTACCAGTAATAATAAAAGAAACAATATGTCGTCCCCCCCTCGCACACGAGGTGGCCAACACTTGAAACAGAACGGGCTGGGAAAAATATATATATATACGAAAACACCACTCTCATTCTTATCGGAGAGCTTTTTTTCCAAATTTTCCAAAGTTTGGAAATAATTGGAGATATGTATCGAAATACGCAGGTGTTCTGTCACTATTCGGGAAATTTTCCAGAAGAAGCAAACAGATCAAGTTCGTTAACATTCCAATATTTGGATAAAAAACTGGAAAAAATGGAAGATTGAAAATTGCGCGAAAAAAATGTCGAAAAATTGGAAAAAACGCCCTCCGATAAAAATGACCCAAGCAGACAAAGAAACAAGGAAAAAGTAGCTAAGGGAAACAACAAGCAGACCAAAGCCCAAAGCACCCTCCAGGTGGCGGCAGCAGTTTGTGGTACGAGAAGTATGGCCAGGTTCTCCCTGCTAATTCGCCTGGTACCTTGCTACCCAGACTGCCGTCTCCGCCCTGCGTTCATCGACTATGCCTAGCCCCTTGGCGTCAGACACGAAAGGAGCAAAAGCAGGTTCGTCATCCAACCACGCCACACGACTCCTTCAGTACGGCTTATCAATCAGAAAAGGAAGAGTGAAGACTAATACCCGAGGGAAAATTACAGGCAGACCAAAACACGAAGCACCCTCCAAGTAAGTAGCGGCAGCAGTTTGGTACCTTGCTACCCTGCCTGCCGTCTCCGTCCTGCATTCGGCACCTATACCCGGTCCCTCGGCGTCAGACAATACGAAATAAGACAGAAGGCTCTTCATCCACATAGAAGTTGTGATGTGAATAAAATACCATGTACAATATATTGTCTTGTTTTTGTTTTGTTTTTTCACCGAGGTATTGTTCCACTCCTTCATAGATACTCAGAGCCTGCCTGGCTGATTATTTCAAAGGCGTGTAATGTCACGTTATTATTTATCAGGTATTTATTTTCCAGCTCGTTATTTTTTCTCCTTTTTCAAGTGTTGGCAACCTCGCCTGCGAGGGGGGGGCACGACTGTTTGTTTCTTTTAGTTTTTGCTTTTCTTTTATTTCTTTTTCTCTTTCGATCTGTCTCCTTTGTTATTGTTTTCCATTTAATTGTAGTTTCCTTTTGTTTATCGAATTCCTAGAATGTGTATGTCGTGCTTGTCGTATCTATTAATAGTATGATGACATGGCATTGCATTGCCCACTGCTGTGCTTGCTGCATTGTTTGTTGTTGTTGTTGTTCTCACATTAACTCACAATTCAATGCAGTCCGTGGTCGCAGGACAGGCTCCAATAACTCTGGAGTGGAAGAAATACCTCAAGTAAAAACAGAGGCAAAAAAAAACAAAAAAAAAAACAGGCATACGCACTCCACCACTGCGGACACGTGGCAACGTAGTATCTCTGTGGCGCAGCTTTATGACCACATAACTTGTATCTCTTCTAGGATTGAAGAATCGGCACGGACCCTGGTTGTGCTGGATGTCGACGGGTAGAAATAACCGTTTCATATGAAGAACACACACACTGCACACGGCAAGCACGTTCTACACATTATATAATAAAGACAAAAAGAAAAAAAAGAAAGGAACAGAGTACCGCGTAAGCAAATAAAAAGAACAAAGAAATAGAAGCCAAACCGAAGAAGAACAGAAAAGGAAAACGAATCGGACCTTCCAGGGTAGCCGCGCAGCAGTTTCCGGTACAAGTAGCATTCCCAGGTTCTATACTGCTTGCTGTGGTAAGTCTCATACCTTGCTGCATTGTCTCTCGTCTCCGTTCTACGTTCGTTCGCCAAAAAATAACCCCACCCCCATCGAGGATGCGTCGGACCATACGAACCATGCAAAGCAGGCTCGACATCCACCCACGCCGTCAAAGTCAGTATACATAGAGGGACCATAAAGAAGAAATATGAAAACAAAAAAGCACGGAGTATCAAGCGCAACATGCGCGCTCGCAGACTGGAATATCGTACAACTCCCCCCCCCCCCAGCCCCCCCTCCCTCCCCTCCCCCCCCCCCACCCCCCCCTCCCTGCCCCCACCGCTGCGGGGCCGTGAGTTTGTTTTTCGTTATTTTTCCAAATTTGAAGTACAATATTAAAGTATAGAGGCGTTCTACGATAAAGGTTGACCCTAAATTATCTGAGGCTCCTCATTTAAGGAGCTCCATACTTCACGCGAAGGCTGACTTCAAAAATCAAATCGCATCCCGATGAACAATCCCACGGCCCAAGTATACAAAAACATCATGTTTCCAAACAAGATGGACATTCCGACGTATTCTCGATCATTCAGAAACAAAATGGCGGAAATGTCCTACCTCTATCGTTGAACGCGTCTATAGTATGACTTGTGTAGCAGTAGTGAGTTACTGAAGAGGCGTACGTGCTCGTACTCATCGTATAATGACGTCGTTTCCCCTAAGGATTGTGATACGTGACAGGTATATACGATATGCATTTATACCTCTTCTTACTGTAGAAATAATATTATAAGGTTCTGCTTCGTTTGCTGCTTTTGTTTGTCCACTGCTGTCTACTATTTATACATTTTTGGTCTCGTTTGTGTGGTTGTGTTCTCGTACCCGGTACGCTGGCAGTTCACTTGTTTGACATTGGAATGTGTGCTTATTTTTATTTCCTACTTTGTAGTTTTTCTCTGTATCACAGTCTGTGACCACAGAATCAGTATCTCTCTAGGGTAACGAATCAGGACGGACACAGGGTGTACTGATGAAGCTGGGTAAAAAGTGCGATTCAATGTGAAGACAACAACAACCACATAACCGACATTATTACTACGCAATTCAGCGTAATCTCTTCGCCCTGTCTTCTGATTGCTGGGGCATCAAGAGGGGTACGACAGATGTCGCGCCACTTCATCCTTTGCCGCAAGACCAGCTCGTCTCACACGATAGCTGCAAAATTCTTTAATTGCAAAGAAGAGGAGACACATCACCAAACTGCCAGGTCACTCTTCCAGGAATGACAACGACCTTCACGTCAAAGAAGGCACAAACTACTGTCTTGTCTGTACAGTTTAGATGTATGTGTTGCGTACCGGCTCAACTTTGTACGTTTGAAGGTACTGGATGTCAGAACAATGGACGCACGTCTCTCCTTCCTGATCCACCGTCAATGCGCACCTTCGTGTCGAAAACCCTCGACGTGATGATAGTACAGCGGGTGAGGACACGGTGGACCCCTAATCCTGGCCTCCCAGGGCAGGTTCTGCTCAAGTACGCTGTGCGAGGTTGCCGGATGGTCGCGGACTCCAAGACCAGGGACGCTGAGAGCGAATCTCACGGAGCGGTTGGGTACTGTATCACGACCCGAGTTTCGTCCGTCACCACTACCGTCGTTGGCCCCAGCTGGAGCTCCCGACGGCGGGGTTATCATCTCCACGTCGTCACTATCGCCATCCTCATCGTTCTTACTGTCATCCGTCACCTGTTACTGCTTCCCGGCGGCGACAGGTCGGAAAAACAAAGACATCCTCCTCATGCTCTGGCAATCACCAACATACCCCCGCCGCCGACAAAAAATAATATGAGTCGAACATTTATAGTCGTCCTGTCCTGTTACATTGCAACTATCAATATTTAGCTTCGTAAGGCATTTTCGTTTGACTGCTATGCAGCTCAGGCACGTACCAGGGTATACACATACTTCGTACATACACGACTTGACGTGTATTATTTATACAAGGTATTCAGTAATTTGTCTCACTTGTAGTTATTCGAGTCAACGTACTGCTGGACGTGTGTACGTGTCCAATTCTCTGAAACCCGAGAGTATTTTTTACACGAGCAAGTCTATAGTTGCCCACGGCGTTCGTCGTTGAAGTTTTACCCACCGGTAAAGCGCGCTCCTGTGTCTGCTGTACGCTGCTTGTTCGAATTCGAAAACGTTAGAGGCAAGGGACTCTGAATATCAGTGCAGAAGGACACCCCCGGTGGCTTCCCGCGTGCCTATCGAGATCAATTTTGTGGGTTCGGGCCTCACCGAGTCCATTCTTGTAAGTACATTTCGCTTGCATCCTAAATTATTGTGCGAAAAGCGAGAGAGCGCGAGTTATATTGGATGAAAATCGTCGAGCAGTGGGAAAGCTAACCCATATGCGAGTCAAAAAAACATAAACGCACGTACCGGGGGCGAGAAGGGACGCCACATTTAACCACGGCTTCTCCAGAAAATCGCAGAGAGTAAAACCTCCTCTCAATACGAGTTAGGCTGGAAAGTAAAAAAGTGAGAATTGAAAAAAAAGGACTTGACGTTCGCGGTGAAAACTTGCACCACGCACCTATGATTAATGTATACAAAACGACCGGCATAGCCTAAGCGCAGCAGCTAGCTGCTAGCAGTGTTTGTATGCAGGCAGAACAATTTTCCGAGAGGGTACCGGTTTTTCTCCGTCATTTTCGAGAATTGGCATGTGAAACAAAGTCGTCCAGAATCGCGCGGCCGAGAAGAATCCAAAACCGGTCTTGAAAGAAATTCATGAACATCGGCCCATGTCTTGAAATAAATCCATGAACGTAACCCTAAGGAGAATATACCCCGAAATTACTTCCAAGTGTCCGAATCGAAATACAAAGTACAGACGACGCCCACTGCGCATACCTCTTTTGCCGAGAAGACACATGCATGTAAACAGGAGTAGGTAAAAAATGGTACTGGTATTTTGTGTTTATATCGACAATGATGGTGGCACCTGTTACGAAAAAGAAGCTCTTTCAGTTGGACAAAACATGTGAGATGCAGATTTTTATTGTGCTGAATTTCAACCAGAAAACACTGCTGGAACTTTCACAACATCCTTGTCAATGTTTGGTTAACAGGAGAAGTCCTTCAGCAATGGAAAGATGCGATCATCAAGGTCCTTCACAAAAAGAAGGATCGAACTGACTGCAACAACTATAGAGGGATTTCGCTTGTTGCCCACGCAGGCAAGTGTTGTTGAAAATCGTCGCGTCCCGCCTCAGCAACTACTGCGAGACCGAGGAACTACCCCCCGAGAAACAGTGCGGCTTCTGCCCCGCACGATCAACGATTGATATGTTGTTCGTCGTGCGCCGGCTGCAAGAGCTCGGACGACAGAGGAAAATCCCCATATACGTGTGCTTCATCGATCTGCAGAAAGCGTACGACTCTGTCGACCGAGAGCTGTTATGGAAGGTACTCACACGCTTTGGCGTACCAACCAAGATGCTGAGAATTATCCGTAATTTCCACGATGGCATGCGGGCTCGCGTGCGTACTGATGACGGCGAGCTCTCGGAATGGTTTGATGTCACGCAGGGGCTGCGGCAAGGCTGTGTACTATCACCGTTACTGTTCAACGCGTTCTCCGCTGCTGCGTTACACGTCGTACTAGTACGCTTCAGCCAAGACGAAGCCATTGTAAGGGATTTGGTCCAACTCTGTGAAGCTGGAGTAGTTCAAACAGGGAAGGAGGAGCCATTGGCGTGCGTGCGAAGGTCTGTATGGGGCATGTTGTACGCCGACGATGCAGGAAATGTCTCGAAGTCGGCTGAAGGGCTCGCAAAAATGATGACAGTCATCGTGACTGTCTTCGAAGCAGCAGGCCTCACGGTGTCGGAAAAGAAGACTGAGACAATGGTCCTACAAACACCAGACCGGATAACCCTCGCACCACCGCTCGTCATCGAAGCGGCAGGTCAGAGGTATAAGCAGACGACCCAGTTATTATACCTAGGCGGCGTTATCCACGAAAACGCTGCGCTCTCACTCGAAATCGGCCGACGGATCCGCCTCATGCGAGCATGCCTCAAACGGTTCGGCCCGAAGTTGTATGATAGGACGACCGCCCCCCTTAGCCTTCAAGTCCGAATGCTGAAGGCCGAGGTGATTGAGACCCTGCTGTACGGGTGTGTGACGTGGACCCTCAGAGCGGAACACTTTGCCAAGCTTCGAACGGCTCACCACGAAGTCCTCCTGTTGCGAGTCATTGGCTTCCAGCGCCGACTTCATACTGACCATGCCACCCTCTCGTGCGCGAAGGCCCTCAAGATGACACGTTGCGAGAGCATCGAAACGACCATTCGTAAACGGCGGCTCTTCTTTGCGGGGGGCGTGGCACGGCATAGCAAGGAGCGATTACCCAGTCGGGTAATGTTCGGGACGATAGCTGGTGGGGAGAACCCGAGACCAGGCGGACAGAGTAAGACTTGGCATAGATGCATAGTCGAAGACCTTAGGGAGTTCCGAGCCACCGAAGGGTCAACGGAAGTTGCCCCCTTGGTGTTTGGAGTTGAGACCGCGTTGTGGTCCACTGCAGCCAAAAAGGCGGGGACGTGGTACCGGGGGATACTTGAAGCAGCCGAACGGTTCATGGTGAGGTGGCACGAGGCTGAGGCTGAGATGAGTAGACAGCGCCGCGCATCCGCCGTGGATGGTGCCCAAGGGAACGGGGGGGGAGGGGGCAACAGGAGAAGTGGCAGAAAGCCCGACCGAGGGAATGCGGAGAGGGGGGGGAACAGGAGGAGTAGAAGGGAAACGGCGGTAGACAAAAGTAGGAAGGATATGGCACACAGGGTAGCAAGGCACCAAGTCGACTAGAAAGTAGAACATGACCATACTACTAGTGCTACCAACCGGTGCAGCTGGTTCGAACGTGGTCTTCCCTTGTCTTCTCTTCTTGTTTTCGTTTTTTTTTTTTGTGTTGTCTTTCTTTCTTGCGCTGACTCTCCGTGATTTTCAGTTTGTTTTTTTCTCTTCCTCTTTTTTTTCTGATTGATAAGCCGTACGGAAGGAGCCGTGTGGCGTGGTTGAAAGACGAACCTGCTCTGCTCGTTTCGTATTGTCTGACGCCAAGGGGCTGGGCATAGTTGACGAACGCAGGGCGGAATGGCAGTCGGGGTAGCAAGGTACCAGGCCGATTAGCAGGGAGAACCTGGCTATACTACTCGTACCACAAACTGCTGCCGCCACCTGGAGGGTGCTTTGGGCTTTGGTCTTCCTGTTATTTCCCCTTTGTTATTTTTCCTTGTTACTTTTTTCCTTGGTTCTTTGTCTTACTCTGATTACAAGCAGGGGTGTTTTTTATTTATTTATTTATTTTTTCTTTCTTCTTTTCCAGCTCGTTATTTCTCAAGTGTTGGCCACCTCGCCTGCGGGGGGGGGGCACGACAGATTGTTTCTCTTAGATTTTGCTTTCATTTTTCTTCTTTTTCTCTTTCGATTTGTCTACCTTGTTTTTGTTTATCTTTGATTGTTTCTTTTCGTTTCACTGTTTCATAGATTGCGTATGTCGTGCCTGTCGTATCTAGTATGATGACATGGCTTTGCATTGCCCACTGCAGTGCACACTTCACACGTGGCAACGTAGTATCTCTGTGGCGTAGCTTTGTGACCGCAAAACTTGAATCTCTTCTAGGATTGAAGAATCGGCACGGACACTGGTTGTCCTGGATGTCGACGGGTAGAAAGAACGGTTTAATGTGAAGAACACACACACACACACACAAAACATGTCGAGTGTTGTGTGTTTTTGACTCTTTCTACCCATCGACATCCAGCACCACAGCAGTGTCCGTGCCGATTCCTCAATCCCTGAGAGATACAAGTTCGGTGGTCACAGCAGTGCAGATTTCGTCTACAACATATTATGCCGGATTTTGAGGTGGAAACCAGCATACACGCGACCAAATCCAGGTCTTTTTCAGATCAAGAGCCAGGAGAGGCCAATAACATTTACGAATGAAATTTTTCGAGATGCACCCACAACGACTTAGAGCAGTAGTACAAAGCAGTAGCAGTACGTCCGTGGTAGATATTCCTTCGAGTTCGTTCGTTCAGCACAATAATACCTGGTACAAAAATAATCCGTATGCGCCCAGCATGATTTTTTCCCTTGGTTCTTTGCAGTTTGTCCTGAAAATCGTCGCGTCCCGCCTCAGCAACTACTGCGAGACCGAGGAACTACTCCCCGAGGAACAGTGCGGCTTCCGCCCCGCACGATCAACGATTGATATGTTGTTCGTCGTGCGCCGGCTGCAAGAGCTCGGACGACAGAGGAAAATCCCCTTATACGTGTGCTTCATCGATCTGCAGAAAGCGTACGACTCTGTCGACCGAGAGCTGTTATGGAAGGTACTCACACGCTTTGGCGTACCAACCAAGATGCTGAGAATTATCCGTAATTTCCACGATGGCATGCGGGCTCGCGTGCGTACTGATGACGGCGAGCTCTCGGAATGGTTTGATGTCACGCAGGGGCTGCGGCAAGGCTGTGTACTGTCACCGTTACTGTTCAACGTGTTCTTCGCTGCTGCGTTACACGTCGTACTAGTACGCTTCAGCCAAGACGAAGCCATTGTAAGGGATTTGGTCCAACTCTTGGAAGCTGGAGTAGTTCGAACAGGGAAGGAGGAGCCATTGGCGTGCGTGCGAAGGTCTGTATGGGGCATGTTGTACGCCGACGATGCAGGAATTGTCTCGAAGTCGGCTGAAGGGCTCGCAAAAATGATGACAGTCATCGTGACTGTCTTCGAAGCAGCAGGCCTCACGGTGTCGGAAAAGAAGACTGAGACAATGGTCCTACAAACACCAGACCGGACAACCTTCGCACCACCGCTCGTCATCGAAGCGGCAGGTCAGAGGTATAAGCAGACGACCCAGTTCTTATACCTAGGCGGCGTTATCCACGAAAACGCTGACCTCTCGCTCGAAATCGACCGACGGATCCGCCTCATGCGAGCATGCTTCAAACGGTTCGGCCCGGAGTTGTATGATAGGACGACCGCCCCCCTTAGCCTTAAAGTCCGAATGCTGAAGGCCGAGGTGATTGAGACCCTGCTGTACGGGTGTGTGACGTGGACCCTCAGAGCGGAACACTTTGCCAAGCTTCGAACGGCTCACCACCAAGTCCTGTTGCGAGTCATTGGCTTCCAGCGCCGACTTCGTACTGACCATGCCACCCTCTCGTACGCGAAGGCCCTCAAGATGACACGTTGCGAGAGCATCGAAACGACCATTCGCAAACGGCGGCTCTTCTTTGCGGGGGGCGTGGCACGGCAAAGCAAGGAGCGATTACCCAATCGGGTAATGCTCGGGACGATAGCTGGTGGGGAGAACCCGAGACCAGGCGGACAGTGTAAGACTTGGCATAGATGCATAGTCGAAGACCTTAGGGAGTTCCGAGCCACCGAAGGGTCAACGGAAGTTGCCCCCTTGGTGTTTGGAGTTGAGACCGCGTTGTGGTCCACTGCAGCCAAAAAGGTGGGGAAGTGGTACCGGGGGATCCTTGAAGCAGCCGAACGGTTCATGGTGAGGTGGCACGAGGCTGAGGCTGAGATGAGTAGACAGCGCCGCGCATCCGCCGTGGCTGGTGCCCAAAGGAACGGGGGGGGAGGGGGCAACAGGAGAAGTGGCATAAAGCCCGACCGAGTGAATGCGGAGAGGGGGGGGAACAGGAGGGGTAGAAGGGAAACGGCGGTAGACGAAAGTAGGAAGGAGATGGCAGACAGGGTAGCAAGGCACCAAGTCGACTAGGAAGTAGAATATGACCATACTACTAGTGCTACCAACTGGTGCAGCTGGCTCGAACGTGGTCTTCCCTTGTCTTCTCTTTTAGTTTTGTTTTTTTTTTCTTTCTTGCGCTGACTCTCCGTGATTTTCATTTCATTTTTTCTCTTCCTCTTCCTTTTCTGATTGATAAGCCGTACTCAAGGAGCCGTGTGGCGTGGTTGGAAGACGAACCTGCTCTGCTCGGCTCGTATTGTCTGACGCCAAGGGGCTGGGCATAGTTGACGAACGCAGGGCGGAGACGGCAGTCTGGGTAGCAAGGTACCAGGCGGATTAGCAGGGAGAACCTGGCTATACTACTCGTACCACAAGCTGCTGCCGCCACCTAGAAGGTGCTTTGGGCTTTGGTCTGCCTGTTATTTCCCCTTTGTTATTTTTTCCTTGTTACTTTCTCCTTGGTTCTTTGTCTTACTCTGTTCACAAGCAGTGGTGTCTTTTGTTATTTCTTCTTTTTTCCAGCTCGTTCTTTTTCAAGTGTAGGCCACCTCGCCTGCGGGGGGGGGGGCACGACAGATTGTTTCTCTTAGATTTTGCTTTCATTTTTCTTCTTTTTCTTTTTCGACTTGTCTACCTTGTTTTTGTTTTCTCTTTGATTGTTTCTTTTCGTTTCACTATTTCATAGATTGCGTATGTCGTGCCTGTCGTATCTAGTATGATGACATGGCTTTGCATTGCCCACTGCAGTTCACACTGCACACGTGGCAACGTAGTATCTCTGTGGCGTAGCTTTGTGACCACAGAACTTGTATCTCTTCTAGGATGGAAGAATCGGCACGGACACTGGTTGTGCTGGATGTCGACGGGTAGAAAGAACGGTTTAATGTGAAGAACACACACACACACACACCTCGAGTGCGGGGGGGGGGCACGACAGGTTGTTTCTCTTAGTTTTTGCTTTCATTTTTTTTCTTTTTCTCTTTTTATTTGTCTACTTTGCTTTGGTGTTCTCTTTTCTTTGATTGTTTGTTTCGTTTCTCTATTTCATAGATTGTGTATGTCGTGCCTGTCGTACGACAGGCACGACATAAGCAATCTATAAAAGGCACGACATACACAATCTATGAAATAGAGAAACGAAAAGAAACAATCAAAAAGAAAACAAAAACAAGGTGAACAAATCGAAAGAGAAGAAGAAAAAAATGAAAGCAAAATCTAGGAGAAACAATCTGTCGTGTCCCCCCCGCAGGCGAGGTGACCAACACTTGAAAAAGAACGACCTGAAAAAATAAAAGAAAAATAAAATTAAATTAAATAAGAAAAAAACACCACTGCTTGTAAACAGAGTAAGACAAAGAACCAAGGAAGAATAACTAACCAAGGGGAAATAACAGGCAGGCCAAAGCCCAAAGCACGTTCCAGGTGGCGGCAGCAGTTTGTGGTACGAGTAGTATAGCCAGGTTTTCCCTGCTAGTCCGCCTGGTACCTTGCTACCCAGACTGCCGTCTCCGCCCTGCGTTCGTCAACTATGCCCAGCCCCTTGGCGTCAGACAATACGAAACGAGCAGAGCAGGTTCGTCATCCAACCACGCCACACGGCTCCTTGAGTACGGCTTATCAATCAGAAAAGGAAGAGACTAAAACAAACTGAAAATCACGGAGAGTCAGCGCAAGAAAGAAAGAAAAAAACACCCAACAAAAAGAGGAGACCAGGGAAGACCATGTTCGAACCAGCTGCACCAGTTGGTAGCACTATTAATAGTAGTATGGTCATGTTCTACTTCCTAGTCGACTTGGTGCCTTGCTACCCTGTGTGCCATATCCTTCCTACTTTTGTCTACCGCCGTTTCTCTTTTACTCCTCCTGTCCCCCCCCCTCTCCGCATTCCCTTGGGCGGGCTTTCTGCCACTTCCCCTGTTGCCCCCTCCCTCCCCGTTCCCTTGGGCACCGTCCATGGCGGATGCGCGGCGCTGCCTACTCATCTCAGCCTCAGCTTCGTGCCACCTCATAATTGAACCGTTCGGCTGCTTCAAGGGTCCCCCGGTACCACTTCCCCGCCTTTTTGGCTGCAGTTGGACACAACGCAGTCTCAACTCCAAACACCAAGGGGGCAACTTCCGTTGACCCTTCGGTGGCTCGGAACTCCCTAAGGTCTTCGACTATGCATCTATGCCAAGTCTTACACTGTCCGCCTGGTCTCGGGTTCTCCCCACCAGTTATCGTCCCGAACATTACCCGACTCGGTAATAGCTCCTTGCTTTGCCGTTCCACGCCCCCCGCAAAGAAGAGCCGCCATTTACGAATGGTCGTTTCGATGCTCTCGCAACGTGTCATCTTGAGGGCCTTCGCGTACGAGAGGGTGGCATGGTCAGTTGTTGTTGTTGTTGTTCTCACATTAACTCACAATTCAATGCAGTCCGTGGTCGCAGGACAGGCTCCAATAACTCTGGAGTGGAAGAAATACCTCAAGTAAAAACAGAGGCAAAAAACATAAAACAAGCATACGCACTCCACCACTGCGGACACCAGGGAAGCAAAAAGGAGACTATTAATAGCAGACAACCTAAAAAAAAACAAAAAAACAAAAAAAAAAAAACGATGTCGTAGGTATACAAATCGAAAGAGAAAAAGAAACAATGAAAGCAAAATCTAGGAGAAACAATCTGTCGTGCCCCCCCTCCGCAGGCGAGGTGGCCAACACTTGAAAATAGAACAAGCTGGAAAAGAAGAAAGAACAAAAAACAATAAAAAAAGAAAAAACACCACTGCTTGTAAACAGAGCAAGACAAAGAACCAAGGAAAAAAGTAACAAGGAAAAATATTTAACCAGGGGGAAATAACAGGCAGACCAAAGCCCAAAGCACCTTCCAGGTGGCGGCAGCAGTTTTGTGGTACGAGTAGTATAGCCAGGTTCTCCGTGCTAATCCACCTGATACCTTGCTACCCAGACTGCCGTCTCCGCCCTGCGTTCGTCAACTATGCCCAACCCCTTGGCGTCAGACAATACGAAAAGAGCAGAGCAGGTTCGTCATCCAACCACGCCACACGGCTCCTCCAGTACGGCGTACCAGGTATCAAATAAAAAAGGAAGAGAAATAAATAAAATGAAAACCTCTCTCTCCTTCCAACTCGTAACTCAGATCCGGGGTCACATAGCAGGCTCTTCTACCCCCTTCCCGCTACGGTACGTGCCTTCATTTTTATCGCGAGAAGATTTCAGCCTTTTCGTCCCTCGTCGACTCGCATCGAATTGTGCCTACCCACGCTGCAAGGCGCTCTCAACAATTTAATCCTTTTTATTTTTATTTTTGCAAATAAAGTCAAATGTCCGACCCACCTGGGGCTCTAACCCAGGACTCAAACACAAACAAGTAGAATTCGAGGTTAACCACTTGGACCACCGGGGCGACCGGCTGTCTGGTATACTATAGGTAGGGTATGTGACAGATAGATGCTGAAAAAGCTATCAATAGACAAACAATACCACTTTTTTCTTTTTTTTTTATCCCATTAATTATCTTCGCACATCTTCTTCTCTCTCTCCTTCCAACTCGTAACTCAGACCCGGGGTCACATAGCAGGCTCTTCTCCTCCCTCCCCGCTACGGTACGTGCCTTCATTTCTATCGCGGGGAGATATGAGCCTTTTCTTCCTTCGTCGACTCGCATCGAATTGTGCCTACCCACGCTGCAAGGCGATCTCAACAATTGAATCCTTTTGAATTGTCCGACCCACCTGGGGCTCTAACCCAGGACTCAAACAAGTAGAATTCGAGGTTAACCACTTTTTTCTTTTTTTTTTTCTTATCCGATTCAGTATCTTTGTACATCTTCTTCTCTCTCTCCTTCCAACTCGTAACTCAGATCCGAGGTCACATAGCAGGCTCTTCTCCCCCCTTCCCGCTACGGTACGTGCCTTCATTTTTATCGCGAGAAGATTTCAGCCTTTTCTTCCCTCGTCGACTCGCATCGAATTGTGCCTACCCACGCTCAAGGCGCTCTCAACGATTGGATCCTTTTTTATTTTTGCAAATAAAGTCAAAGTCCGACCCACCTGGGGCTCGAACCCAGGACTCAAACAAGTAGAATTCGAGGTTAACCACTTGAACCACCGGGGCGACCGGCTACCACTGAATAGTAACGGAGGGAGGCCTGGAAGCAAAGGGGGAAAAAGGCAAACAAAAGCGCAACAACTACAACAAGACACCCTCAAGGTAGCCGCGGCAGGTTGTGGTACGGGTAGCATCGCCGGGCTTGACCTACTAGGCTGCCTGGTACCTTCCTACCCTGCCTGCTGTCTCAGTCCTGCGCTCGTCAACTGCGCGTCACTCTCTCTGCAATACGAAATGAGCAAAGCCCGTCATCCACCCACGCCACGAGATTAATTTCATAGTAAATGGTAAACGTATTAACCAATCTAAGCCGCAGTCCCGTTTTTGGGACAAACTACTCAAATTCTCAGTATTTTGTCCCCGAAACAGAACTGCGGTCCTAAAGAGAATCATGAAGGATCAAAACGCAGCCAAATAAATGCAGCAAAGCGCCAAATCGAGATGGGAGTAACCTATGATACCCTTTCCTTCGCCACATAATTATTGCTGTTTGGTTTTTGCATCCGTACTGGGCCTATGTCGCGAGATCCCACAAATGACTGCCCCTCCCCGCTTCTGAGCGCCGCGCTCCCAGCCGTACCATGGTACATCGCCCCGGTACCCCTCTTCTAACTCTCCACATACCGGTAGATGTGACGTCCTTCGAGGCCCTTACCTCCCTGAACTCGGAAGTCGTCCGCCTTCGTGATCCTCTGTCGTTGTTGTGGTGGGTGTTCCCTCTCCGCAGTCCTCCCAGGTGTGTTGTTGTCGATCTCTGGTGAGCTTGCCCCAGCCGAACGGAGCAAGGGAACTTCACGCTAAGCGCTTGCCAGTGGTCTGGCTGTGTATAAATATAGCTCCAATTATATACCTGGATAGCTATGATCTTCCCCCGCCGGCTGCCCTTCATGTATCGCAGCTCGAATATATATGCCTAATCTTCCAAGACGGGCGATGCGAGCCGTAGTAAGTCGGACTAAGAAAATCGAGCGCAGCGAGGAATAAGGGTCATTCTTATCGAAGAGCTTATTTTCCAAATTTTCGACATTATTTTCGCAAATTTTCAATCTTTCATATTTTCCTGCTTTTT
Source organism: Nereocystis luetkeana (assembly GCA_031213475.1). Classification (NCBI taxonomy): domain Eukaryota; class Phaeophyceae; order Laminariales; family Laminariaceae; genus Nereocystis; species Nereocystis luetkeana. The sequence continues at coordinate 394,906 of JARUPZ010000015.1, forward strand.
TTTCCAAATATTGGAATGTTAACGCTTTCCGATAATTTTGCTTCTGAGAGAAATTATTTTCACGAATAGTGACAGAACGCCTCCGTGTATCGATACATATCTCCAATTATTTTTCAACTTTGGAAATTTTGGAAAAAACGCTCTCCGAAAAAAAGGAGACTAAGCCGCACGCTGCCAGAAAATAAATGCAGTCAAAGGACATGCGAGTTCCGTATTTTGCGTCTTGGCGTGACTCTCAAAGCACCGGTCAGAGTTTGAGCTTGATAGTTTGTAAAAATTAAGAATCCACAACTTAGGGTCATTCTTATCGGAGAGCTTTTCGTCCAGATTTTCGAAATTGTTTTCGCGCACTTTTTCAATCTTCCAAATTTTCCTGTTTTTTTTTACAAATATTGGAATGTTAACGAACTTGATATTTTTGGTTCTGGAGAAATTCACGACTAGTGACAGAACGCCTCCGTATATTAATACATATCTCCAATTATTTCCTGACTTTGGAAATTAATTATGGAAAAAACGCTCTCCGATAAGAATTCCTATCGGAGAGCTTCTTGTCCAGATTTTCGACATTCGTTTCGCGCAATTTTTCGATCTTCCATATTTCCCCGTTTATTTTTTTCCATATATTGGAATATTAACGAACTTGATGTTTTTGGCTGTGGAGAATTTCACGAATAGTGACAGAACGGCTCCGCATTAGGTACATATCTCCGATTATTGCCTAACTTTGGAAATTATGAAAAAAACGCTCTCCGACAAGAAGGAACATAACGTGACAATGGGACAGCGAAGTTTCAACAAAAAGTCTGCAATTTCAAAGATACCCGCCAAACGTTTCATAACACGCTTCGGGTTATCCCCCTTGCTGTTTGGAGTGTGTGTATGTTCTTCACATTAAACCGTTCTTTCTACCCGTCGACATCCAGCATAACCAGTGTCCGTGCCGATTCTTCAATCCAAGAAGAGATACAAGTTCTGTGGTCACAAAGCTACGCCACAGAGATACTACGTTGCCACGTGTGCAGTGTGAACTGCAGTGGGCGATACTCGCCAAACGTTTCATAACACGCTTCGTGTAATCCCCCCTGCTGTTTGGAGTAGAGGGGTTGGTATTTGTGTGTGTTCTTCACATTAAACCTTTGTTTCTACCCATCGACATCCAGCACACCTAGTGTCCGTGCCGATTCTCCAATCTTAAAAGAGATACAAGTTCTGTGGTCACCTACGCCACAGAGATACTCCGTTGCCACGTACCAGTATGCAGTAAGCACTACAGTGGACAATGCAATGCCATGTCATCATACAACAACTACAGAGGGATTTCGCTTGTTGCCCACGCAGGCAAAGTGTTGTTGAAAATCGTCGCGTCCCGCCTCAGCAACTACTGCGAGACCGAGGAACTACTCCCCGAGAAACAGTGCGGCTTCCGCCCCGCACGATCAACGATTGATATGTTGTTCGTCGTGCGCCGGCTGCAAGAGCTCGGACGACAGAGGAAAATACCCTTACACGTGTGCTTCATCGATCTGCAGAAAGCGTACGACTCTGTCGACCGAGAGCTGTTATGGAAGGTACTCACACGCTTTGGCGTACCAACCAAGATGCTGAGAATTATCCGTAATTTCCACGATGGCATGCGGGCTCGCGTGCGTACTGATGACGGCGAGCTCTCGGAATGGTTTGATGTCACGCAGGGGCTGCGGCAAGGCTGTGTACTATCACCGTTACTGTTCAACGTGTTATTCGCTGCTGCGTTACACGTCGTACTAGTACGCTTCAGCCAAGACGAAGCCATTGTAAGGGATTTGGTCCAACTCTGTGAAGCTGGAGTAGTTCGAACAGCGAAGGAGGAGCCATTGGCGTGCGTGCGAAGGTCTGTATGGGGCATGTTGTACGCCGACGATGCAGGAATTGTCTCGAAGTCGGCTGAAGGGCTCGCAAAAATGATGACAGTCATCGTGACTGTCTTCGAAGCAGCAGGCCTCACGGTGTCGGAAAAGAAGACTGAGACAATGGTCCTACAAACACCAGACCGGATAACCCTCGCACCACCGCTCGTCATCGAAGCGGCAGGTCAGAGGTATAAGCAGACGACCCAGTTCTTATACCTAGGCGGCGTTATCCACGAAAACGCTGACCTCTCGCTCGAAATCGACCGACGGATCCGCCTCATGCGAGCATGCCTCAAACGGTTCGGCCCGGAGTTGTATGATAGGACGACCGCCCTCCTGAGCCTTGAAGTCTGAATGCTGAAGGCCGAGGTGATTGAGACCCTGCTGTACGGGTGTGTGACGTGGGCCCTCAGAGCGGAACACTTTGCCAAGCTTCGAACGGCTCACCACGAAGTCCTCCTGTTCCGAGTCATTGGCTTCCAGCGCCGACTTCATACTGACCATGCCACCCTCTCGTACGCGAAGGCCCTCAAGATGACACGTTGCGAGAGCATCGAAACGACCATTCGTAAACGGCGGCTCTTCCTTGCGGGGGGCGTGGCACGGCAAAGCAAGGAGCTATTACCCAATCGGATAATGTTCGGGACGATAGCTGGTGGGGAGAACCCGAGACCAGGCGGACAGAGTAAGACTTGGCATAGATGCATAGTCGAAGACCTTAGGGAGTTCCGAGCCACCGAAGGGTCAACGGAAGTTGCCCCCTTGGTGTTTGGAGTTGAGACCGCGTTGTGGTCCACTGCAGCCAAAACGGTGGGGAAGTGGTACCGGGGGATCCTTGAAGCAGCCGAACGGTTCATGGTGAGGTGGCACGAGGCTGAGGCTGAGATTAGTAGGCAGCGCCGCGCATCCGCCGTGGATGGTGCCCAAGGGAACGGGGGGGAGGGGGCAACAGGAGAAGTGGCAGAAAGCCCGACCGAGGGAATGCGGAGAGGGGGGGGAACAGGAGGAGTAAAAGGGAAACGGCGGTAGACGAAAGTAGGAAGGAGATGGCAGGCAGGGTAGCAAGGCACCAAGTCGACTAGAAAGTAGAACATGACCATACTACTAGTGCTACCAACCGGTGCAGCTGGTTCGAACGTGGTCTTCCCTTGTCTTCTCTTCTTGTTTTTGTTTTTTTTCTTTGTGTTGTCTTTCTTTCTTGCGCTGACTCTCCGTGATTTTCATATGATTTTTTCTCTTCCTCTTCCTTTTCTGATTGATAAGCCGTACTCAAGGAGCCGTGTGGCGTGGTTGGAAGACGAACCTGCTCTGCTCGGCTCGTATTGTCTGACGCCAAGGGGCTGGGCAAAGTTGACGAACGCAGGGCGGAGACGGCAGTCTGGGTAGCAAGGTACCAGGCCGATTAGCAGGGAGAACCTGGCTATACTACTCGTACCACAAGCTGCTGCCGCCACCTGGAAGGTGCTTTGGGCTTTGGTCTTCCTGTTATTTCCCCTTTGTTATTTTTCCTTGTTACTTTCTCCTTGGTTCTTTGTCTTACTCTGTTCACAAGCAGTGATGTTTTTTGTTATTTCTTCTTTTTTCCAGCTCGTTATTTCTCAAGTGTTGCCCACCTCGCCTGCGGGGGGGGGGGCACGACAGATTGTTTCTCTTAGATTTTGCTTTCATTTTTCTTCTTTTTCTTTTTCGATTTGTCTGCCTTTTTTTTGTTTTCTCTTTGATTGTTTCTTTTCGTTTCACTGTTTCATAGATTGCGTATGTCGTGCCTGTCGTATCTAGTATGTTGACATGGCTTTGCATTGCCCACTGCAGTGCACACTGCACACGTGGCAACGTAGTATCTCTGTGGCGTAGCTTTGTGACCACAGAACTTGTATCTCTTCTAGGATTGAAGAATCGGCACGAACACTGGTTGTGCTGGATGTCGACGGGTAGAAAGAACGGTTTAATGTGAAGAACACACACACACTAGATACAACACGAACGACATACACAATCTATGAAATAGGAAAAACAATGGAAACAATAAAAGAGAAAACAAAAACAAAATAGACAAATCAGAAGAGAAAAAGAAAAAGAGAAAAAAAAACGAGAGCAAAAACTAGGAGAAACAATAAGTCGTGCCCCCCCCCCGCGGGCGAAGTGGCCAGCACTTGAAAAATAAAAAGCTGGAGAAAATAAAAAAGATAACAGAAACACCACTGCTTGTAAACAGAGTGAGACAAAGAACCAAGGGAAATAAAATAAAATATAGAGAAATGACCAGGGAGACCAAAGCCCAAGGCACCCTCCTGGTGGCGGCAGCAGTTTGTGGTATGAGTAGTATAGCCACGTTCCCCCCTGCTAATCCGCCTGGTACCTTGCTACCCAGACTGCCGTCTCCGCCCTGCGTTCAACTATGCCCAGCCCCTTGGCGTCAGACAATACGAAACGAGCAGAGCAGGTTCGTCATCCAACCACGCCACACGGCTCCAATAGTACAGCTTATCAATCGGAAAAAGGAAGAGAAAAAAAAACAAAACAAACACGGAGAGTCAGCGCGAGAAAAAAGAAAAAAGAAAAAAAAGAGAAGACAAGGGAAGACCACGTTCTAACCAGCAGCACCGGTTGGTAGCACTAGTAGTATGGTCATGTTCTACTTTCTAGTCGGCCTGGTGCCTTGCTACCCTGTGTGCCATCTCCTTCTTACTTTCGTCTACCGCAGTTTCCCTTCTACCCCTCCTGTTCCCCCCCCTCTCCGCATTTCCTTGGTCGGGTTTTCTGCCGCTTCCCCTGTTGCCCCCTCCACCCCCATTCCCTTGGACATCATCCACGTCGGATGCGCGGCGCTGCCTACTCATCTCAGCCTCAGCCTCGAGCCACCTCACCATGAACCGTTCGGCTGCTTCAAGGACCCCCCGGTACCACTCCCCCGCCTTTTTTGCTGCAGTGGACCACAACGCGGTCTCAACTCCAAACACCAAGGGGGCAACTTCCGTTGACCCTTCGGTGGCGCGGAACTCCCTAAGGTCTTCGACTATGCATCTATGCAAAGTCTTACACCGTCTACATGGTCTCGGGTTCTCCCCACCATCTATCGTCCCGAACATTACCCGACTCGGTAATCGCTCCTTGCTTTGCAGTGCCACGCCCCCCGCAAAGAAGAGCCGCCATTTACGAATGGTCCTTTCGATGCTCTCGCAACGTGTCATCTCGAGGGCCTTCGCGTACGAGAGGGTGGCTTGGTCAGTGCGAAGTCGGCGCTGGAAGCCAATGACTCGCAACAGGAGGACTTGGTGGTGAGCCGTTCGGAGCTTGGCGAAGTGTTCCGCTCTATAGGTCCACGTCATACACCCGTACAGTGGGGTCTTAAGTATCTCGGCCTTCAGCACTCGGACTTTAATGCTAAGGGGGGCGGTCGTCCTATCAAACGACTCCGGGCCTAACCGTTTGAGGCATGCTCGCGTGAGGCGGATCCGTCGGTCGATTTCGAGCGTGTTCGTGGATAATGTCGCCTAAGTATAAGAACTGGATCGTCTGCTTATACCTCTGACCTGCCGCTTCGATACTGAGCGGTGGTGCGAGGGTTGTCTGGTCTGGTGTTTGTAGGACCATTGTCTCAGTCTTCGTTTCCGACACCGTGAGGCCTGCTGCTTCAAAGACAGTCACGATGACTGTCATTATTTTCCCGAGCCCTTCAGCCGACTTGGAGACAATTCCTGCATCATCGGCGTACAACATGCCCCATACCGACCTTCGCACGCACGCCAATGGCTCCTGCCTAACCCTAACCCCAACCCTAACCCTATTGTTGCAGTCAGTTCGATCCTTCTTTTTGTGAAGGACCTTGATGATCGCATATTTCCATTGCTGAGGGACTTCTCCTGTTAACCCTTTTAGAACCGCAGTCTCGTTCTGGGGACATACCACTCAAATTTCAAGTAGTTTGTCCCCAAAACGGGACTGCGGTTCTATAGGGGTTAACCAAACATTGACAAGGATGTTGTGAAAGCACTGAGCGAATGCCGGGTGGTCGAGTTTTAGGAGTTCGACCGGGAGACCATCTGGCCCGACAGCATTCCATTTCGACATCCTTTTAGAACCGCAGACCCGTTCTGGGGACAAACCAATCAAATTTCAAGTAGTTTTGTCCCCAAACGGGACCGCGGTTCTAAAGGGGTTAAGTGCTTCTGTCATCTCGTCTATGGATGGTTCATCTTGAAGCGACAGTTTAGGCGGTCGCGGTGGCAAGAGGTCGATGATCGTGGGATCGAGTTTCAGCGACTTCGTGTTCAAGAGTTTCTGGTTAAAACCACGCCCATCGTTCACGAATTCGCACATTTTCCTGTAAGAGCGTGCCATCCTCGTCCCTAATGAACTGTTCGCTCCTCGCTTTAGTCCCTTCCAATCCTACCGTACTCTTAACCCTTTTAGAACCGCACTCCCATATGTGGGGACAAAACGCTCTAATTATAAGTAGTTTGTCCCCAAAACGGGACTGGGGTCCTAAAAGGGTTAAGGTGCTTGTAAAAGCCTCTCTGGTCGTTGTTCGCTAGAAGTCGTTCGGTTTCGGCAAAGTACGCTTCGAAGTACGCATGCAGTCCTGCGGATATCACTTTCTGCAGGTTCGCACACGCAGATCTCTGGGCCTTCCACGCGGTTCTATCCCGGGGGCGGGCACGCAAGAGTGGGTGTGTTCTTCACATAAACCGTTCTAGTTCCGTGGTCACAAAGCTACGCCACAGAGATACTACGTTGCCACGTATACAATGAGCATAGCAGTGGGCAATGCAATGCCATGTCATAATACTAGATACGACAGGCACGACATACACATTCTATGAACTAGAGAAACGAAAGAAAACAATCAAAGAGTAGAACAAAAACAGAGTTGTTTTCTCATGATGACAAGACATTGCACGCACGAGGCTGAGGCTGAGATCAGTAGGCAGCGCCGCGCATCCGCTGTGGATGGTGGCCAAGGGAATGGGGCGGGAGTGGGTAACAGGAAAAGTGGCAGAAAGCGCGACCAAGGGAATGCGTAGAGAGGGAGGAACAGGAGAAGTAAAAGGGAAACGGCGGTAGACGAAAGTAGGAAGGAGATGGCAGACAGGGTAGCAAGGCACCAGGCTGACTAGGAAGTAGAACATGACTTGGCCTCTATTAATAGTGCCGCCAACTGATGCAACTGGTCCGAACGTGGTCTTCCATTGTCTAATATTTTTTTTGTTTTTTTTGTGTCGTGCGCTGATTCTCCGTATTTTTCATTTTATATATTTCTCTTCCTTTTCTGATTGATAAGCCGCACTGAAGGAGTCGTGTGGCGTGGCTGGATGACGAACCTGCTCCGCTCGTTTCGTGTTGTCTAACGCCAAGTTGCTAGGCATAGTTGACGAACGCAGGGCGGAGACGGCAGTCTGGGTAGCAATGTACCAGGCTGGTTAGCAGCGAGAACCTGGCCATACTACTCGTACCACAAACTGCTGCCGCCACCTAGAGGGTGCTCTAGGCTTTGGGGTGCCTAATATTTTCCCTTTGTTTTTTTTCTTGGTTCTTTGCCTTACTCTGTTTACAAGCAGTGGTGTTTTTGTTGTTTTTTTCTTTTTTTTTCCCGGCTCGTTTCATTTCAAGTGTTGGCCACCTCGCCGGCGAGGGGGGACACGACAGATTGTTTCTTCTAGTTTTTTTTTTTTTTTCGATTTGTTTACGAAGACAAAGAAGATAAAGAAGACAAATCGAAAGAGAAAAAAAAAGCAAAAACTAGAAGAGACAGTCTATCGTGCCCCCCCCCCCTCGCAGGCGAGGTGGTCAGTAAATGAAAAAGAACGAGCTATAAAATAAAGAAAAACATATCAAAAACACCACTAATTGTAGACAAAGTAAGACAAAAAACCAAGGGAGCAATCACAGTGGGAAAATTCAGGCAGACCAAAGCCCAGAGGGTTTGGTGTGTCCCCTGTGTAGCGAGGCTACACGGAGTTGGCCCTTGGTTGAGATTAAGAGTGAAATGACAAAATCAGGTGTACTTTATCCCTCTGAGCCAAAATCAGGCACATTCTAAAACCAAGCAAAAAACGCGCACTACGAGCGGTGTTTGTTTACGGTTTATATACCATGGTATGTCCACTAAACATGGTAAAAAACCTGTGCCTGAAGCCAGATGGCCTCCAAAATCTGAAGTGCTTCGTTTTCAATAGGGTGTACCTGGTATTAAGTGCCACGGACTCAACTTGGTAATGCAGAGAGCCAATATTCGTAGGCTTCGTTTGCCTCGCCACGGGGGGAACGCCGAGATTATTTACTCTGGCGCCCCCACCACGTTGACAGTTTAAAAGTTTCTAGACCGTCTTCGCGGAACCTACTGCTCGGCACGAAATTACATTGCCGCGCCAAACCTGACACCACCTCGACGCGGGGTGGAGCTGGCGGAATTCCGTGTGAGGGTACTGTAGACTGCTGTAGATAGCTGTTACCATATAAATCAAGAGAGTGCACATGACAACAACTAAAACTGAAGCCTATCGCACACCCCAAAAATGAAAAGTGAAGCCACGTATGCATGTCCTTTATGTACGACGTATGAGTGCAGATTTTTTTACGTTGTACGAGTACAGAATTTTTCACCCGAGGGAGGGCAGGCGCATGTAGGCACAATTCGATGCGAGTCGACGAGGGAAGAAAAGGTTGAAATCTTCTCGCGATAAAAATGAAGGCGCGTACCGTAGCGGGAAGGGGGGAGAAGAGCCTGCTATTAATATGTGACCCCGGATCTGAGTTATGAGTTGGAAGGAGAGAGAGAAGACGATGTGCGAAGATAATGAATGGGATGAGAAAAAAAACATACCTGGTATTTTTTTTTTTTTTTTTTTATATATTGTTTTTTTCATCCCATTTATTATCTTCGCATATCTTCTTCTCTCTCTCCTTCCAACTCGTAACTCAGATCCGGGGTCACATAGCAGGCTCTTTTCCCCCCTTCCCGCTACGGTACGTGCCTTCATTTTTTATCGCGAGAAGATTTCAGCATTATTTTCTTCCCTCGTCGACTCGCATCGAATTGTGCCTACCCACGCTGCAAGGCGCTCTCAATAATTGAATCCTTTTTTTATTTTTGCAAATAAAGTCAAAGTCCGACCCTCCTGGGGCTCGAACCCAGGACTCAAACAAGTAGAATTCGAGGTTAACCACTTGAACCACCGGGGCGACCGGCATGGTATATATATATATATATGGGGAGAGAAAACACAGTGTACGTATGTGTGTTCGTTCTTCACATAAAACCGTTATTTCTACCCGTCGATATCCAGCACAACCAGTGTCCGTGCCGATTCTTCAATCTTAGAAGAGATACAAGGTATGGCCTCTCCGAATGGCTCAAAATTGGCCAAAATAAGTTGAAAACCAGATAAAGTAGAAAAAGTACGGTATACCTTGGCCTTTTCGAGCCTAAATCAGTTACAATGTCAGCCTGGCCCATGGCACGGCTCCTGGTGCGTGTTCAGTATTTTAGAAAGTAACTGATTCGGACGGAAAGGGGCCAGGTATACCTGATTTAAGCCAACACCTTTGGAAGGAACTGGTTTATTGTTTTTTTAGATCCAAGGACTTGTTTTGTACCGTACGCATGTGCGTGTGTTCTTAGGGAAATGTTCGTTCTACCCGTCGGCATCCAGCACAGCCAGTGTCCGTGCCTATTCTTCAATCCTAGAAGAGATACAACTTATGTGGTCACAAAGCTACGCCACAGACATACTACGTTGCCACGTACTGGTATGCAGTAAGCACAGTAGTGAGCAATGCAATGCCATGCCATCATACTAGATACGACAGGCACGGCATACACCTTCCATTTATTTATGTAGATTTTTAATCATCACTTTTACTTTCTAGTGTGCTAGGTACCTTGCTTATAGTGAACCAGGTATAGACCAACCATCAGTAAGTATATAGAGCAACCATCAATAAATACGATAGTTGTGTTTACAGAATGGAGACGCCGTCTAGTCTCTAAGTAGCCGAGAAGATAAAAATATAAGTACATACTATGTTCGTACAGGATGCACGGGGTGATATAGTATCCATAGTACGCTAATAAAGGGTTCTCGGGATGCTGCACTACATCGCATCCATAGTATCTTTATACACGATACTTTTTTTACAGAATTCACGGGGTGTTGCACTACGACCCGTTCTACGATAGAGGTAGCATATTTCCGCTTTTTTGTTTGTAAAAGACGGGGTTTCTGGACCCCAAATCGTCGGAGGGTCAATCTTGATTTCGAAAAAAACGTTTTGTAGACTCGGGCCATAGGATTATTCTCCGCGATGGAATTTGATTTTTGCTATGTCAGTTTTCAGGTGAGGTATGGAGCTCCTCAAGTGAGGAGCCTAAGAAAAATCAGGGTGAACCTCTATCGTAGAACGCCTCGTACATAGTATCCTCATACGGGATTCTCGAGATGTTGCACTACATGGTATTCTCACACAGGATTCTCTGGGTGTTGCACTACGTAGTATCCTCATACAGGTTTCCCGGGATGCTTCCGTGCATAGTATCCTCATACAGGATTCACGGGGTGCTGCTCTACATAGTATCTCCATACCTGAGGTTTTACGGGATGTTACACATTGAAGTTGAGGGTGGCGCGTGCCCCCAGTTGAGGGTGACGCGTGCCCCCTTGCCAGTAGATTTAAATCGGTTGAAGACAGATCGTAGTTCTGTCTTCCAAAACCCAGCTGCCCCCCCCCCCCACTTCCCCCGCACTAAGCCACACGGAACGTTCTCTAAGGTCTTAACCTGCTCCCCTCCCCTCCCTACTCCCCTCCCCTCGCTCCCTTGTCGTCGGCTTCTGCCTACTGCAACGATGGTTAGAGTCAAAGACGAGAAGGAAAACCTCGACTTCGGGGCGTACGCTTCCGACGAGGGGGAAAACAACCAACCTCCAGACAGAGAGAATAAGTCGCCCTCTGCCCGGGTCGCCTCCGCCACAGCCCCCCCCCATCTTCTCGAAAACCGCTCTCGCCCCTCTAACTCCCTCTCCCGAGCGACCCCCGGCCCCGGCCGACACCACGACAGCTGCGAGACCCCCGACAAGAACACCACCTGCGGAAAAAGAGCTGACTGTCTAGGAGCTGCAGGAGTGGCTGGCATTACACAACGTGCAACGCGCCGCGCATGAAGCGCGACTCTCTCGGCTCCTACTGGAGCAACGGGCGAAGGAGAGGAAATATATCGAGGAGGCGGAATAAGTGGTGACCTCTCTGAAGGCCCAACATGCCCTGACACTGGCCTCTCAAGGCCTCGACCCCGCTCCCTTTCACGCGGTTTGAACCGATGTTCCGACTCCCAGCGTCGGCGCTACTCGCTCCCGCACGGGTCCGGCAGCTTCCTCGACCCTCCCGGTTGACTCTCCAGCCCCGCCCCCGACACGGCGACTACCGCTACTTCTCCCGCAAGCAGCTTTGCCCCGCAGGGGTTCGTTTCGGAATTTTCGGACGTCGCGTTTCTGCACGTCTCCATTAGACAACTGATCTCGTCTTGCCATGTTCCGGAAGATAGGCGGGGAGCCATCTCTTCGGCTGCTTCTGCCCTTAAAGGGTTATATCGCGCTACGGCCACAACCACCGTTAGGCACGCCCTCGAGTCCCTCCCGCAAGTCACCACCAATACAGTACGGACCAAGTTGCTCAAGTTGGTCGATATCTTGCCGGAATTTCATGCCTCGCACGAATATACATGGCCTACCGTTGCTGAATATAACGCCTCCCGACGCCAGCGTCAACTGAGTCGGACGGGTTGCTCGGACGACCACCGGCCGATCAACCGCTGGCGCCAGGACGACGACCATGACCGCAACGACGACAACAACAACAACAACTAAAGCATCCCGGCCAGCCGTACGTCATCGCCCAGCTCTACCACACGCCCGCGACCCGACAACAGCGGAACCTCCCCCCGGCCCGAACAACGGATATTCTTCCTCTTCGACAGACGAGGAATACAGTATGGATAGCCACAGGCGCGTGCCTGATTTTGATATTGCTCCGGTATCTCTTTTGTTTGCGGCTACTAAACATTCGGACATGCCACTGCCCTCCCAGTATCAACCTGCACCCCAAATCAACGCCGCAATCTCTGTTGCTTCACTTGCTGACCAGTCTCAGCCCCCCTGCGCCGCAACCGGTCTGCCCCTCCCCCAATACCGTATCAATCATCACACCCCTACCACCTCACTATTCAGTGGCTTACCCCCTCACTGCCCCACACCACAGCCCCCGTTCCGACCCTGCCCTCTCCGTATCACGCGGCGCTGCCAGCCCCCACCCCCCTGCCGAACAGCACGATCCTCGTATCGGTACTCCCTCAACAACCAGTCACGCCCACTCTCACACAGGTCACACCCACTCCCACTCCGGTCCCTCCGGTCGTACCTGCAACTACGCCCCACCACACTGCAGTTCGTACTCACGATGTTGATGTTAATCGTAAGTACGTCGACCTGGCGTCCCGAATATTGGAACTCATCGACCCACTCCCTTTTCTCGCGGAAACTGATGACTGTGTTGGAGTTCAACAACTTATTTCAAGCGCCAAACTCGTACTAGCGGATATTCTCTCACGCTGTGACGACTCCCCGAATGGGACTCTAGACTCCCTGCGTTGGTCACCTGGATGAATCACTCCGCTTCACCGGTGTTTCCGGAAAGCAATCCAGACAGGCACCAACTCCCCGATGCCCCTCCTTATCAACAACGTTTTTCAACAGGTGCGCAATCGCTTTCGGGAGAAGGACTCTGCTAGACCGTCAGCCTTTCGCTTGCTACTACGTCTGCTGAGCACGCCCTTCGACCACGGCGACCAAGGCCGTGCATTCGAGAAGCTTCAGGCGTTCGTAGTGCCAAGGGGCACTGTGTATTCGATTAATTTTGCGGTCTTTAAGGGAGTTGACATCGGTGGTGCAAGGTTCTGAAAACGCTTTCAAGCCTAGCGAGGCCATGGTATTAGTGATAGTGTGTACCAGTGTTAGTAGACAGTTTCCAGCTTCGCTTCCGGTATTTTACCCGGGCGAAAAGATGACTGCGGTAGAACCTTTCCCTTCAGTCTCGGCCATGTGGCAGGCTCATGAAATGTACGCGACGAATAATAAACCTGCCATAAATGGCGAGAAAACGTTTACTTCCACCTCCCCTGGAGGCCACACGACCTTTTCGTCGTCCCCGCCGCCATCTTCTCCTGCTCAGCAGACGCGCTTGCGCAGTCACTCCCACCAGAGTCACCAAGGCTCCCAACGCAACCCTTTTGTCATGAACGTCCATACGTCCCCAGACACTGACCCTGACCCTCTCACTCTGGGTTACAACCACTGGCCCCTCGAACATTCGATGAAGTGTACATGGTGTCTACCATGTTTTCAACCACTGACTCACCTCTCTGGAGTCCGTTCTTTGCTGCTAATTCCAGAGCGACCGCTCTCCGCGTATGGCGTGACATATGCCTCAACTGCGGCGGACAGGACCCCAGCGTCAAACCTTGCCAGAGCCCCGGTATATACAAGTCAGGTATTCTCAACCCCAGGCTAGGTCAACTCAACGACGGAGGCTACAACTTTCAACAATGGCAGCAACGTGTGCTCTCATACCGTCGGGGACAAAAGGAACGCAATGCACAACGGAACTCAAACTCTTATTCTAAGCGTTCCAACTCGAGGGAACACAACTCAGCTGGCAATTCCAATAACAACCGCCGGTCCAACTCCCATTAAAAAAACAAGCGCTCCCACAACAACTCCGGCCGTGCTGCAGGCTCTCAGTGAATAAACTACCACCACTCTCGGGATAATTCGGCACCACAGTTCACACCCCCCTCCCCTCAAGGACCTCCCTCATCTGCCCTCACTGTATCCGGTCTCACAACCCAGACCTCCCCTACCCCAGCTAAAGTGCGCCTCGGCCCTTCACAACACGGAAGCAATCAAAACTCCCGACAACCAGATATCTTCCGTACTATCTGACCAGCCGATGGTGAAGAACCGCTCGCGACTTCACCGGCGGCCCTACACGCGACCGCGCCGGGTGCCTGTCTGGACCCTCGGGCACAGTATTGTGTAGTTGCCTCCGGCTCTAACTAATTTCCCGACCCCCCCCCTCTTTTCTCCCCCCTTCTAGCCTATCTTCAACCTCAACCCCTCGACCCAGGGTTGGCTCCCTTGTTCAAGCGGTTGGTTTGAGGTGTGGGCAGGAGGAGGTGGGCACACCGAGCTCTCCCTCAACGCTCCCCTCGGTGTCCCCAATCGATGCGCGACGCCTCGCCAATGCCTAACATTGCCGAAATGCCTACGGATCTTTGCCAATCGTGTGGGCGACACGACAACCACGGCCAACAGCGGTATCCACTCCCTCTCTGGTTCTGCTTCTACCCCAGGGACATCCACTCACAACTCATGTACGTCCTCTGACGAACAATGTTATCGGCACACGTCAACCGGGGTTCGTCGACCCCAGACAGCACACTCTTCGTCCTCCGTTAATTCTGCAGGATCTCCCAGGGTCGTAGCTGCCCGCCCCGTGCTGACCATACCACTCTCCCTGGGCCCAAGGGACGGTTTTCCCGCAGACGCATCCGTGGAAGACTCGATCAAGAGGCACCCCACGGTAGGGGTACCACTTTGTGGGACAGAGGTTTCTGACCAATTGAGTTCCTTAAGTGAGAAACTACCAGTGAGGAAGATAAAATGACTCCAATTTTCGTTTAGGGACTACCAGGTAGCGCATACAGGTACCGGTCGGGTAGCACGAACGATTGTTTTCCAAGTACATTTTCGGGTGAGATATTGAGCTCCTACTGTTAGGGGCTCAGGAACCTCGGTTATACCCCTACTGTGGGATGGCTCTCAAGTCACCAAGATTATGCCAGCAGCCACCTGGACCGACACCCACACCACGGTTACGACCTACTACAGGTACCGCATATTCGTCCGAGTTTTCCCTCCTCCGCATACGTTAAATGCTGTTAGCAGGGACCCCCAGGGTGCTCCGTCACAAGCGTCTCGCCGTCACGTACATCCTCCCGGGGCCTCGTAACAATCGACCTTACCCCACACGTTTTCGGGGAGTGAAGTCGTCTAATCCACGCCTTCTCCGATAACGTCCCACACAACGTCTCTTTCTCCTCTCCCTTCGACCCTGAGCCCCTCCATTTTTTTTGTTTTGTTTGGGATTATTCCTCGGCCTTGTCCCAGTGTGATCCTTCGGCGTTCACCGTAGACAACGAGCGCTACAACTGTGCGCAACAGTACACGATGTCGGGAAAGGCCAAGCATTTCGGCGACACAGCAACTAGCCGGAAGATCATGTATTTTTTTAATAACAACAAAAAACGCCTCGGCCGCTCCGTTTCCAATTTTAACGAAGAGAATTGGGTACAACATCGGTACGACATCGTGTTCAAGGGAAACCTCGCCAAGGGTTCGGCTCCCTGTTTACTACAACAACTCGTAGATACCGGCGACAAGTTCCTCGCCGAAGCAAGTCGTTACGACCTCATCTGGGGCATCGGCTTCAGGTTTTACGATACGCGAGCCTTACAACCTCCACTCTGGCCGGAACGCAACCGTTGAGCGAGATCGTCATAATAATCCGCCACCATCTTGCCTCCGCCTCTCCACTCCCGCCCCCCCTTCTCGCCTCTCGCGTCTTACCCTCCGAAAATTGGATTCACGAGGTCAGCGCAATCGTTCCAGCTCCTATACCGCACTCCACGCAGGACCACCCACGGCCGCCTTTTCTTCCTGAAGCCACTCCTCCGCACGCATTTGTCTCTGACGTTTCGTCCGGAGCTGCTCTCCCTCCCCGCTCCCTTCCCCCATGGCCGAACACGGCCCGGGCCTCTTGAACGATATAGCTTCCGTCGACGACGCCTCCTTTACGACCAGGATCAAAGCACACAGTGGACCCTCCGCGTCCAACCGCTGCCACCTAGTAGCTCTCCTGGATACCGGCCCCCCCCAGACCTTCATCTCCGCTGAAGCTTAGGTCTGTATGAAGCGCAACAACGCCGCGCTCAACGCCTGTAAACAACACGCTTCCCTTCATCCCTGGTGTGGTTTTGGTAAATCCGCTCCACTCCTCAAATTGATTTCCGTTCGACTCAACATCCAGTTCTTGCACAACAGCACTCCCTCCGCCGAACTCGCCGTTTGGGCGTGCTTCGTGCCACATGGGACTATGCAACACCCTGTTCTACTGGGACGGGACAGCTGGATGCGATTCGAACAATGCACGTACACCACCCTGCCTCGCCTTCCGTCACGACCACTCCTTGGCGAACTCTCCACAGCCACCCCTTACAAGGATGACCTCTCCAGTTTCGCTCGTGACAACCGTCCTTCGCACGACACCACCCACCTCGAGTTCACCGGCGTTCACGAAGTCGCGTACTCGGCTACGACGTCCCTCGTTCCGGTTACCTTGGTGCGTTTCTCCGGCCTTCCGGCACCCACCGGACATTACCTCGTTGACATGCTTCCCCGCGACGGTCTTTCCTCCGAAACAGAACTCTTTGTCGCCAACGGCTATCAGAATATCCCGCTCTTTGAATTCACTGATCTTGAACCAGGCGACCTTATGGGGACCTCCTCTTCTCCAGTCATATAAACTTCGGTCTCAGCATTGGAAGTCCTCCCCACGACGTCACGTCCAGCCTCCGCTGCTACCGACGTTCACGCACTGCACGACAACGTCCCTGTACATGACGACGGTACACCTCCGGCTGACCCCTCCAAGACCCCTTGTGACAAACGTTTGGAACGTCTGGCTGTTGACCAACGAAAAAGCTTTCTCCGCGTCTGGGACCAACTCCCGCAGCACCTAAGTGACGGCTTCTTCGACCTTCGCGGCTTTGGTTGGTAGCCTTTGGTCATCACAGCGCTGGGAGAATCTTTGCGAGTTCTCCGACGTTTTCTCCACGTCCAAGACAGACATAGGCTCGTGCTCCTATATTCCGTTCAGGATTTTCATCCCCCCGGATAGCGCCCCCGTATATCCCCGCCCTTACCGCATCAACCCTATTCTCGCCAACACGGCCGACGCTGTGCTCGACTAATATCTGGTTGCCTGTCTGATTGAATACTCCACGCCCCCGTACGCCAGCCTTATGGTCACCATTCGCAAGAACGACGGAAATATCCGGATAGCCGTAAACTACAAAATGCTTGACGCCATCAGCTCCTTGGGCCAACTACCCATCCCACGCGTTGACGAGGTCCTGGACTCCCTCGGAAAAGGCCGCATCTTCTCCTTGTTCGATCTCGTGTCTTCGTTCCACCAAATCACCATTGACAAGAACTCTATACCGCTGATTGCCTTCAGCACGCCCACCCGACTCTTCGAGTGGCTCGTCATGACTCAAGGAAGCAGCGCCGTGCCTGGATGGTTCGTCAGGGGTATCAACGAGGTCATCAAAGACCTTGACCGTGTGGCGGCCTACCTCGACGACGTCATAGTTTTCGATCCCGACCCTTCGGCTCACCTCGCCAACGTCCGTTCCCTTTTTTGAACGTTTTCGGAAACACAACCTCAACCTTTCTCCATCAAAAGCCAAACTTGGTGCTACCAGCGCTGACCTCTTGGAACACACTATTTCCTCCTCCGGCGTTAGCGCTAATGCCTACAAGGTTGCCACTCTAAGCCAGATGTCCATGCCTACGGACACCAAGCAGGTGCGCTCACTTCTTGGCGGAATCGGATACTACCGGAACTCCGTGCACAACCTTTCCACTCGACTCCGTCCCGCTAACGCCCTGCTCAAACAAGGCGTGAAGTTCGTTTTCACCTCAGAAACGGAAACCATCGTCCGCCAGATCCTTCACGAACTCGCTACTCCCCCGATCTTGGTATACTCGAACTGGGACGCCGTTGCCGACAACTCCCGACCTTTTCGCCTCTACTGCGACGCCAGCATCGACAGGTTTGGCGCGACTCTCGAACAAAAACAACACGACGGCTCCGGCCGTCCGATCGTATTTATCAGCCGAACTAACCTCGACAACGAACGATCCTGGACCTCTTATGACCTCGAAGCCGGCAGGATCGTTTGTGCCATCAAACGTTATTGCGGCCACCTATGGTCCTCACAGTTCCACATCTACTCTGACCACAAGGCGCTCGAAAGCATCACTAAGGTCGGCGAACACAACGCTCGCGTCGAAGGCTGGCTCCGCTTACTCCTACATCCTGGAATACCGGAGAGGCTCAGCCGATGGAAATGCCGATTTTCTTTTTAAACCCCCCCAACCAGCCACCAACCTCGACCGCACCGGACCCAACCGCCTCACCACTCCCGACACCGTCGGCATCTACCTTATCCAAGCCTGCGGTTTGACTCCGATGGACCCCTTCACCCCGGGCATCGGTTTGGGTTGGCCCGTCCCGCCCTCGCCCGTTTCCAGCGAAACCATTCCACCACTCCCTTGCACCAACGATGACTTCGGCGAAATCCGCCGCCTCGGACCACGTATGGACACCTCGGACTTAGTACATTCCTCCTACCCGATTGTGGCTTCTGACGCCGTTGAAGATACTCGCCGCTGGACCGGCCCGCAGCCTTCCCGTCGGCCCCCGCCTCGCTCAAGAACTCGCCGCTGGACCGCCTCGCAGCGCTCCCGCCGGCCCCCGCCTTTCTCAAGAACTAGCCGCTGGACCGCCTCCCCAACCTCTCGCCTGCCCCCACCTAGCTCAAGAACTCGCTGCTGGACCGCCTCGCAGCTCTGCCGCTGGCCTCCACCTTGCTCAAGACCTCGCGGCTGGACCGCCTCGCAGCCCTCTCGCCGCCCCCCGCCTTGCTCAAGAACTCGCCGTTGGATCGCCTCGCAGCTCTCCCGCTGCCCACCACCTTGCTCAAGAATCCCCGCTGGACCGCCTCGCAGCTCTCCAGCCGGCCCCCACCCAGCTCAAAAACTGGCCGCTGGACCGCTTTGCAGCCCTCTCGTTGGCCCCCGCTTTGCTCGACAACTCGCCGCCGGACCGTCTTGCCGCCCTCCCGTCGGCCCCCGCTTTGCCCAAGAACCCGCCGCTGGGCCGCCCCGCAGGCTTCCCGCCGGCTCCCGCTTTGCTACAAAACTCGCCGCTGGATCGCCCCGCAGGATTCCCGCCGGCCCCCGCTTTGACCAAGACCTAACCGTCGACTCGCTTCTTAACGCCTTCGTCGGTCACCTCTGTATCCTCGACCTCATCGCCGAATCGCCTTCCAGCTCCGAGAGCGCCGCCGTGGCCGCTGGCGCTCCTGCTGGTGTGGCGTTCAGGCCACCCTTCGTCTCTCCATCGCCCATCTTGGGCGTCTCACTGTCAGCCATTCCTCGTCCCTCGTCGGGCCTTATTATTCTCGGACCCATCGCCGTTCCGTCGCTGCCGCTGGGACTCCCTTCAATCCGACGGACTACGGGTTTGGCCGCCGAACGTCAACTACGGCAGTATCAAGACCACCCCCGCCTCACCGGCGTCCGCCCACCGTCGCGCCCACACCACTCCCTTGGCGACCTGACACAACTCGTCGCAGCGCCGATCAAGACTCGCCCTCGCCAGCGACCCCAGCCAGCGCTACCTCACCAGAGTGACTACCACCGTGACGGTCCTCCACTTCAGGACACTCCCTCCCGCCCTCCCCTACTCAACAGCCCCCGCTACCTGAACCCGTTGTCCAGTCTGCTGACGAGCCACACCTTAGTTCCTGCGTTGAGCGCTGCACCTACACTGACTGGGCGCGCGAAGAACGCACCGAACCTCTTTGCTCCGCTGCTATACGCTACCTTTCCTTGGGCTCGCCTTCACCGCTACCGAGCGAACTCTTCGACTACATTCCTTCGACACGTCGCACACTTCTCTCGGAGGTTCTCGCCCTCGCCGCGGAAGGTCAGCTGCGTACAACCAACGACGACACAGTCCTTCTCGTTCACCGAACTCGCACGGCTCCCCTGGGTCCAGCTCGCACGATCACACCGCAGCCCGTCACGTCGCCACTTCGCATCTACGTTCTGAAGTTGATACGACCGTGGGTCATAAACACATGTCGCTACACCACCTCTTGCCACCTGGGTGTTTCGTGGACACTAAGCATGCTTATGCGTTTCTACTGGTGAACCGGCATGGACATCTCCACCCGCTGGTGGCTCTGTCGCTCCCCAAGTGCCAGTCGCGAAAGTCTTTGCGTCAAACAATTGGTTGGCCCACCGTGCCCGTGCCGCTACCAAACGGCCCCTGTATTCGTTTCAACCATCACGCCTCGGGGCAAAGCCGATATTCTACTTTTTACCGATCGTTTCACCCGCACGCCGACATGTACGCCACTACTGAGACCGAGTACACCACATCCGGCACAGCCGATATCCTCGTCTACCGTTACATCCCTCTCTGGGGATGCCCCCTTACCCCTTTTTTCCGACAACGGGCCGCAATTCTGCGATAAAACTCTCCGGCGCCCTCTTTGAGCGTCTCGGCATCAACAAAATCTGCACGAGCTCATACCACCCCTGCACCAACGGCGGAGTCGAACGCGTTAACCACACTATGGCGCTGATGCTCGCCATGGTCGGTAACGAACTACAAAACGATTGGGACCTGTATCTTCCTCACGTCGAAAGTGCCTACAACAACTCCGCCAGCGCCGCAACCGGGCTGGCCCCCAACGAAGTACACATCGGCCCGCTACCTCGCCTCCCCCTCACTGTGTTCCCACTCTCCCAACATCGGTCGACAGTAAGGCCTCAACCGGGACCAGCTCGTTTACATTGACCTCGCTCCTGCTCGCCAGCAACACGCCTACCGCGCCGTCCAGGAACTCCACGCGGTCTACGTCTCACACCTCGACCACCGCAACGCCCCCGTCATGGACGCCCTCCGCCTTTCCCCACCGTTCTCTGTCGGCGATTAGGCATGGATCTACAACACCTCTGCCACTATTCGCCAGGGTGCCAAGAAAAACACCGACTCCACCGTTCTCAAGATCAAACTCTCCTTCAACTGGATTTGCCCATTCAAGATTCTTGCCGTGGGCCCAGCACCAGCCTCAACCATTCCGGATGGACGGCCCCTTCACGACAAGCTCGTGTACTTCGACGTTCCCTTGGATATGTCTGGGTGGAACTTCAAGCACCGCGTCTCCGTTCTTTGCTGCAAGCCCTGCCGAAACCCCGACGACATCGACGATCTCCCTAAACACCTACCGGCTGACCTGACTAAGTACGTCAGCTCCTTCTCAACTAAGTCCCCGCCTTTCCACGTCACCTTCAACGACATCTCCCGACCGCCCGAACGCCTCGAGTTCGACCAGATGTCGGGACACCAACTTGTTCGTGGCCGGGGAGGTGTCCTCGCCGTAATGTGCGAAACACACTGAGCCAGCCTCCTTAGCCCTTATTGGGAACACGAACGAGACCTGCAGCTTCACCGTCCCAACATCCTTCGCTATTGGCGGGGTACCCCTTCCCAGCATCGCCAGACCAACAGGTTATACCGCACGATGCGCATTGGGGCCGCTCACCGCGAACTATCGCGGTCCAGGGGCGAAATCGTCCTCGCCCCTGGGTACAGCCTCGTACCGCGCACTCTCTGGCTTCGCCGCTTCAGCCTTTCACCTCTTCCCGCCGGGGCGCACCTCTTTTACAAGGCCCGCCATGGACATTAGTCGTTGGGCAAAGTTGCCCCCCGCGCCTAAACCGACACCTCCTCCACTGACTCCTACACCGTCCGCTTTCTAGACGACCCGGACCCGATCAAGATTACTCAATTTTCGGTCCCTTTAAACCACTTCACGGAGCGCGACCCAAGGATCCTGGTGCCTTCAGTGTCATCAGGCCGGAGGACTAGCACGCGGTGTACTACGTAATACCAATGCACCCCCCCCTCACCATTCATCCGCCCGACCAGTGAGCAATAGCTGATGGTCGGGGGGTGCCTAAGCTTGTCGTACACTAGTTTCAAGGCGGGATAATCTGTGCGTTCGCTGTCTGGGACATGCGTTCGCCTCGTGTGTTGATAACATCTAGCACCTCACGTTCCATTCGCTTGACTAGAACGCAGTTCGCAACATAAAGTGTTCGTGTACCTTTAGGGTCTACTTTTCTGTTGCACCTGTTTTTTGCCTCTCCTTAAGGGTGGTCTTTCGGTATTTCGGTCTTTCGGTATCGCGATCTTTCTTCTTTTCCTTTTTTTATATCCTTTCTTGCTTCTTTGTTCCTCTTCTTCGTATTTGTTAACACGAATGGACCTTGTCGTGTCCTTTTCGCTCTAACGTCTTCCAACCTCATGGCGATTGACGGCTTTTTCGTTAGATCCCAAGTTCGTACCTTACTTTGCTCGGTCCTTTACGCCTTTCCCGTAGGCCTACACCGCGGATAGCCACGACTTGTTACATCGAGCCTGCGTTTGCCGGTCGCCTCCTGGTATCTCTAGTTTCGTAGTTTACCACGACGGACATCCGTTTGTGTCGCTACTCTTTCGTTTCCTTTTTGTTTTCCATCTCTAGCTCGAATGCTGCCCCCACCAGAGGCGTCTTAGCCTCATTTACGAGGTGTGGGTTGGTCTATGGTCTCATTGGGCTGATCTTTTTGAATAGCAGTATCTTCGACCCCCTCTTCCGATTTTCTGATGGCCAAGTAGCCATCTCTGTATCGTCGTGGGATCTGTATATACGGCTAATCAGGGTGGGCTAATGTGATAGAGTATCTTGGCTTATAGTACACCAGGTATAGACCAACCATCAGTAAGTATATAGAGCAACCACCAATATATAAGATAGTTGTATTTACAGAATGCATTCGCAGTCTAGAATCTAAGTAGCCGAGGAGATAGAGATATACGTACGTACTATGTCCGTACTGAATTCACGGGGTGTTATAGTATTCATAGTATATACGCTCATACAGGATTCTCGGTGTGTTGCACTACATAGTATTCATAGAATCTTCATACAAGATACTATGTTCATGCAGATTTCACGGGGTGTTGCACTACATAGTATCCTCTTACAGGATTCCCGGGATGCTGCACTACATAGTATCGTCATACAGGATTCACGGGGTGATGCTCTACATAGTATCTTCATACCTGAGGTTTTACGGGATGTTACAGATTTTGAGGTTGGCGCGTGCCCCCAGTTGAGGGTGACGCATGCCCCCTTGCCAGTAGGTTATAGCCGGTTGAAGACAGATCGTACTTCTGTCTTCCAAACACCAGCCTCTTCCCCCCCCCCCCTCTTAGCTCACTTGTCTCTTACCCCCTTGAAAGCAAGCCGCACACCAGAAATAAAAGAGAACGTATCACAAACTGCGTCTGAGTTTGGCCAAGCACAGACACCTGTGTCACACTTCTTCAGTGGATCGTCATCACTTGCACCCTTACCATCTCTCCCACACCACACTAGCCCAACTCGTAGGAGGTGTCACCCTCAGCGATCTTCTCGACAAGCCGTGGTCACAGGTGTCGTCCCTTCTCCCCCCCGGTACGTGCCTTTTTTTTTTGTCGCACATAGAGTTCAGCACTCCCACTCCTCGTCGATTTTCATCCAAGGCGGCTAATTCACGTACTCGCGCTTTCCGCCTATCAATTTCTTATGAAAAAATATATCTGTACGAGCATGCACTCGGTGAGACTTGAACCCACGAAATTGATCTTGATCAGCACGCGGACCCCCTACCAAGCCCCCGGGGACGCCGGCGAACCCTATTAGATAAAATAGAGAAAGGAAACAATCAAACAGAAAAACTGAACAGAAAAAGGCAAATCGAGAGAGAAGAAAAAAAGGAAAAAAAACAAAAAAAACAATCTGTCGTGCGCCCCCCCCCGCAGGCGAGGTGGCCTACACTTGAAAAAGAACGAGCTGGAAAAATAGAAAAATAAAACAAAAACACCACTCTTTGTAAACAGAGTAAGACTAAGAACCAAGGGAAAAACAACAATGGGAAAATAACAGGCAGACCAAAGTACAAAGCACCCTCCAGGTAACGGCAGCAGTTTGTGGTACGAGTAGTATAGCCAGGTTCTCCCTGTTAGTCCTCCCTGCTAGTCCGCCTGGTACCTTGCTACCCCGACTGCCGTATCCGCCCTCTGTTTGACAACTATGCCTAACCTCTTGGCGTCAGACAATACGAAACAAGAAGAGCCGATTCGTCATCCACCCACGCCACACGACTCCTTCAATACCCCTTATCCATAAACAAGGAAGATAAATAAATAAAATGAAAATCACGGAGAGTCAGCGCAAGAAAGAAAAAAAAAGAAACAAAAAACACGTTCGAACCAGCCGCACCAGTTGGTAGCACTAGTAGTATGGTCATGTTCTACTTCCTAGTCAGCGTAGTGCCTTGCTGCCCTGTCTGCAATCTCCTTCCTACTTTCGTCCACCGCAGTTTCCCTTCCATTCCTCCTGTTCTCCCCCCTCTCCGCATTCCCTTGGTCGGATTTTCTGCTACTTCTCCATTTCCCCCCCCCCTCCCCATTCCCTTGGACACCATCCACGGCAGATGCGCTGCGCTGCCTACTCATCTCAGCCTCAGCCTCGTGCCACCTCACCATGAACCGTTTGGCTGCTTCACGGATCCCCCGGTACCACTTCCCCGCCTTTTTGGCTGCAGTGGGCCACAATGCGGTCTCAACTCCAAACAATAAAGGGGCAACATCCGTTGACCCTTCGGTGGCTCGAATCTCCCTAAGGTCTTCGACTCTGCATCTTTGCCAAGTCTTACACAGTCCGCCTGGTCTCGGGTTCTCCCCACCAGCTATCGTCCCGAATATTACCCGAATGGGTAATCGTTCCTCGCCTTGCCGTGCCACCCCCCCCGCAAAGAAAAGCCGCCGTTTACGAATGGTCGTTTCGATGCTCTCGCACCGTGTCATCTTGAGGGCCTTCGCGTACGAGAGGGTGGCATGCTCAGTACGAAGTCGGCGCTGGAAGCCAATGACTCGCAGCAGGACTCGGTGGTGAGCCGTTCGAAGCTTGGCAAAGTGTTCCGTTCTGAGGGTCCACGTCACACACCAGTATAGCAGGGTCTCAATCAACTCGGCCTTCAGCATTCGGACTTTAAGGCTAAGGGGGGCGGTCGTCCCATCATACAACTCCGGGCCGAACCGTTTGAGGCATGCTCGCATGAGACGGATCAGTCGGTCGATTTCGAGCGAGAGGTCAGCGTTTTCGTGGATAGTGCCGCCTAGGTAAAAAAACTGGGTGGTCTGCTTATACCTCTGGCCTGCCGCTTCGATGACGAGCGGTGGTGCGAGGGTTATCTGGCCCGGTGTTTGTAGGGCCATTGTCTCAGTCTTCGTTTCCAACACCGTGAGGCCTGCTGGTTCGAAGACGGTCACGATGACTGTCATCATTATCGCGAGCCCTTCAGCTGACTTCGAGACACTTCCAGTGTCATCGGCGTACAACATACCCAATACAGCCTTTCGCACGCACGCCAACAGCTCCTGCTCCTCTGTTCGAACTACTCCAGATCCTTTACGATGGCCATCTACACTGCTGGAGAACGCTCAGAACAAATACCTGTACACACATTATTCCAACAGAATGGCACCACTGCCGCTTCCTCATTGATACACTCGAAGTATAAGTATCACCGTTCTTGCAATATCAAAATCTGAACGCGTACAGAACCTGAATGGAGCCGTACACCATAAAAAAGTATGAAAACCTCTGTCTGATCGGCACGTACGTGAGATGCAGGCAAGGTTGGACCTGCGATTTGCCGCAAGCTGCAAAAACCTGGTGCGACGGGTGTATCTATAATGCAGGGGACCACTCAGAATGCGTACACAAAGTGTCTCAATGTATGACGGCACGACGGAGGCTCCCTCATTGGTCCACTCAATATGTAAGCCATCGTTCTTGCCAAGTCAAAACCTGAACGCCTACAACACTACTATTTTTATTCAGTTTCATCGGAGCGTGTTCTGCAGATTCAGATGAAGCAACACTTACGTGCTGATTGATGCCCGTGCTCGGCTCGATGGATGCCCGGTTTGTTTATACCGCAAAATAACGCTCAACATATACCTACCAGGTACCTGGTACGTTTGAAGGCAAATATTCAACACTATACCGATACCTGGCAGTACTATGTACCTAACCGTTAAGGTATGCTGCAGTAGTATGCCAGTTTATAAATTTTTCCCCTGGGCAGCTCCGAAACATTTTTGTCGTTGGTGTTAGTATCGCCGGCCAATAATAAATTGAAGCACGAAGACGACAACAAACAACACCACAAACACGGCCATACAACCACTAACATTCTTACAACGTAGTACTAACGTAGTATCACTGTGCCAGTTTGTCCCTCTCCCTTGACAGTAACATCGTAATAAAAGTCTGTACTACTACGCTGCTAGAGGCGCAACATATCAAGCACGTTTTGGGGTAGGATATCAAAATATAAAAGCAATTAAGTACATTGAATTGGTCGTTCCGGAAAGTCGTGGATAGTAACCTGATGTAGCACTCAGGGATTGTTGACACGCCGCAAATTAATACTCCGTAATAATTTAGGTGGAAAAGATCGACATCCAGAAAAAATATATTATATACCAGGTATATATATATATAAATCAAAAATATTTCATGTGTTATATATAATATTATATGTCGGGACAAGCTATCTCGCATGCTTGATATTTACTGGGTTATCAGGCATTATCCCGAAGGATAAAAGAACATCCCAATGCTACTCGTATTAACTTGTAGCTTATGGTATTTTCATACTCGATTTGACGGGTCAAAGGGAAACCTGACGAGGTAAAGGTTGGCCGTCAACCATAATCTTGGGGCCCACCAAACTGTGATAAATCACGTACTTACTGGTAGCTTGCAAAATTGGGTATCGATCACTCATATTGTTGAAATCAGTACAGACCACTCGACTGGTCCACGAAACTCAGCATCGACTACTCATTTATTTGGTACAACTCACAAAGACTGTGATATCTCACGTTCTGCTAGCTTTCAAATTGGACATGCCACAACAGTAGTTTGAATGACGGTTTGACGGGTCCAAGGCAGTCCTGACGGGACAGCAGTAGGCCGTCAATCGCAATCTCTGATAAATCACGTACTAGTAGCTTTCAGAATTTGGTATTGATCACTCTACTTGTCAGTATCGACCACACGACTGGTCCACGGAACTGAGTATCGACCACTCATTTGTGTCTCGCGCCCCGTCTGGGCACTGCGCGAGCGTAGCAGACGCCGTCTCTGCAGCAGTAGGCACGACAAGGGCAGGCAGAATCATACCCTCGAGAGTCATTAACGAAACATGTTGCAAGATGAGCGTACCGCGCACATACAGGCATTCATGTACTCGTTCATAACTTCTTCCAATTTTCTTGGCAATTACATAAAAGTTCTAAACGCCTTCACAACTCAACCAAATCTCCACGATGCGTTCGACACTGTCTGCCATGGTGCTGCTGTGTGTACAAAATTGTTTTCGTAGACACCGTTTGTACATCCACCACCATAATATCGCTCCTCTCGCGTCGTAGCCTCGTCCGATTCGGTTGACACTAAATAATCCGTCCTCTTTGCCTCACGGAGTCTAATCGCCCGGCGTGCTCAGCAGCCGAAGGGGCTCGTGACGTTGCTTTCGCGTCCTCTTTCAGATGTGAAGTGTCCCGAATCGGAATTTGGACAATCGTTTCTGAAACGCCCAACCCTCATCGCACAAACAACGGCGGAGCATGAGACCGGCCACCCAAGCCCATATTTCCCGCACTCTTGCTGCCCTGAGCTGTCGAAGGCCACGAAGGATGCGGCGTCTGCTTTTTCGGCCAAAGGAGAAGAGGTCCAATGTGGGTGCTCGCGTCCGAAACATGATCATTTTTACCGCCACGAGCGAGCAAGTATGTCGGCTGACGGTACACTTACTTGCCTCTTGATGGGCACCCGTCAATGACATACAAAATGCTCAAAGCTATTATATTTCAGGAAAAGGCTTGACGGGCCGAAGGTAGTCCTGACGGAGCAAGGGTAGGTCATCAACCGAACTCTTTGCCCACGAGAGACTGATAAATCAAGTGTCGGCCACTCTACTGGTCAAACTCAAAGCTGATGTTTTCATCCAAAATTCCTTCAAGAAACAAGCACGACACATCCGGTCACAGCTGTCAATGACATCCCATCGGATAAATCGTTTTATGTGAGGAGAAGGTTTGACGGGGCAACAGTAAGTCTGACGGGGCTTGGGTAGACCGTCAACGAATTCTTTGCCAGCGAGACTGCTGCTATCAATCCTGTATCGACCACTCAACTCGTCCAATTCACAGCTGGCGTACTCACACGCGGCCAGGCTGCAGCCAGAGCACGGCGCACGCCCGAGACCGCCCCCAACACAGCTGGGGTCGGGGATCACGATGAGGCAGTATTGTCCCGTGACGTGAACCTCACCCCGCGCTATCACGAACAACGCAAATAATACGTCCAAGACACTCTGAGGAACACTGAGAGCTGAGGGCCAGCAATATCGTTCATGTCTACAAGGGGGGCTTCACCGCGGCGGGCTGACGACCATCGCCGGCTCCGCACATGCCCGTAATGGCTGAAGGCGTACGGGTATGCAACTCAAGGCTGTTAGTGCTACAGCACTGCCAGGGGGTGCACTATAAGAAACTATTCTGAGTGAAAATGAATAAAACGCTGAGGACACCGGAGAAAAAAAAAACACATCCATCTGCCATCGGGAACAACAAGACTTACTCGTTCGTACAGCAGCAAGCAGCGAAATACTACGTACGAGACGCTCGGCGTCCGTATACTGTATACTTCGAATGAAAAATAGTCACAAAACAGATAGTTGAGCAGCAGGAATCGATCAAGCAAATCAACAGTACGAAGCTCCGGCGATTACCCTGGTGCAGGAAACTCAGCACATCGGCAAGCGAAAGCAGCAGCATAGCGTACAGGTACATATCGTACGAAAACTTCGCGGGCACGAAACCTCCGCCGAGATGCAAAACACAAAAAAATTAACGAGACGGTACTCGTACAGGTTCCGAAGCCGATGAACCAGCCTTCAGTTTTGAAATAAATGCGGATATACAGCACCGAGAGGGGGCGACTTGCTTAAGAAGCATGCTCACGGAGGTCAGCAGGAAACCCATATCGCACACATAACAAGAGCAGCAGCATCAGTAGAACAGCTGAACAGTAGAGTAGCAGTAGCAGCAGTACTGTAGTAGTAGTAGTAGTAGCAGTAGTTGTAGTAGTAGTTGTAGTCGTCGTCGCAGTAGTAGTAGTAGTAGTAGTAGTAGCAGCAGTAGTAGTAGTAGCAGCAGTAGTAGTAGTAGTAGTAGTAGTAGTAGTAGTAGTAGTAGTAGTAGTAGTATTACGGGGGACCATAGTTAATAGGACCTACGGTACGCACAAAAACCTATATATTTCCCTATGTTTACCAACGATATTTGGTCCTATTTACTATCGTCCCCCGAAATAGTAGTAGTAGTGGTAGTAGGAGTAGTTGTAGTCGTAGTAGTAGTAGTAGTAGTGGTAGTAGCAGCAGTAGTAGTAGTAGCAGCAGTAGGAGTAGTATTAGTAGTAGTAGTAATAGTAGTAGCAGTAGTAGTAGTAGTAGTAGTAGTAGTAGTAGTAGTATTACGGGGGAGCATAGTTAATACCAGGTAGGACCTACGGTACGCACAAAAACCTATATATTTCCCCATTTTTACTAACGATATTTGGTCCTATTTAATATGGTCCCCCGAAAGAGTAGTAGGAGTGGTAGTAGGAGTAGTTGTAGTCGTAGTCGTAGTCGTAGTCGTAGCCGTAGTCGTAGTAGTAGTAGTAGTAGTCACACGTACATAGCAGCAGCACCAGAGCAGCGGCCATGAACCACAGTATCGCAAATGACGTTTCGACGGGCCGAAGGCAGTCCTCACGGTACAAAGGTAGGCCGTAAACCTAAATCTGAGAATAATCACGTACTGGTAGCTTTCAGAATTGGGTACCAATCACTCTACTCGTCGAACTCCGTGTCGACCACTCGGCTGATCAACAAATTTCAGTATCGACCATTCATTACATCTACTACAACTCATAGCTGATGTATTGGAGATGTTTCTCACGCCCCGCCTGGGCACCGTGCGAGCGTGGCAGAGGCAGTCGCTACTGCAGTATACACGTCGAGGAAAGGCCACAACATACCCTCGAGGGTCGGCAACGAAACATCCTGTCGGGTGAGCGTAACGCGCTCATACAGGCATTCATAACTCGTTCATAACTTAATTTTTCTTCTTATCAGCTACCAGGTACCTTATAATTCACAACGCCTTCGCAACACAACCAAACGTCCACGATGCATGTGCTGCTGTGCGTACGAAGTTGTTTTCGTGGACACCGTTAGTACCTCAACCCACCCTACATCTCGTTCCGCGGTGTAGCCTCGTCCGATCCTCTCGGCACCAATGAATCCGTCCTCTCCATTACTTACGGAGCCTGGTCGTCCGGCGTACACAGCAGTCGAAGTGGCTCGTGACGTTCGTTTCGCGACTATATGCTCGCCTACGAAAATAATCTTTTTTGCGCTTACGTCGTGTGCTATCACACGTACAATAGCCCGAATCGGAATTTCGACACTCGTTTCGGGAACGCCCAACAATCAACGCACAATCAACAACGGCGCATGAGACTGGCCAACCCAGTCAATATTGTATGTATTACCGTATTATTTGAGGAGAAGGTTTGACGGGACAACAGCAAGCCTGACGGGGCTTGGGTAGACCGTCAACAAATTCCTTGACCGCGAGATTGCTGTTATGAACCCAGTATCGACCACTCAACTCGTCCAATCCACAGCTGGCGTACTCACACGCGACCAGGCTGCAGCTAAAGCACGGTGCACGCCTGAGACCGCCCGCGACATAGTTGGGGTCGGGGATCACGATGAGGCAGTTTTGTCGCGTGAGGTGAACTTCATCCCGCGCTATCACGAACAACGCAAAAAATACGTCCAAGACACTCTGATGAACGCGGAGAGCTGAGGGCCAGCAATATCGTTCATATTTACAAGGAAGGGGGGCTTCGCCACGGCGGGCTGACGCCCATCGCCGGCTCCGCGCATGCCCGTAGCGGCTGAAGGCGTACGGGTATGCAACTCAAGGCTAACAATGCTACAGTATTGCCGAGGGGTGCATTATAAGAAACGATTCTGAGTGAAAACAAACAAAACGCTGGAGACACCGGCAATAAAACACATTTCCATCTGCCATCGGGGACAGCAAGACATTACTTGTTCGTACAGCAGCAAGCAGCAAACTACTACGCACGAGACACTCGGCGTTCGTACTGTATACTTCGTACGAAAAAAAGCCTCAAAACAGTAGGTTGAGCAGCAGGAGTCAATCGAGCAAATCAACAGTACGAAGCGCCGGCGATTTCTTTGGGGCAGGAAACTCAGCAGCGGGAAGCAAGGCAGCAGCGTAGCGTACAGGTACGTCACAAGCATATCAATTACGAAACGGTACTCGTACGGCTTTCGAAGCCTAGGAATCAGTATTTCATCTTTGAAATGCGGATACACAGCACCGAGACTGGGTGAATTGGAAAACAATCGTGATTAAGGGGTACAGCAGCAAACATAACAGCGTCACCAGAGCATCGGTGTATCAGCGGCAGGAGCAGCCGCGGTAGCCATGTTCCACAATAATCGGAATGACGTTTTGACGGCTCAAAGGAAGCCCTGACGGAGCAAAGGTAGGCTGTCAACCGAAATCTGTGATAACTCGCGTACTGGTAGCTTTCAGAATTGGGTATCGATCACTCTACTCGTCGAACTCAGTATCGACCACCACTCGGCTGGTACACGGAATTCAGTTTCGACCACTCATAAATACCCTGGTATGGTACAACTCACAGCTGACGTTTTTGAGATGTTTCTCGCGCCCCGTCTGGGCACTGCGAAAGCGTGGCAGAACCCGTCTCTACAGCAGTAGGCACGACGAGGAAAGGCATAGGCATACCCTCGAGGGTGGCAACGAAACATGTTGCAGGGTGAACGTAGCGCGCACATACAGGCATTCATGTACTCGTTCATAACTTCTTATTTTTGACTTGGCAGCTACCTCATAATTACAACGCCTTCACAACACCACCAAAACTCCACAATGTATTTGCTGCTGTGGGTACGAACTTGTTTTCGTGGACACCGTTTGTACCTCAACCCCCACCCTTATCGCTCGTCCCGAGCCTCGTCCGAATCGGTCGACACGAATACATTCGTCGTCTCTCTTACGGACTGAGTCTGGTCGTCTGCCGTGCTCAGCAGCCGAAGGGGCTCGTGACGTTCGTTTCGCGACCATATGCTAGTATACGAATATCCCCATTTTTGCGCTAACCACGTGTGCTTTCACGAGTAAAATAGCCCGAATCGGAATTTCGACACTCGTCTCTAGAACTCCCAACCCTCGGCGCACAAGCAACGGGGGAGCAAGAGACCGGCCACCCCAGCCCATAATCCCCACACTGTTGCTGCCATGAGTTGGCGAAGGCGGCGGAGAAAGCGGCCTCTCCCGTTTTGGCCAGGGGAGAACAGGTGCAATCTCGGTGCTATTACGGGGGACCATAGTTAACAGGACCAAAACATTGTTCGGAAATATGTTTAAATATATAGTTTTGTTATGTATACCATATGTCCTATTAACTATGCTTCCCCGTAATAGCACCGAGAACATGATACTATTACCGTCACGAGCGAGCATATGTACCGGCTGACGTCATATTTTTGCCCCTTGACGGACAGCCGTCAACGACATCCCAATGTTCAAAACTATTATGTTTCAGAAGAAGGCCTGACGGGCTAAATATAGGCTTGACGGGGCAAACGTAGGTCATCAACCATAATCTTTGGCCGGGAGACTGTGATAAATCAAGTATCGGCCACTCTACTGCCGGCGGCCAGGGCACGGAGACTGTTGTTATAAATCAGGCATCGACCACTCAACTGATCCAACTCACAGCTGACGTACTCGTACCCGGCCAGACGTGTTGCCAGAACACGGCGCAAGCACGCCCGAGGGCGCCCCCGACACATTCGGGGTCGGGGATCACTATGACACATACAGCTTCGTCCCGTGAGGTGAACTTCATAACGCGCTAACAGGGACAACGCATACAAAAAAACTCTAATAATGAAGGCTGTGGAGCGTTGACAGCAGAGGGCCAACACTATATCCCATCTATCCTCTTTTTAATGTATATATACACCGTGAGGGGCTTCTATGAGAGGCGTCTTTGAATCGACTCAGGCACGGCCCATGATATCAGCGAGTGCATCGAACAAGAACACGTCGACATTTAACACGCTTGGTTTAGAACGTCGGCTGGATTGTGCTTACCGGAAAGAGACGGTGATCTAAAAGATGTGCATCACCGCCGCTTGTTTTTCTCTCGAGATTGATCTCCCACCCATTCTCAACAGAGCCTACACCTCGACTTCCATAGTTAACAGGGCCTATGGTGGACATAGAAACCTATATGTATTACCGTTTTTACTAACAATATTTGGTCCTGCTAACTATGGCCCCCCGTAATAGTAGTAAAAATTAGTCGAGATTTGGGGTGGACGAAATGAACATAAACCAACCACCACTGAAGGTTTGCATTTCCTTTTCCAAACTGCAGCAGCTCCTCACAGGAAGCTACACCCAGCGAAATTAAGTGTGCTCATGATCGAGTCTATGCGGGCGTCGGGTGCGCCCGACGGCAGTCGTAGGCAGTGGGAATCAATTCACGAGGTGGTTTCGTGTTTTCGAAATTTCGAGCTAGTAGACAACAAAGCTCGCCAAAAACCAAAACAAATTTTGTCACGCAAGCAAAATGATGAAGGAATGGCTTCCGCTAGGAGATTGCTGTTCTCCAGGAGCATGACTTGTCTTATAGACAACCGCCTTTGAAGATGCCACGGGAAGGAAAAAAACGTTCCCATGGTGGGTAGAGCAGTACGTTATTTAGCCCTAAAAAGTGCTATTAATAGAGAGCATTTCTAAAACGACACGTTTGCCGAGTCTTTTTGACAACATTCGAACGTTGATGGAAATTGGACTTGCTATAAAAGCCACAAATTTGCCTAGTATTTTTTCCGGATATTTTCGTTCTGCTTCCCTGGCACGTTTATGGAAAGTGATACGTATTTGCTATTTGAGTTGGAATTTTAGCCCAAGAACGCCAACGCAGAGTTGTATAAACCATCTACCCCCCAAGGCCCCAATTAGGGCTGCACAAGCTCTAACTTGTGTAGAAAGGGAGATTCGGAGGATAACCGGTGGCATTGGCAACAGCGATGACAGGGATATGGTTGGTGACACTGGCCGGGAGCCCCGTGTGAATGCGACATGAGTGTCGTTTTGTGCGAGGGCTGAAAATATGAATTAAACGTTTTTAACGACACCGTGAGAACTTTCTAAATCGGCAAGTGTTTGAAAATTCGGGGTTCGAAGTCTTGCTAAGGCTCATTCTTATCGGAGAGAGTCCATTCCATTATTTCCAAAGTTTGGAAATATTTGGAGATATGTATCAATATACAAAGGCGCTCTGTCACTATTCGTGACATTCTCCAGAAATATGGAAGAAACGTTTTCGCTGCTGATCGACATCGGCACCCCGAACGTGAGCATAAGCTCCAAGAGCTTCCGAGCTACGCCTACAAAATCCTTGGACCCTAACGGGTACGTAGACAGGAACCTGCTGGCTCTATCCACCACTACCAACAGGTACCTGTTTCCGGCGCTGGAGACCTTTTTCATGTCCTGCAGGCCCATCTCGAGCACTTCCGACGGCTAGAGCCGCCGAGCTGGCCTAATCGCCACTCGTTAGCTCCAGGCCCGTTTCCTCCGTCTAAACCCACAGGACAGCACATATTCCCTGACATCCCGAGCCATTGACGACCACCAGTACTTGGCCCTGGTCAACAGGAGGGTCCGAGCCACGCCCGGGTGGCCGTAGCTGCTGTGCACTAATGCCAGCACCCCCGGTACCAGCGCTCTCGAAATGACCAGCTTCTTCTCCCCGCCGGGGGCGTGCATTCCAAAATAGGTCGTTGTCGTCGAGCACGTAGTTGGCCGTTCTTTCCGGTGTCTGTCTGACGCCGTCTCTTCGCAAGCTACCCCCGACCGGGGATAGCCGGGCGTCCTCTCTGTGGTGCTGTGCTAACCTGGGCGGGTTGCGGAGCGTCTCCGCTTCGCGGCTTATGATGGGGGTGAGCGACACCGGGTGCTCTGCACTCGCCGACTGCTTCCCCGGCCTTGGCGTCGGCCCAACCAGGGGCGAGGGTGCTGTCTTCCGACGTGGGCTCGGCTGGGACGGCGGCGGCTGCCGCAAGCCCGGCGCCTCGAAAACGACCGGGCCCGGCGCTGTCGCTGGCGCCCGTTGTGCCGTCGCCCGCAGCGTCATGGTCCCCGCTATTGATCGGGTTACGGCCGTCGTCACCTGCGGGTGCGCCTGGTCTCCTCCGAAAAAAGCGTACAACCCCTCTAGTGGAGCCTCCACCACGCCCTTGGCCTCCTCTACTACCGCCGTCATCTCGGCAAGGTTCGCTTCTGGCTCTTCTGTGTCCGCAACCTCCCTCGTCTCGTAGGCGCCCCCCCCGGCTCCGCCCGGGATGAATATCACGCAGGCCATTACCCCGGCGTCCTTGCCTGTGTGTGTGTTGAACTCTTCCACTCCCAGCTCGCCAAGCAGTATTCCGTCGAGCACGGGTCCCTGGGGACCCCTGTACGTGGTTCGGCTTGACGAGTTCTCGACGTCCGCCCCGGGCGCGTCTCCAATCGGCAATCGCGATAGTGCGTCAAGGACCCGGTGCTGTGCTCCCGGCCTCCACAGTAAGATTATTATCGTATTCCATCAGCCTGGGCGCCCACCGATGAAGCTTCACCGAGACGGTCTGGATCTTGAAAAACCAGCGGATCGCGGAGCAGTCAGAAATAAGGAAGAGTTTCCTCCCCCACACGTACGGCCGGTGCTGTTGTATCGCCCATACCACTGCCATGACCTCTCGTTCCGTTGCTGACCTTTTTGCGTTGGCCTTCGACCATCGGTGGTTAGCGAACCCGATCGCTCGCTCGGTACCCCCCGACGACTTGCGTGAGCGCGGCTCCGGGGCCGAGTTCGCTGGCGTCGGTGTGTAGATGGAACGGCGCTTCCCAATTCAAGCAGCGCCAAGATGGGTTGCGACGTGAGCACCTCTATCTACGCCGCCAAAGCCTTATCCTGCTCTTCTCCCCACGGCACCAAGAGCTTCCTTGCCCTCTTCGACGCGAACCGTTTATCCCTGACAAGATCCGAGATTGGCGCCACGATTGAGCTGTATCCTTTCACGAGCTTCCTGAGGTAGATGACCACCCCTAAGAGCGCCCTCACCTCTTCGACCGTGTTGGCTCGGGGGGCTTTGGCCACCGCTTCGATCTTCGTTTCCGAGGGTTGGACGCCCAGCCTGCTGACCACCATCCCGACGAACGCCCGCTGGGTCGCGCACCATATCGACTTAGGCAAGTTCACTGAGAGAACAAACCGCTGGAGTCTTTCCGGTACCTTCTCCAGCAGTTCCGCGTGCCCATCTACCGACTTGGTGTGGATAATGATGTCGTCCAACCAGTGTTCGACCCCCTTCCGCTTCAGCGGGCCCAGGGCCATTCCTACGTATGCTGTCAAGCCTGACGGGATGGTCTTCAGCCCGAACCCACACCGGTTGAATTCCCACAGCTCCCCATGCGCGTCGCGGAAGGCAGTCTTGTGCTTGTCTTCCTCGCTATTTTGAGCTGCGTGAACCCTGAAGCCAGATCTATGGACGTGAAGCACGTTGACTCCCTTATACAGTCAAAGATGCTGCCTATGTTGCCTAACCCACCGCTGTGCGACGTCGTCGAGTTGTTCAGCACTCTCAAGTCCTGGCAAACCCTCGCCGTTCCGCCCTTTTTCATCACGACGACGCAGTTGGCCGCCCATGCCGAGTGTCATCTCCGGATCACCCCTGTCTTCTCCACTTTCAGTACCTTTTTTGCTTTGGTGCGTGAGGTATGCAATTGCGGTTCACTAAGGGCAGCTGCATTTTGATCCGATCGCAAGCCGGGACCACCTTTGGGTTTGCCGGGAATACCGGGCGGTATTTTTCCAGCAACCTCATGACGGCGACTTTCACGGGGGTGTTCGTCTGAGCAGACATTGGGGGGCGATGTGGGTTCCAGGTTCTCGACCAGGCCGTCGCATGGGTACTGTCCCGCGGAGGTCCCACCATTCGCCGAGGTCGTGGATATCCGTATCTTATTGTACGACTGTGGTCACCCATATTCCTGGACTATTTGTTGTTGTCAGCAGAGATATCGTCAGCAGTGACATTGTCCCGTGACGAGTAGTCACTGCAGATTGGAATGCAAGGCCCGTGCCTTGCACACACACTCTTCCTCTCCATCATCGTTGATGGTTGTTTCGTGGGATCGTCCGTACCGATCCTATACCAAAACCTGGCGTGTCCTACACGCTACCCTCTTAAGAAAGGGAAGTGCCATAGATGTCGAGTCGAACCTGGGGGTCCTCCCCACAATGGTGGCCTGTGTAAAGGCCACCTCGCCCGCACTCCCACTCTCCTCCGCCGGTGAAGCGCGCGGTGCTGACTGGGATGGGCTGCCGACGCCGCCTCCCGCCCCTGTCGTGTCTGACCCTGCCGGACAGGCGGGGTCGCACAGCCATCCTCATGCGCTCTTTGTCGCTCGTGTTTACAGGGTAGATCCAGGCTACCACCACGACACGTTTGAGGGTTAGCGACGCTTTAGACCGGTTGACCACCTTGCATTGTAGCGGTGGTACCACCATTGTGTTCCCCGGGGCACGCCCATCTCCGCCCCCAATTCCATGCCGTACGGCTTGTTTGGCACCACCACTATCAGTTGACGATCCTGCGGCTGTACATATTTTGCATTTGCGTCCACCTGTACGCTGATGAAACCCTTTACTACCGCCTCTTGGGCTAGCCGCAGCTCCCACTGCAGGGTCCCGTCGTCCTCCCATGCCACCGAACCTCCGATGGGCTGTGTCGCCGGCTCGAGTATCTGGTCCGGCTCTTCCTGCTCTCCTGACGGCTTGACGGTGCAGACGTGGTCCCACGTTGCCACGATGGTAATGGTTGCCACTTTGACCTCTGTATTGCCCTGTCGGCTCGCCGCCCGCCAACCCACCACCTCGCCGCCTTCTTTCTTCGATGAGGGCACGCCCGTTGACGAGATGAAGGGTACCCACGGCGATTCTGGCGCTGGCTTTACACCCCTGCCTGCTGCCATGCTTATAATGCTTCCGTTTTTCCTCCAGAACGCCGCCCCCATGATTAGCCCGTGTGGGAGGTCTTGTATCACCCGTACTAGCACCTTGTGTACCCTGTCTTCCGGTCGAAACAGCAGCGGAAGCTCGTACTATCCCGAGATTTTCATGGGAGGAGTTGCGCTCCTCTCGGGGGGTGGCCGCTCGCAGCCACCCCTGCCCCCTCGAACTCACCATCGACTGCCCCCCCCTTCCGCTGTGTTCGACCGATCGCACGAAGGCCTCCAAAGTGTAGTTGCCGCCTCACGTCCCTGTGTCGACCAACACTTCCACCGGGATACGGCAGCTCGTCTTCGTCTGGTGCCACACGAACGCGTTGAGCAATCCCTGCTTGGCCCCCCTGCCCACTGCTGCCACTCGGTTTGAGTCTCTGGTGTCTGCGACTGCCAACTCGAGCCCCTCGTTCCCGTTGGCCGGGTTACCTCCGTTTCTCCGTCCAGCTGAGCCTGAACAGTGCTTACCTCCACAGTCCATGGGCATCGGCAGAACCTATTGAAATCATCTACGCGAGATGCTCCCCTTCATGTCTCTACGCGAGATGGTCACCTTCATCTATTTTTTTCTTTGTTTTTGCTCATCCCATCAATTATCTTCGCCCATCTTCTTCTCTTTCTCCTCCCAACTCGTAACTCATATCCGGGGTCACATAGCAGGCTCTTCTCCCCCCTTTCCGCTACGTTACGTGCCTTCAGTTCTATCGCGAGAATTATTCAGCCTCTTCTTCCCTCGTCGACTCGCATCGAATTGTGCCTACCCACGCTGCAAGGCGCTCTCAACCATCGAATCCTTTTTATTTTTATTTTTGCAAATATAGTCAAAGTCCGACCCACCTGGGGCTCGAACCCAGGACTCAAACACAAGTAGAATTCGAGGTTAACCACTTGAACCACCGGGGCGCGCTCGCAAAAAATAGCCACACATAACTTTCCACCCAGGAAGCAAAACCTCGGGCCCCGATACTTCCCATCAGATTCTACCCAGGGAAAACTCGGGCCCAGACACAGATTCCACACAGGTAACACTCAGGGTCAGATACTCGGGTCCAGATTCCACCCAGGAGAAACCTCGGGCCCAGATACTCGGGCCCAGATTCACCCAGGCGAAAACTCGGGCCCAGATCCGTACTCGGGCCCGGCTTCCCTTCGTACCGACCTCCCGTGTCCCCACCAGAGCTCATGCCCTTGTGGCCCAATCTCCCCCTCTCTCTGTTATTATCTGGGCTCACCATGGTATAGCTTGGCCTCCCTCTGCGGCCGCTACCTTCTCGGTCTCACCTCGGTATCCAGCTGTTGTCGTTCGTTGAAAGAGTCCTGATGGAGGCTTCCTCTGTACCTCGCTCCTAACGGAGTCGTGTATATTAACAGACAAGCACATAATAGGCAATACTCATGCACGGCGTGTAAACGGGATGTGGTTTGACTTTTTTCTTTCGTTCTTTGGTGGGATTGATTAAACCCCAGATAGAAGCACGGAGCATCCGTATTGACCACTAAGCCGGTACAGGGTTTCCACGACCCAGAATATGGCTTCCCCCGCCGGGAACACTCCATGGCGTACCTACATCGATATGACAGCGAGCCATCCTACGGCTTTATCGCTGCCTTACACGATGCAGCCTCCATACGTTACTGGTCAGGTCAGGCGACGTACGTCACATAATACCCTGTCGCCCTCGTGAGCGATTCCTGTAGCCCGTAGCTCTGCAATAATATGGCGAGGAAGGGGGGCAGGGGGACAGAAAAGCTGATAAACAAGAATCCCTGAAAAACCGTCATTCAACAGGAATACCAAAATACTGAATGTGGTGACTAGTCTAAACTGGCTGAAGGCAGAGTGCAAACTAAGAAGAGGAAAAACCTGGCCCGGACAAACGTAGTCACAGAGACGACGCATAGCACGCACAAATATACGTGAGAACACAGGCGGGCAACCGAGGGGGAAAATGTGGTAGCCGAAGCAAGTGAAGCAAGTGACGGGAGGAAGCGTTTGAGGGGGTCCATACTTCCACAACTGCAATGCTCTTAGTGTCGGTAGACAGCTGGTGAACTGCCGGCATAAATCACGCGTGCGGGGGCGTCGCGTATGACGAGAACAAAACTCTCGACACGAAGTGAAACAGAGAAGAAAAAGCGAGAAAACGAACAGAAGCGGCAGTTAGTCCGGAACCCGAACCAAGTGTGGGGGCAAGAACTGTGTCGTGTTACTAGTCCGGATGCGACGAAGGTTTCAGGTCTCGAGCATTTTAAACAAATGCGATAGAGGGCAAAAAAGAAATCGTGGAGGCGGAATACCGAGAAATAAGCCAACTGCAAGGAAATAGGAGATGAAACACGACACCCGAGCCCAATAAAGTAGCTAGCGCTGTGGCGGTATGACTAGTCCGGTCTCAATGCAAAAAGATGCGGGAGAAAACGATAACGAATCATCGAGGCGAAATGCCGTAAAAAACGCCAAACTCCAAAACTAGAAGAAGATGGACTCGACGAAAGCAGAGGCACACCCGCCTAGGTGTCTACGAAGAGGCGACCGTGTATTTAGTTACTCAATTGGGGAGGAAGAGAAAAAATACGCAAAACCGTGAAGACCCAGTACTGCCTACTACTTACGAACAAACGAAAACAGTTTGTCACTGCCGGGTCGTCAAGACTCCGCAAGACTCATCGACGTTTCGTAAGACTCCATGCTGAGGAACTCTACCTTGGCGAGTTTGTGGGCACCAAGAGTTGCGCCCGCTCCGAACGCTGTAGCGTGGAGGGAAGGAGAGACTTCCAGCTTGACTTGTCCCGGATCAGCCAAGGAACGAACGATGCACATCGCAGATGGTAGTTGTGGTGGATTGGGCAAAGATCTTGCCGAGCCACCAGTGATAGTTGCGGGCGTTTTACCAGACGTGGACGCCGACGGAAAGGAAGGTCTTGGAAACGATTGGCTAAATCTTGGTGCGTGACAAAGCTGTAGCATGGAGACGAAAATCGAGCGCCCTGATATCGTGAGAGTTCTAGTTCGGCGGCACCGACGCGCATGCAGCAGTACAACCGACGTTCCTGTTGCAGGTGAAGTGATGTGCATGCCCAGTAGCAAAAAACGTTCTGCCAGAAGTGCTGGAGGTAAATATCTCGCTCCTATGACAGCTGAAGGCGGTCTTTCAGTTGGCCCAGTAAAAGACGGCAACGACGTCGCCACGACTACATGCCGACCGGTGGCTCGTACGTTTCTCGGCTATTTCGACTTTTAGGCGGTCACCGGATGCGATACCGTCGCCCTCGGTACACGCGGTAAGGGAGGGGGTTTGAAGTGTAGTTGTTGAGGGCACTCTGCGTTAATCCGCGGGGACACGCGACGAAAGAGGACGAAGGGACGAGGGGACGGAGGGACGAAGGGGAGTGAGGGAGGGAGGGTGGGAGGGAGGGAGGGAGGGAGGGAGGGAGGGAGGGAGGG
This sequence comes from Nereocystis luetkeana, assembly GCA_031213475.1. Taxonomy (NCBI): domain Eukaryota; class Phaeophyceae; order Laminariales; family Laminariaceae; genus Nereocystis; species Nereocystis luetkeana. Next base: position 436,549 of record JARUPZ010000015.1, read on the forward strand.
AGGGAGGGAGGGAGGGAGGGAGGGAGGGAGGGAGGGAGGGAGGGAGGGAGGGAGGGAGGGAGGGAGGGAGGGAGGGAGGGAGGGAGGGAAGGAGGGAGGGAGGGAGGGAGGGAGGGGGGGAGGGAGGGAGGGAGGGAGGGAGGGAGGGAGGGAGGGAGGGAGGGAGGGAGGGAGGGAGGGAGGGAGGGAGGGAGGGAGGGAGGGAGGGAGGGAGGGAGGGAGGGAGGGAGGGAGGGAGGGAGGGAGGGAGGGAGGGAGGGAGGGAGGGAGGGAGGGAGGGAGGGGGGGAGGGAGGGAGGGATAGACCGGGAGAAGCCTTTGCCACTGCTTGGCCGCTGATCGCTCGCAGCACAGTACGAACAGGGCTTTCAACCCACGTATTTCACTAGTATATTAAGCCGACGAACAGTGCCCACACTGGCCTCGTGCGAGCCATTGCTGGTGCTCGTCCCGTCTTTCCGTTTGGGATGCTGGCAGTCAACTTGTATCACTCCACACACAGGGAACCCGAGGGGCGGTGGCTTAGACCATGACGATCGCGCCAGTTGAGGGCTATCGATCTGCTGCGTGCGGCATGTGCGCAGACCGTTTTAAGAGCAAATTGTCCCTAGGTCGCCGTAGAGTGAACTTAATTGGGACAGGCAATATTTTATGAATCCGTTCCGGCGACTACAAATGTACCATACCACAAGTTTACTACTTGTGGAATATTTGGTCTGAGGAATAAGTCATGGCAAAAATAATTTTGACGACATATCGATAGGTGCCTGGTGGGACGTGAGGAGCATTTAGTTGGGGTTGAGCAACAGGCAGAAAATGAAAATCAGGAGAAACATGGGCTAGACCTGGTGGAGAGACACATACAAAAGCAGTAACTCCAGCAGGAGACGGCAGGCTCGGTTTACCCACCCCTGTGGCCACGCCTACCACGATCGTATCGCGAGGGCAACGACGGTTTGAGCGAAGAGAAAGGGCCGGATGGCGGTAGGAAGAATCGCCTGGTTGGTGGCTGTGGGGAGGACATACGAAGGGTTGGGTCATCGGGGGCTGGTGGTGGGCAAAGTGCTCGGCGTTGGACTGATGAAGGAAACCATACTTCAACCGCAGAAGCAGCAGCAGGAGCAGCAGACACTTGCAGCAGCAACATAGGAAGGAGCCACCAGCATCGACGTTCCCCGCGCCATGGGCACCCTCGTTGCCAGCTGAACTCGAGGGCGAACAAGGTGTGAGAGGGTGTTGGGTTTTCAGCAGCTTCGTGGGCTGGGGGATGGAGACGTGTCGTTGACAGCTTACTTTGGTCGAGGAGGACGGGGGTACGCGAGAAGAACCAGGCCATTGCCCACAATATTGTGCATTCGGTCGAGAAAGGCATGTAGTCGCCATTTTTCTCTGAAATGAGTTTATTATTCGGTCGTCGGTTCGGTCGTCGATACCTACGATTATGATTGCTGAATGGTATACAAGAAACTCTACTACTGGTATGTACATTCGTGGGCTCACTATAGAGACTACCACGGGGGACCAGAGTTAGCAGGACCTATGGTATACATAAAACCCTATATGTCAAACCGTTTTTACTAACAATATTTGGTCCTGTTAACTATGCCCCCCCCTAATACTGCATCCATCGTATCACATACAAGATCACATACAAGCAGTAAGACCTATGCCAATGGTACAGCGAAGTTGCAATAAAAAGCTTGTATTTCAAAGATACCCGGCAAAAAAAATCAGAACACGCTTCCTATGGGCCACCTGAAAAAAACAAAAAAGTTCCTAACTTTTGGAAAAGCCCCAAAAAAGCAAATCTGGGGCCGATGTTGGGCCAACATCGTCTTGAGAAAAGCTCAGGCCGATCTTTGGTTCGAAGCGGCGAGATTCCGAGTCCTCGACAGACATCGATCAACAAAACCAACGATTGCGTCATGAATTCTGAACGGAGGGCGCTCGTTAGGGGCTCCGACCCACCCTAGGGTCACCGTCTTCACACTATGGCCGGTGTCATGTGGCGGGAGCTGACCAGGCGTGTGATAAAAAAACATTTATCCGCTGGTTTGCACAAAACAGAAGACAAAACTTCTCCATCCGTCTCGAATGGCATAAAATAGACCTTTTTTCAGGTTTGGGAGGATACCGTAGGACGCCGCTGGCAAGCTCTCGCCCCCTAGACCATGGATCCACCTAATATCTTCGAGGCCGTCATCTATACTGGCTGGGCTTGCCAGATACCGAGTGGGTTGGCCGTGAGCTGAGTCTATGTCGAGATCGAGCGTCGATCGTCGCACGAGCTGGTTTCGATCACCGTGCTGACAATTTGCGACCAGAAAAACACAAATTGCGCCGCCAGCAGCCGTTGGGGGGGAAAAAAGAAAAAATCAAACATTTTCTCTTTTTTTCCCACAGCGGCGGTACGAGAAAAATTTCGGCTGTTTTTTTAAAGCGATATATTTGAAAAAAAACTTTTGAACTTCGCGTTTCCATTGGCAGAGGTCTATAAGTAGTCCTTCTGTCAGGTAGGCTGAATGCTGATATTGATGTTGGTGATGGTGAGTAGATGTCAAATAGTGAATTCCAGCACCTTTGGTTGCGTACCATCACATACGTGCACGTGAAATTACAGTAATATCGATTTGTTGGTTTCGGCGTTCTTTTCCTAGTAGTGCTGAAATCAGCAATCAAAACGTACCTGGTAAGACACCACATATCTGTATGGAATGCGCGTAGCTTTTTCTAGCGGACACACTGGACACGTCATCCGAAGCGTGTTCGTGTTGTCGGTCAATACTGCGTTTGAAGTGTGTTTGCGTTTCAAACTGTGAGCAAGAGCTCGCTCACAGATTCGAGTAAGACGATAGCAAACTCTGGACAAAACTCTGGACAATAGGATTCAGGTCAAAAGGTAATCGCTACCGTGGTACGGTTTTTATTCCAATGGGAGGGCCATCGCTGCTCGCGATAGGTGCCGAATGGCATTGTTTGAAGCCTATTGCGGCGGACAATGGTTACCGATTGTCGTCTTCAATGGTCTAATGTTCAGTCAATAGCCTATTGTTCCTATCCATATGAACACATTGGTTAAATAAATAGGTACCGATCGGCAAAACCACACACTTACGGTATAAATTGAACAATAGGCTACTGCACAAAAATCGTTGAACATGTAGGTGAAATAAATAGGGATCGATCGCTACGACTCCGAACACGCGGCTTACATTTTGGGTATCGATGTATCGATAGACAATGCCACTCAACCGTCCGAAGTAAAAACAACATACTATACCTATTCCTCTGAACCTATCGGTCATATCAATAGGTATCGATAGACAATTATACCTTTGTACTGCGGAGGACACTATATATCGATATGCAATACCCCAACTCATCGACAGACCAAAGGGCACATTCAATAGGGCTTATTATCCAAGGTGCCGGGCATTGCGGCGTGGAAACGTCGATAGGTACGCGGCTGAGACACCTCCAGTTTGAATATAGCATAACAATCCACGCGGCGTGCCCCTTGAGGTTGGCGTATCATCCCCGTATCCGGTGCCGTCTGTCGTTGGTGAACCTGAACGGTTCGAGGCAAATTGTCTTTGCATCAAGTTTTAGACCGAAATGTTTGTGTGCAGCGTAGTTTGTTAGTCTTATACCCCGGATAATACCCCGTTGAAAATGCTATCGGACAAACAAAATGTCGGAGTTGCTGGGCATGTTGCGAGTTAAGGGACCCCATTGTCAATCCTAAGGGTATCGGGTAAGACTCACGAGATCCCCTCTCACCTTAAGGGATCCCCTCTCATGTTAGGGGATCCCCGCTTGCCTTCGGTCATCCCCCGTAGGCTTACGTTGAACCGACAGGTTTATCAGGGGATCCCCAGACGTTTTGCGGGATTCCCAGAGGCTTTGCGGGATCTCCAGGCGCCTTGCGGGGCCCCCACCTTGTGTATACGTTTAGTATATCCCCCCAACATGTACCACACGTGTGTGATGTAGCGCTTCGATTTAAATTTCGTCCGGTCATGTCTTGTTTTAAAACTATAACGAGGACTGGGGAATCTCCCAATACCATGCGCGCGAAATTGGATATCATGTTGCTAAACTGATATTTTATTTTTTGGCGAAAAGGGATTATCCCCTACGCCCGTTGGAGATTCCACAAGGCAAAAAAATAGGATTCTCTGATTAAAATGAAAGGACTGAAACCTAAAAGTGATCCCGAATACCGTGTGGATATTATGTAACTAACCTAGTTGCGAGTTGAGGGATGCAAGTCATGGCGGGGTAAAGGGAGAGAGGGGGTTCCCTAACGAGCTGCCCGTGTAGAGTACATCCCAATCCCCTAAGTAAGGCGAGAGGAAATCCATTGAGGCAAGTGGGGATCCCCTGAGGTTACAGTGGATCCTCTAACTGGAGGGATCACCGAACTTGCAAGAACCCGTGTATATTACCTCCGCCATTCTTTGGTCTCGTCCCCGTCTTGTCGACCACAGGAGCAACAACGCGGCTCACTGCCCTTCCTAACGTAAGTCGTCTGGGGATCCTCTAAGCCTGTGATGGGTCCCCTAAGCCTGTAGGGGATCCCCGAAGGCAAGTGGGGATTCTTTAAGGTGAGAGGGGATTCCTTAAGGCAAGCGGGAATCTCCTCGTCCAACTGGTGATCTCCTAAGACAAGAGGGGATCCCATAAGGCAAGTGGGCATCATCTAAGGCAGGCGGGGATCCCGTGAGTCAAAAGCGATCCCCTAGCTATGTAGATCCCTGACCTCGCTACATATTTAATCGGCAGCGACATTGTCAGGGGACTTACCGCCAGATTCCGGAACAGCAGCACCAGCGTCAAATGCAGGAGACAAGTGGAGCAAAGACGGGTAATTACCATAGGCACGGAAGTACTAAGAAGAGCACGACGGGTGGATTCTTATTGCAAGATCATAGCAGTATGATCTATTCGCAACTCGCGATTATCAGGCGCGTTCTTCTTGTCATAGCCTTCAAAAGAGTGGAGACGAATATTAGAAACACTACCGTCGGTGGATTGTATAGTGATGCATGTCTGTAAAGCAACACCATTCTTGCAACGAACGATAACGGCGTCGCGTCAGTCACATGCTTGGGGACCCAATATAATCAAGTACAGATGGACAAAAAGTAATTCAGCTTAATAACTAAAGATCACCTCTTTCGATATTGATAGGCTACTCGCATCGAGTAGTCGTGTCAGTGATTGGTACCTCTCCACCGCAGTAGAATCACTGCTCTCACGTCGCTGCTGAACTCACTTAGCTCGCACAGGAGTGCTCTGCACGACCAGCAAGTAGCAGTCAGTGTGCTGTAGCTCCAACGATAATATACCGCTATAAAAAGTGGAGCAACAGCGGAAATTCAGTTCATCCTGCTGCCCCTGTAACGTATCATCGTGTGCCCCAAAACCCAAACGCTGCGAGTACGATTTATTATTTTACACCTGGTGGTAGTTCTTGTGAGTTCTCGGGGTTATGGGTTCTAGCCCAACGAGATGCATTCATCGAACACCAAGTTCCGTCGATCACTCTCTTCACTGACTTCTCTTCCCGATCACCACCACCGCTGATGAACAACGCCACCGGGCTCCGGTTCCCAGCACAACATATTTTTCAAAGCTAAGCTCACATCATATCACCGCACCAGCCTCACCGCGGGTCAGGCACTTGGCCTCCCGTTCTGGTATTATTAATAAGCAAAAAGCCAATCGATATCAAACCCGATGAACTATTATATGGCCTGGGTGTAGATGATCAATGTATATAAACGCAAATAGGATTCGAGTATAATGGCTAGTGCAGTCGTACAGGCTATTCCTCAGTTGAGGAAAGTGTGTTACATCTATCGTGGCACGCGTATAGCCGGGCCTCGACATCAATTTGTTTCATATACTCTCATCTCCTCTAGGCCGACGGGTTTCTCCCCTGCCTCACATACTCTACCGTCGTACTACGCTACGCCTCCACCCCCCACCAAGTTCGAGCGATAACATCCATCCATACAAACGAACCCTGCTTCGTTGAGATATGTCCAACCAAGCTTTCCAGCGTTTCCCACGAAATTCCTTTCAATTCGGTTTCCTTGCTTCAATTCGTTGGAGCGTACTCGACGCGAAAAGCAACCTCGAATTTGCCGGCCAATTCAAAGAGCGTAGACAACAACCGTTCGCCACGAATTTTGTGGGCGTTCTTGGGAACTCCAGTATATGGGCTACTTGGCTGTCAGGTCAATTGTATGCAGTCCTTGACTCACATCTCTTTAAATATGTCCGAAGCAAAATACCAGGTAACTTGCCATGTGAAAGGTTGCTTTGCTTGGTATCCGCATGACCTGCCACCGGGCGATATGGCCCTTCGCCTCTCTTGTCGTGCCCACCCCCGTTCTTCTACCTTACCGTCAGATTGAGCACGTTCATTGTCGCCACAACCACATGATGTGCCCTCTTTCGTCAAGCACGTGCCTCGCGTGTAGACATATTCGCCAGCCGCCGGGCAAGGCGACCCGTCCCCTCCGTCGTTTATTTAGTAAATGTCACTAATTTCTACAGTGCTACTGCGCGTCTCTGCGTCGCAAGTCTGGCGCGCATGCCTCAATTTGTAGAAGTTTGCTTTGTGTGCAGCCACAACGGCCAACTCCATTACCCCCGTCCTTCCCATCGTGCATGCATACCCACGTGATGACCAGTCTCTCCGCTATCCACGCTTTGTTTATAGTGTTCTTTGCCGTTACGTCTTTTCTTGAAATCTCCGCACTCCACCAAATTCAGCGAGGGTCGGATCCTTTAGAGTTCGTCCTTCAGTTGGCTCGCGAAATATCGTACACCCCGGCACAGAACCGTCACTATAGCAGCAGCGCTCGCGGAGACCATCCGTGCGGTGGCCCCACTGGCATCGGCCGGACTCTTCGGCAGGTGTTGGTGCGTTGGGGAATGAAATCCGTCACTAACAAGTCTCGTTACAACGCCCAACTCGACAAACTTCTACTACGAGTATGGCGGTGATTTCTCTGATCAGGTGGCCGGCGTGGTCCTCGTCGGTGGGCCTCCGTTGACGCGCAGAAGAGAGCCCGATGGATACTTTGCGCTTGCTGCGGTCGGCCATGGTCTGTGGAGGGCCTTAGGGACGATACTGGCCAGCCTTGCCTGATCGTGAGGGGTTCCACGGCTAGCACGGCGGAGCTGCCCGATCGCCGTACCTGGTGTATCCGAAAACCCTAAAAGACTAAAAAAGGAATACCTAAAAACGTTGAGGAGACTCCAAACAAAGAAAAGGAAAAATACCGAGTGTCGGGAAAAAAAACAAAAAACAAAATCCAAAACGCTCCTCATTAATATCGCGACCCTTATGCAGTCCAAAAATGCAAAATCCGACCAAATGTTGTTCGATTTGAGAATCCGATGAATGAAGTCCTTGGAGTCAGGCCCAAAACCCGATGCCTTGGGCCTCCAGATTTTCGAATAGAAAAGTGGAATACTCTCTACATTCAAGAAAATATCCACGACATCAAACAACAGCAAGACCATCGAAGAGTTGGATGGTGACTCAGCTGCATAGCGACGTTGCCTCGCGCTCGACGAGTGGTCGGCCGACGGCACGTCCCTCCGTCGCCAGACTACACTTGATTGGTGCGTGCTCGGGCCTAGAGATCAAGATCAGTGCACTAGGCATGCACCTCTCCATTGATACGTACTCGGAGACTACACTGTTTTACCACAACAGCAGTCAGACACATGATGAAACCCAAAATACTCTAGCGCACTCGCCGCGTCTCTTCGCCGCTAAACCAGAGGCAGTCATCCTTGGCTCGGAAGCTTGGGTCCTTCGCGCCGGGCAGCGTACCCAGCACGTCTCGTCGCGTTGCCAAACCCCAACAACAACAGTTGGCCTTAGCGATTGCTCGACGTTCAGCACGTGCAATAACTCTGATATTCACGTATTGGAAGACCGTTTTCGATTCGCCAAGTTCACACCTGAAAATGCGATCGGGTCAAAATCTGAACCTCAAAAATCGAACTGCACAGGAAACGACCTGGCAGATCGTCAATAATACATTCACCCCCGTTCAGCGGCTGAAGTAGTCTTCCGGCCAAACTGTGAAATACAAATTTCGGTTACGGTTGCAGTTGGTAGCTTGTACAGGGCCTAGAACCGACGTTTCTAGGAGGGATCCTTTTTGCACGAAAGCGTTACGCTAGTCGGTTCTAAAAAAGTATACGCACCCTTGGCAAATCTTGCTTCATCATGAAAAATGCAAACCAAGGCCGTGTATTATAATATAGATGAAATGGAATCCTTTCGAACAATCGAGGAAATTCTCCTGACAGCACAAAATTATGTTCCAACTGCCCCGAGAGATACAGCCGCTGAACCGGTGTAAAAACGAAGAGTTTCGAAATTCAATATACTGTTCCCATTTGCAATAGTTCAAGCATGAACACAACACACCAATACATCTGAAACAAAAAGCATCAGTTCGTCTTACAAACACTAACTATTAGGGATCCTTCCATTCAACGTATTCTACAAGTAAATATTCCTAATGTGTGCATATACGACGCATGCGCAATATATCACACAGGAAATCACAGGGCAAGCAGCGAACGAATCGTAATTCAAGAGCCCCCTTAATATAATCGGTATCTCTGAAACCTCACGGCGCAAAGACGCGCACATGTCTGCCTTGAGTGCGCTCGCTGCACACATCGTCTTTGTATCGATTGCGTAATTACTCTACCAGTCCACGCCTTTGTGGCTCACGTGCGTGCACATCCCGATGCATACAGTAGTGCCTCAAGCGGGAAGGAGAAGAGCGAGAATATCAAGTTCTCAGCAGCGGCCCACACCTCGGTTTAGATGTGCGGCATCGGTCGAAATTGGTCGAAACTCTTGCGGTGCACGAAATGAGACGAAAAACAACCCCCACCTGACCGTTTTCACTTCAATTCACTTCATTTGCTGACAGTTACAGGTCCTCAGCGGAAACTACAGACCGTGACATTGGGGGATGCTGCTAAATTGGTTTGTGAGGCGATCGGGTGCGCCAGGCGACAGTCGTAGGCAGCCAAAACAGACTCGCGAGGTGTTTTCGGGTGCTTCGAGTTGCGTGCGAGCGGCAAAAAAAGCTCGCCAAAACTCATACCTGGTACACAATAACTTCCCGCATGGCAGCACAGCATAATAGCTACATCGCCGATGAAAAAATGGCCTTCACTACTATAATATTTCTATTCACCAGGTGGATGGTGTTTCTTTTTAGTAGTCGTCGTTGAAGACTCTGCGGGGCGCAAACCTATGCTATCATGATGGATAGTAAGTTATTGGCGCCCAAAAAGGGCGAAAAGGGCACTAATGCTCAAGATTATTTTGTATTGCATCACCTATTCTGCAGCCACGAAGTACGGATCTCGGTTGCAAACCCTTTAACCTAGTCCCAAGACGTATAGATTTCTTGCCGAAACTTCTACGCTCGGATACTTGACGACCCATTCCTGGGCGTGCTAGAGTCACCTTGGGTCACTCGCAGACCGATCAATTTGATGGATATATCACGAGTTGGACAAAGGTTGAGGTTGTTCGTTGAAGCAGGCATCCCCTGCCGTAAACAACAATGTGAAACTTGAAGCGATACATGTACTCGAACTGATAGAGCCAGCGTGGGGAATGGCTGCAGTTAAACACACAACTTCCAGGTTAATATTCAGCGCTGTTTCAATAGCTGTCGATTCACGGAGTCTCTTGATTGAGCACACTTCAGCACGTTTAAGGTCATAAGGTTTGATACTTATGTTGATGAAGGGGATACCGGTCTATAGAAAAAAACAAAATGGCTATCAACAAGAAAACACGGGGACCGAACACTGTGGTCCCAGGCGTTTGTGACCGATTGATGACTCAAGCCCGTCCCAGGGAGTCTGGTTTGTATGGCCCCTCCCTGCTTAACCCGCATCGTCGCCCTCCGAATCGGCTTGATATTTCGGGGGTTAAGGGACATTAGTTGGCCACATCGTATAATACAGGTGGCCGGAACCGCCCCCTAGCTCAAATGTAAGCGTGAAAAACTCCATTGAACAATGAGGTACATTTTTAGAGGTGACGAGTTGAGGCTTGTCGACACAACATTCATTGTGGGGCTTGCTGCAATGTATGTGTAGTGTTCAATGTCTCTAGACCGACGTTTCTACGATCACAGTGGGGGAGGGAAGGGTCCCGGCCACCTGCGAATTTTTTGCCACTTGTAAGCCGAGCTCGCAACACACTGCACGTTCCAGAGCCTGGACGTGAACCCGGCTGGTACTGTTGTACCGCCCGCACAAAATCAAATATTCACTGCTAAACGACCAAGAGCGGTAAAATGAAAAATCTGAATGTCAAAGAGCCGTAAAATGAATATTTGTGAAATACAAAGTTAAACAGCCAGTCCCATAGCACGCTGCAGGAAATGGGAGACGAGCATGCTATAAATAGGGTAGCAGGGCCGCTTCCACCAACGCAGGGTCCACCCCATACCACAAGTTTGCAGCAGAGAATGTTGCAGCAGAGTGGTCAAAAACGAGAAGTAGAAGTATACCAATTTTACTTCGGATATAAAACACGAAAAAAAAAGAAGGTTTTAGTGTGTTCAACTCCCACACTACCTGATCAGTGAGTCGGGAGAGATAATATCTAAGCTCAGGTGCCTACAACCTCGGAGTAAACCACACTTTAATGACGGCCACAGACAGGCCCGACCAAGGTGGAAGAAACAAACCGGGTTCGAACCGGTACACGAAAACTTGAGAAATAGGTGTGGACAGGGGTTTCCTCTCGCTCTCCGGGGCAGACAAGAAAATAAAAACACGAAAAAGGTACCCCGATTATATACACCAAAGTATCGGTTTAAGTCGGAAGAAGGTACAGAACAAAGTCAAAATTGCGCATTTAGTTTTTCCTTTGTTCGTGTTTCCTCCGTTTCTGATGTTCTTTCGAAGAAAGCTTATTATGAAGCTCATGGTATCTTGTCGGGGGGCTGAACGTAATGCTAAGAGTGAAAATGACTGAAATATATGTGTACACAGCGGCCATGAAGTAAGTAAGTGTGTAAGTGCAGGATTTAGTTCAGGCGCGGAAGCATATTCGCCCGATACCCCGCACTAAGCAGGAGCAAGTATACTACCACAAGTAAGTAAGGGAGGGGTGACATAAACCAGCCAGAAGACTTCTCTTGAACCGGTCTTTATCTTAAACCGGAATGGGTATTATAGCTATTCGTATGTCCGTGCCAAGATTTTTGGTATCGGTATTAAATCGGTATACCTCTTAGTTCGAGCCCCTCTTATTCGAACTGCCTTTTATACTATGTAGTATGCTTGGGATATCTGTAGGTTTATTTCGGTTTGAGAGAAACTCGCCGCCGGGTGCCCTTCCTCCACCGCTCTCCTATCTCATGCCTATCTGTAACCTCAAGCCATCCAAACCTAAGCCGCACCTAGGCTCCATCCCACTCCATGCATGAGTATGGGCGGGGACACTTTTGCTGCACTTCATCTTTGTGTTGGTTCGATTCACTTCTATACTTACAGTAAATTATTATAAGGTTGCACATTGTATGTATGTGTGTGTTCTTCACATTAAACCGTTCTTTCTACCCGTCGACATCCAGCACAACCAGTCAGTGTCCGTGCGGATTCTTCAATCCTAGTGGAAGATATACACGTGATATGGTCACAAAGCTACGCCACAGAGATACTACGTACGTTGCCACGTACTCAGTAAGCACCGTGGGCAATGCAATGCCATGTTATCATACTGGATACGACAGGCACGACACACACATTCCATAAAATATAGAAACGAAAGGAGCCAAAGAGAAAACAAAAACGCAGAAGACGAAACAAAAGAGAAATAGAAAGAAAGAAAAACATGAAGAAACAAATCATCGTGCCCCCCTCCGCAGGGGGTGTGGCAGACACTTGAAAAAAGTTGGAAAAAAACGGAGAAAAAAGAAAAAACCCACTACTTGCAAAAAGAGGGAGACAAAGGACCGAGGGAAAATACCAGGCAAACCAAAGCAAAAAGACCCTCCATGTAGCGGCAGCAGTTCGTGGTACGAGTAACATAGCCAGGTTCTCTCCCTGCTATTCCGCCTGGTACCTTGCTACCCTGATTGCCGTGTCGATACATATAATTGTACCCCGTATGTCGCATCCTTCAGAGAAACGCCAGGGTGCGCGGTAGCGTTTGGCATTCATTTGTATGTTTGCCTGCTTGCCGGGACACGTTTAATGGTTTATTGGAGACTTCTGTGGACGCATGCTACGATTGGGGCATCTACTACTGTAGCCCCTTGTGGCCAGATAAGTTTTTTTGGACCATGCAGTAGGTCCTCATCTAAAGACCACATACCGAATTACAGTCGATTAGAGCCTACTCTTCTTGTGTATTACAAAATATGCTTCGTGTTGGATAACAATAATAGCATTGTTAGTTTTTAAGCTACTGCTGTAGGCTATGGGATTGGTCGTCGCGTTATAGTGGACCTGCACATTCTCTTGCAGCCAGTTTTTGGGTGCTACGGTCTGCTGAAGGTATGGAGATTCTCGAGTGAAGAGGCCCAGAAACATTCTGGTGAGATGCTACCGGTGCTACTGGTGCAACCGGTGCCCATCGTGGCACGCGTGTCTGTATATAATACCGGTGTCGACAAAGACTGACTCGATAACCTACGCAGGAAAAGCGTGTGAGCGAGCCTATTTTCGTTCTGTTTAATAGATCGACGCGTTCTACGATGGAGGTAAGACGTTTCGGCGGAAACTTTTTCGGAATGACGGGGCTCCTCAACCCACGATCGTCGGAATGAATGCCGATAGTGTTTCGAAAAATAAATGACGTTTTGGTATAGATAGTTGGGCCATGGGATTATCAATCGGGATGCAACTAGATTTTTGCTGAAGTTAGTTTTCGGGTGGGGTATAAAGCCCCTCAAGTGAGAAGCCTCAGACCATTTATGGTAAACCTCTAACGTGGAACGCCTCGATTCTATTTCTGTTAGTCGTGATTTAGCTATTGCGATGGTTTCCCATACAGGCCGTTTGAACTGTATATAAACTGACCCGACGCGTAATAGCCTTCACCACGTGACAGCCCAATGGCTCAGGATAATGTTTGGAGACCGGGAAGTAGTTTGTGTGTGCTTGTCGCTCTTATCTTGTATGTAGGTGCATATCATGTTCGTTCAAATTGTGTAGCTTACACGTTTGCAACTAACTTAGGTGTTTTGTGCTGACCCCATGATCGCCCCTCTGGCCCATTTGAAGAACTTTATGTCCGTAATTTGGGATACAATGCTCCGAATTATACTAGTATGGGCCCTTGTTTTAGCGGTGGTGGCACGCTTTTCACGCCCGCGCATTTTGTTTCTCACATAACAACGTACGCGTAGAAGTATGCGACACCACACACAGTGTATCCCGCAATTGACAACGCAGAGCCGTGGCACTACGGGGGAAGCCGTGCGCGTCCCGTTAAAACCCGCTTATCCACGCGTTACGGAGTACGTTCAGCACGCAGCAATATATAGGGAGATCATGAAAACATGGACCAAAACCCGGTGAACTACGAGTAGCAGAGGCGACAGTAGCATGAGCGTTTCGTAGTGAACACAACCTGAAACTTTGCCACACGACTGTCTGTCACCTCCTTCTGGCTCTATTTTGGGTGATAGCGGTGGGCAAGGAATATCGTCGTTGTATCGCCGCGTGCCTTCCCCCAGGGACCGGTCAAGGGGCCGGACATAAGGGGCACAAAATATGCGGAAACAAGGAGAGTACAGGTAGGTAAATTAAGCGCTAACGGGATAACATGTTATACTGAAAATAGTCCGCCAAGAGAGAGAACCAGACGCAGCATCACAAGAAGGCATTCGTCTCCCTCTTCCGGCGTTTGCAACGAGCGGGAGTATCGTTGTCGTGCCCCGTCGTCGAGTTCACGCTCGACTACTGGAGAAAACCTACGGCTGTAACTACTGTACGATACCCTTTCTGTGGGTTCTAAAGAGGGCCAAAGAATATGCTTGATATTGAATAGATGGGCGCACTACGACTTCTCTGCACATAGCCGTACGAAAGGGATGAGGCGGTAGCGCGTGCAAGTCCCGACACATACATGCTGAATTTACGTAGGAATATGTCGACCGATTATAGATGAATATGTTCGAAGGATTTAGTGAGGATTAGCGCACGTCCTGCGGGACCAATCTAGAGCACCGTAAACAATCTGACTGACCGCTTCAATTCGCTTGTTGTGCCACCGTCGAAGAATCCGGTAATTTGATGGGCGAATAATTATCCATGGCATCGACGGCGACTGATGAAAGGTCCCCATATCACGGGACATGACTGTAAGACGGAGTTGTTTCTCGGTGCAGAGGTATCTCACGATACGCACGGATGGCGCTGAGACAGTTGGCTTAGATTTTTTTGGGCCTTCTTAGAAGTTTGGTAAATGTGTGGCTTGGTACGCGCAGAACGGATCTGATGAGGCTTTCCGTGTGCCGGCGTCGGTGTGCTCGTGACGTGGAACCATTTGTGGGCACGCGTAGTAAAAGTGCAATGTTCGAGTATTTTTCGAGGGATTCCACATTTATTTTGACGACAAACAGTTGAACTATGCTCGACCTGCAGGGCTTCTTTCGGGTTGCTTCGCTCCGCGTTATAAATCAATGCCCATCGCTGCTATTGGCATTTGTGTTTCCGTAAGCGCGACGTGGTATTCAACTGTGACGCTCGACATCATCTGTCAAACGTTTTGTTGTTTCCGACGTTTCGGGTTGCTTTCCCACAAACAACGCGCCATGCTTTACTTGTGTTTGCCCACACTTAAGCGCATGCCTCCAGTTTCGCAGGGAGGCACCAACTATTTTCATTTATAATTTCCTACATTTCTCTATACCCGCCAGTATCTGGATGACACATGAACACAGCAGCTGTTTAACCGAATTGGGCTTTCTGGTCTACCTGATGCCTATTGTCGTGTCGTGCGGTCCGCACAGTGGAAAGGTCAACAGCTTTCCAACCTTGCCATCATCGGCGCATCCGTGACCATCTCAACTAGGTGTTCAAGATCGGATAGCCGCATACCTTGTGCAGGGTGACCGGTCCGACGACAGGCAGATCTCCTCTTGATAGCAATGAGAGCGATTTTACGTGCGTGGTACGGAGTCCGACTTCGGTTGTTCTGGCTTGGGCTGCGGTGGTGTTCATCATCGCGCCACTCGTCTCACCGGTATCAGGGGACCCCTCGATCACTTTCGTCGAGGGGCTTCCATCGACCCTAAATTACCCCATCAGTAGTCAAACGGCACCTATCTGCTGGGAAGCTCAAGGTATACACGAACGCGACTGTTTCCATCCTGAACGTCTCACAGCAGAGACGTATTCCTTGACACTCGAGAGGCTGCAGCGAGCGTCAAGTCGATACACGACGACAGACGTAAGTCTCCACCGCGCGTCCCAACGGGCTAGGAAACGCGGGCTGCTGAAGGTCATCGTGGTTGGGGGAAGCGTGACGTTTGGTCATGTGTGCGTTTCTCCGGCAGGGTTGACTTGTGTCGATTGTGCGTGGTCCAATCGTTTGCAACAATGGTTCGTAGAACACGTCGAAGACTGTGCGGTGGGGGTGAGAGAACGAAAATGTACGGCCATGTTTAGGGTGTAATGTGAATGTTGTATGGGACACATTTACGGTACACACTCTGAGCTCTAAATATGGGTTTTATATACTAGTAATTGGTGGTAATGAGGCGCGACCTCGGTAATACCTGCAGTAGTCATATCTGCGATGCATCATGCTGGGCGCATACGGATTATTTATCTACCACGTACGACTACTCTGTACTACTGTACGCCGTCGTGGGTGCATCTCAATAATTTTCGTAAATGTTCTTGGCCTCTCCTGGCTCTTGATATGAAGAAGTACTGGATTTGGTCGTGTGTATCCTGGTCTCCATCTCGAAATCCGGCATAATAATTTGAAGACGACATCTGCACTGCTGTACCACAGAACTTGTATCTCTCATCAGGGATTGAGGAATCGGCACGGACACTGCTGTGGTGCTGGATGTCGACGGGTAGAAAGAGTTGAGAACACACAACACTCGACATGTTTTGTCCAGCAGAGTGTTTTCTGGATGATATTCAGCACAATAAATATCTGCATCTCACGTGTTTTGTCCAACAGAAAGAGCTTATTTTTCGCAACAGGTGTCACCACAACTTTACTTGGACTGATGTACGACATCTACAGCAGCAGTGCGCCACCCGCACCATAACAGCAGCAGCAGCAGCAGCACCAGTAGCAGTAGGTCACACGAGGCCAGGGGCAGCGTCGCCGTACGCTCGGCTTGTCGGTCTAACCCTTGCACCCTTTGTACGCGTACATACACACACGTACTGTAGTACGTACCCTGCACTCGTTTTTTTTGTGTTTCCTGCTTCCCACCTCGAAAGTCGGCATAATATTTTCGAGACCACAACACGAACGTGGCATGCCCAAAAGAGCTTCTCGTAGCAGGTGCCACAACTACAGCTGCTGTGCAACATCTACATCAGAGCTTCTCCAGCAGCAAAACAGCAGCAGCAGTAGAAGTAGGATCCACGAGGCCAGGGTCAGCGTCGCAGTACGCTCGGCTTCTGCCCTTTGTAGACCGTACTCGATGTTGTGGGTGTGGTTCCTGATTCCACCCTCATAATTTGAAGAAGACATATATACTATCCACAACCTCTGATACGACATACTTCTTGCTGCTGCCTGTGGCCGTGAGGCTCAAGCGGCAGTAGAGTTGGGTCGTACGTGGTGCGTCAGGCACGGAGACCAACCATTCGCGCGTCTTTTTTAGGCAGCTGCGGCAGAGCAGCAATGCTCAATCGGGGTGTCCGTACGCGGAGGCAGGCGCCACCACAGGCCACACTACGGCACAGTCTATTGCGCCGGTAGGAGGCTGGATTCGACGACGAGGGAGGAGGGAGACTGAGCGTCGACGTGCGGGGAAGAGACGGAATGACCTCCCCCTGCGCGAGAATTTTTATTTTTCCGATCAGAACCGCAAGTAAGTGCGAGGAGCTTTTTGTTTTTCAGTATGACGGAGAAAGGAAATCGACTGGAAGGGAATGGCAACGAGTGCACGCGCAAAGGAGCGGGTGGATTGGGCCAAGGCGATGAGGCGGCCATGAAGAGCGGCAGGAAGACGGTGCACGGAGACCCATGATCTGCGCGCACACCATCATCACGAGAGAAGCGGTCATAGTTTGTTTTTTCCTGGTGGTATTGTTTTTCACGAGGCAGAATAGTATCTACCGGTACTTGTTATTAATGTCGTCACTGCTGGTCTTTGTAGTTTAACGACTTGTATACCCTTCATGGGGAATAACCTACGCAATTATCAGGGGCGTGGTACCATAACTGTGCTGCACCTTTATGTGTTAGACAATCCAGGAAGAGATAGCAATCGTTGATATTCGTGTGGTAGTAAGGTTCGATTGCTCCTTTTTTCACTGCATATCCGCGAGTCTTCACTCTGACAGCACTCCAGATAGCAGGCAGGTGTGTTCTTCTTTCGTTTTCACGACTACCGTGCGTTTCGTACGGTGCAGGCAGCACTTCAGACAGCATCCGCTGTAGTCAGCAGCCACGAGTTGGTTAGTGGTGGGAACGGGGGTACTCTATGTTATAGTTGAGAGGATATACCCGTGGCCATGTTAGTTCAGTTTGCACATTGGTTTTAGCTCGTGTGCGCTTTCTTCGTCTCGTGTATTTTGAGGCAGCCGAATTTCCGTTTTTTTTTGTTTTTCGGATCTTCCTAGGGCTCCAGCACCTTTTGTGTGGCCACGGACTCCTTCGTCAGAGAGTTAATGTGAGAACAACAACAAACAACAAAACAACATGTATCCAACAGAGGTTCTCGTAGCAGGTGCCACCACTACTACTGACTGCTGTACAACATCTACAGCAGATCTCCTCCTGTTTCTCCGTCCCCTGGTCAGTAGGAGGGTAGCCCTGACAATATCACTTGCAGCACATGGCCCGAACGTTGCTGTGGACAGACAGGCGAAGTCTGCCTATGACTACGCGTAGTTGGGTTTCGTTAGTTATTACCAGGTACGTACGACGTACGTAGGTAGAAACAGAAGAAAGAGCTAAAAAAACAAAGCCGTCTGCCTGCTGCTGTGGACAGGCCCAGTCTGCCTGCGGTTGAGTGCTGCGGACAGGCTCAATCTTCCTGCTGTGGATAGGCCCAGTCTGCCTGCTGTGGACAGGCCCAGTCTGCCTGCTGTGGACAGGCCCAGTCTGCTTGCTGAGGACAAGCATAGGCTGCCTGCTGTGGGCAGGCACAGTGTGCATGCTCTGGGCAGGCGCAGTCTGCGTGCTGTTGGCACAGGCACAAAAACCGTTATGATTTTGTATTTTGAACACGGTCCAGCACAGACGTGCCTACACAAGTTGCCGCACCTAGCTCGACGAACTGTGCACGATTTTCCACCCCACCAGGACGAGAAAGTGTCTTGCGTGTGTGCGTGCACAGAGCCCGCCGGGACTGGATTTGGTGGCGTGTGCGTCGAGCGCGGTGGTGAAAGGTGGACCAAAATAATGTTGAATCCACACATCAACTGACACACACACATACAGAAAAAAATCAAAACAGGTACCCTACCCTCGTACCCGAGCCGTTATGAAGAGGCTTTTTTTTCCTTGGTTAAAAACCAAGTAAAAAAAGGCTCGCTTCGCTCGCTCGCCTCATGATGAGTCGAACATAATGTTGCAGTTTTCGGGGAGACAATCGTAGGAGTAGTACTTTTAATGGTATCCCTACAAAGTTGACTCAGTGTACGCTTACGTCGCATTCATGGCCAGTTTGGCCTCCCATGTACACTTGAATTTACTTTTGTATTAGAATGACTGCACTCATCCTATTGGTTTTGCTAACTTTTTGGGGCAACCTTTTTCCCAGGTAATCAATGCAGCAACCCCAGGGTACGCCATCTATCTGGGAGCGGCTCCACAACGGTCTTCACGACACGCTTCCTGCCGATTTGGAGGTGGACCTCGATATCGTGGACTACGGAGGCAACGACGCCGCCATCGAAATATTCGATTTTGACATCAACAACGTCAAGCTCGCTCATGAGTTATTTATCCTCGATGTCACACCCACCCACTGTGATCTATATGCCGGCCCTCGTCTACGCCGATAGCTCCATCTGGCTCGAGTGATGACGGCTCCACGGCAGAAGAGCAATATGGCTGAGGTACATGCAGCGGCCGCCAGAGCGTATGACATCCCCATGGTGAGTCAGAACCCTGATGATTGCGCGGGCGATCAACCTTCCTGCTGGGATAACATTTTATACCCTCGTTGCGTTCAAAGGGCAAGCGTGGAAGCTTGTACATACTGGCGCCCTGACAAGAGCTCATTCTTCTGTTGTCGGCTTCAAGGCGAGGCAGCGTCGCTTTAGTTTTTTATATGGCTAGGAGATCAGATTCTCACGCGCGGCACTCAACGCCCTGGCGCATGGCCGCCCACTAGAATTGCTGTACGCTACCTCCAACTGCGCAAGGACGCATTACGTAGCTGGTGCTCAGTGTGCGCATGTTTTTCATAGCGTATCGGTAGGCTTAATTTTCCCAGCACATTTCGTGTACACTACGCTAGCGTGTGTTCCGGAGGTTTCGTTGCGAGACGCGGTGTGGCCAAATGACGACGGCTCTTCTCTGGTGGAACGCGCGTGGGGGTCTGCCGTGCACCCTGATTGGCAGGTGCAGCAACCGCTCGCCGACGTTCTCGTGTACCTCTTTCAGAAGTCCTACGCGGCCTTTCCCAAGTTGGTAACGACTTACCCATCATGTTCGGCAGACGCTGTTACGGAAATGCACATATTCTGGACGTGGATAGCGTCGAGAGAATGCGTTCTACGACAGGTATAAGAAACATTCTAGCACCAGTATATTTTTGGCCAAACTATTGCTGACTGATGGAGCTCTTCTACCCACTCTTAATGTACCCAGCATACTTGGAATACCTTCACGGTTTTCAATCGTTAACGGTTTTCAATCGTAGGCCATGAAATGGTTTATCAAGGTTTCCTTGAGTGTTCTCTCAGAGCCAGTGCTTGGGTGCGATATATATGGCAACGAAAGGGTAGGGGGGGGGGGGGGGGGAAACTGAATTAAATGCCAGTATCTGGCAAATGGTTGGCCTTAGAAGACGGTGCACAAAGCTCCTCAAGTTTCAAACACCTAGAACCATCCCGTGTCACCCAAACCCCGAAGCGCGCATGGTGTCTATACAGTCGGCATGGTCCACAATGCATACCGGAAGATTGCTAACGTAACGCCTTTCATAATACAGTGGCAAACGTAAACCCAACCTACTATTTTGCGTCATAGACGTGATAAAAAGAACCCTTCCGATACCCCCGGTGATGCTCCGCAAAACCAGGAGCACGGTCGGCTGTCGAATCCTACCCCTGACGAGCAAGCCTTGACGCGGTACGAGACTAACGTAGGCTACATGTCAGAAGAGCGCTCATTCAAAATTAATACAGCTGTTTACGCAGGGCTTCCCCCCCCAGAGGTGCAAGCGAAATGGGTCGGATGGTCTTTGTCCAAGGATGGACGTGGCAGAGGCGGACTAATAGGATACGGCAACTCCTCCCAACAGGCGATCATGTCCTTCGACCTACCATGTGCCGATGCGAGACGAGTTCTGGACATCGGATACCTCAAGAACTACAGTGTCATGGGTGCTGTCAGGGTTGTGGTGCGTGGGGCTGAAACAGCCCCCGATGTCAAGTCTGGCAAGGAATCAGATGGAGCCACTGTCGTTGTCATTGACGGACTATGGAAATCACGAGCATCGGTGCTAGATTACGCTGTGATTCCCACCCCCAACGTTTTTTTTATACAATCATCGTTACATTTGAAGCTCTCACTGCAACTACAGAGGCGTCGCATTCCAGTGCCCTTTCGGATGTAGCCGGTAGTGAGTCGGACAATGTGCGGACAGATCGAACGTTTGCTGTTGTGCGAAGGCAGTGTTTTTGAGGCACCTTGGGAATAATCTACTGTGAGTATACAGCAGTGCTTGTTTCAATAGTTGGTGTGAACGGTTCATTAATTGGTACCCTATACGTTTGGTTTGGTTTATGCGCGGAGAGCGCCCTAGTTCTGTCGTAATCTCCAAGTCGTATTCCTTGGGAGTGTGCAATATCTTGTTTCCAAAATTGAGGCAAGAGAAGGAAAATACAAATCAAAATTAACAATTAATTGATACATATCGCACGTAACTACTGTAGTACTGCAATATAAATAAATGAACTCTTGAGGAGGCGTTCTACGATAGAGGTTCACCCTAATTATTATGAGGCTCCTCACTTAAGGAGCTCCATACCTCATCCGAAAACCTACTTCAGCAAAAAAGAAATGGTATCCCGATGAAAAACCCCATGGCTCGAGTATACAAAAGCGTTATTTTTCGAAACAAGATTGGTATGTATGCCGACGATTATTGGTTACGGAACCCCGTCATCCAGAAAACATTTTAGCGGAATTGTGCTACCTCTATCGTATCACGCGTCTGAGAAAAGAACGGACATAATTCAGAAGCAGTAAGCGACAATTAGCACAAAATATTAACTATAAAACCTGAGTATATATATACAGCGAGAGAAAGAAAATAATAGATCAGATGTCGATCCTACATCATCAGGGCTCTGGTTTAGAAACAACAGGGACCCACACGGCGTAGCCCCCCCCCCTACACAGTGGTTCAGGTTGATCGAGTCAAATCGTATTCCGAGGGCAAATACATACATATATATACAGTTTAGGGCCTGGTCGTGTTCGTCGCTTCTGTGCATGTTTACGTCGTCGATAAGCGCTCGAGAATAGAAGGCTGTTGTTGCTGCGGTCGAACATACAAAGTTAGCTGAACGCTGGACAGGAACAAGGGACGAGGCAAGTAGCAATTATGAGGAAACGGGCAGCGGCTTGTTGTTGTCGTGGCTTCAGACCATTCTTCTTCAGCACATAATTTTCCTGGTGTCCCTCGATGTTTGGTCACGGAAAAAAGAAAACCAACCAGAACATATTTCTCGAAGCCTACGTGGCCTACGCGATTTTATGGGCTGCATGCTGCACAAGCGCAGTATAGTTGCAGACTCAACGAGTGGGGAAGACTTCGGGGGCACACCACAACACAACGAACTGCCCTAGCGCCAACATGAAGATACCCTGTCCCCGATAATATATTTTCTGATACCCCTGCTGGGAAGATCGGACGCGTCCTGATATTTATCGCTGCACGATATTTGCTCATTTTTCACAACAGTTCACAGTGAAATGTCATGAGTCACGGTTGGGGAAATAGCAATTGTCGAAACGAGCTACCGTAATAGTTTTGATAAACGCCCCACCCATGGCAAACGCCCCGGGACGCTATTCTCAGCAGATGTGGACAAACACCGGCGTAGCGCCCCCTTAAAGCAAAAGGCGCAAACACCAGGCACTCGGTAAAATCCATCCCTTCTTTCGACATTCTTGGGCCGAACAACCCGGAGATCGAGCTAACAACTCCTTGAATGTGGGAACCAGAGCTCGCTTCGGTACAGGCGATGGCTTGCCCCACGTAGGTAACTGGTTCCCATCCCAGGAAACACGGGTAAAACGTACGAACTATCAAGAATAATCGTATCCCTGATTCCTTCACTCCTACACAACCATGGTTGTGATCCAAGTGGTGGTGATGGTGGCGCTCGTGCGTCTTTGCCTTGAAAACATGGTCTGCTCATTGTCCACGGGCACATAGTATAAACATCAAACATGCACCGAAAAATAGAGTTAAAGGTGGTGAAGTTCCATGTTTTAATATCGCCCTCAGGGGTACAATTCCAGGAGTGTTCGCTTTTTATTAGTATGTTCCAGGCGCGTGATGGCCGCTGCGGGCCGCCTTTGTACGCTCGGAATTCATGACGCCCCACGGAGCTGTTTGCCAGGATTTATCAGTGTATTTCGTTTCCGAACACAAAGAGTATTCCTGGGTTGATGTACCAGAATAGCTGCGATGGTGCCAATAATAGATGCATTAACACCCTTATCATAGGCACGTGTTAGCAAACACATCAATACGTGCTACTTTCGAACAGCATCTATCGGATCATCAATGCCCATGTATCCGTACGGTCTCCCGAGAAGCACCCTCTTTATACTACTATAGTGCACTTCGCCCTGTGTTTCACGACGACGACATTGCAACCGACGTCCCCACAAAGGCCACCAGCGACAGAACCCGGGAGAAGCACGGTTGGAGATGGTGTACTTGAGGACAACCGAAATACTATATGTGTCCCCGGTGGCTTGGTAGGTGGTCAGCGTGCCTATCAAGATCAATTTCGTCGGTTCAACTATCACCGACTGCATGCTCGTAGGCAATTTGTATTGCATAAAAAATTGATGAGCGGAAAGCGCGAGAGCATGGGTTAGCTACATTCAATGAACACCGACGAGCAGTGGGAATGCTGAACCCTATGCTCGACAAAAAATAAAGGCCCGTACCGGAGGGGAGAAGGAACGACACCTGCGACCGCGGCTTATCCAGAAAATCGCCGAGGGTAAAACCTCCTACGAGCTAGGCTGGAAAGTAAACGTGAATGAAAAAAATAAAACAAAAACATGTCCGCAATACAGTACATGAACCAACGCCGTCAACAACTCCTAACATTTGCAGAATTTTAAGAACGGTTCGGCATCTGAACCATCGCCGCTGTACCCACGTTCCTTATACGTCTGGGCATAGACTTGTATACCGCTACGTATCGATTGGTATTTACCGGGTGAAATTGCAAGGCCTTTGTTTCAAACTGAAGCGAGCTCCATCAACTATCGACGGAATCTACGAACACCACGAACATTGGTCACATGCTTCAGTTGCGATTTTGCAGCGGGATCTGGTGGCCGACCTAATGTCATGAGGGTACGAGTTCCTTTTCATGGTGAACATAGTTATGAGTTACTGTCGGAAGCTACGATGTAGGTACGACGCACGGCGGGCATATTTTACGGGTTGACGCTGCTACCCCCTTTCCGGCATCCTAATAGATGGTTGTGGGCTGAAGGCAGGCGTTCTAGTTGTACGCACCGTTTGAAGTGACAAACACCTTACAACGTCCACATAACGTACCACAGGCAAATTCAAACGACGGTCCTTCTAAGCACCGCTTGGCACATTAACAGGAAGCATTGATAAACAAAACACGCCACGATCATCGATAATGGCGAACCCAATATTCTATGAACCCCCCTACGTGAGCCTTGACTCAATATATCGCCCAAACAGCTCTTTATGCTACGACGTATGTATATACCACTCAAACAGCGGTTTCATGCACGTGCACACTTACCACCAAAGAGCAATCCCACGATGGACGAAGCCTAGGTCGCAACAAAGTGTAAAACCAAACGATAGCGGGGAAAGTAGTATTGACATTTATTTCCTCATACGCCAATAAAAATAGGCAAAGACATTGTTCTCCCTAACGTATCCCGCGTCGTAAATCCATAGGGCGTACTCGTAGACTCATTCGCACCTTACCTGATTCTGGGCAGAACAATGAGACCCTTTTCATTTTAGCTCGCTAGTGCGCGACGTCGAGGAGAGTGCTAGTGCTGTATTACCACGACCAACGTCACGCCCATGGCATGGAACTGCTCCGAAGCTACTGTTAGTATCATATCCTCAACTGTGGCCGTCTTTACGTTCAGAGTGCGGTGTGACTCAACCGGAACCCCTCGTACGAACATTGGTACCCATAGAGCCAGGAGAGGACTTCGCGGACGCATCCGGTATACGTCAATAGGGGTGAGAAATATTCCTCGAACCCCAACGATAAGGGATCTGTACGCAATTCATAGTGGTTTGCACCAAACGGGCCTTCGTTTTTAAACGAGTGTTTGTGTACGCCGCTGATACTCTGACGAAACATTGCAACCACTGGGGTTGTAACCATCGTACATAATGAATATAGAGTTCCCCAGTCAGATACATGCGGCGATAAATGCACCTGATACGTCCTGCGGCCCCTAGCTCGAGGAGGTTGTATACCCCAACCTCGAACAAAACTGAAAGTGCAAGTAACCGACGCAGAGCTAGTAAGTAACCGCAAAACGGTGAAGATTCCAAAAAATAAGTGAAGGGGATATTGAAGTGTTACAGACGACAGAAACAAAGTGACGTCCCTATCGTAGCAAACGTCCTTCAGGAAGTTTTGAGCGCGAACACACCATGCCACCTCCGTCGTGGCAGGATTCTCTACTAGAAGAAACAAGCATCCGTGGGTGCCCGTCCGAAATGTCCATGGGGGTGGCGAACACCGCCACCCTCAATCGTAAATGCTTCCATCTGAACAGGAAGAGACTTCAAATGACCTCGGTACACCATCGGGTTCTGCTTGACGCAGTTGGGGCTTCGACGCATGCTCAATGTGCTTGCACACCTCGGCGTGATGTTCGCAACCACGCTATGATACACTTATGAGTTCGAGTTCTTCTCCTGCGCGTAGTGACATAACAACGGGAAGCAGAGGTACTGTCAACACACCCGTGTCTGTTCGCGTAGACCCTATACGTTCGCTTGCGGCCCTCACGTTGACATGATCGACTAGAAGCAGATACTGGTATATTTCTGGGCTAGCGCTGGCCTACCAGGTATTGCTGGTGCTTGCAAATACATATTATATATATATAAGTGCTTCTTGCGACAGAACTACCGGCGCTGCCAGTACATGGGCGGCTTACGTCCCGCAGCAACGCTTGACTTTTTAACGGAAACTTAAAGCCTATTACAGCGTGCGATATTAAGTCAGCTGAGGAAAGAAGAACGCGCGTAGATTGGAGGGTCTCTGTCACAGAACCCTCCGGCGGTCCGCTGGGGCGACCTACCGGCCAGGGTTTGGGCCGCAACATTGTACAGCGGCGAGTGATACCACCATAGCACGTTGTTCGTCGGTATTTTGATGACCTCTCAAGCTCCGTATGTGAGCAACTACCGAATACTGCAGGGATTTTACTTTTACCGCAGGGGTGTCTTTGGTGTAAGGCATGCGCGAGGAATCGTTGGTCGAGTTGGGTAAACGACAATGATCGAGGTCATGCTTCGGGTGAGCTATTGAGCTCCTCATGTGAATAAGTCGAAAAAATATGTAGTTACCTCAACCGTCGGCCTGCTCCAGCTAATCTGTATCCTACCAACTCAAGCTGCCAGGCCCTGGGGTTGACTCCGTGTATCTCCGTATATTGCTCACACACTTCTCGAAGAAATGGTTATTTTCCATGGTCGTAAAGGACGAGTTGCCGAAAGATGGGGGTGAGCGTGCGTCCTTCCTACGCTGGTCCCGGCTAAGCAAGCACTCACACAAAAAGGTATCCAGCTTGAAATGGACTAAACGAGTGTCTTCCTTAGTTTCCAGCCGTTTTTTACAAATGTATATGACTCCATACAGATTCTTGACGAAGTTGTCCCTGCCTCAAAGGGCCAAACGAGGTGTTTCACCGGCGCAGACTCCGCACTGCTCGAACGGCTTTCGTTGTATACCTTTTCCTCCAGCTCGTCGTTGCTGCTTTTGTTGTGTACCTTTTCCTGTGGATCATCGATTTCTGCCTTTTCTACGAAGGCATAGTCGCACACGAGATAAACGAGGTCGGCCGCACGTTCGTGATTGTTTTGACTCCTCGGAAGATTGAGGATGCATCATGATTGATGTTTAAGTGACGCCTCGGAACATCAGAAATGTATATTGGACAGGCGTGGGCGGCTGTACATACCTAACCCCCGCACTAGTGGCATCCTTGGCCAAACCACAGACGTGTCGTAAAGAAGCGTCTGACGAGGGTTTATTGGAAACGAACACTTTCAAGATGGCCTACATCAGCTTGGGTATGGAAACGAGAGCGTTTAGGTCTGAAGCAGTTGCATGATATATGTCGGGATTTATTTAATGAAATAGCCGATTCGCTTTACTCTGTAGGGCGGGCGGAAGCGACCGTATGGCCGATGTCTTAGCACCTCCAAGCAGTATGCACCCTGTTTATCCGATGGTAGGAAAGCTATCGCTGAACTGATCTTGCTGCTTGCTTCGTGAATAGGCCGAACACACACTAGCGGACAATTTCGCACACTTGTTACGTGACCCCGTCGACGCAAACATATACTAGCAAGGGATTTACCGGCACGGGCATCCTCGTACACTTGTTTTGTGAAACTCATCAATTTTGTGTTGGCTAGAGTCGGCCAAACGGAAGCAACGAGTTTGTACCTGAAGGATGGAATAAAGTATCGTACCTGGTGGTCAGCGATCAGTCATCGTATTGTGGATATTGACAAGCAGGGGAAATCAAAAGTCAATAAAACTCAACGACTTATGCAGAGACTGACCATATGCATGTCTCATCGATGGTGCGGGGAGAATC
Source organism: Nereocystis luetkeana (assembly GCA_031213475.1). Lineage (NCBI taxonomy): Eukaryota > Phaeophyceae > Laminariales > Laminariaceae > Nereocystis > Nereocystis luetkeana. Next base: position 464,057 of record JARUPZ010000015.1, read on the forward strand.
CATGGTAGCACTGCGGCCAAGCTCTTGAGGCCCTATGGAAGATGTAGGTTCCCCAACATCTGTTGCACCGCCGGGCGATGTTCGTCAGGAGGGGCAGATGAGCCTGATGCCGGGCTTCCTTAAATTCAAGACCAAGATCGTATCAGGTACACCGTCAAACGCTTAGGGGTCTATTGAGTGAGTGGGATGGTTCGAAGAGTTATAATTGCAAGGATACCAGACTCATGCTACGGTAGAGGTGCACCATTCGATTGTTTGAGTCTCTTCACACGAGAGGCTCTGGCACTCATCTGGAATACGATTTCGGGGGGATAATTGGGTGTTTCCGGGTGAATAATCTCTTAGCCTGATCGACTTACAACGAATGAAGCTCCAACGTAAGAACAAAACTTCGACCAGTTTGGGTAAACAAGACTCGTCTTTCGAACAACTTTTCAGCTCAAAAGTGCGAACTATATCGGAGCACACGTCATTATACTCATGATTCGCAAGATAACACCGTAAGTTGCGATCTATGAGCGTTCCTTGCCAGCGCGTCAGTATTGTCCATGCACGCCGGCAGCATCGAGCGACGTACAGCATTGCTGATTGCCAAGAATAGACGCACTGCCCCCTCCCACTCCGTCCTGCACCCGAACGCCTCACCAATGAGCTGATTGTTGGACACGTTAAGGTACATTGTCCGGGCAAGCACGCCCAGCTACGGTGGCACTTTGCCGGCGTTCTCAAGCGCCGTCATTGGGAACTGTGGAGCGACTGTGTCATCACCCTAAAAAACACATCTGATAGAACGGTCTCACGTTAGGAGCAATCGCAGTACGTTGTAACGAACACTATAGCTGTGATTCAATAGAGTGGTCGCATTTACTTCCTATATACGACCCTCGACAATAGAAAGGGCGGTAATGATGTTTCTGACCTCCAACCAATACGGGTACGGCACATACCAGGTGCAGCAGAATTGGCGTACGTATTTTAGGTGGTACATAATATCCTCAGTATAGGTTGGCCTGTTTACCGGCGACGTGTTCACGTATGCTCCCCACGATGTTGGTATTGGGAGAAGATGTTGTTGTTGTTGTTGTTGTTCTCACATTAACTCTCTGACGAAGGAGTCCGTGTCACACAAAAGGTATCGATACCTGGCTTTCGCCCACCAGCTGGGGACACACTGCAAAGAAAATGTAGGCACTGCGTCGATGTCATCGCTTTAATGCAAAAGTACATTACGTTCCCACTCCTTTGTCAACTACCGCCTCAATAGATCTCCAATATCAACACTCAGTTATATAGCGGCACACCAATTTTTCCGCTGCAGCTTGGTGCGTGTTTTGGATGTGGGCCGAACAAAGCGATAAACGACCGGACACCATCGCGCATTCGCAAAACATACCGGTGCCGCAGACGGTAGGGAAAGGCAGGGAAACGTGTGCCTACACACGTTGCCGCACCTAGCTCGACGAACTGTGAACAATTTTCCACCCCACCAGGACGAGAAAGTGTCTTGCGTGTGTGTGCGTGCACAGAGCCCGCCGGGAATGGATTTGGTGGCGTGTGCGTCGAGCGCAGTGGTGAAAGGTGGGCAAAAACAATGTTGAATTACACACACCAACTCACACACACACAGAAAAACTCAAAACAAGGCACCCTACCCTCGTACCCGAGCCGTTATGAAGAGGCTTTTTTTTCCTTGGTTAAAAACCAAGTAAAAAAAAGCTCGTTTCGCTCGCTCGCCTCATTATAATACTACAACAATAAACCAAACACAACACACGCACCAGGTTGGGTCAATACCGTTCTGTCAGAGACCCCACCACAAAATCCCCACAGAAGAGGAGGTTAGCCGCACCAAGATTGTCACCGGATGCCCCACTCACATATAGACAGGCAGTATCGTTGTGATCAAAGCCTGGGTCGTATCATTAACATCATCCACTGCTCCCGGAGGCGCAGCTCCACCCCCACAGCCACGAGGCATACGAGATAATGACTCGATACATAATACGAAACCCTACAATATTGGAAACCCCCAATATCCGCAGACCTGTATCAAGCTACCGCATACCACAAACAGGTACAAGAAAGTGTAACAAAACGTGCAGGATTTTTTAAGTTGATTTGCTTACTCGCTATTATTGCGATACGGTTTTATTTTTACCCGCCCCATCTACGACGCGAATTTTCTGTGCACTGCTTTGTCTGTCATATCCCGGGTCACATAGCAGGAAATCCTCTCTCCCTCCCCCCCTACCGGAGTGCGTTCGTTGTAATCGGGAAGAATACTCGACATTTCCTTCAAGTTTTCTTCCCTCGCGTCCACCTGCATCAAACTGTTGTGCCTGCAACGTCCTTGGTATATCGCACCAGGTACGAAGTAGTCTCGTAGTTTAAAGTGTGTGTGTATGTGTTTCACATTGAACTGCTACTTCTACCCGTCGACATCCAGCATACAAGCAGTGTCGGTGCCGATTCTTTCAAAATTACAAGGGTTCCTTACGGTGCGCTTTTTCCTATCGGTTCAGTGCGGTTCGGTGCGGTTAACCGCACCGCACTGCACCGCACCGCACAGTAGGATTTTGCCTCCTCCTGAGAACCGCACCGCACTGCACCGTAGGTTTCACGATATAATATATATATAGGAAACCGCACCGAACCGCACGGTAGCATTTCCGATCTTAGAAATCCGCACCGACCCGCACACCGAAGGATTTATCACAAAACTGCACAGCACCGTAGGATTTCTGATTTTCGAAAACCGCACCGAACCGCAACTTAGGAAATATCACAGAACCGAACCGCACCGTGTGCGTCAAGAGACGGTGCCAAAAACCGTTAGATCGGTTTTTTAACGGTGCGGTTAACTCGAAACCGTAGAGAAATCGCTGTTCCATCGGTCGCGGAACGATGCAACAGGGTCACGGTTTCGCACGGCTCATGGCTGTTTCGGCACGGTTTTGCGTCAAAAGTGATCCCGCTGGCTTGGTTGATTATATGGTATTTCATATTTTGAATAGTATTGTGGTTGAAACACCAAAAAAAGTTAGTTGTTTAAGGTGAATTGTTTATGTTTATATATTTCTGGTATATTATACGTACACACCGAGTCTCCGGAAGTACACACCTACCTGCCGAAAAATAGGACGTAGAAAATAACAAATAAATACCAGAAAATAATTGGGTATCTGTAGAAACTGAAACATTATTGGAAACATTAGAGTGCCTATAGGCATAATATTTTTGTGTATCCAGTATTTCCGTCGGAAATATAGTCAAAATCGAAAGCGTTCCGTCATGCGCATAAAATAATCGAAGATGAAAAATTACTAAATACCAGGTATTGGATTCGTATGTTTGAAAAATAAGCACAGCGGCAGCACTTTTGCAGCGTCCAACGAGCAGAATAGAAAGCGTGGAAGCAGCAGTACCTACCTGCAGCACAGCAGAGCAGCAGCAGCAACAGCAGCAGGCTGCAGAAGCAGTAAGCAGCAGCCAGTACCAACAACAGGCAGACGTGATATCTAAGTTGCGCTCCTCGATACTCCCTGTGCAAGCAACGCCGCCACAACGAGAATATCGGCCCTCCTTCTTCTTCTTTGTTCCCTCTGCCCGAGAAGGGATCGGAGTGGCGAGGATCACAGGAGCGTGGCAGCAGACGCAAGCAGTAGCAGCGCCTGCAACAGCGCTTGCATCAGCGCTTGGTTGAGGTGGCTCTCTTGCCTGCAGCAGTACTTGGTAGCAGCTGCGTTTGCGTGCGGCAGCGCTTGCTTGCAGAAGAGCTTGCTTGTGCAGCAGCGCTCGCTTGCGTTACGTAGAGCCTCGAGAAACAATGTCAGTAATCGTAAGAAACCGTTATTTTATACGTTTCAATCATACGGTGCACCGTACAGAAATGGCGGTTTCGTTCTCGTGCCCCGATACAAGCCTGAGGAGCGTACGAAACCGCGGTTTAGTACGGTTTATATATCAATATACGGTGCACCCGTAGAGAAAAACGTGTGTTTTACAGTTTTCCCAACAACGGGGAATGGAACCACACCGTGGAAAACCCGTATGATATATCACTAAACCGAAACGCACCGTAGGATTTCCGTTTTTTTAAAACCGCACCGAATCACACCGTAGGATATACCTCAAAACCGAACCGCACCGTAGATATTTACAATAATACCGGAAAACCGCGCCGAACCGCACTGGAAGATTTCCGATTTTTTAAAACCGCACCGAACCGCACCGTAGAATTTATCACAGAACCGAACCGCACCGTAGGATTCACAAAAATATCTGAAAACCGCACCGAACCACACCGTAGGATTTCCGATTTTCGAAAACCGCACCGAACCGCACCGTAGGATATATCTCAAAACTGAACCGCACCGAAGAATTTACAATACCGGAAAACCGCGCCGAACCGCACCGGAAGGTTTCCGATGTTTGAAAACCGCACCGAACCGGAGCGTAGGATTTTCGACTTGAGACAACTTCACCGTGCACGGACGGAAAGCCGTGAAGATCCCTGAAAATTACGGAGTAACAAGTTATGTGGTCACAAAACTGCCCAGCAAAGATACTATTAATAGATTATATTGGAGTGAGCAGGGTGGACAACGCAATGCCATGCCGTAACACTGAATATGGCAGGCACATCATACACATTATATAAACTAGATAAAAAAAACAAAAAAGCAGGAAGCTAAGAAACAAATCAAAGAGAAAAAAGAAGAGGAACATGAAGGAAAAAGAGCGCAGCACTGATGATGATGCGTTTGTTGGCTCTCATCTGGAATGAGGACTCGAACCAACGCATAGCTACGCAACCCCTTTCATACACTGCCTGTGTGTATTTTTACCCGTAATATCGTACATACATTATATATTTGTCTGTGATATATCATGCGATAACACAAGCCACGATATATCGGGATAATATATATCCCGGGAGTATTCTCGATATCGATATTGTTGATATATCCCAAAATATCGCATGATATATATCGAGAATTAAATTCTAGGTACGATACCGACCACTATACTTTAGAATACTCGCAGCTTTCACATTACTAATACATACCCCTCTTTCTGATGGCAGCGTTGTTTCTCGAACTAAGAGTACGTGCAGGGCAATCAATATAGATTCAAATATACTTTCAGGACGTTATACACCTAAAACATTTCAATTTCAGCCATAATCCATACCAGGTACTTCGTTTTGTTTTCCCTGCCCGCCTTTCTGTTCCCAGGACAACGTATAAAAACTCGCGCTGGTGAGGGCCACGAAAAAGTGCAATGCTGCCGTCACGTCCATCCTCCCCAGTGTCAGGCACCACGCCATGCTGAACTCTACGTAAGCTTTTCCGTGCGGCAACATCGCCGCACAGCAGACTATCCCAGGCTTGAAACCTCTGTGCATCATAATATGCAGTTAAACGCGATGCCTGACATCATCCGAATGAGATACGGGCACCGGGGGGGGTACAGGTAGCAACTCTACTTGCGACTATAATAATATATTATTCTGACATCTTCCCCGTCACCTGCCAAAACAGAGCACCCCCGCACCTACTCCGTACTTCCCACGACCCCATTCCTACCTTAGGAGGTGGCTTCCTTGCCCATTTCGCCCAGGACTTCACTTGCACTTCGGGTGGGGCTCAGTACTCATAAAGAGCTCTCGGTCGGAGGTGAGTTCTTGCATGTACTCTTTGCCGTGTACCGCTCACGCGATCGTCGGCCTCTATATCATTCATGTATGTGGTGTTGGCAATATTGGGAGTAAGATTTTGTAGACACATCGACATGCTATATATGGATGGTACCTTCCCGTCACCACCATTAAAAACTCACAACTACCGTTTTACAGAGGGAAGCCATGTTTCTGCTCTACCAATCACCGATGACAGCACTAAAAGAAACTCCCAATAAATAATAGCCCGTACCGGCCCGGTGTACCCTGGTGTGTGAGTGAGTGCAGATGTATGTATTTTGCTCTGCATTTGACCAAAGGATGCTCTCGTAGGACCGGTAGCAAGCGTAGCATATAGATGGGCTTGACCCTAGCTCGGATGGTTTCCCGCGAAGATTCATCTTGTGGCTTGTTTCAGGTTCCCTTCCTTAGTGAGTCAAAACAATATCAAGGCTGTTCCTGTGTCGTTTATAGTTTAAATGCTTTGTTGCTCTGGACAACCACCTCATGGCAGACAAACCAAATGTCAACTCTCTCGCCAAAGTACAGTCAGTCATCTGTGTCAGAACGTTCACTAAATACACCCCACAGCCCGGTGGTTCAAGTGGTTAACATCGAATTCTACTTGTGTTTGAGTCATGGGTTCGAGCCCCAGGTGGGTCAGACTTTTGGCATTATTATTTAAAAAATATAAATCAAAGGGATTCAATTGTTGAGAGCGCCTTGCAGCGTGGGTAGGCACAACTCGATGCGAGTCGACGAGGGAAGAAAAGGCTGAACCCTTCTCGCGATAAAAATGAAGGGACGTACCGTAGCCGGAAGGGGCCGGAAGGGGGTAGAAGAGCCTGCTATGTGACCCCAGATCTGAGTTGCGAGTTGGAAGGAGAGAGAGAGAAGACGATGTGCGAAGATAATAAATGCGATGAGCAAACAAAAAAAGAAAAAAAAGTGGTACGATTATGAAATGCCAGGTGTGGTGTACTTTCACCAGCCGACACTCACCGTAGGTGGCAACACAGTTACAAGGACCGCTGCTGCAATGAATGGTAGGCATACCGTAGCGGGAAGGGGGGAGAAGAGCCTGCTATGTGACCCCGGATCTGAGTTACGAGTTGGAAGGAGAGAGAGAAGAAGATGTGCGAAGATAATGAATGGGATGGAAAAAAAAACAAAAAAACAAACAAACAAACAAATACCCTTGACAGTAGTAGTACAGTGACTTTTTTTAGTTTCTCTACCATCATATTTTTTTATTTTTATTTTTAATAGTAGTATTGCTTCCCTCTATCTGCCCAGTTGCCAAGTCCCCAGTACCCAAGCCGATATCACCCCTATCTACGGCGAGCTGCACCTACTTCCGACGGAGCTTGTGCAGAAGAGATGGCCTTTCCCTCCATTCATTGAAGCAACAGCAGCGGGAGCACAACATGAAAAAAAAATCAGCAACAACAGCAGCGAGCAGCAGGAGTAGTAGCGGGCATCGATGTTGTTACGATCGGTTGCTGCAGCTGCTGCTGTGCAGACCCATCCGTAACACCAACAGCAGCACAACAGCAGCAGCAACGGTACGTATATCATCGCAGCACACGAAAACTTGCAGTCTACGCCCAAATTACTTCGAGGACAGGACGCATACTGTACGCTCATACTCGCACTCAGTCCTAATAACAGGAAGCAATCGAGCTACTGCGAGTATGGGCAGTATCGAACACCTGATACATGTTATCGATCGTCAATAATACAAAACAACCGCGAAGTACTGCTGCTGACATGGGCAGTATTCTCAGTGTGAATCCCAAATATTCATGTTGGTGTACGTGTAGCACACGCCACAGCAGTATACGGCAGCACAAATCCCCGACATAATGCGAGTACTTACAGTCGGAGCAAGCAGTCTCCAACCCTTGATTGCCTCCTGTAGCAGTGCTCGCCGAAACAACTTGACGCGTTTTTCGACTGAAAATGGTACCCAGCCGAACATCACATCTTATTATGCCAATACAGTAGTACCTGGTGCGAAGCATCGTTTCTTTAAAGCGGGTCCGTATCTCCCATTTCTTGAGTACATAAATACCTCGCATCTGGATATATACGTTGTTTTCATTCTTCTTGCAAAGGTGAGTATCAATTATTCATCATGTCCAATCAGTGGATACTCACAGCTGGCGTATCTCATAATTTTGTAAAACCAAACCTCTGCTGGGTATGATATCCTCCGATGCGATCGGTCTGTTTTTCTTTTTGAATTCACAACACTCGGCCGACTTTCCAACAACCTTCATTTTATTCGACCGGCGAGAACAAAGCGTTGTACGTACATAATCGAAGTAGAACGCCTCTGAACTACAGTGCTGCTGCTGTAGTAGTTAGCTCTAGTCGTATTCCAATGCGCCTCACTCAGCAGTAGTGGAAAGTTCGAGCATGTACGACCACCTGTCTGTACGATACCCTCCGATATGTGTGGTTGGGTTTTCTCATCTCACTAACAACACTCGGCCGAATTCATATTTTCCAACAACCTTCATTCCATTCCACCGGCGATAACAGAAGACGTGCCGAGTTATAAACCACCAAAAAGCAATCACCGGGATATGCAACGAACTGGTACCAAGAACGACCCGACACCCCGAGAAGGCGCGTGTAGTCGTCCGGCGAGGAGAGAGGGGCACGGGAAGACAGCTAACTAGTAAGGCAAGCCCGAGGGGGTCGAACAGGTCGATGATGGCCCGCAAAGAGAGGGAGTCGGGAGATCGCACCCCGAAAACCGAAGAAAATATAATCTCTCCGTTCCTCGTCGGCCGACGATCTTTCCGATCTCGAATATAAATTCGCACTCAGGACTGTCGACTGTCAATGCGTATATCTCGCACACGAAAACGGGACTATCTATGTGTTCCAATAAAAACTCCTCCGAACAAAGAATTAACCCTTCAATCGTTCAGATCCTGAGCACGCGACTGCTGTTCACGCGTGCCACCCTTGGACCTTTTAGAACAACAGGACACTTTATTGGTAGAATAACAGCGAAACAACTACCTGGTATACAACACTCGACCGAATTCGTACTCTTCAACAATCTCCATTACATTTCACGGGCAAAAACCATTGCGTGACGAGTTATAAAACTCCATATATATTATCACCGCAACATCCAACTATCTGGTACCAAGAACGGCGCGATACCCTGAGAAGACGCGTGTATTCGACCCTCGAAGAGAGAGGGGCAAGGGAAGGCAGCCCCCGAGTAATGCCAGACCGAGGGTTTCGAAGTGGCAGATGGCGGCCCGTAAAGCAAGGCAATCGGTACAAAGCGGTAGCATCAGAAAGGCCGAGAGATCGATCCCCGAAGAGCAAAAAAGATAAGATCGAGCCTGTCACAAGAAGGTCTTCGCGGAGCAAGAACAACGAACCAATTTTCCAGGAGGGAAGAAAATAGAACGTCCGTGTCTCCTCTCCCCAGCACATATCCCTCCAGTTCGAGGTTGCCGAGCTCGACGGTGGCTCGAGACCCCGAGATGCGGGCACGGGAGAACACCCGTCGGAGCCCGGCGAGCGCGACCCTCGAGGAAAGTGATAGAAAAAGCAAGCACGAAGCCAGGGAAGGGAAGTCGTCCGGAGTCCCCGACAAAGTTCAAGACAAGATGGGGTGCGAAGCCTTCGCTCGCAGCGGCCGAGAAGTGTAATATATATATAGATACTAGGGAATAAAAGGCCCTCCCGCCCCCACGGCGGTCGGGCCAGATTCTTGTAGATAATATAGGAGCTATGACAGGTGAGCCAACACGTACATAGGTTGGACATTAGTTGTGGCCCCGTGCTTCAAGTTAATGAAAACGACTTTGTAAGTCACTCTATGTAGGACCTCAATAAGCGTTAAAATTATGAATTGTTCAATATAGACTTGATGTGCTTGCTCCCTCTCTGGAATCTCACACTGCAACTTTATGAGTCGTTGGTTGCAGCAGTACGATGCGATAGGATCTGCGGGTAATACGAATAACGCACAACAGAGGGTCCACACTCGGAGTATCGATTGTTTCCGTATGGAGCAAATTTCGTACTCTGAATGCTGAGACTATTAGGGTGCTTAGGGCCTCAACATTGCGAGTGGCTGGGAGTGTGAGCAGTACTCAACTTCAAACCTCGAAATACTGCCTTAATATTGCGAGTAAATGCGAGTGTGAGTAGTACTAAATATCCAAATGCCACGGGTGCAAGGAGTGCCAGCAGGATCGGACGCCGAAATATCCGCATGAACGGTCGTGGATATTGTCACTTTAATCCAGAGGATGAGGTGTGTTAACTCGAGGCGTCAGAGCAGAGATCAGACGACCGTGCACGTAGGATAATGAAGTGAAAACGATGTCGAACTTACTTAATCATAAACACGAGTATGACGGAGACGGCAGCAGGCGTGGTAGCGCAAAATGTTAATGCCGTACGAGACGTATCTGCATGAAGGACGGCTGTAATTATGGTGGTCATCGACAGAAGAATGTGCCGGATTGGGTCGTCCTGAACAATGGCCCGACGATGCTTGTAATATATGAATATGGGAAGGTGTAGATAGATGCTCCGAGTACCTTGGAATACTGTAACGAGTATCGGAGATAAATTGCTTCAGGTACTTCGTGTACTCGGAGTATTTCAGGGCTCGATACTCCGGGATACTTCTCGTAGTCGGCGTATTCCGGGTATGATCGCTCTCAAAATTGTTTGTACTCGGAGTATTTTGGGGTTCGATACTCTGAAATACTGCTGTACTCCGAGTAGTTTTGGGGTTCAATACTCTAGAATACTCGTTGTGCTTGAAGTATGTGGGGATCTTGTACTGCTCCTACATTAAAGTTCTCGGAGCACTTGAGCATTTCATACTTTCAAAAACGTCAATACTCGGAGTATCAGGGTTTCATATTCCAAGGTGCGAGTAATACTCGGAGTATGTCAGGGCTTTATACTCCAAGGTACTCCGGGTTGGAGTATTACTCGGCGCATTAACTTGGATGATGAAGTATTCCTGGGTTCAATACTCGCAATGCTCGGAGTACTCCGAGTGATTTAGATGTTTGTACTCGGGGTACTGCTTGTACTCGAGTATAATTACTGCTCATACTCCCAGTACTCGGAGGCTTTGGCCCTTCAGTACTGCTCATACTGCAGGTACTCCGAGTATTTAGGCCACCAGCACTCTAATACTCAGAATACTTGGAATATGATACTTACTCGATACTCCGAGTATACTCGGGGTATCGAGTATAATACGGAGAAATTGATTGCTTTCGAGCCGCGAGCAATGTCGGTACAACTCCCAAAAACCGCCAAACCGTCTGATGCACAGGTGATATAGTTTGACGTCGTGAAAAGCTGTTGTGCAGCATCATGACTCTTACTGATATTAAAGTAGTAGTGGAGCTCGAGCAGGATGCCAACAACAGCATCATACGATGGCAAAACAACAGAAGGGAGAGCAGCAGCAGCAGCAGCGTCAAGCCGAGTGGTAAACATCGACGGGTATCAAACGAAGGCGGCACGAGCAAACGCAAACCGACGGGGGATGATAAACGAACCGCTAGGAGAGCCAACGTCTTTCGCACCGTGTAGGCAGTTTGGGTTGTCTCACCACAGGTGCTGCAGGCAGCGTCTTCCTTCCGCTGTTGCTGTATGCAGATGAGTTGTCTTTGCTCGGGGCAAGACCTTCGCGACGAAACTCATCATCATCACCATTGCCACGAGCCACCAACAACGCGGTATAGCGAGCGTCGCTCCTCATCCTCTATACACAGGAGGTGAAGTCGGTTGGATAAATGATATAAATTGCGGCCGGTTTTCAATACGTCACGTCAAAGCACGATCTCGACCAACAACGCGGCGGGACACACAGATACCTTCTCGTGTCAAGCGTGCATGATTGTTTGTGTACAGCAGTACGCTGCCGTAGAAGGAGATAGGGAGGATGATTTGAAAATTGGGTGTTGTTGCGGAGCTTTTAGAGGAAGGTACTGCTTTGTTGTCTGCAGTAGTAGTCCACACCGCGGCGTATGTAGTGTACAAAAACGACAGAGAGGATTTGCGTGAACGGTAGCTCGAAAGACTCCCATTTCGATGGACGTCGGGTGAAGCGGCGGTAGATGGCGATGACCGGATGTTCAAAGCACAGGAGGGCAGGAACACATGCGTGTTTCGAAGATGACGTCGCAAAGGACAAGGTCTTAGAACGTTGCGCGAAGACAGCTTGCGAAAAGTGGTTTCGGAGTATGGGAGAGATACACTTTGTTTTTACGTTGTTGCACGAAGGGAGCTTTCAGAAAAGTTGATTATGAAGCACGTGCGGTATATATTTTGGAAACAAGGTGGTATTAGAGGCAATACTATGATGAAGCTATATATTGGGCATCACGCTGTCTATATATAATTCATATTTTTGTTTACCTATACCAGCTATACATTTGTGAGGCGCGTGAGCGCGAAGCGCGAGCCAATATTTGCCTGGTTTTCCATGGAAAAAAAGTCTTTATAACAGGTAGTCCACGAGGGTAGGGTGTGCCTTGCTCAAGTTTCCCTGTTTGTGTGTGTAATCATGATTCAACATCTGTTTCGGGCGCTTTTTACCACCGCGCTCCACCCACACGGTGCCAGTTCCAGTCCCGGCGGGCACGCACACGTACAAACGAAACCTTCTCGCGGTGGTGCGGTGGTAAGCCGTTCATAGTTGGTCGAGATAATAGGTGCGGCAACGTGTGTAGGCACATGGCTGGGCCATGGTTTGAATGAAGTAGAACCAAGAACCGTATCATAACGGTTCTTGATTTTTTAGGTTTTCCGAACGAAACCCAACTCTACGAGTACTCGTATGCAGACTGTGCCTGTCCACAGCAGCGTTCGGGGCATTTCCTCAAGACATGCTGCGTGCGTGGTGTTATTAGGCCCACCCTGCTACTGATGAGGGAACGGATAAGGAGTAGAAGAGCTGCTGTAGATGTTGTACATAATCAAAAGCAGTAGTCGTTTCACCTGCTTGGAGGAGGTCTGTTGGACACTGTAAGGTAGTAGATTTTTCGTCTTCAAGTTTGATTGCAGAAATAACCTGGAAACACACGACAAAAACGCGTACGTGTAACAAGGGTTCAAGGGTTAAACCGACCCAAGCCGAGAGTACAGCGACACCGACCCTGGTATCGCGTGCCCTACTGCTACTACTACTGCTGCCGCTGTTTGCTGCTGGAGAAGCTCTATTGTAGATATCGTACAGGAGTAGTGGTAGCACCTGCTCTGAGAAGCCCCCTCGCTCTGTTAAACCAAACATGTCAGGTAGGTGCAGATATTTCGTAGTCAAATTATGCCGAATTTCGAGTTCGGGACCAGAGGAAACAAACGACAAAATCGAGTACGTGTACAAAGGGTTCGAAGGTGCGACGCTGACCCTGGCTTCGTGCGCCCTATTGCTACTGCAGCTGCTGCTGCTGCTGCTTCGCTGCTGTTTCGCTGCAGGATAAATACTCCACTACTGTGGTTGATGCCGTACATCAATCAGTAGCAGTGGTGGCACTTTCTACTTTCGATGAGAAGCTCTCTGTGTTGGACCTAATATGTCAGGTGCAGATTTTTCGTCTTGAAAAATACATTCGACTTTCGAGGTGGGAACCACGTACCCTGGTATTTATGTACTACAGTTGTAGATGGTTCGTTCGTATTGGTTCCGCACAATCAACAATAACCATATTCGCCCGGCAGGATGAATCACACATATATTATGACTACTGCAGGTATATTGTCGGGGTCGCGCCTTATTACCTTACTATTAATAGACCACAGGGAGGACCATAACATACGATGGGCGTGTTGATACGTTATGTTATCAATGTGACGACGGACAAAAGACCATGCATGATGCAAAGTGAACAATGTTTGCTGACTATTTTGATGGGATGGATGGGCGATGCTATTAATAGTGAATGATGTTCGGTGATTGATAGTAACTAGCATGGTGCCACCCGGGCAAATTTGCGTGCCTGTAGTCTGTAGGCACCAGTTCCTGCCTTCCGTATTATATCTTTCCCCCCCGCCCGTATCCCCCCTGCCCGCTTGTGTCCTTTTTTTGTCCCTTCTGTTCATCTTTCCTTCTTTCTCATTTGTACCTTCTTTGTGTCTCTGTCCGTATCTTCCCTTTTGCTCCCTCGTTTTTTTGCCACGAGTATCTGCTTTTGTTTTTTGCCTTGCTTCGTCTTCCTTTCTTTTCGTTTCTTGCGTTCTAGTCTTTTTTTTTGTGTCCCTGGTGATCTTATTAATAGTGACGGGGTACGTATGTTTGTCTTTTTGTTCTTATCTTTGTTCTACACCCTTTGCGCAGCGTGCGCGCCTGCAATCTACGAATTTGCGCATTCTCTTGTGTGTTTTCCTTCTTGATTTCTTGCTTTCCGATGCTTCCTAGCTTGACTTGAAATTTTCTCTTTTTTAATTTCTCTCTTCCCTATTGGATTTTATAAAATGATGAAATACGTCAGCTGTGACTCCGACTTAGGCCTAGCCTAATCTTCTAAGACGAGCGAAGCGAGCCGTAAGTCGGACTGGGAAATCGAGCGTAGCGAGGTATTAAGACGGGCGCAGGCCGAATTTTTTTCGACTAAGTCGCGCGAATTTCAATCGTCTTAATCCATACCTGGTATTTATTTTGCGTCTTAGCGCGTCTTGGACTCGTCTTAGCGCGTCTTAGCGCGTCGTAGACTCGTCTTAGCGCGCCTTAGACACGTCTTGGCACGTCTTAGATTCGTCTTGGCACGTCTTGGGTTCGTCTTGGCACACGTCTTAGGTTCGTATATAGGCACGGCTAGGCTCTTGGCAGTACTAAAGCAAGAATTATGTCGAAAACTACGAGTTAGCTACTTCAACGAGGCACGGGTACAGCAATACAGCACATCAACCACACAACAGCGTAAAGCGCCAGGAAATACGGCAATAATCCAAGTATCATCAAGCTACCGGTACCTGATAATAAGTGCGATTATTACGTATTGTATATTGATGGACGAACAGTATTATTACGTACCAGGTACCTGGTACTCCTACGTAGTAGTTCCTTGTTTGTTGGCATTTATTTTTTCGTCACGCACAGCAGTACATAATTGAATACCAGGTAGGTATCTTTATAGATGTGTATTTGTTTGTACATTATTTCAAACATACGTGCCCATATTCGAAGTGAAAGCTCCGAAATCGCATTGCGAATAGAAGGCACCAGGTATACCTGGTTTTATTGCGTCGTTTGTTTTCTACGAGGACGAATATATCATACCGTCAGCAGCCGTGGATACCAACAAACTCAGACATATTTTTTCACGTATTAATAGTGTTAATAGTAGTATTATTAATATCGATAACAACCTACGAAGCCACCACAACTTGAAACAGAAAGTCTTAAGAGAAAACAGCAGTATGTTTGTCCTAAAAGGTGTCGTTCAAAGAACGACACGTTGCTACCCGTGGTATAGTGATGCATCCGCGGTGTAAGCATACCAACGGATTTTGCGCAAACCACTACTAATATTATAACAATAATAACTGCCCTGCCCACCGAACACAGAAAGAGAGCAGTTAGTTGTTGTCATATATATTATGTTGGGCGTCCCAAATAAGGCATTATGTCACCTATATAGTATTATACTAATGTACCACGGTATAGAGCAATACTCGCAAAAATACAGAGAAAACGAACAGCACGAGAGTAGTCGCCGTAAAGTATACCATCAGGATGTGCAATTCTGTTTTTGCAATACCAAGTACCTGGTACCAGTATATATTACGACGTTAACAACCAACACAATTTGAAACAAAAAACAGAGGTATAGGTAGCAGTATTCCTCAGGTAGTATGCCGAAATAAATTGGAGTGGACCTTCCCCCACAACCCAACTGTGTGTGCCAAGTAGGGAGAGAGGATACAGATAGATAATGTTTTGTTTTTCATTCAAAAAAAAATGAGAATGCCATCCTCGAAAATACGGAGAACCGGGTTCGATGTCCCCGGTGCCATGGAAGAGCGCATGGAGGCCCGAAAAAAGAAGGCTCGAAAGAAGCAAGTTGAAGCAGTCGACTCATCTGCCGTCCTCGCTGTGTTTCCACCTATTTCCACAGCTCGCTGTGGTCGAGTCGACCCCCTAAGACGCCTCGACCGGCGCCTGGTGCATTCTAAGACGAATCTAAGACGTGCTAAGACGAATCTAAACGTGCCAAGACGAATGTAAGACGTGCCAAGACGCGATATACCTTCCGTTCCCCTCGCTGCCTCGGCAAGGAATGCTGCGAGGCATGCCCTATCAGGCTAATAGCGAGTGGGGTAGGTCTTTCTGGCGGGTGTAAGGCCGGACTCACCCTCAAGGAGTGATACCTTCTTGCTGCTGCCTGTGTGGCCGCGACGCTCAGGCGGCAGTAGAGTTGGGTCGTACGTGGTGCGTCAGGCACGGAGACCTACGATTCGCGCGTCTTTTTAGGCAGCTGCGGCAGAGCAGCAATGCTCAATCGGGGGGTCCGTGCGCGGAGGCAGGCGCCACCACAGGCCACACTACGGCACAGTCTATTGCGCCGGTAGGAGGCTGGATTCGACGACGAGGGAGGAGGGAGACTGAGCGTCGACGTGCGGGGAAGAGACGGATTGACCTCCCCCTGCGCGAGAATTTTTATTTCCCAGATCAGAACCGCAAGTGCGAGGAGCATTTTGTTTTTCAGGATGACGGAGAAAGGGAAACGACTGGAAGGGAATTGCAACGAGTGCACGCGGAAAGGAGCGGGTGGATTGGGCCAAGGCGATGATGCGGCCATGAAGAGCGGCAGGAAGACGGTGCATGGAGACCCATGATTTGCGCGCACACTATCATCACGAGAGAAGCAGTCATAGTTTGTTTTTTCCTGGTATTGTTTTTCACGAGGCAGAATAGTATCTACCGGTACTCGTCACTGGTCTTCGTAGTTTAACGAGTTGTATACCCTTCATGGGGAATAACCTACGCAATAATTATCAGGGACGTGGTATCATAACTGTGCTGCACCTTTTTGTGTCAGACAGTCCAGGAAGAGATGGCGATCGTTGATATTCGTGTGGTAGTAAGGTTCGATTGCTCCTTTTTTCACTGCATATCCGCGAGTCTTCACTCTGACAGCACTCCAGATAGCAGGGAGGTGTGTTCCTCTTTCGTTTAAACGACTACCGTGCGTTTCGTACGGTGCAGGCAGCACTTCAGACAGCATCCGCTGTAGTCAGCAGCCACGAGTTGGTTAGTGGTGGGAACGGGGGTACTCTTCTATATTATAGTTGAGAGGATATACCCGCGGCCATGTTAGTTCAGTTTTGCACATTGGTTTCATCTTGTGTGCGCTTTTTCCGTCTCGTGTATTTTGAGGCAGACGAATTTTCGTTTTTTTTCTTGTTTTTCGGATCTTCCTAGGGCTCCAGCACCTTTGTGTGACCACGGACTCCTTCGTCAGAGAGTTAATGTGAGAACAACAACAACAACAACAATAGCGAGTAAGACGGGCCTCTCTCTGAGAAACGGATTAAGACGTATTTTAAGACACGTCTTAGAAGATTGGGCCTACTCCGACTGATTACATAGTTGAAACTCAACTTTGCAAGCTGCGTAATATGTCTCGTCTATATCCCATTTTTACTGAATTTCCAAATGTTATGATATTAAGCCGTTCGCACGTATTCTTTTGGATTTGTGATTTTTTCGATTTTGATTTCTATTTTTCCTCTTCTCCATTTTTTATGGGTAGTTTGTGGTCTTCTCCGTTTCTGTGGGAACTTGTACAGCGTACCGCATGTATCTGATACGTACGTGCGCGGACCTCCCTTTTATAATTTTTGTCTGAGGTGTAGATGTTTGTGCTTCAATTATCATGTGTGCTATTATTTGCTTGTTTTTTTTAAACTGAGGTATTCCACTTTAGAGTTATTGGGGCCTGTCCTGCGACCACGGACTGTTCTTGATTGTGGTGACGAGTTAATGTGAGAGGATGGATGAGCGATTGTATAAAGTGAACGATGTTTGTTTGCTGACGTTTGGGGTGGGGCCGAGAAACAAAATGAACGACGTTCGCTGACTATTTAGATGGGATGGGTGGACCACGATACAAAGTAAAAAATGACGTTTGATGACTATCGAGATGGAGCCATGATACCGAGTAAACGGAGTTCGCCGACTATTACTTGTATGGGATAGATGGATCATTGTTATAAGGAGTATACCCTGGGTTGGGTAATCGATCGATACTTTACCCCTATACAGCTCAGTAGGTAAGCGTTACACCCTCAAAATTGACGTCCTCCAGGTCACGGGTTGGATCCTGGCTTCGTGTAGATGTAGTACCTGCGCTGAACGTTCGTACCGGGGTCGTCGCGGAGATGTCGTAGGGTAGAAGTCGCGGAGACATCGCCGTGATGAGGTCGCGGAGCGAGGGTCCCTTCTAGCCGTCGTTACGGCTGACGTAAGCCGAGCAGAATTCTTCGTCGATATTTAGCAAGGAGATGCTAGTGCTAGACTGACTCTGTGGGGGGGGCTTTTGGTGCCGAGAGTCTGCGACGGATTACGTATCTCCCGATAGCTATCTTTCCGAGGACGGGTCTACACCGTCAATGACGTGAGACCACTCGTGACCCGAGATTATGATATTGCTTGACCGGTGACGTGTCCTTCGCGCGTGCGTGTTACGAGATCTACGATATCTCCGACCCTGGCTTCCACATTCGAACGTTTTGTTTTACAAGTTTTCGAAATGCGTCAGCAGTGAGTTCGACTAATTAAATAGTTGATACTCACCTTTGCAAGCTGCGTAATGCGTATGTTATATTTTCAGAAACGCTTGCGCGTGCATCCTTAAAAACACGTGTCCCTGGTTCCCCGGGTGACAACGAAGCGGGAAGGTCAGCGTACAGACGTACACGTTGCTGACGCATAAAAGATCTCGCCGTTCAGAAGGCGGGAGAGTGTTATAAGGACTACCCTGAGCTGGGCAATCGATCGGTCGTTCACCCCTATAATATAGCTCAGTAAGTAGGTAACACCTTCACACCATGATGAAAAGTGAATGTGATGGGATAGATTGACCACGAAACAAAGTGAATGAAGTTTAGGTGGTTATTGTGATTTGACCATGTTGATTGATCTCTAAAGGTATAGACGCAACTGGCACAGGAACGCGTGGTTGCTCCAGACAATAACACGGAACTCATCTTGTATTATATATCCGTGCTGTCGAGCTGACTCGCCTCATATGGAGCTACATCTAACGAGTGGTATTGGTGGGGTACACGTTACCCCGACATCCCTATACCCTACTACCAGAATCCCTGTTCAGCACGGAACTCCTCAATCTACGATGGATCTTTTACGGGTCGTGTTCTTGAGCACAGTCAACATCCCCCCTGCTCACTATACACGACCATACTCCAATATCCCCCCAGGTCGGTAACACTGTACACGACCCTACTAATGTCCCTCCTGCTCCGGTGCATGACAGGGCACGAAATTGCAGGGTTGATAGATCGCAATATCAGAATCACCTCATACCAAGCTCAGAAACCCAAAAATCCAATCTGCAACTCAAAAATCAAATACTCGAATCAACACTCAAATCCTCATATCATTATTCAAACGATCAAATCCAAAGCCTCTCTGTTCCAAACATGTAAAACTCTCGAAATCCAATGCCAGGGGAAACGGCACTCTTCTCGGGATTCAGCGAGGTAAAACGGCATTGTCCGCGGAATTGATCCAAATATATTCGTCCACTTTTAAGATCTAAAACACAAATCGACTCGAACGTAATTGTTGAAATTCCAATCCTGTCGACAAATAATCAGCGGGGTAATTACCAAAAACCGAAAACGTAAAGCATTCAATCCGAACCGTATGCACCCCCTGGCATTTCAGAGTCTCTTTAGCCTACCGAACTCTCTCTCAATTTGCAAAGTACTATCCAAACCTTCCCTCGTCAGAAAACATTTTCATGTGGACCGCACACGCCCCCAGGCGCTTCCTAGTCTAACTTCAGCCTTATCAAAAACCTAAATCACAAATATCATCAGATAAATACCACAGGAGTGGTCATGCCAATCAAAATAAAATCAAGTCAAGAAACTTAATGCCAGAGATCGCGAGGAACCCCGTTCCTCCGGGCAAGAGTCTCCCCTTATCCCCTACTCCCGCCATAGATACACAGATCGCGACGGTAATGCGAGATAGCACATAGGTTTCCCCACTAGAAAATTATTTGACCTTGCGACCACTCGGAAAACACCAAAAACTCTCGTGGAATCCAACTCGACCAGAAACACAATTCAAAAACAAAAAACAGTGAAATCCTTCATTCAGATTCACAGGCAATCACATTCATTCAAAACCACCCCGATACCCCAGACACTACTGCTGTTGCCTCCGCCGCGGCTGCCTCTCCGTCCGGTCTCGTGGCGTCGCCGCAGCTCGGGTCATCCAGCTTATCCTTCTGGGTGAATCAAACGTCGCTTCCGCAGTATTGACCCAACACACACAAACACACAAGGGATGGGGCGTGCAATCGAGCAATTAGGTCTGCATTGGGTGTTTTGCTCTTCCCATGTGTTACCAGCTTGCCAACTCCTCTTTACCACTCAAGTTCCAAATGCCATGCCAAATAAACAGATGCTTGTCAACGAGAATATCCGGTCCCACATCATATCCATGTATTCCTCGACCACTACATTTGCCGGTCGCCCCGGTGGTTCAAGTGGTTAACCTCGAATTCTACTTGTTTGAGTCCTGGGTTCGAGCCCCAGGAGGGTCGGACTTTGACTTTATTTGCAAAAATAAAAAAAAGGGATTCAATTGTTGAGAGCGCCTTGCAGCGTGGGTAGGCACAATTCGATGCGAGTCGACGAGGGAAGAAAAGGCTGAAATCTTCTCGCGATAAAAATGAAGGCACGTACCGTAGCGGGAAGGGGGGAGAAGAGCCTGCTATGTGACCCCGGATCTGAGTTACGAGTTGGAAGGAGAGAGAGAAGAAGATGTGCGAAGATAATGAATGGGATGAGAAAAAAAAAAAAACAAAAAAAAACCCGGATGTTTCTCTTTCCATTCTACTTCTGCTGCTGTACTCTTCTTGTTGAATATTACCCCGTTCGCATACGAGCATCTCGCCTTTTGGTGTGTGTGTGTGTTCTTCACATTAAACCGTTCTTTCAACCCGTCGACATCCAGCACAACCAGTGTCCGTGCCGATTCTTCAATCCTAGAAGAGATACAAGTTCTGTGGTCACAAAGCTATGCCACAGAGATACTACGTTGCCACGTGTGCAGTGTGCACTGCAGTGGGCGCTGCAAAGCCATGTCATCATACTAGATACGACAGGCACGACATACGCAATCTATGAAATAGTGAAACGAGAAGAAACAATCAAAGATAAACAAAAACAAGGTAGACAAATCGAAGGAGAAAAAGAAGAAAAATGAAAGCAAAATCTAAGAGAAACAATCTGTCGGTACGTATCAAGTAGCATGGGTGGTCCTACACATCAACTCAAAAACTCGAAAACGAGATGTCCGCACATAAAGATCTGAATATGTGGAATGCCGCAAACTAACGTGTTGCTGTACGTAGTTGGGCTCAAGGGTTCAACACATACACTATTTATTTCTCCTGTACTTGCTCAGTGCTGTTATCAAAGAAAGGGCGAAGTGTCTTTGCGCAGTCATCGAGCTCGCATCATATCTGGTTCAGCGTACCTCTCGTATAATGAGGCGAGCGAGCGAAGCGAGCCTTTTTTTACTTGGTTTTTAACCGAGGAAAGAAAAGCCTCTTCATAACGGCTCGGGTACGAGGGTAGGGTGCCTGTTTTTTTTTTCTGTAGGTGTGGTCGTGTGAGTTGGTGTGTGTTATTCAACATTTTTTTGGTCCACCTTTCACCACCGCGCTCGACGCACACGCCACCAAATCCAGTCCCGGCGGGCTCTGTGCACGCACACACACGCAAGACACTTTCTCGTCCTGGTGGGGTGGAAAATCGTTCACAGTCCGTCGGGCTAGGTGCGGCAACGTGTGTGTAGGCGCGTCTGTGCTGGGCCGTGTTCAAAATTCAAAATCATAACGGTTTTTGTGCCTGTGCCAACAGCAGGCAAACTGTGCCTGTCCACAGCATGCACACTGTGCCTGCCCACAGCAGGCACTATGCTTGTCCACAGCAGGCAGACTGGGCCTGCCCACAGCATGAAGATTGAGCCTGTCCGCAGCACTCAACAGCAGGCAGACTGGGCCTGTCCACAGCAGGCCGACGTCTTTGCTTTTTTAGCTCTTTCTTCTACCGACGTACCTGGTAATAACTAACGAAACCCAACTCGAGTAGTCATAGGCAGACTTCGCCTGTCTGTCCACAGCAACGTTCGGGCCATGTGCTGCAGGTGATATTGTCAGGCCTACCCTCCTACTGACGAGGGGACGGAGAAACAGGAGAAGATCTGCTGTAGTTGTACAGCAGTCAGTAGTAGTGGTGGCACCTGCTACGAGAACCTCTGTTGGATACATGTATGTCGTATCAGAGGCTGTAGATATTTCGTCTTCAAATTAAGAGGGTGGAATCAGGAACCACACACACAACATCGAGTACGGTGTACAAAGAGCAGAAGCCGAGCGTACTGCGACGCTGACCCTGGCCTCGTGGATCCTACTGCTACTGCTGCTGCTGCTGTTTTACTGCTGGGAATGCTCAGATGTAGATGTTGCACAGCTGCTGTAGTTGTGGCACCTGCTACGAGAAGCTCTTTTGGGCATACCATGTTCGTGTTGTCGTCTCGAAAATATTATGCCGACTTTCGAGGTGGGAAGCAGGAAACATAAAAAAAACGAGTGCAGGGTACGTACTACAGTACGTGTGTGTATATGTACGCGTACAAAGGGTGCAAGGGTTAGACCGACAAGCCGAGCGTACGGCGACGCTGACCCTGGCCTCGTGTGTCCTACTGCTACTGCTGCTGCTGCTGTTATGGTGTAGATGTCGTACATCAGTCCAAGTAAAGCTGTGGTGACACCTGTTTCGAAAAAGAAGCTTTTTCTGTTGGACAAAACATGTGATGTGCAGATTTTCATTGTGCGGAATTTCAACCAGAAAACACTCTGCTGGACAAAACATGTCGAGTGTTGTGTGTTCTTGACTCTTTCTACCCGTCGACATCCAGCACCACAGCAGTGTCCGTGCCGATTCCTCTCTCAATCCCTGAGAGATACAAGTTCTGTGGTACAGCAGTGCAGATTTCGTCTTCAAATTATTATGCCGGATTTCGAGATGGAAACCAGGACAGAGGATACACACAACCAAATAAATCCAGTACTTCTTCATATCAAGAGCCAGGAGAAGCCGAGAACATTTACGAAAAATATTGAGATGCACCCACGACGGCGTACAGTAGTAGTACAGTAGTACGTACGTGGTAGATATTCCTTCTTGTTCGTTCGTTCAGCACAATACCTGGTACAAAATAATCCGTATGCGCCCAGCATGATGCATCGCAGATATGACTACTGCAGGTATTACCGAGGTCGCGCCTCATTACCACCAACTATTAATACTAGTACCATCAAACACGGAGTATTTTAATACACACCATCCCTTCCTTCCTGTCTGTAAGCGTGATGCTCGGACAATACTGTAACCTGCATCCCATGCCCATATTTCCCCAACTAGGCAACAGTGATCTCCGGGGCCCTCCCCTCGGCTAACGCTATTGGTGCCTGGAGGCACACTATCATATTCATTCGTATTGTCTCCGGCACGCACGCTCGAAAAGCACAAACTACAAATTCGGCGAGATTCGAACCCCCGGCCCACCCTTGGGAATTATACAGCGCTACCTGCTAGACCACTCATTCGGCGTAACTTAGAGGGAATGGACCACTGAACTACTCAGTCACTGCTAGATGGGGGGGGGAAGGGTTGGATAGGGAAGAGCTGAGCGACACACGTTTTTATGCCACATAAAATGAACGCCACGTATCGGTCGCAGGCATACAGCAGAATGAATATCATAACGAAAACTTCATTGTTCATTATTCTTCAAAAATTGCATAAAATACAGATGCTTGTACCAGATACATCTTGACATTGTGGTGCTCCGCAGGCCAAGCAACGCGATGGGCATGATGGTACTGTGCGGGGCAAACAAGTCAATAAAAAACATCCAGTATCAGCGCGTATCGGCTGCCATGCCCAGTACATCAATGCAACTTAACTCGGCGCCAACTGTGTGCACTTGTCTTCGATACTTCATTCTCCCCCGAATCCTCAGCCACAACTGGAATTTTACGCTTTCGCTTATACTTTACTTTCATCTCGTACTCGCACTCGCATCGATGCCCAACCAGAGCCCTCGACCAGTCAACTCTAAAACAGACAGACGGCATTGTCCTGCAATCGTCTATTAATACATAATAACTTCAGTTAGGGAAGCTATATACGAACACGTCTGTGCATCTCATTCTAATTTCCAACATTCTCAATTCTCAATCGCAATGTCCGGATATTATCTACCACTCTTAAATCGATATAAAATCAATCTAAAAACGGAAATTACCAACAACAAACGATCAACAAAGTCAAACGTGCCTGTTGCGGACGTAAGTCCTTGCTGGTGGCGCCTCGGTCTCTTCTCTTTCGCCCTCTCTCGCTTGGGGCAGTGCATCCTGTCGCGCCCGTGCGCTGATGATGATCGCGAACAGCAGATTGATGCAGATTTCCCCCCCCTGCGCCCATCCTCCCTCTCCTTCATCTCCTTCCTCGGGAGCAACGCCCCCCCTCCATCAACCACCTGCGGGCGCTGTGTTTCAGCAGTCCAGGAAAACGATTTTGCCCAAAATACATTCAGCCTCACCCCCGCGGTCACCACCTTCCACCCGGCTCCTCCCGGCGATACACATACTCGTCCTTCACCCTCTTTTATATTCTTACTTTCTACTTCTACTTCCCCAGCGCGAAACGAACCCACAGATAGATTCAGGCAGATACCTGGCTCTCCTGGGGTGTTGCAGCATCGACGGTTACGCGGCGGTCGAGACGACGGCGCGGCAGCGGCGGTAGCGACGACGGCGGTTGCGGCGGCGGTGGTGACGGCGGCGGCGATGACGGTGGTTGCTGCGTGGGCTTCATCGTCGCAACAGGCGCAGCAATCCTCTGACTGCTGCTGTTGCTGACGGTGCGACTGGAGGTGCTGTTGCCCCTGCAACTGCTGTTCTCTAGAGCCTTCGCCACCAGTGCCAAGCGAATCTACCAGGCCCGGCTCAAACTTGTCCCTGCTGGGATCGCTGCTGCTTCTGGTGCGGCATATTCTTCTTCTCCTCCTACGTCCTTTCCACCAGGACCTCCATCCTCTCCGGGATTATCAGCAGCAGCAGCTTCTCTATATGCATATTCTACTCCTTTCCTACGTTGGCTTCCAGACTAGACACGCCATCTAAACCAGACATGCCGGAAGGTTCCCACCTCTCTAGGTTGGCCTCGGCTACGCTTGCCAATAGAAGATCACCGGTTTTTTCACTAGCTTGTTGATTGATCTCTGAAGGTATAGACGCAGCTGGCACGGGAACGCGTGGTTGCTCCAGACAATAACACGGAACTCATCTTATATTATATATCCGTGCTGTCGAGCTGACTCGCCTTATATGGAGCTACATCTAACGAGTGGTATTTGTGGGGTACACGTTACCCCGACCTCCCTATACCCTACTACCAGAATCCCTGTTCAGCATGGAACTCCTCAATCTAAGATGGGCCTTACGGATCGTTTTCTTGAGCACAGTCAACAGACACATGATATAAAGTGGACGAAGTGCGCTTACTTTTAAGACTAGAAATTGGTGATAATGAGGCGCGACCTCAGTAATACCTGCGGCAGGCATGTCTTCGATACACGATGCACCATGCTGGGCGAATACGGATAATTATATTCTTTGCGCAACTAACCCGAACGAACATCGACTTACTTACGTGGTTCCCACCTCCAAATTCGAGTAATTTCGAAGACGAAAAATCTGCACCTGGCATGTTTTGTCCGACAGAGAGAGCTTCTCGTATTCATAGCAGGTGCCACCAATCCGAATACTGCTGTACTGATGTACGATATCTGCAGTACTGCCTCTCCAGCAGCAAACAACAGCAGTAGTAGCAGTAGGGCACGGGAGGACAGGGTCATCGTCGCTATAGGCAAGGCTTGTCGGTCTTACACTTACTTGCACCTTTGTAAACGTAAAGACCCGTTAGCGTATTTTTGTTGTATACCAGGTATATGCTTCCGGGACTTCCTGCTTCCCACCTCGATTCTTTTGGAGATGAGAAATCCACAACCTGGCATGCCCGACAAGAAGAGCTTCTCGTAGCAGACCACTACTACTGCTGTACGACATCTTTCTCTAGCAGAGCTTCTCCAGCAGCAAAACAGCAGCAGCAGCAGCAGTAGTACACACGAGGCCGGGGTCAGTGTGGCTGTACCCTCGGCTCGTCGGCCAAACCCTTGCGCCCTTCGTAAACGTGCATAAACGTACTCGAATTTTGTTGTATATATATTTCCTGCTTCGCACTTCAAAAGTCGGCATACCAATTCGAGACAAAACATTCTACAACCTGGCTTGTCCGACAAGAAGAGCTTCTCGTAACAGATACCACCACTACTACTGTTCTACGACATCTATCTCCAGCAGAGCTTCTCCTGCTCTGTCCCCTCATCAGGGTCGATCTTAACGACACGTATTATGTTTCGTTTTTTCCTGAAATTTCGGCATTTCACCAAATTCAGCGAGGGTTGAATCTTATCGAGTAAGTGCCTCCGTTGGCTCGGGAAATAATCGTCCACCCGGCACAGAAGCGTCCCTATAGCAGCTGCGTTCGCGGAACCCATGCGTGCGGTGGCCCCACAGTCATCCGCCTGGCTCGTAGACAGGTTTCGGTGCCTTGGGGAGTGAAATTCATCACCAACTTGCCACGCAACAACGCCCAAGGCTTGCCCAAAGCGACAAAGTCTCTGCTATTGCTGTCACCGAGCTCAGTTGGTCGGCCACCTCGATGCGGTCACCTTGTGAACTCGGCCACGAGAGCCCAGAAAGCTATTGCGCCTTCTGCGTTCGGCCATGACTTGCGAGTGACCTTAGGAACTACCCCTGTCAGCTCTGTGGGCTCACGAGGGGTGGCACAGCTCGAGCGGTGGGGTTGCCCGATCCTCTACGGCCTTGTACCTAAATTTCCTGAAAGCTTCTAAAAACTTCGAGGCGACTTTTTGGGGGGATGAAGTTTTTCGGATTTTCCCGAAAATATTTCGTGAAAATACCTAAATATCGGGAAAATACTGACAAAAGGTGAAAAACACTCGTCGTTAAGAGCGACCCTCAATAAGAGGGTGGGCCTGGCTACACCACCTTAGGCACATGTCTTAGGACACGGGTCGAACATTGCTGTGGACAGGCACATTCTGCCTACAAGTACACGTACGGTAGAGTCATGGGTTTGGTTGGTTTTAGGTAGTAGAGCTCGCAAAACTAAAGCCGTTATCACAGGTGCCACCACACTCCGAAATACTGCTGTACCACATCTACAGCAGAGGTTCTCCTTCCTCTCCGCCCCTTCATCGGGGGCAGTAGGACGATGGGCCAGCCCAAACCACCTACGTCATATCCTAGGACAGGGCTCGCACGTTGCTGTGGACAGGCACAGCCTGCCCACGAGTACTCGTAGAGTTAACTGTTGCGTTTCGTTCCGAAGAACCCTTAGAAACAAAAACCGTTTGATATTTTACGGTTCTCTTTTTCAAAACAATGGCCCAGCCACCTCGCTACACACGTTGCAGCACCTAGCTCGACCAGCTGTGAATAATTTACCACCGCGCCAGCACGATAAAGTTTTTTTTGCGTGTTTGCGGGCACAGAGCCCGCCGGAACTGGAATTTGTGTCGTGTGCGTCGAGCGTGGAGGTCAAACGTGGCAAAAAAGGTGAATCACACACACAAACAGCAAAACTCAAAGGAAGGCAGACATTTTTTTAGTAGTAGGTAGTAGGGCCTGGAAACAAAAACAAAAAACTCTAAGCCTTGATAAGGCGTTTTCGATACGGGGTTAAGCTTGACGACACTTGACAATTTTTTTAAAACAAAATTATGCGTTTGCAGCGCGCTGTTCGCCCATCTGCTTGCCCTCTGGCGACGCACGTTGGCCTCTGTCTTTGTCCATCACCAACCCTCGAAACGATGGTTGCTTTGTTTTTGTGATACTACTGTTGTCCCGTCCGTAGTATCATATGTATGCATCTATGTACGAAAACAAAGAGAGGGGGCGTGTTACCTGGTACCTCTTTGGACGAAATAGCTACGAAACGAAAAGAGGGGGCGTGTTACCTGCTACCTCTTTGGACGAAAAAATAGGGCCCGTGACGGTGGAATTGAACTGAGTATCAAATAATGGTTCTTTAATTGTCGTCCATAGTTGTATCAAGGTATTTGCGTGGTTGGATTACATAGGGTGACATTCAGTCTAAACAGTCGCGTGGTATATACCACTGCACGTGGAGCTCTCGGGTAAAATTAAAATGGTATCGGTTGCTGGTACGATAGTATCATGCAGAGTGTTGTGTTCCACGATCCGTCGTGCATTTCAAACCGCCCCCCATTGGGGCGCAGAGGAATAGCCGATCAACTGGTCCATGAAATGCAGAACACCTAGACGCATGACACGTCCACTAGACCGACTACAGCAGTAACGAACCAGTAACAATAAATAGTGTAATATGAATAGTCTAGGTTCGTACACAAAATAAATATCCAGCGGTATAAACGCATCGTATGACCGCTGCAACGCCAGAGGGGCCGGATACGGGCACGGTTGATACGTCACACGGGCCTACCCATAACCAACCCATCCACTCACCCACCCACCTACCGATCCACCTACTCACCCACCCACGAACCCACCCTAACCAACGCACCCACTCATCTATCGTTTCCTAACCCTACAACAATTTCAATGCACAACTATTAATATAACCCAAAGAAAATGAATAATAAACGGGAAATAACCGAACAAAAAAGAAGCAAAACAAGCAAACAAAAAAGCAAAGCAAGGACGGGACTATTCGAGCAAGTATTATATGCTTGTCTTCCCACAAAATAGCGTAGATGTCATTCCGATATAAACCTCATTCCCTTTCGTAAATCAGCAGTATTCCTTATATACTTCTCTGCCGGCCGATTCCTAATTTCCCTCCCCCACATCAAGATCCAAACGGACGTCGCTACCTTAGCGTATTGCATAATACAGCCGCTTAGGTTATTTAATTAACATTCCTTCCTAAACTATTGGCGCTATCCGGCATACACGAGACAGAGGTCGTCAGTGCGTCCCCTTCATTCCTAGCAAGCTCGTCCCATTCCTTCCTGGCCCTTTTCGCCCGGCACCTCTTTTGTCTTTCGTCGATCGTTTGCGGTCGAGTCTTACGCTTTTTTGGAGCTTCTACTCCCCCAAGCCCAGCTGACCCAAGACCTTGCCAGCATCCCCCCAAAGCCGATACGAGTCCTCCAAAACTAGTTGCGAGTCCCCCGACACCAGGTGCCGGTACGAATCCTCCAAAACCCGGTAAGAGTCCCTCGACACCAGGTGCCGGTTGTCCTCCAAGACCCGGTAAGCACGCCCCGACACCAGGTGCCGGTCCGACTCCTCCAACGCCGGGTAAGAGCCTCCCCACACCAGGTGCAGGTACGAGTCTTACAAACCCCGCAAAGACCCCCGACACCAGGGGCCGGTAAAGGTTTTCCAACACCCCGTAAGATCCCCCTCACAACAGGTGCCACTCCCCAGGCGCCCTGCACCGCTCGACCCACACCCGCCGATCTAACACCAAATATCGACCTCCCGACACCCGGGGCACCTCCCACCCACTAGGTGCAACCCCCCCCGCACCCTGAGCAACCTGGCTCACATCCGTCGATCCGACACCAGGTGCTACTCCTTCATCACCCGGCGTCGTCCCCCCTACACCAGGTGCCAAACGGCTCACACCCGATCCGGCGACTCCCTCAATGCCTGGTGCAACTCCCCCCGAACCCGCCCCTCGGTGTTGGTCAGCGTCGCCAACGAAGCCGCCCATCGAGATTGGCTGTTGGTTAGCAGCAGCAACAAGCCTTGCTTGCGTGTAGGACACCTGGCGCGCGTCCTCTTCAGCATCCCCTCCCGGTTTGGCATCCCCAGCCGCACAACCGGAAGTTTGTGCAGACGCCACACCTCCTCCCCTGCCAGGCAAGGAACAAAAGCTTGCAGTCGTGCTGCCACACGAAGAACACAGGCCTGCCGAGTAAGGTGCAACGGCGATCCATCCGCTGTTGCTGGTGCTGGCGTCGCTCTGTGGGAGTGCGCTCGGTGGGGCGATAGTCGCGATATCGTCGCAAGGTCGGTATAAACCGCTTCGAAGTCTCTCCACGAGTTCGAGGTAGTCCTTGTCCTTGCTTCGGAGGTTTGACCACACAATCACATTCTTGGCAGCGCCGTGGACGAACTTCTTCGCAGCTGGTCCAAGCAAAAGAACACCGCGTCGCAAACCATGGGCAGTGATGTGAGGAAACTGATAGCGACAGTCAGTATGCTGTAACAACCACTCGACGTCACTAGCCGTGCTGAGACTGCTCAACCTTTTATTTCATACAATCCAAGCATGCGTGCGAAGTATTCACCTGTCGGGGCCATAAAGAGCATGGATGCGCCCCCCTCCCTCATCACCACTGATCTGGGCGGAGGTGCCGTTACCAAGTCAGTAGATGAGGAGTCGTTGCGGTGAGTCTTCACTACAGCAGCCAGGGCGAAGTGCAGAACATTCCGCACAAGAGGGTCACGGTCCACGACAGGCTGACGGTGTCCAGGCAAAACCTGAACCATGATAATATTTAATGATGGAAGTTAGACTAGATCATATGCGAAACAGTATAGGCAGTACGGCCGTAAGCCGGTTGCCAGGTATGATCTGGTCAGGGCACATACTTGAATTTGGAGACTCGATTTTCCAGTCAGCAGCTACGGATGCGCATTTCTGACGGAACGGCGTCTCATTTGATAGGTAAAGCACGGAAAACGCGCAAAGGCATGACAACAATCGTACTTGTTTTTCAATGACGCTGCGCTCAACCTGGTGTTCCCGGACGAATTGTCAAGCAGCAACAATGCGAAAAGGACTCGGCCAGACCCAGCCCACTGACGACGTCATAGAGTTGGTCGTACAGCTGTAGGTCGAAGTGGCCATAGCCTGGAATCAGGCCCTGGTTCCTCAACGCGTTGACGCACCGCCTTCAGTCAAACTCGTTCGTGGCCGCTTCATGGCAGCGCGGCGAAGCGTTCTTCGCCCCCGCTCAGTCAGTCTGTGCGGAAAGCAGTGGACAAGACACGTAATGCTTTAGCGACATCCGCGAAAAACGGCCACCATAAATATAATGTGTACATTGTTGAGTCTTCGCTCTTGAGGAATGCCCAGAAAACCGTGGTACACCGTCTGCGCGAGCATGTGCTGCACACCCTTCATCTCTTTCAACAGTTTCGTCACGGAGTGGGGGCTTGATCCTGTAAAACGGTGAACAAATAACGTGCGCGGCGTGGGAGGTCAGTTCTAAACACGGCCGCTTCATACTCAGTACTGTACGATGATTATTCCATTTTTTCGGGAAACCTTGCCTGACGTAATCAAGCTCTTGAGCAAGAGTGCCAGATCGAGGTCCATGGCCGTCTTGTTAGTGCATGCGACCACCAGATTCCTCGCTCCATTCCATGGGAACCGTTCACTGTACATCTGCGTGACGTCCGGGGCGTACGACGTGAACTTGTAGAGTGCTCCTTTAATTTGGCTGCTCGCCGTTACTTTTCGCCGTCCTCGCCCTTCCACTCCTGCACACGGACCTGTACACAAAAACCCAGAAGCCGGGAGGATATTACTTAAACAAATTATAGGATACCCGATATTATTTAGCACGTACAGAACGGTGTTGTACATGGTATAATAACTGCAGCAATGACACGGGACACCATGCAGCACACCGGCACAGATTCACCCACTTTTATCTTGTCATGGTCAAGGTGGCAGAGCTTGCTGATAGTCTAGTGCCGATCATCCACCAGCCCTCGGCCACGCCCGAAACCCGCCGACCTTGCGTCCACCCCTTGCTGATCACCTGATAACGGAGAGCAATTCACCAGCGTCAGCGTCAACAGCTAACTCATCGACCTGAGTTCGCTACTCCGTACAGGGTTCGCACTTTAGAGTGCGAATTCTTGTCCTTCCAGAAGGGCCGTCTAACAAATGGTTATCCTACGAGTTATTACCTGCCCGTCTTCCACGGCCTTCCATTCGTACTTCTTGCACGGGGGTCCGTGTGACACGCTCTGTGAGGCGAACCACAAAGGTTGGCGTGTGCGTAGACGGTCGGATGAAGATACCCTCCCAGGAGTGTGTTCGACGAGGACTTTAGCGGGTCGATAGGTCGTAAGACAGGTGACTGCATCTTCGCCAGCCCTCGATTTCGGCAAGCAACTGTAACCTGCACAGAGTAGTAGAGAGGAGACAAGTTCAGCATGTTCCAATCGACTTGAAAGCGCGTGCAGACAACAGCAGCAGAAGTAAATCTTCTGTACCAGGTATATACGTGTGGGTGAGCCTGACCGGGGAATACATTTCAACTGCTGGCCCGGTGTTTTCACCGCCGGCGACATGTTGAAGTAGAACACTTCCCCGGCCTCCTTGTCCACCTTCGCCTCGCCTCCCCCATCCATGTCCCTCTCCTCCTCCTCCTCCTCCTCCTCCCCCTCTTCCTCCTCCTCCTCCTCCTCCTCCTTCGCCTCGCCTCCCCCATCAATGTCCTTCTCCTCCTCCTCTTCCTCCTCCTCCTTCTCCTCCTCCTCTTCCTCTTCCTCCTCCTCCTCTTCCTCCTCTTCTTCCTCCTCCTCCTCCTCCTCCTCCTCCTCTTCCTCCTCCTCCTTCTCCTCCTCCTCTTCCTCTTCCTCCTCCTCCTCTTCCTCCTCTTCTTCCTCCTCCTCCTCCTCCTCCTCCTCCTCCTCCTCCTCCTCCTCCTCCTCCTCCTCCTCCTCCTCCTCCTCCTCCTCCTCCTCCTCCTCCTCCTCCTCCTCCTCCTCCTCCTCCTCCTCCTCCTCCTCCTCCCCCTCCTCCTCCTGATCCCAGCATGAATCGCACCCCCCCTCAGAATCTCTGGCTCCAGCTCCTCCACCACCATTGCCGTGCCAATCACGCAAACGGTCAGTCTGTTTGTCAACCTTCCTCGAAGCGCGTTGCGTAGGTTGTGAACGCTCACCCAGGCACACCGGAGTAACTCCTAGGGCAAGCCAGATGGCGAGATACCACACTGGCTGCATGGCTTCGCAATTCATCCGCTGTCGGTTGTGATTGTTAAGCCCGCTCGCCAGGAAGGATACCATCCTACAGGTCTGTATCTACTTCCTTCGCTCACAATAGAGCCGCAACGAGTTCGAACGGGGCAGAGGATGCGGGCGATTTCGTACGTTCAGTCTGGAGTTTGGGCGTTACACTTTGGACAGCATAAAACATGATGGGCTGGAGAGACGCAATTGACGCCGAGCGAACCGAAGGAGTCTACACGTCTACTGCAGTGTGGACTTACCGTAATAACATACGACTACACGACATGACTACGACTACATACGTGTACGTAAAAGGTAATGCTGCTGTGGGCACTGCTGCAGCTCTGGAGTACACCAAGCACTGCACTAAAAAGACACATAATGGACGAGAAAACAATCACCGTTCGATCTCTTATCGAAATACCAAACCAGTACTTTATTTCTGGCTATATATAGTTGAATGCACAATATGATAGCGTACCTGGTAACATGCAACGAACCTGCTAGTACGCCGTAAATTCAATCCCGACAACGCCACAGCCCACCAATGCAAGCTCTTCTAAGTAGTTACTTGTGGCGTCCTTACATTCCAGTTTTGGTGTCCTCCAGCACCTTCTCGCACCCCTATATGTCCCTTTCAGTAGTTTCCTGTCGATCCTTTGCCCCTCGTTCGCTGTCTCTTTTGTCTCTTGCAGCCTGCTACCGCAGCTTCTTCCTCGATTGTCAAGTCACATAGTTCATCAACTCCATTAGTGTCCCTGGCCGGATTGGCCCCGGGCTCGACAGATGATTCCTCCATCAAGCTTTCTGACCTCCGTGAGGCGCTTATGCTGTTGCGTTCGGCGGCAGAATCTGCTGCATTTGGGGGCAGACTCAGTTTTGTTCGTGTGTGTGTGATTGGCCTGCGTCACGAAAATTCTTGTAGTTTTGTCTGTGTGATTGGCCTACGTCACGGGCTTTTCAGGACCCAACACTGCGAAATTATGTCTACCATTTCACCGTCGTATCCGATCCGTTTTGAAGAGGCACTTTTTTCTCTTGGAAAACCTGTTGAGTGTGCTCGGAGTGCGGAGTACTGCTGTATGTATCGCACAGTCTTGTGAAAAGCTAACAGTTATAAAACTGTCACACTCTTAGACTGGACCGGCAGCTCCCGGAGTTTAGATGATGGTTCGAACAGGCAGAGACGCAGTGTTCCAGAACAAGGAGAGAGAAGATGAAGAACAAGTTGTGAGTATTAATCCCAGCACGATGAGAGGCAAGAAGCGGACCAAACAGCAAGGGGCATTGTTTGATCACAGGAGCTGTCGGACGCGTGCACGTGATACACGCGTGGTCTACACCATGATCGCTGAGGAAGAGCAAATGAAATACTAGTTACAATAAGCCAAACACAACACACACCAGGTGGATCAATACCTTTCTGTCAGAGACCCCACCACATAAACCACACACAGGAGATAAGCCGCACCAAGATTGTCACCGGCTGCACCACTCACATATAGACAGGCAGTACCATTCACATCAAAGCCTGGGCCGTATCATTAACATCATCGACTGCTCCCGGAGGAGCAGCTCCATCTCTCCATCCACGAGGCATACTAAATAATACCCCGATACATAATACGAAACCCCACAACATAAGAAACCCCCAATATCCACAGACCCGTATCAAGCTACCGCATACCACAAACAGTCCCCCTATTCGGTGCTCGATACGATAGGTCTCGATTATTTTATGACCAATTACCAGGAAAACCGGCAATCCCAAATTCCATCCTTCATCGTTGCCAAGGTAAAACGGCAATCCCAAATTCCACATCTCTCAATCTCGATTCCAGTATTAACCTCCTCAAGTATATCAAGACAGTAACTATGGGAAGAGAAAATTCCAACAAACGTAAGTATGTTGGCAAAAGCTTCAAACAAATTCAATAACACCGCCTTCACAAATATATCGCACCGCCCGATAGCATCGGCCCCCCTATTTTGCACTCTCGAAGGGAAGAACAACAGAACGTCTCTGATGTAGGGCATCTCAAATCGAACTATAACAGCCCCCCTGTTATTAGTAGGTGCTCACTGCGGGAGTATGCAAAAGTCAACAACATACTGCGTCTAAATATCAAAGTACTATGGATACTAGTAATTTTGGGTCCCCTGTACGTTGTGCATACTTAATCAATAGCCAACGGGTACGGCACGATTCATCAAGACCATCAGCATACCCTATTGGCGTATTAACATTACTCAACGCATGAGTACATCCCAATACTTTCTCCAATTCCCTGAAAATCACTCTTCTCCGTTCTCATCACCCTATACCCCAAAATATCCGAAACCAAGAAATAAACGAAAGAATCACCACAAATTCATTACAAAGTCAAGCCCAAAACGAAACATCTAAGCGGGCAACGGTTTGATGAGAAAATCGGCAAGCTGCTCTACCGACCGTACGTGTTGGTCTCAGACTCCCCGTTAAACACATGCCTTAGGCATCTACATCCAGTGGAGGGAAGCGATGAACAGACATCCGCGGACAAAATCACTCCACCAGAGACAGACCTCCGGTCAGTACCCTTGCGTGCATGGTCCGCATCCACTTATGAGCTCACTCTAACTGGACTGCACCATCTGCGATAGGAAGTCTTCGTCGTGTTACCGAGTAGAGCTACTATGACACTCCAACTGAACTCCACTATCTGCGATCGAAAGGCTTCGTCGTGTTACCGAGTACAGCTATATTCCCCCCCCTGCTCGGTAAACGACAAAACGCTCATCCTAAAAAAGTTGCGATGTCAGTACGACTCCAAAATACCTCAACCATGAAATAAAAAGAAACAAACTCACATCCAAACACCCCACAACCTCACCTCTCAACCTCCGTCTCCTGCTCCCTACAATACGGATGCGACACTTTTCTTCCGCCGCGGCTCCATGTTACCGCGACATGGACTACATCTCGCAAAGCCGCAGGGTGCAGTGGGCAGTATCGGGTGGGTCAGCGTCAGAAATCAAGCCAGTTCGTGCCAGAAACCGAGGTTACTCGTTAGATAACGAGTCACATCATTATGCAATATGTCTACGAGTAGAATCATGCCATCACACCCCCCCCTCACGATTTCACTCAAACCCATAGTGACAAGACAACGTCAGTACCGATTTCTATTCATAGTTGGTCTTCCTCATATTCAAGTGGGTAATTGGCAACCCAGGTACGTCCGTTTTGCCATTACAACCCGCTGCCTGGGTAGACACAGCAGTATGGAATCAGGTAGCAGACGTTGTACGGTTCCCTCGTACCCTCTGGTTAATATACGAGTACGTGAACAGCAGCTGCGGTGGAAATGTTTCTGTCATCTAAGACATACCAGGTATCAGGTACACCACGCCTTCCGTAATATTGAACACTTCATTTGAGAACATACCAGCCAAACACAAATAAAGCACAGAAAAGGACAAACAAAAAATAACAAACAAAAAAGATCTAGTCCACCAAAACTAAAGTGGGCGACACTGGAAACATATTACATGCCTGTTTCCCAGGGTCGAACGGGAAATCTCGCTTGCCGCTGCTGCTGCCGCTGCTGCTGCCGCTGCTAGTCCCCGCCCCCTCGTAATCCCCGTCTCCCCATCCGCCACCATACCCCCCCCAAACCGAGCCAGATCCGTATTCCCAGCCACTCGGTGCCAGCCTCGCCCATATGAGTTTCCCCCGGTCGAAGGGGTACGTAGACCCCCCCTTCTGGCCGGAGTTGCGCACCTCGGACACAGCAACACCAAGCTCCACCACCTCAGGCTCAGCATAACCAAGGCCCACCACCTCGGACACAGCAACACCAAGCTTCACAACCTCAGGCTCAGCATAACCAAGGCCCAACATCTCGGACACAGTAACACCAAGCTTCACGACCTCAGGCTCAGCCTCACCGAGCCCCAGCACTTCGGACACAGCAACACCAAGCTTCACGACCTCAGGCTCAGCATACCCAAGGCCCACCACCTCGGACACAGTAACACCAAGCTCCACCTCGGACACAGCAAGACCAAGCTCCACCACCTCGGACACGGCAACACCAAGCTCCACCACCTCAGGCTTATCATCGCCGAGATCCACCATGCTGGACAAAGCAACAACAAGCTCCACCTCCTCAGGCTTAGCATCGCCGAGCTCTAGCACTTCGAACACAGCAACACCAAGCTCCACCTCGGACACAGCAAGACCAAGCTCCACCACCTCGGACACGGCAACACCAAGCTCCACCACCTCAGGCTTAGCATCGCCGAGATCCACCATGCTGGACAAAGCAACAACAAGCTCCACCTCCTCAGGCTTAGCATCACCGGGATCCATCACGTCTGACAAAGCAAGACCAAGCTACACCTCGGACACAGCAAGACCAAGCTCCACCACCTCAGGCTTAGCATCACCGAGATCCACCACGTCGGTTAAAGCAAGACCAAGCTCCACCTCGGACACAGCAAGACCAAGCTCCACCCCCTCGGACACGGCTAAAATACTAGTTACAATAAGCCAAACACAACACACACCAGGTGGATCAATACCTTTCTGTCAGAGACCCCACCACATAAACCACACACATGAGGTAAGCCGCACCAAGATTGTCACCGGCTGCACCACTCACATATAGACAGGCAGTATCATTAACATCAAAGCCTGGGCCGTATCTTTAACATCATCGACTGCTCCCGGAGGAGCAGCTCCATCTCTCCATCCACGAGGCGTACCAAATAATGCCCCGATACGTAATACGAAACCCCACAACATATGAAACCCCCAATATCCGCAGACCCGTATCAAGCTACCGCATACCACAAACAGGCATCCTCAGATGGTCCCTCGTGTAGGTAGTTCTACCCAACTGCTTCAATGTTCACTCGTCTACAAGAGTCATTACCCTTTGCTAATACTCTGATATATATAACTCGCATCTGTCTCTGCTATCGGCCAATGATCGACAAGTCTAATTACCGACATTCTCTCTAGACTGTCACTCTCTCAGGGAGCACTCTCTGCTATTGGCTACGTACTCGACTAGTCTACCAGTAATCAGTCTTCCTGCCATTTGTACTATTCTCTACAGCAACAGAAGTCTTCGCTACCACAGGATCGACAGTCCAACAGCAGTCTTACTCATAGTAATCGTGCACTCGTCAGTTCTCTTACCACAGCAGCCCAGAGTCAGTCTCCATGTCAGGTACATCCTGGCATGAGAGACTGACCAGTCTTGTTTACAGCCCTTTGCTATGTACCGCCTCCGAATACTACTGAAACCCGGTCTCGCAATACTGAAACCCAATATCACCTCACTTGTGCGATGGAATACGTGTATGTTAAGAAGGCCTGTTTATGCTGGGGGTATTTTGGTACTTGGTGAAACCGTCACTACGACGAACGACCGACGTCAGAGGTGGACACGTCTTCACTCTCTCTCTTTCCTCGTTCGTTCGATATAATATAACACGAGAGTCCCTCCAAAGACCATCATGAGTGCCGTTTACCTAGCCAAACTGTGTAATGCCTGTCACGCCCCAAAGTATCGATCAAAACCAAGAAAAACACGGCTCGCGCTTCGCACTCACGTGCGGCATTACTAGTAGTTGGTTGGTTTGAGGCGCGACCTCCGTAATACCTGCAGTAGTCATCTGACGCATCATGCTGGGCGAATACGGATTGTTCTGTATTGTGCTGAACGAACACGAACGGAGATCTACGTACTACTGACTACTACTACTGTACCGCCTTCGTGGTTGCATCTCATTATCGTAAATGTTCTTGGCCTCTTCTGCTCTTGATCATGAAAAACACAGCCGTGCACGCACGCACCTGTATACTGGATGTTGCAATGTGTATCGTGGTTTCCACCTCGAAATCCGGCAAGATAATTTGAAGACGAAAAATCTGCTCTGCTGTGACCACAGAACTTGTACCTCTCAGGGATTGAGGAATCGGCACGGACACTAGTTGTGCTGGATGTCGACGGTTAAGAAAGAGTCAAGAACACACAACACCTGACATGTTTTGTCCTGCAGTGTTTTCTTGTTAACCTTCAGCACAATAATAATTTGAGGACGAAGAATCTGCATCTCCCATGTTTTGTCCAACAGCAAGTGCTTCTTTCTCGCAGCAGGTGCCACTACTTGTTGTACTGATGTACGACATCTACAGCAGCAGTGCGCCTCCCGCAGCATAGCAACAGCAGCAGTAGGAAACACGAGGCCAGGGTCAGCGTCGCCGTGCGCTCGGCTTGTCGGTCTAACCCCTGCACCCTTTCTACGCGTACATACACACACGTGTAGTACGTACCCTGTACTCGTTCTTTTGGTATGTTTCCTGCTTCCCACCTCGGCACAATATTTTCGAGACGAAAACTCATTCTACAACATGGCATGCCCAGCAAGAGGTTCTCGTAGCAGGTGCCACCACTACTACTACTCCTGTACACCATCTACAGCAGAGCTTCTCCAGCAGCAATACAGCAGCAGCAGTAGCAGTAGGACCCACGAGGCCAGGGTCAGCTTCGTTTTACGCTCGGCTTGTGTCGGCTTAACGCTTGAGCCCTTTGTACACCGAACTCGATGATGTGTGTGTTTCCTGATTCCACACACATCGTTTGAAGACGAAAAATCTTCAACCTGACAGACATGTATACAACAGAGGTTCTCGTAGCAGGTACCACCACTACTACTGCTGTACAACATCTGCAGCAGAACTTCACCTGCTTCTCTGTCCCCTCATCAGTAGGAGGGAGCGCCTGACAATGTTACCTGCAGCATGTCTTGGGGACATGGCCGGGGCGTTGCGGTGGACAGACAGGCACAGGCTGCCTACGAGTACTCGTAGTTGGGTTGTGTTAGTTATTACCAGTATGTAGTAGGTAGAAGAGCTCAAAAAGCAAAAGCCGCCTCTGCCTGCTATGGACAGGCCCAGTCTGCCTGCTGTGGGCTGCTGCAGACAGGCTAAATCTGCCTGTTGTTGTAGATAAGCATAGTCTGCCTGCTATGGACAGGCACAGTCTGCCTGCTTTGGGCAGGCACACAGTGGTGCATGCTGTGGACAGGAACAGCAGTCTTCCTGCTATTATTGGCAGGCACAAAAAAAAAATATGATTTTGAATTTTGAACACGGCCCAGCACAGACATGTGCGTACACACGTTGCCGCACCTAGCTCGACCAACTGTGAAGGACTTTCCACCCCACCAGGACGAGAAAGTGTATCGCGTGTGTGTGCGTGCACAGAGCCCGCGGGGACTGGATTTGGTGACGTGTGTGTCGAGCGCGGTGGTGAAAAGTGAAACAAAAAACGTTGAATCACACACACTAACCCACACACATACAGAAACACTCAAAACAAGGCACCCTACCCTCGTATCCGAATCGCTATGAAGAGGCGTTTTTTTCCTTGCTTTGTAAAAAGGGCTCGCTTCGCTCGCGCGCCTCTTTGTAATGATGGGATATATGGTCCATGACGTATAGTGAACGATGTGTTCGGACTGTCGTGATGGGATAGATGGGCCATGATGGAAAAGTGGACGACGTTTGCGGAATCTTGTGATAGTATGGATGGACCCCGATACAAAAAATCAAGTACGTTTAAAATTGGGTACTGTGAGGGAATGGCTGGAGCATGATACAGTCAGTGGATTCGGGGTTTGCTGACTATTCATTGTGATGGGAAGGTATGAAAACATGTACCAGGCACCACGCACGTGAACATTTATTAACATACCAGTACAAAGTGTATCTTCACTTAATATTATGGTCAATCTGAAAGATGAATGCATGTGTCGAGGATTTGTCTCTGTGGAGAGAGATTGCGGAGGTGGCATCGAAGTGTCTGTGAAGATCACTTGTAATGAAGAAAGAAGATGGTTCGAGAAAAAGGGCGCTTAGTGGCCAAAAAGGAAAAGAAGAGTAGAGGAGAAAGAGGGGAGGAGTGAGAGAAGGAGGAGTGATCGAGGCAGGGCTGACCTTCGCCTGATCAACCGGGACTATCATGAAACAATGCCCACTCTACGGGCAGTTGACAAGTGAAAAAGGGCGCTTAGTGGCCAAAAAGGAAAAGAAGAGTAGAGGAGAAAGAGGGGAGGAGTAAGAGAAGGAGGAGTGATCGAGGCAGGGCTGACCTTCGCCTGATCAACCGGGACTATCATGAAACAATGCCCACTCTACGGGCAGTTGACAAGTTGACCTGATATAGACCAATGCCCGCTCTACGGGCAGTTGAGTTGACCTTATCATAGAGTATTGCCTATTCCACGGGCAGTAGACGCTGAGTTAATCTACAAGTTAGTGTACTGGCGGATCGTCCGTCCTACAGCATCATTCCTACTGGATTTTTTTTATGGTAAGCTATTATTACGGGGGACAATAGTTAAAACGATCAAATACCGGCGTCCCCGGCGGCTTGGTGGGTGGTTCGTGTGCCTATCAAGATCAATTTCGTGGGTTCAAGTCTCACCGAGTGCACATGCTCGCAGGAACGTTTTCTTGCATGAAGAAATTTATTAGCGGAAAGCGCGAGGGCGTGAGTTAGGTGCATTCGATGAAAATCGACGAGCAGTGGGAATGCTGAACCCTATGCGCGACAAAAATTAAAGGCACGTACCGAGGGGCAGAAGGGACGACACCTGTGACCACCGCTTGCCCAGAAGATCGCCGAGGATAAAACCTCCTACGAGCTAGGCTGGAAAGAAAAGGTAAGTGATTTATTGTAATAAAAATAGTTGAATATATACTTAATAGGTTTTTATGTATAATACCATAGGTCCTACCAGGTATTAACTATGGTCCCCCGTAGTTGCCTCACCTATACCCGTATTATCGACGTCTCGACAGAGGTAAGTTGAACATACAATACACATAACTATAATTATAAAAAAGGCCTTGTAAATCTTACCGCATGTTGTGTCTACTCGATATCAGTTCTACGATATCCGTATACTCGTATCAGTTCGTATTGACTGCACATCAGAATTGAAATGTATACGGATCTCAACGTCCATATGCTGACACGCCCCCGTTATGTCGGTCAGTAGTTTTAGAAACTATTAGATACCAAGGTATGTTACTTGACAGTAGCTATCATTTCGTCGTCACTGGATACCACGGAATAATCTGGTAGTATATGGTTCAACAGGAGTACCCTCGAAGGATCCAATAGTGACCAATAAGATGTTCATTGCGAAACCAGTAAGGTTACGCAGGACACCACGTACATTGGCGTACCTGGTGCCCTCTGTGTCGTAAGTGTGGCTTGATTGCTGAGGATCCACCTATGAAACCACATTACAGCCAGTAGCACATACTATGCAGAATACTGGGTAGGCTGTCGTATGTGGTTCGAATGTGCGGTTTGAAACACAGCCAGTAGACATTCCGGAAACTGTTGATTTTGGCCATTGCCCTGACGAACGTCGTCATAGGCCGTAATCGGTGTGTCATCGCCTGACCAACGTCGTCGTAGGAGGTATGTGTATCTGATAAAGATTATCAAGGTTGGAATAACCAACAGGAGCCTTTGCAGGTGCACTTGTTTACTCTACTTTTGATCATCAACTTTGGGCGGGAGTCGCCAATGTCATCATCTTTTATATTTTCGAAGATTTCACGCGAGTCTGCCTGACAGCAACTCAAGTGTTTGCACCTCTATCAAATCTGTGTCTTGACCGGTCATCGGCAAGCGAGACTAAGCGTGCACCAGCGTCGAGATGATACACGCTACTTCACACCAATCATAAATAGGTAAGCTCGAAACGCCTGCAAACGCAACCCTCAGCCACGGGGTACTTTAGCGGGGCTACGACCACGTTATCCCAAGAGCTTCAGTTCCTTCTGGCTTCAGCGGACCGTAGACTTCAAGATCACAAGAACGTCTGCTGCTGTCTGAGGAGCTTTTGACGACGAGTAGGTCTATCATCAGAGGGCTACCGGTCTACGAGAACTTCGTTCGTTGAAATATACGTGAGTGCGTGCATCCAAGAGGTCCTCACCCTACAGCATAATTTGTTGTAGCTGTGATAGCGGTACCCAGAGTTATTCACTACTGCGTTCAAGCTGGTTGGATCTCTTCATCCAGCTTCTGCTGCGTCATTTGTTCTTGAACACGTGGACCACAAAATCTCGACCAAACGTCTGCCTGGCGTAGTCCACACAGTGGATGGTAAGCCTCGAAAGATTCTAAGCAACAGCTGAATGGAAGCTACTCCCAGCAGCATTGATGTTTGTTGAAAGGAGCTCTGACTTCCTACGTGCTTCTAGGGGACGGTTATTTTATCAAGGACCCCAAAGCAACGGGTAAATGTTTACCGGGTAGCTGTTTGTTCTTGTCTGGGATCATCATCTACACCGACGATTCTACGCCTACAGCAATAGGCTATTCATACGAGTAGAAGCTCGTTACCGCAGCATGGACACAGCATGGACGACACCAGCAGCAACAACCTCACCAATACTATCAAGGGGCTAAGAAAGTTTGACGGACGGAACCCCAGCCACTTTCGAGATTGGCACAAGAAACTTGCTGTGGTCCTCGGCGTTACACGACGAGATATTGCAAGCTTGATCAAAGGACGGTCCCGACCAACCGAAGAATCGGTAGCCGCGGCACTAGGTGGGGCGCAACAAGCTTAGGACACTCTCCAGCAAAGCACAGCGCCCTTTGACGGAGCTAACGAGGACCTATACGCCCTTATGTTATTGTAAACAGAGGAACCATCAGCTAATATCATGCTAAAGCATGAGCACCCAGACGGAATGGGCGGCAACGGACAACAAGTTCTGGAGGAGCTTGTACAGAAGTACATCGAGGTTACTTTTGAGGTCGTCCGCGCAGCCATGGACAAGCTGGTCAACACCGCCATGACCCACAACCAGGACCCCGACGATTTTTGGATGGGAAAAACCCTCGCCGGAACTGACCTAGCCAGGAGGGGTGAGCCCACTACCGACAGGAGATTCAAGGATATCTGCGTTCAAGGTTTCACACATGACTATAAGGCAATCAAGCTAATGATGTATCGTGATACTACCTTCCATATCGAAGAGATGCAAAATGCGATTCGACTCTGATACCTCAACGATCTCTCTCGCAACAGGGGAGCGAAGAGAAAAATAGCTGGTGGAAGTGTCGCCATGTCGGCGGAAACATCAATCTGCATCTACTGTGGAACGGAAGGGCACCACGCTCGCACGTGCTGGAAGAAGCGGGACGAAGCCAACAAATCCAACGGAACCCACGACAAAACTATTTCGGGGGGAAGACAGGAACCAAAGGAGCCGCTGGACAGTAGTGGTGTTCTGTCGACAAGACCACCTCGCACAGCGATGCGGGGACGCATGAACAGGGTGCCACTCGCCCGGAACAATCGGGGGCTCACCTCGACGAGAAGGAATCTCCAGCCAACGACGAGAAGGGACCATCTTTAAACTTCGTCGATGATAATGATCAAGGATTCGCCTTTTCAGGACTAGCGACGGGAAACGGCGTTGGAATCTCAGCGTCCAAATCGGACAGGTTCACCATG
Organism: Nereocystis luetkeana; assembly: GCA_031213475.1. Taxonomy (NCBI): domain Eukaryota; class Phaeophyceae; order Laminariales; family Laminariaceae; genus Nereocystis; species Nereocystis luetkeana. The sequence continues at coordinate 508,679 of JARUPZ010000015.1, forward strand.
CTCGTGGATAGAGTTAGGGCATCGGATCACTTTGCGGACGACGAGTTGATCCCAGGGCTGGGGCAATGTATGACAGAATACGAGAATCTGGACCAGCCGAAGCCCATTGAAATCGCCGATAACAAGAAGATGGTCGCGGCGGCAATAGTCACCATCCGCGGGGGAATCATCCATTCAGGTCAGCCTATCCCAGCTCGCATCCTCGTACTGATCATTCCCGGAATGGGACGCCACCTCTTGTCCTCCACCAGGGCAATGAAATCAGTGGTGAGCACCATCCTCGAGACGGGGAACCCCCGCCTCCAGTTCGACACCACGATGTCTCTCTTTTTGAACCAACACTAGCAAGACGCGGGCATGTGCTCCTTCGAAGTGTCGCTGGTGCCCTGGACGGCGTAACTTTTCAAACCCCAGGCATCAACATCGTCGATGGCTCCGGCGGCACTGCTAAACGCCGATATCTGGCACAGACGATTGGGGCACATGAAAACCTCGCAATATGGAGCTTCTTCGGACGGTGGACGGCAATGGTGTCGACTACACCAGCGATGTGTCATGCTGCGATATCTGCGAAGTGTCCAAGAGCACGCCAAGGGCGCACCCGAAAAAGGGCATTCACAAGACAAACGGACCAATAGAACTGGTTTACACGGACCATTTGGGACCCGTCACGCCAGCAGCAAGGGGAGGATACAAGTACGTCCGTAAGTTTACTGATGAGTACTCTAGCATGAAGAAATTCTTCCTCCTTAAGTCCAAGACGGAGGTCGCCTACTCGCTCCACCTTTACAAACAAACGGTGGCGGTTCCACTGGGGCTGCGCATTCAGCGATTGAGATGCGACGAGGTAGGGGAGTACACTTCCAGCGAGTCCAAGGAGCTCTACGTCAACTCCGGTACTACCATGGAACACACCGCCACAGGAACGCTTCAACAAAACGGCGTATCCGAGCGCGATGGAAGGACGCTTGCAACAATGACGGGATGCCTTCGTAAGGACGGCAACTTCCCCCGCACCTTGTGGGGTGCGCTGTTTTTCACAGCAGCCACCTGTGCAACAGGTCACCACATTTGGCATTGGGAGGAGAAACACCTTTAGGGTTAGATGCACGGCAAATACGCATATCTATCGGGCTTGCGGGCTATCGGATCCAGGGCATGTGTGCATATCGAGACCAATACGACGAAGCTCGGCGATAAAGCATGAGAGGGAAAGCTCTGTGGGTTCAGGCAAGACAGCAGAGCCTACCGCATCTACAATCCCGAAAAAAAGACTGTTGTGGAAAGCAGAAACGCCACCTTCCTGGAGACACCACCATACTCCATGACGCCCGTGGGAATCAACGAGAACTACGGAGATGATGTCTTCGATCTCGCCTCCTTCCTGGATTTCTCGATTCTAAATTTACCGGACCTACGAGCGAAGATGAGGGGTATGCTACAAGACAACGTGACTACATTCCTTCTGGGGACATCATTTCTACCAGAAGAGCCTAGGTCATCCCCGCAGGAGGAATAGTCGCAAGAAGCTTGGAGCTTAGTCCGAGGTCGTACCCGCTGCATTAGCCAAATAACTGGTTGCACAGCAGCCTCGGGTTACTCGAGCCAGTACCAGATCGAGTCCAAACACGGATGACACTTTCGACAAATCACTCACCCCCAGACAACTGCTCTACTTGGCCAAGGGAACACCACAGATAAGACCATGGGCATGCGTGAGGATTTTGCTCACATCGATGGAGACCCCTTCCTGCCCTACAAGGCCTTTACATACGTTACTTTAATCCCCGACGATATGCTGTTTTCGAAGGGGAAACGAGTCCTTCAAACTCTTCGTACGCATACTGATGCCATCCACTCACCAGAGCACACATGGCAGCGAAAGCGTCCTTCAACAAATAGATGTATAGTCTCAAGGAACATCAACTCTACAAGCTGAAAAGAAGTCTGTACGGTATGGCCCAGTCACCTGCCCCATGGTACGACACGATCAACGCAGAAATGCTGACGGTCGGTTTCACGCGTACGCAGTCTGACCCCTGCGTTTACATGCACGGTAGCGAGGATACGCTAGTACTTCGGGCACTGTATGTTGACGACATATTGATCAATGGGAAGGATTAGAGCGTAGTTGGACGCCTAAAAAAGCTCTAAATTATCGCTTTGCCATGTCTAACCCTAACCCTAAGTCAGCATTATACTCGGCATGACGATCACCTGCGACTACGACCAAGGAATCTTGTCCATCACGCAGAAATATTACGTCGACAGCTTTCTCGAGAGGTTTGGGATGGATGACTGCAACTCCGTGCACACGCCAGGATATGGATCGGAACTTTCGAAGAAGCAACCTCAAGAGGCACTACTAGGCGCAACAGCTACGAAGCTTTATCAGACTATCGTGGGATCTGTGTCATACCTAACAAAGTGCACTCGTTATGACATGTGCTACTCGGTCAACCAGTTCACCAGGGCGTGCAGCAAGCCGGCCCAAGCACACATGGCAGCAGCCAAGCATGTCCTGAGGTACCAAAAAGGTCGCCCTGATCTGCCCATCACTTACAAGAAGGGTCAGTTTCGGCTGCATGGATATACCGATGCTTCCTTCGCAGCACATCCTCACACTCGCAAATCGACTACTGGTTCGATCGTCTTACTGAGCGGAGGACCTTTCAGCTTCGGATCCAAGACGCCACCAATCGTGTCACAGTCTACCGGCGAGGCCGAGCTCAATTCGCTTAGCTATGCATCTAAGGAGGCAGTGTATCTGTCGAACTTTCTTAACGACCTTACGTTCAAGACCTTCAACTCTGTGCCCATCCACTGCGACAGCACAGGAACTCTTACAGTCGCAGGCAATGCTACTTACTCATCGAGGACAAAGCACATCGCAATGGGCTTCTTCTTCATTAGAGAACTGGTCAACAACGAGAAAATAAAAATTTTAACATGTTCCAACCGGGAAAATGCTCGCTACCAAGCACCTCGCAAAGGTCCAGTTCAACAGCATACATCACCAAATCAGGGATGTTTCCGTAAAAAAGAGGTCTTCTGCGGAACACGCTTGGTTGACGTATTGCTTTCTCCAACGGGTGATGTCACGGAGCAATTAATACAAGATCCAGTTAAGAGAAGATCACAGTGACGGCACAAACCGAGATCTTAGGAAGACCAACCCCAACAACATGAATTAGCGACGCGGATAGCCACACATGAAAACAACAAACCTCTACACCATGTCCGACAACCAGGAACGCGAGGAGGCACACACCATGTATACTTCAACTGGCATGGAAATCATCATCAGAGAGAACCCAGCGACTACAGGGAACAACGTACACGAAGGGTGATGCTACTCTAAGATATTGTTGCAGGTAGGTGGCGGCCTTGTTGCAACTTTGAATAGCGGGCCATTTTCATGTATTCTTTTGTTTGTTTTGAGGGCAGCAGGAACACTGGTAGATTGTCCACGGAATACTGAATAGATCACTGTTTTAGTGAATTGCAACCTGTAGAATTGTTGTTAATTTGTGTTTTGGGCGTGTAGCGCAGAAGTAGCGTTATCTCAATAACAGGTCGTACTAGTTGTTTTTGTCTGGGAATACCAGGATGAACGAGTTATCGTAACGAGAGTTCGTATTATAGATGTTGCTTGGCATTAGCCATCATTTGGTCGTCACTGGATAACACGGAGTAATGTGGTAGTATGTGGTTCAAGAGTAGGACCCTCGAAGTATCCAATACTGACCAATAAGAGGCTCATTGCAAAGACAGTAAGGTTATGCAGGACATCACGTACATTGGCGTACCTGGTGTCTACTGTGTCGTAAGTTGCTTAGGATCCACGTGTGAAACGACACTACAGCGAGTAACACATACTATGCAGAATACTGGGTAGGCTGTCGTATGTGGTTCGAATGTTCGGTTTGATACACAGTAGATATTACCCTATAAGGAATCCGTAAAATATCGATTTTGTGTGTGTGTCGTTTACCTGACGAACGTCGTCATAGATAGGCCGTAATCGGTTACGGGTGTGTCATCACCTGACGAACGTCGTCGTAGGAGGTATGTGTATCTGTTAAAAATAATCAATATTGGAATAACAAACAGGAGCGTTTGCACGCCCACTTGTTTACTCTACTTTGGCTCATCATCATCAGCGTGTCAGCTGAGCTTAACAACTAATCCATCTTGTCCTGGAGTCGCCAATATCATCATATTTCTTCTTTTCGTAGATTTCACGCGAGTCTGCCTGACAGCAACTCAAGTGTTTGCACCTCGATCAATTATGTGTCTTGAACGGTCATCGAGTCACCCCACGGTAGGGGTTGCACTTTTTGGGCCAAAGGTTTCTGACCAATTGGGTTCCTTAGGTGAGAAACTACCAGTTAGGATGAAAGTTTTACGCGTATGTTCGATTCAGGACTAGCGCATACACGTGTTGGTCGGGTGGCACGAACGAGTTTTCCCCAAGTATAGTATCGGGTGAGATATTGAGCTCCTAATGTCAGGGACTCAGGAACTTCTGGTGCACCCCTCCTGTGGCATGGCTCCATCGGTAAGCGAGACTGAGGGTACACCAGCTTCGAGCTGATACACGCTACTTCACACCAAGCATTAATAGAACTTGATACTCAGCAAATTGGAATGAAAAATGGTACAATATATAGAGACCTGCGCGATGGCAGCAGTATTATCGACAAACCGAGAACACAAATTTGACGGCATTGCGCACGCCCGTGTAAGAACGGTCGCAATATGGGTGCATTCTTGTCACTGTAGCTGACCGTGGTTGTACATGACCACTGTGTTATAAACTACGAGCTAAAAGCACGTAGAAACGTATGTGCTGTACTTGTAACGCGCCCGCTAAATCGAATGCTACGATCTAGAGCTACCAGGATAGTACATTGTGCTTGCAGAACAACCAAAAGTCGGGCGGTGTATACCCAGTCAAAAAAGAAACGTTGCACTACTACTATATACCTGGTCCAGTACTTAATAGCACTCATCTGCCCAGTAATCAAGAGTGGGAAGTTTGAGTGACATTTGAGAAAACTGAGACGTGTTGTCCAGTATATACGTGTGTACGTACTACTCGTACTAACTCCTATGGCTACAGAGCAGTACCTAGTATTGGCAAAACCAACGAATAAAACAAATCATGGTATGATTACCAGCGACATAGAACTACATACTTAAATCACAACCCCTGAGCGTGCTCGGTTGGTGCATCCCTGGCCTCTCAGAGCTCCCACTTCCAAACCGCCTCCTTTCATTACTTGCCGGACCTTTCCAGCAGTTCTTGGTTTTCTCGGCCATTTCTTCCTTTTTTCGTCTTTCGTTTCGTGTGCGTGCGTGTTCTCCGAGCACGGCACCGCGGGAGGACCCGGCACCGTCGCGGGTGTCAGCGGGTGCTGGCGGGTAGAGGGGGGGTTGCAAGGAGCGCGGTCGCCGCTTTCGTACCTAGGCGTCGCGTGTGCCTCGAGACACGAGGCATGCATGAACGGGCTTTGTCTGGCTTCGATTTATGATTGTCGATAGAGTATGTACGAGTTTATAAAGAAAGGTCGTTCAGGAGGGCAATATACTATTCAAGCGGTGCTTAGTTTTGCGACCACGCTGAAGTTGAAAGAGGGAGGTGTACAGTTTGAACACCAACGTTATCGGGCTGGCGAACGACGGCCACGGTGAGCACCGGGCTTCACGCGGGGCGGGCGACGGGGCTGATTGTGGCAGAGAATGATATAAGCTTTACCCGGACCGAATCGGTAGCGAGGTGGTCGCGAGAGGGGCGGGCAGCGTACGAGGCTGAGAGGGAAGCTCTTCTGTGCGATTTTTTTCTTCACTTCTTTTCGACCGGGTGCAAGGTGCTCCAATCAGGCAGCTTTTCATTACTTCTTGCCGGACCTTTCCAGCAGTTCTTGGTTTTCTCCATTTAATTCTATTGGCACGTCCTTTCTTCCTTTTTTCGTCTTTCGTTTCGTGTGCGTGCGTGTACTCCGAGTACGGTACGGCGGGAGAGCCCGGCGCCGTCTCGGGTGTCAGCGGGTGCTGGCGGGTAGAGGAGGGGTTGCAAGGAGCCCGGTCGCCGCTTTCGTGCCTAGGCGTCGCGTGTGCCTCGAGACACGAGGGATGCATGAACGGGCTTTGTCTGGCTTCGATTTATGATTGTTGATAGAGTATATACGAGTTTATAAAGTAAAGGTCGTTCAGGGGGGCAAGATACTATTCAAGCGGTGCTTAGTTTTGCGACCACGCTGAAGTTGAAAGAAGGAGGTGTGCAGTTTGAACACCAACGTTATCGAGCTGGCGAACGACGGCCACGGTGAGCACCGGGCTTCACGCCAGGCGGGCGACGGGGGTGATTGTGGCAGAGAGTGATAAATGCTTTACCCGGACCGAATCGGTAGCGAGGTGGTCGCGAGAGGGGCAGACGGCGTACGAGGCTGAGAGAGAAGCTCTTCTGTGCGGTTTTTTTCTTTACTTCTTTTTGACCGGGTGCAAGGTGTTCCAATCAGGCAGAAAATTATTACACGAGAGGGAACGGGGATTTTTATCCCTTTCCGAGTTTTCGGTTTCATTTTCATTTTTTTTGCTGCTGTGCCGTGCTGTGCTTTCGCCTTCTTCCTACATACGAGTACAGACATAAGAAGAGTATATCGAAAGAAGAAAATGAATACAGACAGCAGTATCCTACCTGGGGTATGTACGTACGTACGACATCCGCGACGCGAAGCGCATACCTGGTATGTGGCATTCGAGCTGGCGTCGGAGCTGTTTGTTCCTGAAGCATGGCGGCGGGACTCTTGGCATTATCAAGTCGCCGGTTTGCAATTACGACCTAAACTCAATCGTGGACCTCTGTCACTTCGCATAATTTGATGTACTTTTTTCCTTCCAGAGCGAGCGTAGCGGGCGGCGTAGGCCGCCCGCGGAGCGAAGCGCCTTGTATACCCTATGAAGTAAAGCGCTAACTCGTCTGCTGTGTCCAACGCGCCAACGCGCCCCCTGAAAGGTACCTAAAGCAAAAAAGTAGATCACTTACTGAAGACGCTACGTAGCGTTTATTCAGCGGATGGAAGAGGCGTATAACTAGGTTTCGTACATGTACGTATTAAGAGTACGTACTCGAAAGAAGTACAGAGAGTACGGTAGTAGACTACGGTGGGAATGATCCTGTCACAAGAGATACCCGTGGAGCTGTTTTGTTGACCAGGGAATTCTATAATAGAAAATAAAACGTACCAGATATGGAAGTATCCATCTGTTGTGCGCCCTTCAATGGATCCTATGACAACTACAATAATATATACGTGTAGTCGTGAGAAATCGAAACAAAATCGAAGAGAAACTGAGGACGTAAACGTGCTGAATTGTGCGTGTATTAATAGTGCATTCAACATGTTTTGAGCGTGTATGTGTGATACGTACTCGAAATAAAGCTATGCAAATGTAAACCTTCCCCACAGAAGCAAAAAAAGAAAAACAGTAAGAAATAACCTGGCGCGTATTGCTGGAGGCTCCTCTGCTTCATGGTGCAGTGCCGCGTCGTTGTTGGTGTGGCTGCTCGTGATGATCTTCATGTATGTTCAGGAAGTAGAAGAGAGCAGAATGGAGTCGCTCGGAGAAATGATTGTGACGTTATGCTGCTGGTGACGATGATAGTCCATGTAGTCCCGATGAAAATGATGAGTTGGCTCGACTCGACGTGGTGTCAGGTCCTGTGGTGATGCGTTTTGAAAAGCAATAGTTGAATTAATTGCTGTAAAGAAGTTGTTGCCGTTGCAGATTCTCGATCTCTGACCCCCCCGTACGTCCATTGATAGATAAGCGGGCGTTGGTTCCATCATGGAGACGTTGCCTCGTGCGTTGCGTAGGGCACGTTGATGCTGCACGATGTTTGCTCCGGGTAGTGTTGTTGTAGTACAGGAAGAAACGTTGTAGTTACTGCTGTAGAAGACGCAGGAACTGGCTGTCGTAGAAGTAGAAATACCATGGGCCAATGCTGCAGGTACGTATGTAGTAATGTTGAACTCGTGGTCGCTGCGATGAACAGGACGCCAACATGCCACGTCGAGACCGTAGAGACGAAGCACCAGTGGTCGTACGAGTAGCAGACCTATATCACGACGTAGTCGTGGTAGTCACAGCAGTAGTCGAAGAAGCTGATGGGGTAGATGCGGGTTGGCGGTGTACCTCCATCGCTGTGGATGACGTGCAGTCTGCGGCGTTGAATCGGCCGTTTTGTTGACCGTAGCTGAAGTGATCGCTAGTGCCATGTGTTTGCTCCCCAGCTGTTGAACGATGTACGCACCATTGTCGTGTGGATTCGTCCGGTGCAGGTTACACGAAGAAAGCTTGTGGGCAAGAAAAAACCTATTTCCTCATCACTTTCATGCGCGCAGAGCAATTTTGAACTCTTATAATCTGAGTTTGTGCAGTGTGAGCAGATGACTACTACTGCTACTCGTACACACATGCCTAGACGCTCTTTCGCTATGAGCGAACACCCGTTGCGCAGGAGTATTGTTCGAGTAATATTTCCGAGTCTAAAACCGTGCACCCCGCTTGAGGCGTGAAAGCCGTTGCTGGAAATGGATACTCCATAATATAGGCGTGAAAGCCCCGAATAGGCAGAAGGTGGGTCTCCTGATGCTACGCTGAGTAGCCGATTCGTCAACGACCTGGCTGCGTGTATTACAGCGCGTGTAGGTCTTGAACAATGCACTTAAAGAAGTAGCTTTACGGTACTTTGCGCTCGATGGCGTGAAAACTGGGTAGAACCTAACTCTGCTTGTGATAGCGTAGAAATAGTCTTGTAACATTCTTCGTAGTTTACATCGTGGAAGCAGTGTGGAAACTAGCTTCGGGTTTGATGAGAAGAAATAGTTGTGTGACGTGTTCCGCGTTAACAGCTGCAACAGCAGCATTGAAAGCAAATCTTTGCGTGTGATGGCACCAAAATGGTCGCGTGACTTATTTTGCGCTTACAGCGTGAAAACAATGTTGTACGCACGAATAGGAGTTTCGCGCGTGGAAGCGTGCAACCGGCCTCCTTACTCGTACGTGCTACGCTCGTGAATGCGCGCCAGTAGTAGTCCCCTTACCTGCTTCGCGCATGGGGGCGTGAAAGCAGTCCTCCTTGAAGTAATCTTGTAGAACACATCACACGAAATTCGATGTAGATGTCGTCAGGTCGGGGCTGGTCCTCTGGTTGTAGGAGAAAAAGCCCTTTTCCTCCGCACTTGAAAACCTGATGGACTTTCTTCGTATTTCCTGTGGAACTTGACGAACTGATAGACATGTTGTTCCGTGGTGCCAGTCGATGTGTAACTGGTAGACTAGAAGTCGAGGCTCAGAACCAGAAAGAACAATGTATGTGTTGAGGCTCTGCCTCTGTGAAGAGAGATTGCAGGGGTGGCACCGAAGTGTCTGTCAAGATCACTTGTAAGAAGAAGAAAAAAGACGGTTTGAAAAAAAGAGCGCTTAGTGGCTAAACGGAAAAGAAGAGGAGAGGAGAAAGAGAGGAGGAGCAGGAGAATAGTAGTGATCGAGATAGGGCTGACCTTCGCCTGATCATCCGGTACAATCATGGAACAATGTCCACTCTACGGGCAGTTCAAGTTGACCTGGCATAGAACAATACCGACTCTATACGGGCAGTTGAGTTGACCTTATCGTATAACTATGCCTATTGTAGTTCGTGTTGAGTTAATCTACTAGTCAGTGTACTGGCGGATAGTCCGTCCTACAACAATATTCCTGTGGGGACATTCTTATCGTAAGCTAGCTGCCTCGCTTATACACGTATTATCAACATCTCGACAGTTAGTTGTAAGTTGAACATACAATACACCGAACTATAAGTATGAAACGACCTTGCAAATTTACCGCATGTTGTGTTTACTAGATATCAATTCTAAGATATTCGCATACTCATATCAGTGCGTATTGACTGCACATCACAATATATATATATGGATCTCAACGTCTATAAGCTGACACAATCGCTGTTCGATGGGCCAAGGAGGTCCGGACCGTCATTGAAGGCGTTCTACTGAACGTCTTGAAGATAAGCCAACATACCATGTGGAAAACAACACCGCCGTTGGTTCGGTCAAAGTGATGAATACGATGAAGAAGTGGATCCAAAGTTTGCGGTGTACAGCCTTTCGAGGGAATGATGGGATACAGGGAGGATCCCCACGAGACTAGGAGGATGCTGGCAGAATGCAAGGCTCGTGTGGTGGAAACTACAAAGAGATTTGATGCTCTCAACGCAATTCAGAGTGGGGCGCAGAGATCCAATGCCTAGAACCCATTCCAAACTTTGGCGGACATTGCAACAGAATGGGCTTCAAAATGTGGTAGTAGGATGGGAACGGTTGCTGCTTTATTCGGTGGGGAGTTGATAGGTTATCATCCTAACGCCAATTTGATATATCGATAGGAACGTTTTGGTTCCGAAATATTTAGTGACACGAAGCGCTGGATGCAAGCTGTTAGGCACGCAGTGCCAGTCGATGTTATCGAGGGAAGAATTTTGGAAGCATATTGTTAGATATATTGGAAGAATTCCCACAAGTGTCTGCACAGCGATATGTTGTCGGACAGATTCATGGAGGACATAGTGAGTGGTCGTGTTTCACCTTTACACCGGTCGGTCTCTCGTGGGGTTCGGAGGCTTAGGATATCCCCACTGACTGTGGTAGAGGAGCAAGAAAAGTGAGAGCGATATTGGATTTGACTGTAGTAGGACATGAAATCAACATACGCACTGACTTCGACGGAACGCCTGTGTGTGTTGGGAGAGGTCCTATTCATAATCATCGCGCAAAATAGCGCTCGTCGTTAACAAGTCAGAGTGGAAGTGCCCATTTACGTTTTAGAAATGGATGCGAAATTTGAAAGAGATCACATCGAGTGGGATAAATCACCTTTTTTCATAATATTATGTATGTGATAGGGGATTGATGTTGATGTTGTTGTTCGGTTGGCGTTCGTCACCTGTATGGTGGGCTTGATGGTTGCGGTAATTCTCCACTCTCATCGAAACACTGACGTAATTATAGCAGAGCAGTGTTTTTTCCAGAGGCACGATGGATAGAGAAGGATGTTCAGGTTTGGGTCCATGCGGAAGGGTCAAGTGCGATGAGTGCTCGTCCTGGAGTCGTTGTTGTGCCTTGAACTACAGGAAACTCAGACGCCGAGTTTTACGCTGAGATGTACGTCGGAGACATCAATGACATCCTGAATTTGGAATCACGTAACCGTCGAAACGAGATTCTTTCTGCGATTTCGGGTCACTTGAGGATGTCTGGTGATCGAAACTCCCGTGCATGTTTAATCACAAACAAAATTGACGAATTGGGCAGTGGCCAAGATTTTTCTGGCTTTGACATTGATAGGCAGCAAATGAAGAGGAAACTGCCGCAACGAAAATGTCAGGAGGTTTTTCCAACTTTGCTTAAGTGGCCGTTGACGCGAACGCGAAAGCGATGCGGAGTTTGACAGGGAAAATGCCTCATGGAGCCACGGTCACGAGGCCAGGTCGTGTATTCGAGAGGAGTTTTCTCTTGATGGTAGGAGTTGAAGGCCAGTAGGAGTCTGGCGAACGCAGTTGGTTGCGGTACTAGAGGGGACTATTGTAATTTTAGGTGAAGGGTTTCACCCGGATTTTGAGTTGGTTTGAAACGACTCTGCATGAGCCATACTTGATGGCCGGTGTGTCTAAATATTTACCATGTGTTTCCCACACACAATGGAATCCGGAACCTCATTGGCTAACGGATGCTACTGTAAGTGTCCTTTGGTGATTTCTGCGCAGAGACAGGAGTGTGGCGGTGATACGATAAAACATCTGGAGAACAAAGAAGGTCCGTGGTAGGGCGAAGTGCGCCAAGTATAAACGCCATTTATTTCAAGTACTCTGTCGAACTTTCTGGGGATGGATGGTAATGTCAACGTATATTCTGGCAGTGCAGGAGTCGTACCAATCCACCATTGTGGAAGCGCCCGTTGTTTCCCTTGGAGACGACAGGTTGGCGGTGACGTGGGTTAAAAAGTGCGAGGGAACACGTTTCCCAAGAGCTGCGTTTTTGATAAGATACTTGTCGGCATTTCTAGGTGGCCTCGCAAAAATATGTTTTCGAGAGTATCTTCTTTCAACCCGCATGCGCGTTGGCAGGAGACGAAATTGGGGGAGAGTGGTAAAACGACGTGTTCAGTGGTTTTGTGGGCCTAATGCCGACGGCCGCTGTGGCTCCTTCCACAAGCGTTACTTCTAAGCTATCTGGCGTTTGTGGGCGCAATGGCAGTTAGGTGTTCTGCACAGAAGGGTATATTTGAACAGGGAGTTGGGAGAGGGAGCGGTGACGAGAGAGATCGCGACGTATACGGCGCACCTATATTTGTCACGGGGAAAAAAAGCGTCACGGGTCGACGGCAAATTGGTAGGAGTAGCTGTACAACATTTTCATCGCCTAGTGGGAATGGAATTACCGATGAAGCATTTTATGATAAGAATCGTGAAGGCAGGTATTGCGAGGGAGCCTGCACTGAAGGGAGAACCTCACCGAATTCGTCATCAAGTTTCGTGATTCGTGTCGAAACAGAGATTGTCAATTGTTCCGGAGTCACTGTGGGGGAGGCGGCAAAGCGATGTAGTTGGTGCTAGTGGTTTCGTATATATATGTTTTTGCGTCGTGCGGCGGAGATGTTTACATGTAATGACGGAAACTCAACAAAGACGTTGGAGTGACGAGGGGAGATGTGTCATTTTTTGCGGTATGGCGGCATGGTACAGTTGCGATCGCCTGACTTGTGGGGGTGTGCTGATCGGGTGGAACTTTGGTTTAGAGGAACAAAAGGAGATCAGAAGAGGTACGGAGATGTGGTTTCATTCAAGAAAACGTTGTTAGTGCGAGTGAATGCTGTTGGGACAGTATGCCACAGTCAGCAAAACATTTGTGAAGGGAGAGGCCGGCGGATTTGGGGTGATGCTCGAAATGATTATGCTGTATCCCAACTTGGGCGTACGTTGTTCGCTTACCACATACGTAGACTGACGGAAATGGATGGATAGTGTGGACTCGTAACCTGGCCACTGAGCCACTACAAGACTTCGTGGGCAGGCAGGGGCTGGTGCCGCACGAGTATGCCTTTTATTCAGGAAGGATTGGGGGAGCAACGAGACTTGCTCGGGAGGGGTGTCGACATTGGAAATCCAACGTCAGCGGAGGTGGAAGAGCGATACATTTATGATGAACGAAAGAGCGACAACAGAGAGGAGGATGAGGTTTCTAGAGCTTAGCTTCGAATGCAGCGACTAGAGGAATTCAGCCAGGACAGGGGACTAAATGGGGAGGGGGTAGAGGAAGTAACAATTTGTATTGTGGGGTTTAGGTTTGGGCGTGGTATGTGAGTTGAGGCATGTACAATGGGTTGGTAGCACTGAGAGTGAAAGAGCCTATTTTAAGGTGGGGTTAAGGTATGGCAGGCTTTACAGTAGAAGTTGACAGTCTATATCAGGTGTGTTATACATGCTTTTGTAGGTCAAGTGTGGATACGGTCCAGCACTTGTCTTGCTAATACTCTTTCAAGATGATGAGCAAAACGAAGTGGAAGATTGAACGGAGGAACTCTGTGGTTTGTGGAGAGGTATTGGATTGTTTGCATGCTTGAATCGAGGGGATGGGGCAACAGGGTCATGCAGTTGATGACGGGTGCAGTCGGTTGAACAGGGATGACAGAGGCTTCAAAGGGTTGAAACAGTAAGGAAAAATACCATGTAATTCTGCTTTAGTCCTCTACATGGTGTGTACAAGCAGGGGTTTGACATTCGGCAGGAGGTCGGGGAGTTGAAAGAAGAACCCGTCCTCCCTCTTTCCCTCGTGTCGTGGTATGGTAGGCGTTAGAGTAGAAGTTGGCACTCTATATCGGCTGCGTGTTATATATGCTATAGTAGGTCAAGTATGGATATCGGCCAGCACATATTGAAAATACTTCCTCATCCATGAGCAAAACTAATGGAGGAATAGCCTACGCTCTGTGGCAGAATTGAAATAAAATGGGGTAAAAACTTCGGTTTTCCCTTCTGTGAGCTCCACCCTCAACGCTCTTCAGCATTATTAACAAAACAAATTAATCCTCGATCAACATCGACCACCAAAATAAAATAATCCGAAACCATGAAGGTGTAATATATCGTTCGTGATGAAGGCATGATATTTTCTCGTCCCTTACAGCACGACAGGTTGTTATAAAGAAATAGCTCACGCTCTCCGGCAATAGAACAAAGGAAACAGAGGAATAAATATTATTCCTTGTTTTTTCAAACCCAACCCAATGGTCTCGCAAACACGCCAATAAAGAGGAACAGCATCGACAAACACGCAGTATTAATAGTAGCCCTCGACAACGTGCACGAAATGCTTGGCAACAGCAATCATCAGACACCGATTGTTTAATCCAAAGATCTTCTGTTGTCCTGCGAAGCACACGACAGATAGCTTATTCTTCAGGAACCATTGAATAAGTCGGACGTACAGAATATACGTATATATATATTGTTCTCCTTCACTACCTTCAACAAACTTTAAAGGTCCTCGGTATAAATGAGAAACTGGCCAACCGATCAACATATCATTATGATCTCGAAGCGAGAACTCGAAGCAGCTATTAAGAGTAATGCCCATGTCAACTGCGCGCTTTTTTTATGTGAGGTTTACCGTACACGTTCGTGGGGAACGTATGATAGTTCCTCACCCCGTACAGCCCACAACAACAGGTAATTGATGGATAAACAATCTGCGCTCTGCGGCAATGAAGTGAAAGATGACAGAAAAAACGTTTGTTTTTGTCTTGTCTCCCAAAACCCAGCCCACAGCACTCTTCAGCAAACAAATAACGAAAAGAAAACAAAAAGATCCTCGATCAACATCATCAACACAACAAATCGAACAAGGCCAAAGCCCTGAAAAATATGTCATGAACCGTTCGTGGGGAAGGTGAGATATTTTCTCTTTCCGCACAGCCCACGGCAGGCAATGAATGGAGGAATAATTATTTGTTGTTGCCCTCGAAGAAATGCTTTCGAGCGCTGTTCTCAGCTTGCTTGTCTTTTTTTCGTGAAGTCGCAGTTA
Organism: Nereocystis luetkeana; assembly: GCA_031213475.1. Taxonomy (NCBI): domain Eukaryota; class Phaeophyceae; order Laminariales; family Laminariaceae; genus Nereocystis; species Nereocystis luetkeana. The sequence goes on from JARUPZ010000015.1 coordinate 523,828, forward strand.
TAGTTGGTGAGAGTTGCGGGAGAGACCAGTCGGCACCGTGATCTCCAACAAACAGTTCCTCAACAGCACAATTGTTTCCGACCTATTGTGTGGACAGACACATTCGGCTTGTGAGCACTTACTGGTAGAGTTGGATTTTGTTAGGTAGAACTCAAAAAGCAAAACCGTCAGGACAGGTTCTACCACTGCTACTATAATAGTGTACAACTACTACTACTGTACCGTGCACAAAGCCCACGGGGACTGGCACTAGTGCCGTGTGTGCGTTGAGTGCGGTAGACAAACGTGGCCGAAAACAATGTTGAATCACACACGATGACATAGTGACACAGCGGTGACCTACGCAGACAGAAAAATCACGAGCGAGGCACCCTACTCTCGTTCGACGAAGATGCCTTTTTCCCGTGGAAAACCCAGAAAACATGTATCGCGCCAGCTTATTGCAATGGCAATGAGCAAACCTTAGTAATTCCAATTATAGTTGCCTCTATATGATAACAGTGTTAGTTGGTAGCAAGCCTGTGGGCATTTATGTATTTTCAACAGCGTGGTTAATATACTAGTAGAGCACCGAAATATTCTACGAGGATCGCAACATGAAAACGAAGTTAAAAGTACGACAGAATAGATTGGCAAGATATATATGTACCTATAACTACAATAGATCCCCAACAAGCGATCAGAGAGCTGACGACGCTCGGTTGGTTAATGAAGATCGTGACACAGAGAGGAGGCACACACATGAACGAGGGTAATATATCAACAACAAGAGGTTTAGATGTTCCCAACAAGCAGTTCCGCAACGACAGTCCGATGCAATTTCCTCGGGTTGTTACATTTAATGTAGTACCGAAATATGCGATGAGGATCTCAAAAAAAAAAAAAAAAACATTACAGAATCAGGAGGCACACAAACATGAACGGGGATAAGGCATCCCCAACAAGCGATCAGAGAGCCGACGTAGCTCTGTTGACCAATGGAAAGCATGTGGTCGGTTGCATATTGCAAGGTATTGAACGACAGATTGCCAAGAGATCGCTATACCGCCAACTATTGGAGGCCCCTCAAGGAATGCTCTTCCCGTGTTGGAAGAGCAGTTTGGTATCTATACTCGTTCCTGCCCCGTTGCCCTGGCATATATATGCACTTGATCTGTTTTTAACAGCGGGGTTATTAGAGTTCGTACAGCCGTATCTATACTCGTTCCCGCTCTGTCGCGCTGAACGTGTGCTGCCCTATGTTTTTGCGCTGCTGCTGCCGCTGCTGCTGCCGCTATGATATTCAGCCTGCGTTCCTTTCCGCACCGAGACCAGTGTCTACCGCCGCTGCTGCTGTTGAAGTGTATGCATTTGTTGTTGTTGGCGTTGTTGCTGTTTCCGCGCTTCGTCGACCTTCAGCACTAAAACCACGACAAAAACGAACGTACAAGTACTGATGTATTTTTTTGCCCATTTTACCCAAGACATTTTGCCTTTGTGTTTTCTTCCACGAGCTCTGCCTCCACACCGAGACAGGTGTATAGAACGCGTACTGCCCTTTGCTTTTGCGCCGCAGCTGCCGCTGCTGCTGCTAACGGTATGATATCCAGCCTGCGTTCCTGTCCACACCGAGACAAGTGTCTTCTGCAGCTGTTGCTGTTGTTGTTTATACCTTTGTTATTGGCGTTGTTGCTGTTCCCGCGCGTAGTCGACCTTCAGCACTTAAACCAAGACCAGGAGAAATGTAGAAATATTGATGTATTATTTTGCGCACTATACCCAAGACTTCTACGAGCTCTGCCTCCACACCGAGACAGGGGTATAGAACGCGTACTGCCACTTGCTTTTGCGCTGCTGCTGCCGCTGCTGCTGCTGCTGCCGTTATGATTCCCAGCCTGCGTTCCTTTTCACACCGAGAGAGTTGTCTACCACCGCTGCTGCTGTAACATGTTGTTGTTGTGTATGCTGGTGTGGTTGTGGCGTCGTTCCTGTTCCCCCACGTAGTCGACCTTCAGCTCTAAAACCAAGACGAAAACCAACGTACAAATAAATGTTGATGCAGTTTTTGCCCACTCTGCTCAAGATCTCTTGCCTTTTTAGATTATTCACGAGCTCTGCCTCCACACGGAGACAGGGGAGACAAAAACGAACGTACAAGTATTGATGTATGTTTTTGCGCATTTTACCCAAGACATTTTGCCTTCTTTTTTTTTCTACGAGTTCTGCCTCCACACCGAGACAGGGGTATTGAACGCGTACTGCCCTTTGCTTTTGCGCCGCTGCTGCCGCTGCTGCTGCTGCTGCTGCTGCTGCTGCTGCTGCTGCTGCTGCTGCTGCTGCTGCTGCTGCTGTTATGATATCCAGCCTGCGTTCCATTCCACACCGAGACAAGAGTCTTCTGCCGCTGCTGCTATTGTTGTTTATGCATTTATTTGTTGTTGCCGTTGTTGTTGCTCCCGTCCGTAGTCGACCTTCTGCACTAAAACCAATACAAAAAGAACGTACTCATTCAAAACATTTGTTGGCACACTCTAACCAATATTTCCTTACGTTCTGGTACGAGCTCTGCCTCCACATCGAGACAGGGGTATAATACGCGTACAGTAATACTTACTGCCTTTTGTTTGTGCGCTGCTCCTGCCGCTGCTGCTGCCGATATGATACCAAGCCTGCGTTCCTTTCCACACCGAGACCAGTGTCTACCGCTGCTGCTGCTGTTGTTGTTTACGCATTTGTTGTTGGCGTTGTTGCTGTTCCCCCGCGTAGTCGACCTTCAGCACTAAACCCAAGAAGACCAAAACGAGCGTACAAATATTGGTGTATTTGCTAAGCGGACTATACCCAAGACGTTTTGCTTTTTCATTTTCTTCCGCGACTCCTCCTCCACACCGAGACAGGGGTATAGAACGCGTACTGCCTTTTCTTTTTGCGCTACTAGTAACTGCTGCCGCTGCTGCTGCCGTTATAATATTATTATTCCCCTCGCCATCGACCAATGTGCAGCATGATCTTCAACATTAATCATTAATAACTTTCCCGAAAGAAGAAAACTTCGGAAACAAAAGGTCCAGCCTGCGTTCCTTACTACACCGAGACGAGTGTCTACCGCCGCTGCTGCTGTTTGTTGTTGTTGTTTATGCATTTGTTGCTGGCGTTGTTGCTATTATTCCCACCCGTAGTCGACCTTCAGCACTAAAACTAATAAAAAAAGAACGTACTAATTTCAAAGTATTTGTTTGCACACTCTAACCAAGATATGCTTACGTTATTTTTATGATACGAGCTCTGCCTCCACATCGAGAAAGGGGTATAGAACGCGTGCTGTCATTTGTTTTTGCGCCGCTGCTTCTGCTGCTGCTGCTGCCATGATTGTTTTTATGCACACTATAACCAATATATTTTAGTTTCCGAACGGTTGCCATTGTTGTTTGCAGCCTGGGTTTTTTTTCGCGCCGAGACAGTTGTCTACCGCCGCTGCTGCTGTTGTTGTTTATACATGACAACAGAGAGGCGTTTAGTACACAAACACGTTCCCATCATATTAGCATTCTGCTGCCGCTCTTTACGTACCGGTAACCCTGGTATGCGTTCGTAACTTTTGCTTATAAAAGTCTACTGCAACTATTTTATTTTTATACCAGTACTGCCTTTACAAATGCTACCAGGTATCACTTAGGATTGCCGCCGCCATTGCCGTTGTTGTTTTCATTTCCTCTCCTATTCACACTGCGCGCTTCCTTGATCAGCACACATCAACGCCCATTTTAGGAACTGTCTTGAGGACACCGTCTCTCGGGCTCTGCCGTCGCCGTCCTAAACTCAAGACAAAAAAAACTACTAATTACAAAATAGTTGTTTGCACACTATAACCAAGATATGCTTACGTTGTTGTTCTGATACGAGCTCTACCCCCACATCGAGAAAGGGGTATAAAACGTGTACAGCCATTTGTTTTTTGCGCTGCTGCTGCGGCTGCTGCTGCAATAATTGTTGTTTTTATGCACACTATAAGCGAGAGTTTTTTATGAACGGTTGCCGTTGTTTTTTACGGCCTGGGTTTTTTTCCACACCGAGACAGTTGTCTACCGCCGCCGCTGCTGTGCTGTTTAGACATTATAACAGACAGGCATTTAGTACACTAGCACGTTGCCATGATATTATGCTGCTGCTGCTCTTTACGTACCCTGGTATGCGTTTGTCAGCGTATAGACGTTGAGATCGATATCGATGTTGATATGCAGTCACTTCACTCGAGCTTACCAAGTATCTTATGATAGATGCGAAGATGTACGATATGCGGCGAGACTTGAGTTTGTTATTTCTTGCCGACGCACTATATTCAACCTACCCCTATCATACTAATGGTAATGCAGGTTAGCTAGCTTACCACCACAACAAGTAGCTATTTTTTAACGTTGCATAAAACGTTACGGGTACGCTACATAGAAGGTTAGAGGAACATTGCTAGGAACGGTTCAGGGAACCTTGACGGGCTTCTGTAGAATAAACCTGCCCGTAGCATGGGCATTGTCTCGTGATCATTTGATGGCTTGCCCCATCTCTCTCCACTCCACTCTCCATTCCTGACTCCACTCTTCCCTCTTCTTTACTTGATCTCTGAGATCAAGATTCCTTCTAGAAGGGCCACTTAAGCGGCAAGTTCAAACCGTCCTTTTTCTTCTTCTTACACGTGATCTTCACAGACACTTCGGTGCCACCCCTGCAATCTCTCTTCACAGAGACCGAGCCTCGTCACATGCATCATTCCTCCAGGTTATGAGCCTAGTCTACCAGCTACATGTCGGCTGGCACCACGGAACGACATCTCCATCGGTTCGTCGAGTTCCACCGGAGTTACGAAGAACGTCCATCCGGTTTTCTATTGCGGAGGAATTGATTTTGTTTTGTTCTTCAACAACCAGAGGACCAGCACCGACCTGACGGCATCTACATCGATTTTCGTCAAGTCTGTACTACAGGGTTACCTCAAGGAGGACTACTTTCACGCTCTCAAGCGCGAAGCACGAAAGGGGACTACTGGCGCACATTCATGCGCGAAACCCGTATTCGTACGTACAATATTGGTTTCACGCTGTTGTAGCGCAAAATAAGTCCCGCGACGATTTTTGTGCCATCACACGCAAAACTTTGTTTTCAATACCTGGTACGGCTTTGAAGGTGTAAACGCGGAACACGTCACACAACTATTTCTGCTCATCACACGTGAAGCTAGTTTTCACACTGCTCCCATGCTGTAAAGTACGAAGAACGTTACAATACTGTTTCTGCGCCATCACAAGCAAAGTTAGTTTCAACCCAGTTTTCACGCCATCGAGCGCGCAGTACGGCAAATCCACTTCTCCAAGTGCATTGTTCAAGACCTACATGCGCTGTAATACACGCAGCCAGGTCTTTGACGAATCGGCTACATAGCGTAGTATCGGGAGAAACACCTCCTGCATATACGGGGCTTTCACGCCTATACGGGGTATCCATTTCCAGCAACAACGTTCACGCTTCAAGCGGGGGGCACGATTTTAGACTCGAAAATATTACTCGCACAATACTCCTGCGTAACGGGTTTTCGCTCATCATAGCGAAAGGGCGTCTATGCATGTATATGTACGAGTGGCAGTACATACAGCGATCTGCGCACAATGCACAAATCTAGTTTATTGAGTTCAAAATTATTGCTGAAACTTGATGAGGAAATTGATTTTCCTTGCACACAAGCACTCTTTGTCTACCCTGAACCGGGCGAACCCACACTTCAATAGTGCGTACATCGTTCAACAGCTGGGGAGTAAACATGGCACTAGCCGTCTCTTCAGCTACGGTCAACAAGACGGCCAATTCAACGTCGCAGACTACACGTCATCCACGGCGATGGAGGTACACCGCCCATCTGCATCTGCTCCATCAGCTTCTTCGACTATTTATAGTTTTGTGACTACCACGACTACTTCGCGATATAGGTCTACTACCGTACGACCACTACCGCTTCATCTCTACGGTTTCAAGGTGGCATGTTGGCGTCCTGTTCATCGCAGCGACTTCGAGTTCAACATCATTACATACGTACCTGCAGCATTGGCCTCTGGCATTTCTACTTCTACGACAGCCAGTTCCTGCGGCTTCTACAGCAGTACCTACAACGTTTCTTTCTGTACAACAGCAACACTACCCGGAGCAAAAATCTGGCAGCATCCGCGTGGTCTACGCAACGCACGAGGCAACGTCTCCATGATCGAACCAACGCCCGCTTTTCTATCAACAGACGTACGGGCGGATCAGAGACAGAGACTTTCCGACGGCAACTTCTTCACAGCAATTATTTCAACAATTGCTTTTCCAAACACACCACCACTGGACCTGACACCACGTCCAGCCGAGCCAACCCATCATTATCATTTGAGCTACATGAACTATCATCGTCACCAGCAGCATACCCTCACAACCATTTCTCCAAGCGACTCCGTTCTGCTCTCGTCTACTCACTGAACATGAAGATCATCACGAGCAGCAACACCAACAACGACGCAACACTGCGCCATGAAGCAGAAGAGCCTCCACCAATACGCGCCAGGCTATTTCTTACTGTTTTTCCTATTCTGCTTATGTGGGGAAGGTATACGTTTGCAAAGCTTTATTTCGAGTACGTATCATACATACACGCTCAAAACATGCTGAATGTACTATTAACAGACGCACAATTCAGTACGTTTACGTCTACAGTTTTCTACGTTTTTGCTTTAGGCGTCAATTCAGGGGGGCGCGTTGGGCACAGCAGACGGGTTAGCGCTTTATTTTCTACCAGGTAGGGTATACATCGCTGGTAATCACACCACGAATTGTTTTATTCTTTGATTTTGCCTATACTCGGTACTACTCTGTAGTCCTACGAGCTAGTGCGAGTAGTACGTACACACGTATATACTGGACAACACGTCCCAGGTTTATCAAGTGTCACTTCAACTATCCTCTTTTGATTACTGGACAAATGAGTGCTATTACGTGCCGGGATATAGTAGTGCAACGTTACTTTCTGTCTGTGTATACACCCACCGACGCTTGATTGTTCTGCATGCATATGTGGTATTTTCGTAGCTCTAGATCGTATCATTTGATTGAGGGGGCGCGTTGCGAGTACAGCACATACGTTTCTACGTCTTTATTTCATTGTTTACAGCACAGTGGTCATGCACAACCACGGTTAGCCATAGTGACACGAATGTATCCATATTGCCACCGTTGTTACACGGACCAGCGTATGTTGTCAACTTTGTGTTCACGATTTCTCCATATTACCGCTGCCATCGCGCAGGTCTCAATATGTTGTATCATTTTGCATTATGATTTTCTGAGTATCAGGTTTGTACACCTTAAGCGTACACTACTGACTGACATCACGGGGGCGTGTCAGCGTATAGACGTTGAGATCCATATCTATGTTGATATGCATTCACTTCACACGAGCTTACTAAGTATCTTATGATAGATGCGGAGAAATACGATATGCGGCGAGACTTGAGTTTGTTCTTTCTTGCCGACGCACTGTATTCAACTTACTTCTATCATGCTGGTCGTAATGCAGGGTAGCTAGCTTACCACGATAAGTAGCGCCGAACGTTGCATAGAACGTTACGGGTACGCTACATCGAACGTTGCAGGAACATTTCTAGGAACGGTTCAGGGAACCTTGACGGGCTTCTAGAATCTGTAGAATACACCTGCCCGTCGCGTGGGCATCGTCTCGTGATCAGGTGATGGCATGCCCAATTTCTCTCCGCTCCAATGGCCGCTTCTCACTCCACTCTTCCTTCTTCTCCTCTTGATCTCTGAGATCAAGATTCTTTCTACAATAGCCACGTAAGCGCCAATTTCAAACCATCCGTTTTCTTCTTCTTACAAGTGATCTTCACAGACCCCTCGGTGCCACTTCTGCCATCCCTCTTACCAGAGACAGAGCCTCGACACATGCATCATCCCTTCAGCGTTTGGATTTTTCGCTCATAGAAGTCTACTGCAACTATTTTGTTTTCTACCAGTACTGCCTCTACGAATGTTATCACTTTAGGATTGCCGCCGCCATTGCCGTTGTTGTTTTCCCTTTCCTCTCATTCCTATTTAGCCTGCACGCTTCCTTCCTAAACAGCGCACATCAACGCTCATTTTTGGAACTGTCTTGAAGGCATTGTCTCTCGGACTCTGCCGTAGCCGTCTCTGCCGCGAAAAACGACGTAAGTGTTCGCCAACATCATTAATCGTATCCCATTTATGTTTACCTTCCATGCTTCCTGCCTCTACAGCGAACACCAACGCGTTTTTTTTTCTGTTTTTCAAGTCTTCGCCAACCAAACTCACACTAACTGAACTCTTTGTATTAAACACGTCTTAGATGTCTCTTCTGTGTTACCGGTTTGTTGTCTGTGATCTTGTTTCGCAGGTCGGGAAGGATTGCGTCTACTGCAAAGGCATCATAGGGGACAACGACATCTTGATCGGCCTGTGCAAGACCCCCTGCACTTCTCGTGTCCCAAGCGCTCCAGGAAGCTCTTCATCGACCAGGTCGGGCAAGTCCAGGATGAACGCCATGCGAAGTTCATGGCATAGGCTCGGGTGGAACTGGAGAAGAGCGCCGGCAAGCGCATGGCTGTGTCGGTGGGTCTCCCCGGTTCGGACTCGGAATAGATATTCGTACTTTCTAAGTCTGTTCTCGTGTCTATCGTGGTCTTCCGGTAGAGCACCATACACAGTTGATCTGTATTTGGGCCGCGCCTGGGGTCTGAGTTTAAAGGTGTTCGCGGGCGTTTTGTTGCATCATGCGCCTGCGTGTATAATATTTACATACTGTCAGCAAACATTCGTTGTGCGTGGACTTACACGTCTGCCAGCGGGTGCGTTTAGTTCAAGCGTGGGGGGCGGACTGTTTAATTTTGTTCCGGTGGGGTTTCCTTCCCTCAAGAAGAGTGTCGGGTGTTGCATCCCCTTCATGAAGCTAGTGGCTTCGCGTGTGCCTAGGTCTGACTAATTTTCCTGCTTCTTCGTGGGGTGCTGTGGACCTTCGCTTTAGAGAAGGATCCTGTATTTTTCGATCTACCTTGATGTTTACCCACGTACGTCGTGTTGCCTCCGTTGTTAGTAGTGACATTCTCGGATACAAGGAAAAGTATTATAGTACTACTCCCGTCGCTTCGTCGCTTCGAGGATTTCGCGTTTCACGCCGGCCCTGGGCCCACTGCTACGCTTCGTTGGAGACGTTGTTCCTCGAGAATTTACTGTCGTAGTTGGTTTTGGCGTTCGCCGAAAGTTTCCGTTCGTTGTAGAGCCATTAGTTGACGCAAGACGTGTGTCTACTGCTGTTCCGGCTCGTTGAAGAAGTGCTTGCCCAAACCTAACCATTTATAACCGAAAGCGTATTTCGACAAGAGTCTTACACGCTACGCTCATGCCACTCCGAAGGGAAAACTTGCCCATACCTGGTGGATATAAACGCTACCCTTCACGACGGCTTTGAACGAAGCCTTCGTTTCCGGTTTCGTCTGGAATTTAAGCTGGGACTCCAGAAGCCTTCGCTTTCCTGCCTTCTGGTTTGCTTTTTCGACCGATTTTGTCGATCATCGCGCTCACCCGGCTCCGACGGGTGTTCTCCCGTGCGCGCGTCTAGATGTCTCGCGCCACCGACGAGCGCGGAGATCCCGAACTCGAAGGATTTTTGCCGGGGCGAGGAGACACGGAGATTATACTTTCTTCTGTCTGGAAATTTGTTTCGATGTTGGTCTGAAAAATCAAAGGGTGACACGCGTGGACAGCGGTCGTGTACCCAGGATCTGAACGATTGAAGCGTTAATATTTTGTTCGGAGGATATTTTATTGGTACGCGTTGTTGACAGTCTCGTCTTCGTGTGCGAGATCTACGTGTTGACAGTTACGTGGTACGTCCTATATTTTGGTGAGGCTCCAGACGCCTTCGATTCCCTGGCTTCGTGCTTGCTTTTTCCACCGCTTTCCCCGAAGGTCGCGCTCGCCGGGCTCCGACGGGTGTTCTCCCGTGCGCATATCTTGGAGTCTTGCGCCACCGACGAGCTCGGCGACCCCGAACTCGAAACAGTTTCGCCGGGGCGAGGAGTCACGGAGGTCCTTTTTTCTTCGTTTCTCGAGTTGTATTTTGCTGCTGTTGCTCCGCGAAGAGCTTATTGTGACAGACTGGATCTTGGCTATTATTTGCTCCCCGAGGTCCGGTCTCTTGGCCTTGCTGGTGCTACCGCTTTCTCCCGACTCCCTTAACTTGCGGGCCGCCAAGGGCCTGGTCGACCCTCTCGGTCTTGCCTTATTTGTTGCCTGCCTTCCCTTGCCCCTCTCTCTTTGCGGGACGACTACACGCGCCTTCTCGGGGTATCGCGCCGTTCTTGGTACCAGATCGTCGCATATCCCTGTGATTTATTAAGTATTTTATAACTCGGGGCGTCTCCCGTTTCGAAGGTGGGAAGGAACGAAGGTTATTGAGAGTATGAGTTCGGCCGTGTGTTGTGAGTTCACAAAGAAAAAACAACTATTAATAATCACATCGGAGGGTAGCATACAGTTGGTCCTACATGCTCGGACTGTCTACTGCTGCTGTGAGGTCTGATCTCTCGAGGCGTACCGCGCTGCGGTTGTGCTGCTGCTGGTGTTGCTGCTGGATCTGGACAGCAACGGCTGCCGCAACCGACCACAGCAGCAGCGATGCCCGGTTGTACTTCTGCTGCTGCTGCTGCTGCTGTTGCTGCTATATTTGCTGATATTCCGCTGCTGATTTCGCTTTTACGTGCGGAAGAGGCCATCTCTTCTGCACAAGCGTCGTTTGAAGTAGGTGAGCTGAGATAGGTGGTATCGGCGTGAGTGTTGGGTACTTGACAACTGGGCGAATCTAAGACAGCAATACCCTCGTAAACAAAATCTAAGGAATTCCAATTCTTAGAAGTACGAGAAACCTCTCAGAACTGAGCTGATTTCAGCCCCCTCTTGCAGCAACTGAGTTCCAAAGTAATGATATACGGTTCTGAATTTTGTACATGAGAGTAGATGGCTGTAAAACGACAGCGATAATAACGTCGCAAAACATTCTCCAACAGTTGGTCTATATTGCGAGTGAGACAGATACAAGGACTGAGAACTGACACTCGGCATTGCCTTTTTCCTGCACCACTTGGCCTTGATCTGATCTTGTTCGTAACAAGATCGAATAGTGCGTTTATTTTAACTCGCTTAAAAGTTATTACGACTTGGCACTGAGGTATATTTCCGTACCCATGCGGAGCCCTTGTATATATATGCATATTTTGGTTTTAAGGCATGCTGCTCTCCGGCGGCCGAGATTTCTTTCTCGCCCTTTCGGCTGCGGGGCACGCAAGGGGCCCGTGGGTACATTACGACGCATGTCTAGATCCCGGCCGAGCACCTTGTCGGTGCTCGGCTCATAAAACGTCGCTGACTTGGCTCTAAAACTCAAGGGATTGCTTTCCGCTTCGCCGAGCCGAGTAGATAACTTGGAAAACCCCAAATTTTTTCTTGTTTTTCGTAAATAACCCGCCACCCTCGAACACTCCCTCTGATGTACATGGGTTTTCACTCTCAGCCGAACAAGTAGCAGCTGCAGCAGCAGCATCAGACATACAGCAGCAACAGCAGTACACATCCGTCGGCGGTCGTATTTGATGCACCATGCCCTTTGGCGGGTGGTCTAGGCTCAACACCAAGCACGTTCATGACCACAACTGTCCGTCTACCGGGGAGAACTTTTGTTAGCAGGTATTGGTATCATACCTGGCCAATTGTCACGTCGCGCGCTCTCAGCAGCAGGTAATCACAACTTGCAAGGGCCACAGAACCAGGTCCATACTGACTTCCGTCTCGCTGTACTGCCGGCACCGGGCATGGCCCACACTGCCCGACGGCCTGGCTGGATATTGTACTCGTACTTCAATGGCCGTACGATACGACGAGCACTTTCAACAGCAAATTGTTTTCTACGCTGAATTTTCTTTCCGTTGAAAAAGTCAACAATCTTGAAAGTGTGTCCAGTTTTGTTTTTGTATCAAAACCTTCAGCATCAGCAGCAGCATCATCAGTAGATACAGTAGCAGCACTAAACGTCTGTTTGAGCATCATGTATGTTTCACTTAGCCCTTTGACGTACACCACACACCTCACACCGAGCACATACGTGAGGACAAAACTTGCTCCCTCGGTCCGTCTACCTGGGGGGAGTTGGTAGAAGGTATCTACTGTATGTGTATATAGGTATCATACTTAACGAGTTGTCCAGTCGCACGCTCTCAGCGGCGGGTAATTGAACCAGGCAAGAGCCGCAGAGCCAGGCTCATTCTGCCACTCGTCTCCGTGTACCCCCCAGGTCTCGGCGGCATCTGACATTGTGGTACGAGTAGTAGTAGTTCTAGTAGTAGTAGTAGTAGTAGTAGTAGTAGTAGTAGTAGTAGCATTGCTAGTAGGTACTATTGTGCTGTTGTTGTCTCGAGTCTGCTGCTGTAACCGTGAGTAGATTATACTGTTTGGCAGCCATCAATTTAAACGTGGAGAGAAACATTTCAGGACACGTTCAGTTTTTTTTTTTCAGGGTGCCCTCAATCGTGTGTAGACCTGTTGTTGCTGCCTTTTGTTATAAATTGTGATGTTGCTGCTGTAGAATTCCACTGCTTTTGCCACGATTCGGCTGTGGTGTTGCCGTGAGTATTTTTATGACAGCCATTTGTTTTTTATACGAAAAAAAAAAGGAGATGTTTTTTCACCGTGCCCCAACCGTACGTACACCTCTGCATATCAATAAAAACATACTCATAATCTGATTTCTACTTGTAATGATGCCCCTTATAGAGGACACAGGGATATCGATGCTGGCGAGGATAGGCTTTTTCTTTGTGAAGTTCTTCCTGCTGCTCATCCCGAGGGAGCTCAATGATAGAGTGCGAGATCAGAGTGCCACAGAGGGGGACAGTCACGTACACCATGTATCTTCATACACGTACAACGTACTGAATCCCTCCGTTAGTGGCTACTACTTGCTATTCTACTCGTAGTACTTATCTGATTGTCTCTTCATACTGATAAATCCACGGAGACGTTTCCGTTCGTAACTCGTCACGTTCTCTCATACCGGTACGTATTGCACCGCTTCATAGCTCCTTGACCGAGATACCATCACAGTAGCCCACCCTGAGTAGTCGTAGATGCAGACCATACGACGATCAATGATGACGACCACGTCATCCCAGGAATCGAAAAGGAGAGTCGAAGGTGCGGCTATGCGAAAAAAACTAAATTTAGCTATAAATCTACCCCACCGCTCGTAATGAGCCGTAAAAAACACAAAAACACCCAAATACAGAAAAACAGTATATATATACTGATACATTATACCTGGTACGCGTTCCTGGTACGGGTACGGCTATGTCTGCGAGAGAGGAACCGCTACATCTGCTCAGGGTACTCGGGGTACATGTGGAGCACTCGTAGGTTATGAGGGGACAGTAGCATGAGCAGAGCTAACCCCAATTAAGGTACCTGTGAGCATCGAAAAGTACTGGCACGAAGCTACTACTGTAATTGTAGTACACATGAAACGAGAAACAGTATTTTTCCGAACATGACCTAACCTACTCGGCTATAGATATATTGCTACTAAAGCTCTCGCGCAGCTACTTCACAGCCAGCTTCAGAAGCTGGGTGCGTCAGGCGGGCGATCACGAGGCCGCGGGCGGAGAGCGACTGCGTTGGAACTGCGGCGGTTCCCTACGCTGCTAGCTGACTGAAAGCTGTTGAAATGCTGTGGCCGGTCTACTATTGCTGTGAGGTACAAATGCAAAATTGACTCTGCTCTCGCTGAATTACTAAAACAAAGTAGCTCGTGATACTCACAAGCTGAGTTGTTGAGGAAAGTGCACGAAGAGAGCTTAGAAGAGAAGGTACGCCAAGCTCAGCGGTGACAAAGTGCTTGCCGACGAGCCATATGCAATGATGTCCCTTTTAGAGGAGGACGTAGGGATGTCGATGCTGGCGAGGACACGCTTCGTCTTGGTAAAGTTCTTTTTGTTGCTTATCTCAAGGGAGCCCCGTGATAGAATGCGAGATCAGAGCGCCACGGAGGGGCACAGTAGAGTACCAGAGTGTCCCCTTAACCATTTATCTTCGTACACGTACAATATACTGAACCCTTCCGTTACTAGCACGTCACGTGCTGTTCCGCTCGTAGTACTTAACAATGATCTGAATGTCTCCTCATACTGATAAATTTACTGAGACGTTTCCGTTAGTAACACGTCACGTTCTCTCATACGGGTACTTAGTGCACCGCTATATAGCTACTGGAACGTGATACCATCACGTACTATTAATAACTCTGATGTTTTTCGTTATGCGGCATTTCTGTGTTACTGACGCTGTTTTCGACACGTGGGTACCGAATTCTGAAGTAGTTACTGTTGCAGAGTATATAATAGTTGTAGTTGTAGAATTAATATTTTTAGAAGCCCATGGTACCGAGCGCACGCTGCTTCTCTATTCATGTATGTCCAGTAGCAGTATAGTATGGTCCATCCGGTAAACGTTTGCCATCATTTCACCGTGTAGTAAATAATTCATCCTGGACGACAAAATGACCCCTTGGCGCCATGGAATATACCGTTCAAAAGCTACCGGGTATGATTCAGGCGGATTTTTTGCGGCGATCAGTTTTTTTGTTTTTTTTTGTTGGCGATATCTTCGCAAATCAATATTTCGTTTTGTTTTGTTCGGCTTTACATGAACGAACGTGGGGCCCTTTTATTTTTCCAAGCTGATTTTGAACAGATCTCGTCGGCCAGCTTCATGTCAAGTGAAAACCTTTAATTTTGAGCCAAGTTTCGGCTGAGAAGATACAGAAAACCGTTTATGGAGGGGGGTTGAGCTTCGGTTTAAGTGCAATAACTGCCGCGACAACCCCGAGAACCTCGATGGATTCGAGCGTACCTACGAATGGCTCGAAAGGCCAAGGTACACCTACTATTGTCAGCTATGCAACCTCGGTCTGACCTACGTTTGGCTTCAATTGTATTTATGAATGGCTCGAACGATCAAGTTTTCGCCACTGAAATAGAGACAAAAGACTCGGAAACAGTAAGAGATTGTTCGGCTATATACGTGTTTATACAGCATGTTGTTGTTGTTGTTCTCACATTAACTCACAATACAATGCAGTCCGTGGTCTCAGGACAGGCTCCAATAACTCTGGAGTGGAAGAAATACCTCGGTAGTAAAACAGAGGCAAAAACAAAAAAGAAGCATACGCACTCCACCACTGCGGACACCAGGGAAGCAAAACGGAGACTATTAATCGCAGACAAAACCTAAACAAGAAGACGAAGCGAAGCAAAAAAAAACAAAAAAAAAACAAAAACAAAACAAAAACAGAAGCAGATAGCTGAACGCAACAAAGGCAAAACGGACCATACTAACAGAGACACAAAGAGGTACAAACGGGAATGAAATAAATATGAAAAAAAGAGAAGGGGGGGAAAGAAAATACGAAAGGCAGGCACTGGAGCATACAGACACGCAAAGTTGCCAAGGTGGCACCATGCTAGTTACTTGGGTCCCAAAGAAGGGGGTGCATCATGACGATGATGGCCATAACCAGGCTTCAGTCTGTTGGGCAGACCGCCTCCCCCGCCCTCCCCCCCCCATTCACCTTCGTCCCCCTTTCGCCCCCCCCCTTTTCCCTGCCATTCACCGCACTCGCGATGACGTCAACGGCTGTGGTCGTGATTGTAGCTATTCTATGCCTCCTTCTCATCTGTATGCCGTTTCCGCATGGAGGCCTCCGCCCCTTCCTCGACCCGTCGGAACCATCTGCCCGCTTTCTGTGCTGCCTCACGCCACCCTTCGAGCTTGATAGCGAACCCTTTGAGGTCCTCCTCAAGGTACCTCATCCAGTCCCACTCCTGTCCTCCGGAGTAACCCTTACCCCCAGCCATCTCCCCAAACATCACCCTCTTCGGCAGACGCTCCTCTCCCATGCGTGTCACAAAGCCCGCGAACAAGAGCCTACGTCTGCGTACCGTCGTCTCAACGTTCTCAGATTTTTTCCTGAGAAGCGCGCTAGCATAGGATAGAATGTGGTCTTCGCGCTTTCGTTTTCGCCAGCCGATGCATCGGAGGAGCATCTTGTGGTGGACCTCCGGTAGCCTACCGTAATCAGTCTTGCTCGGGCTCCGAGTAACGCAACCGTATAGCAACGTTTTGATCACCTCGGCTCTCAGCATTCGCACCTTCAGGCGTAGGCGCACACGCGGGCGGTCATAGATTTCCATCTTATACCGTCCGAAGCATGCACATGCCCTCTGGAGTCGACGCGTTACCTCGACACTTCTGCCCGTCCAATTTGCGCTGATAGCCCCGCCCAGATACACAAACTCGGTCGTTTGTTTGTACACTTGGCCGGCGGCAGTGACGGTGAGCGGCACGTTCCCCCCATCTTTCGTTTGCAGAAACATTATCTCCGTCTTGGCCTCTGAGACCGTCAGGCCAAAAGCGGCACATGCAGACACGATCACCGTCATCATCCTCTCCAGGCCGTTGGGTGATCTCCATACTATACCCTCATCGTCAGCACACAGCATAGCCCCCAGTGTCGGGGCCTCTTTGTCATTTCCCTGTCCGTCGGCGTGCCCGGCCCGTGCCTTCCCCCTCTTCTTTTTCTTCTTCTCCTGCTTTAGTTGGAGTTGCACCAAGCTGTCCGTGATGGCTTTATCAGCAGCGAAACGTTTCTCCGCCACACGCAGCACCGCTGTAAAACATATGTTGAACAGCAATGGCGCGAGCACACACCCTTGCCGTAGGCCCTGTTTCACGTCGAACATATCTGAGCACTCGCCGTCATCCAGCCGCACGCATGCTCGCATGCCGTCGTGGAAATGGCGGATAACGGTAAGCATTCTCGGTGGCACGCCAAAGCTAGCCAAGACAGCCCACAGCAGGGTTCGGTCGACGGAGTCATAGGCTTTGGTGAGGTCGACAAAGCACATGAACAGCGGAGTGTCCTTCTTCTTTGCCAAATTCCTGCAAGCGTCGCACCACGAACATCATGTCGACCGTCGATCGTTCGGGCCTAAAGCCACACTGCTACTCTGGCAAGATGCCTTCCCGTTGGCAGTAGTCGCTGAGTCGGTGCGCGATGACTTTGAGGAGTACTTTGCCGGCATGCGCGACAAGGGAAATGCCACGATAGTTACCACACTCCGTCCTGTCTTTCTTCTTGTGCAGCACCTTAATCGTTGCATCCTTCCATTACTGCGGCACGACCCCTCCCTTCCACACAGCGACGATAATCTCGTAGAAGCTTCCCAAGGTGTCCGAGTCTCCCTCGTCGGCCAGGACCTTCAGAAGTTCAGCTGGGAGACCATCAGGCCCAACCGCCTTGCGGTTCGCCATCGCCCTGGTCGCGTCTTCTACCTCGTATATTTACGGGACGTCGTCCAGCGGACTGCACTAGGGCCAGACATTGAGCTCATCGACGATAGTCGGGTCGAGGGTCGATGACTTGGTGCTTAGCAGCATATGGAACCACCTTACCCATCGTTCCCGGATGAGGCCTATGTCTCGTAGTAATCTACCTTCCTCGTCCCTGATGTACTGCGAATGGAAAGTTCTCTTTCCTTCCACATTCATCCCCTTAAGGTGCTTGTAGAACCCAAACTGATCGTCTTCTTGGATACGCCTTTCGAGTTGACGGACGTATTCCTCGAAGAACTTCTGCACTCCGTCCGTCCTCGCACGTTTGAGCTGTTTAGTGGCAATCTTCACAGCTTTTCGCAGATTTTTGTCTTCCGGATTTGCACGTAGTTTCGTCCTCGCATTTTCCTTCTCCTGCCATCGTGGGTGCACCTCTGCTTTTACCTCTTCGGGCGTAGACCAGCCCAGCGGCCTTTGATTTCGACTGCTATGAGGTGCTAGTTTAGCGCAGTCGACAGCACGGTCTCCACTAGAGCAGTTGCCTTATCATCGACACTCCCAATTGTACTAGGCGGTGGGGGGGTAAGTTTGGTTATCTCCCCATTGAGGTCCGCTCGGAGACCGGGGTCTGCCATCAACCGTTGTAGGTCAATAGCTCGTTTTCCGCTGCCTGCTTTTACCCTCCGATTCGGCGCGAACCGACCCAAGAGGCGAAAATTGCAGACCACGAGGTTGTGGTCAGATTCATGCCGATCCGCTGGTGGTTACCGTACTGTCATGTTGCGGACCAGGCGTCGATCAATATGCCGAGTAAGGATGTAGTCTAGCCTACACTGACCCTTCCCGGAGTTTGGAGATTGGAACGTGTACGACACTCCGCAAGTACATGTGGCAAATAACGTGTTGAGGAGCGCAAGCCTGTTGTCAGCTGCGAGGAGGAGTAGTCGCTCTCCGGTGTTGTTCAATTCATCGGGCCCGTATTTACCCATCACCTTACTGCCGGCACATCCGCTCTCTCGCTTGCCGGTGCGAGCATTTGCATCCAAGAGCACAAGTAGGTGATCCCCACTTGGGACCCCCGAGACTTTGTTCAGTTCGTTACAGAAGTGATATTTCTCGCGGACGGGTGCATCCAGTATCGGCGCATAGCCGACAACAACAAAAAACAACATTTGATTCGCCCTCAAGTTGAACGCGAACTTTCATCAGTCTGGCACTGACGCACTCCACCTCGAGACAATCCTTGCCCACACCTGCCACAATAGACTCCCTGACAGCTAGTCCTACACCATGGGTGCCCTTCCTCTCGTATTTGCTGCCGTCTGCTCCAGAGCAAAATATCGTGTATCCAGCTGCTGTGAACGTGCTATGCCCGTCTCGCCTAGTCTCTAGGAGACCTACGACATCGCATCCTAGTTCCTGGCATACCTTCATGATGACCTCGCTGTGGCCGATTCCATTTTTGCCGTTGAAGGCGAGTGTGCGAACATTAAACGCACCCACGACGAGTTCCCCAGCTCTGTACCTAGCCCTAGCATCTGGACGTAACCGTCGAGCTTCTCTGCGACATTTCCGACCTTGCCTCCTCTTCTTCCGTGCTGCGTGTTGTTTTTCCCTCTACCCTCCGCTTTTCCCAGGCGATGGGTTTCTTCCGTTCCGTGTTTTTTCGCCCGGCCCGGTTCGTGCCGAGGTTCCGACGTGCTGGGGGCAGCAATCCCAACGCTCCTCGACGTCCATCATCTCCTAGATGACGCCGAATGGGGTGCTTACTCACGTGGATCTTAGCCTCTCTTCTCCGTTCGCTACGAGTTCCACGCTTTCCGCGACGGTGATACGACACGGCTACCGCAGGCAAAACTGCCGCGTTGAAAAACTCCGCGAGGGAAACTTCCGCCATATCGCTGGCCATCACCGCCGGCTCGACCATGCTCGAACGCTAGTTAGACACGCAAGCAAGGTCAAGGCCGCGCTCCACTGGGAGCTCTAGCACGTGCTGGGTAAGCCGCAGGCCGGAGCTCCCCCCCAGCCGGGGAGCAGCCGAAGGGTACGAGTATACTGTACAGCTGGGGGGGTCTGAATTACACAACCGATAGCGCGGCCCGGACAAATATTCCATAGCAAACGTGGGTGACTGAATGTGCGTGTTTGTTTTTTCTCCCGGTCGACATTCAGCACGACCAGTGTGCGTGCCGATTCTTCAACCAAGGATAGGTTCTGTGGCCACAAAACTACGCCACAGCAGAGATACGACGTTGCCACGTACCATAAATGCAGTAAGCACAGCAGTATGATCACTCATCACTTTTCCGAAAGAAGAAAACTTCGGAAACAAAAGGAAACCCATGCACCAAGTCTACCTCCCTTCTGTGCCAGCGTTCGGCTTGTCTACTCCATTTGCTGTCCTTGCTCTTTCTTTCTCGTTACCTTTTATTCGTTAATCGTAAGCTGCACCCACTCCATCGGTGTGGGTCTGTCGTCCCCCCCCCCGCTGTTCCTTCTTCTTTCTTGGCGGTCCCTAAGCTGGAGCTTAAACCTCGACACACTCCTCGAAATGGCGACCTGTGTGGTCGATGAGACGAGTTGGAGCAGGCGTTCCTTCACTACCCCCTTCCTTGCTATCGACCCACCATCCCTCCCACCCACGACGCTAGCTGCCAGCTGGTCGATGAAGTTTCTGCCCTCTACCCCGAGGCGCCCAAAGCTTTCCACAGCTAAGGTGGCATGTTTATGGCTTCGCTCGTCGAAAGATACATGTCCCGGACGCGCGTAGTGTTGGTGCTTGCACGCCTCGGAGGTAGAGGCAGCTGATCCATCATGATCAGCGCTGCCCCCTCGCAGGTAGACCTGCGCTTGCGGGTCTGCATGGGTGACGCCCAGCAGGATGGACGTTTCCCTGTATTCCCTGTTAGGAGCGTCCCGAAGACCTGTTCTCCTGACAACGATGTCCACCCGCAGGTTCCGGTCTGCAGTGAACGGTTCGCCGCTCTCTACGTGGTGTGGGATTCCCAGCCGTTTCAGCGTGCTGGAGATCGCGTGAACCAACGGTTGATTCTGGTTTACCTGTGCCCCTGCTCTGGGACAGATGCGTGCGTAGCGTGTGTCGATGTCGACTGCGTCGCAGCAGGGGCACCTCACTGCCACATGCTCCTCGATATCGCATGAACCAACAGTTCATGCTGGTTTAACCGTGCCCCTGCTCTGGGACAGATGCGTGCGTGGCGTATGTCTATGTCGACTGCGTCGCAGCAGGGGCACCTCACTGCCACGTGATTCTCGATGTCCATGAAGCACCTTCCCATGCCCACGAACTCCGCTGCTGGTATGACATGGAGCGAGTCTGTTAGCCTCGCCCGAAGGCAAGCAGTGGCTGCTGCTCCTTGTAGACTTCTGTAGCGAGCTATATACCTATTGCTGGCTAATGCCCTACATAAAATATAGATAATTTCCTGGCCCATAGAAGACGGTGTTAATGAGTTCGTGGCCCATAAAAGACGGTTCTAATATTAGGGTTTCAGAGATCGCTGAAAACGACTGATGAAAACACGTCTAAAAACATCCCCATCAAATTTGGTCTATGATGCGAGTGAAAACAAAAACCGACAACTGAAGCTCGGCTTTGCCTTTTTCCTGTACCACATGGGATTGACCTGACATCAGATCCTGTTCGGAATAAGATCGAGGATGTATGTTAGCTTGGAAGTAATAATAAATTCGTCCCGAGCTATACTTTCCTCTCCGAAGCATGCGTGCCGGCAGGCACCCATACGGGGCCCTTAAATAAATATACCAGGTATATATTATCTTTCACGACGGCTGTGAGCGAAGCCTTCGCTTCCCATTTCGTCTTGAGTTTAGGCTGGGACTCCAGACGCGTTCGCTTTCCTGCCGTGGCGCTTGATTTTTCGCCCGCTTTCCTCGAGGGTCTTGGCTACCTTCCCTTGCCCCTCTCACTTAGCAGAACGACTACACGCGTCAACTCGGGGTATCGTGGCGTTCTTGGTACCAGGTCGTTGAATATTCCGGTGAGTATGGCGTTCTATAACTGGGTTCGTCATCGTTTTTCGCCGGTGGAATGGAATGAAGGTT
The DNA here is from genome assembly GCA_031213475.1 of Nereocystis luetkeana. NCBI lineage: Eukaryota > Phaeophyceae > Laminariales > Laminariaceae > Nereocystis > Nereocystis luetkeana. The sequence goes on from JARUPZ010000015.1 coordinate 545,377, forward strand.
GTTGGGGAGTATGATTCGGCCGAGTGTTGTGAGTTCGATAAACTAAACCCAACCAATTACATCGGGGGGTACCATACAGTTGGTCGTCCATGCTCGGACTGTCAACTGCTGCTGTAGGGACCGTGTTTAACGACCGAAATAAAAGGGGAAAAAATGCGATTTGGGCGAAACAAACTTTCCATAAAGTTGCTGAAATTTCTTTTGTCGAGACACACTGCATATGTGGAGAGCGGTGGATGCACCCTGATAGTAATGTTTCCGGGGTCTTTGGCCGTAGAGCCTAAATTCGACCATCCGGCCCGAACCCTAACGCTAACCTTAACCCGAACGCTATGGGGATACCAGTGCTTGGATGCTGTGGCTTATAAAATCTCCAGGTTGATACGGCCGGCTTGGATACTGTGTTTGGAAAAGCGCTAGGTTGGTTGGGCCGCCAACAAAATTAGCCAATCAGAGTGCACGAATGGCCTACGTTGGGAAGATCTACTTTATGGGGGCAACCGCTATTGTATGTGGCAATATATTCGCCAAATATTCGCATCCTTACGCAATTTTAATCAAACGCCTCACAGCAGCAGCTGGTAGCCGACGGCACGCCGACGCTCTCTATGGAGTAAATGCTGCTACAGAAACGACTTCATGCACAGCTCACGTACCTCAGAGGTCGGCAGTCCTTCCAGCCCGGCCAAACTCACCTGGGAAAAGCTGAGACGGCTGATGTTTGCGATTGTGTTTTAGCTCCCACGCCAAGCAACACCCATGTCGCATCCACACGGGGCTCACGGACCGCCGGCCCTATATCATCACTGTGGTCAATGCCACCGGGTATCCTTATTTTCTCCCTCTACTACACAAGTTAGAGCGAGTAGCGCAGGGCGCCGTTGGGTGGTTTGGTTTGTACAACCTTTCGTTGCCGTTATTAGGCTAAAATAGCAAATCAAACAGGAAAATTATATTTCCAAAAAATTGCCAAAAAACGGGAAGTGTAATCTCCAAATAAACCTAGGCAAGAGTTTTCCTGTTTTAACAAGTACCAATATCCATACTTTGGAAATTTAGCAAGTTGTTTACTAAATCCGTGTCGTTAAAAACGGTGCTAAGGTGTGATTTCTGGAGGCGCATTGGAATACAAGTACCTCCAAAACTACAGCAGCAGCAGCAGTACAGCAGTTAGTACAGAGACATTCTACTTCGATGATGTACATACTTCATTACAAAGCTTTTTTCGCCGATCGAGTAGATTGAGTGAACGTTGTTGGACAGTCGGCCTAGTGTTGTGAGCTCGGTAAGAAAAAGCGATCAACCCCATCGGAATATATCGTACGTGTTCGTACATTCTCGGGTTGTCTACTGCTGCAAGGTCTGATCACTGGAGGCGTTTTGAGATACGAGTCCTACTACAGCAGCATCAGGATAGTAGGTGTTCAGAGGCGTTCTTCTTCAAACATGTACAAAGCATAATAAAATATACCAGTATCTAACAAGCGCGCCTAATGAACGTGTCTGATATAATATAATATGAATATCACGGAGCTTCCAGAGCTGAGTTGCAATCACTCAATCAATCGATCTTCCTCACAGCAGACGTTTTTCACTTTGAAAACAAAACATATCCAGTGCGAGGTATTAACAAAAAAAATGGGAGATACGTATCCGCTTTAAAGGTACGATCCTTCATACCAGGTAAAGGCCGTTCTCAACGAACCGAACAAAAATCACGATTCGTGACTTTTAGGCATGCCAAAATATCACGATCCGTGACATTTCAGCTCTAACAGACAAATCTGAAAAATGGGAACGAAGCCTAAAATGAGAACCAAGCCGTATCTCCAGAACCATGTGGTGTATCAGAGAACCCAAATGATCCTGCGAAACCCCTTGGCCAGCCCTGTGAGAGGAGCTCGTCAGAACGGTCATGCTCCATCTCGTGCCTTCGGGTGGGCGCAAAAAGCGATATACGCTGGCTCTATTGTGATTTCTCTAGATGCTGGCTACCGCGGCGATGCCGAGGACTTCCAGCCTGGGCGACAGCTCATTCGAAGGCTGCTGTACAGCCCCACAGGACTGTCAACTGTTTTTCTTGGAGTTGTACACAATTGGTTTGCTTTCTAAAAAAACCGTCCGTTCCCATTTTTTGTTTCGTTCCCATTTTTCCGTTTTGTCTGTTGTCTAACGAAAAAAGCCGAAAATCGTCACGTTTCGTGATAGTTTCAAATTATACGAATTTCGATATTTCAAACACAACGGTTTTTGTGGGCGAAGCCAACTCTCGCGAGTGGGGCACAGCCAGGCCGGGTCGGACCGACAGCGCCTGCCCCCCACCCTTGGTATAGGAATCACGGGCCGAAGCCAGATCCAGCCTGCGAGGTTCCAGTTTCATAGTATAGATAGACCGTCGACCAAGCGCGGTTCGCGAGATTTCATCTATCTATCTGACAGGGTCTCTGCCCAGCCAGGCCTGTGGCATCCTCAGGGCATGTATTCGCGTTCGTCCTCGAGCTGTGGCTCCTCCTCGATATTTATTTGGAGGCCACAACCTGCTTGTGAGCCCGCACCCAGCGGTGTCTTGGGATAGCCGCCCGTTGCCCACAAGCGGCGTACGAAGCAGTGTCTGCCCCGCCCCTATACCTGCCTTCCGATAACGTTGGTGCGCGTGGGTCGCGTATTGCCTTCCTCAGGAGGAGTATTTGTAGATATATATATGACAAATGTCACGAATCGTGAGTTTTTGTTTTTTTAGGGAAAAGCTAAGAAAATCGGCGTCACGAATCGTGATATTTTCGTTGTGATTGACGACAAAACAGTCACGCTCCACGAGAACCATCTCACGAGTCCCGACTTTTTTTGGTCGATGGGAATGGCCCTGAGAATCTAGATATGATGTTCGGCTCTACCATTATTTTGTGAATAAAAACGCGTCGTCAAGTTGTTTCGGCGATCCCCACTGGAGGTAATCAAGGGTTGGAAACTACTTGCTCCGACTGCAAGTACTCGCAGTATGTCGGGCTTTTGTGCTACACGCATATATCCAACCTGACAATTTCATGATTCTCACTGACAATACTGCCCATGTCAGGGCGTGTCTTATCCCCCCTAAGAGAGCATAATAATAACGAACTGGATGGAATATCGTTCCCGCAAAGAACTGGTGCTGATAAGTTGTGGGAAACGAATAAATTCAGTGCAGTCCGACAAAAAGAGTACATATGAGAAGAGGAAGAAGAAGTTTTGTATCCACCCAGGAAATAAATTATAATCTGGCCCAGATCTTTGGGTACCGATCTCCCGTGTCCCCGCCAGAGCTCATGCCCTTGTGCTCCAATCTCTCCCTCTCTCTGTCGCCTCCCTAGCCCTTTCGCCTGGGCAGTTCCCTGAGCCCGTAGCGCTGCAACACCACCCTCTCTTCTGCACAATCATCGTTGGAGTAGGTACAGCTTGCCGTAGATATGTGGTATCGGCGTAGGTATTGGGCACTTCACTTGGCAACTGGGCGAATATAGGGCAGCAATACCATCGTAAAACGAAAACAAAACTATCTCAGTTTGGAGAAAAATGAGAACCCCCTCAGAACTGAGCTGATTTCTGCCCCCTCCAGCAGCAATTGAGTTCCGAAGTATCGATGATTTACTGTCCCATGATTATAGACAGCTACTGTTCTGATTTTTGTGCTTCAGAGTAAATGCCTGAAAACGATAGCAATAAGAACGTCCAAACAAATATTGCTTCAACATTTGGTTAATAATTTGAGTGAGACGAACAACACAAGAACTGAATCGGCATTGCCTCTTTCCTGCATCACTTGGCATTGGCCTGACCCTGTTCGTACCAAGATCGAATAGTAGTGCGTTTGTTGTGTCAACTCACTTAAAAGCAATCACGACTTGGCACTGATATATATATTTCAACCCATGCGGAGCCCTTGTAAATACCCTGGTATGTATTATTATGCATATTTTTGGCGTCCACCATGAATGATTCTCCTCTACCAAGTATAGCATTTCATCAACGTGTATCATGTACCTGATAAACATCAACTTTGTAAAAAAAACCATCATCATATTATGATAAAAAAGGAACCCCACTTGCATCGAACAAACAAACGCCAAACAATGCGACTAGCCCCCGCCGCCACTTGCGCAATCTACGACACCCGGTCGCACCACCAGCGAACATAACGGGTACGTCTAACAAACAGCAACAAACACACACACGTTACTGCGACCATTTAACTCCCCCCCACTGACTCCCTCAAAAGCACGGGCGGGTGGGTGGGAACTCAAACTAGTCTGTATCACACCTTGAACCTGTAGCGTTGCCTCTGCTTCACTGCGCTGTTGCGTGTAGGCTGCGGCTACGTACCAGACAAGGTGTATGTACCAAGGGCTACGATTCACGCTACCGTGAAACATCGCATTCATCTGATTGGCTAAACTTCTTACGTACGTACAAAACTCACATTCTCTCATTCTTCCGAGAATACTCTGCTTTGTACTTTGCTTTCGAAGTTGTATTATATTAATGCGCAACCCCCCGCCCGGAGAAGGGGGTTGGAGAAGGGGTGATCCCCCGGGGCTGCCCCAACGGCAACCCCACGCTAACATCCGTATACTCGAGTCAACTCCCAACCCAACTGGCGGCGTAGAACTCTCGACGCCAGCTTCCATCGACCCAAATGGGAGTCGACCCTATTTACGGATGTACTCTCACGGCCCCTTTCCCCCTGACTTGCAATATCATAGGGAACGCATGTAATAACACACTTCTTCATAGTTTCACTTCTGCCTAGTCAAATCTAAGAGTGAGTTAACCCGCCCCCGCTCTGTGCCCTGGCCCGGCTGAATCCCAGCGCTAATTCCTTCCTGGGCCATCACGTCGGCTACCCAACTGGCATCCTTTCCATGACTGCGAACATACGTCTTGTACGCATCGGACGCCCATCGGCCCTCACGCTGCAACACCTCTGGTGTTGCCCCCCCCGCCGACAAGTGAGTTGCGCCTCCAATCCTCAGAGAGTGCAAAGCGTACTCCTCCGCACGCACGCCCGCCAACGCAACCACTTTTCGCAGAGCTGCCGTCGCTTGCTGCTGTGTCCACATGGACCATCTGCCATTACCAACACCAAAGGCGGCAAGTGGGGCCGACGAGGGAAGAAACAAATAGCAAGACATCAATTCGATCATGAGATCGACAGCACCGCCACCGTCGCCCACGCGCAACGCCGGACCACAACGTACGCGCGTCAAAACCGCCCCTTTCCGCAGTTGGCCCCCTTTCGACCCGCGAAACCTAACCTCAACGCGGTCTGCAGAAGACCACTGCGACGCGGTAAGCTGAATATTCTCGCGAAAAAACGCTACATCGGCCCGTCGCAAGCAATAAGTTTCATGCACACGCGACCGAGTTTCCGCAAACATTTCTGACGCGCGAGTCAAAAAGCAAAAGGAAGCGCAGAGGGCAAGCCACAAGACACGACCCCCCGTCCGCCATGTGGAGATCAATTTTTCGCCCGCGATCAACATTTCCCACGAAACAGGCCGACGAACGGTTGCTTGGTTACCAGCGTCGGCATGCGAACGAGCGGCTCCTTTGAGGGCATTACCCAAAACAGGATGGGTAGTGTCCAGTTCGAACCCTCGTGAAATTCGATGGAAAAACTTGATCGCTGACAAATGGCTCTCGATAGTTGCCGACCGCAATTTCTTAGTGGCAAAAGCGTACGCTACGTACTCGAACAAATGCCACACGTTAGTCATGCTGTCTCCGCCACGCTCTAGGAATACAGGCATGTCACAGCGTACCCGAAAGTCTACCCATGCGCCAAAATGCCCCTGATAAGTGCGTTCAGACGAGGTCGCAATGGCGTTTCGCATGAGTTCGAGGCCAACACCGAAGTACAGAGAGATGTGCCCGCACCCCCCAGGTCCTGCTCCTGCCACGGAATGTCGGGTCGAACAGCACGCAAATTAACGAGGACGGAGGCACCATCCCACCGTGAGATACCATCAGCGGCCACGTTAAAAATTCCACGTACGTGTTTTGCGTCAAAGTGCCAACCAGAGGACAACTCGAGCACCCCGAGGAGACGCATTAATGCGCCAGATCTCGGCTCCTTTCCCCCTCGACAACGCCGCACCCACTCGACGGCTGCTTCGTTGTCGCCACGTAACAACACACAGTCCCCCATGGCGAACGGACGTTCATCGCACGCAGATACGAGAACCCATGCAGAAACTACCATGCCGAGCAATTCTAGAACGTTAATTGATATATCGTTCTCATCTGCAACGGACTTACTCGATCCACAAAATCGAGACCGCTCTCCTGCGTCAAGCTCGTATCGCCAATACACCCCAGTTTCCAAGCAAAAACCCCCGACCGCGGTTTTAGATGCGTCCGAAAAAAGAGTACGTCTAGGGGGGCGCTTAAGCAAATTATACATCGGAGCCGACAAGGTTCCTCCGCGCGCGTCCCACCCTTCCTCAACGAACCACCGCCAGAACTCGAGGTCACCATGGAACTCGGGTCCCAGGGCAAGACGCCGCCCGGGGTTTGCCATACGGCAATCAAAATTAGCTCCGGCGGCAATGCGCGGCATACCAACTGAAGCTAACAAGCGGTTAACGAAAAAACGCCCCGGACGTACGGCAAAGGAAACATGCATGAGGAAGCCAACGAGCTGCGACACCTGCTTCGCAGAAGCAGATGCACGAGACGAGGGCCACTCCTTGAGGATATTGTGCAGCTTGAGGCGCTTATGGGGCGGCAACGTGAACGTAAGCGCCGCAGTATCAATGATCCATCCCAAAACTTCCAGTTGCGTGTCCCAATTAGTAATTTTCTTGGCTGACAGGAGGGGCGGATCGGAAACACCACGTTCGCCCAACAAGCGAAAGTGGTCCGACGCCAGTGACTGTACAGCACGCAAGCAACGGCGGCCGTCCGGCCACCATTGCAACTCGACGAGAATGCTATCGTCCACGTAGTACCTCACAAAAAAATTGCTCCCGGTGTTACCCCCTGAACCAGGAACGGGCCCACACTCACGCGGGATAGCAACGACCCGAACTCCCCGCGGCGGGGAGAGTTCAACGTGCGCAACGGCGGCAGCCCCTTGTTGGGAAACGTCTGCGCCTTGAAAGGTAGAGTGGGTATGAGCATGCTCGAGCGCAGATGCCATTAACCCCCAAAACCCAGGACTATTGCGCCAACCAAACTGCAAGCGCAAATCCACGATAACGTGATCACCGAAAACGTATCCAAAATTCGGCGCGCCTGCCGGATCAACCAAAACCTGCCGAAAGGCGTCTTTGACATCCACACGGCACAACAGGATTCGAGCGCGACTACCATGCGTCTGTCGCAAAAACAGCACCCGTAACAGGACATCACGAAGCACATGGCCGAGCTCGCACGATGGTGCGGAGTCAAAGTCAGTGTCACCATTAACGCTGGTCCGACCGCCCTCTCGCGCAAACGTAAGATCGTGAATAATCCTTAATTTGGGTTCGAGAACGACACTCAGCGGTGAAAGGCGAAGACCCTGAATCTCGTCTGCATATCGCAAATCAAACACCACCGCTCGGCCGTGCACCACGTCTGCGCATATCTTATTGTGGATATCCCCCGCATGCGTGGCGACGACCGGGGGATTACCATACTCGAGTTCTGTGGTCAAATCCCCCCCCCGTGCGACGCCGACAGGCGCGCCCGGCGCCAGCACACGAAGCAACAAAGAAATACGAGGGAATTTCTTGATCTCACCAAACCAGTGCTGTACGACAGCAACGTTAATATGCGGAGAGAAAATTGAGGAGCCGATGGTGGACAGAAAAAGGTGAACACTGCCTTGACACTGCCGCAAGAGTGAGGAGCTGAGTGACGCGACCTGATCGAGGCTCGCTGAGCCTCGCGCAGACACCGCTTGCACCACTACCTCCCGAGCGGCAAGCCACGCATCTACCTCATCTACTCGCAACGCATCCAGACGCACGTCGCCGACCGCACCTTGCACGTACGCCATGTCAGCTGGCAAATAACTCGCACGCACGCCCACACCCGTACCTTTATCTGAGAAGGGAACCGAACCCGGAGTCACAGCGACGCGATCACGCCCGACGCCGCCATCACCAGCCAGAGCTCCTAACGCACGCCCACGCAACCCCCCCGCTTCTTCGCGGGTGGCCGGCCGAGTGCCCGTTCCACCACTGGCGACGTGCGCCGTCGCCGCTCCGCCACCGGCCCGCACCGCCGCCGCCCCCCCAGGTGTTGGCCCAACCGACGGGAAGGGCCCGTGTCTTCATCCCGAACCCGAGCCACAACCACCCCCGGCCCCCCCGCGACCACCATCTGGGCGGAGCACCAGAGCCCGCGTCCCGCTGGCTTGCGCCGCCGCTCCACCTCGCGTTCCCCCAGCTGGAGCCGCCGATCCGCCGCCGAGAAGAGCTGCAGGAGAGGACGAGTTGGCCGGGGTATTCGCATGCACGAATTTGCAGTCTGAATACCGGCATAGGCCCGTGGAAGCAAACATCCTGCACAGCGCGGCGCTCTTCTTTCTGGGCGGACCCGTCTTGGCAGGGGCGAGGCTCTGGCCCCGCTTGGGTGCCCCATCCCTGCTGTCGCGTGGAACTTGGAGACCTTCCACGAGCTTCAGGACGTCGCCACCGGACGAGCAAAAGTTGCGTGTCCGGCCAAACGCTGGGACGGGCGGCGCGTCAAACACGGCGTTGAACTGAGGGGGAACAGTCAACGGACGAACTTGCTGGGCGAACCTCATGAGGTCGTTCACCCATAGGCGCAGGTCGTCGTTTACCATGTCGCTCATAACAGCCCGCGCCGCGGAGCCGGAAAGCAAAAGGATGTTGCTTAGAGTATGACGGCGAAGACCGGCCGCCGCGGATGTGAACGAGACGTCGACGGGTGCCAGCCGGTCCAGGCACGCGCGGTCGTCGGCGACGTCAGCCGAGAGTCCAACTGCAAGAACCGCCATAAGAGCCTGTCGCAAGAGGTCCAGGCGGTCAGCGACAAACACCAGGTGGTCGACAGGGCGGTCGGCACGTGGCCCATACATGCTCACGTCAAAGTTGCTGACAGCGCGAAGCTGAGCCGCCACCCCCGCCGTAACGTCGACGCTCTCACCCACAAATGACTGAATATCTGCGGCCGACTCGCCGAGGTTCGGAGGCAAGCGTCCCCGAAGCAGCCAGTGTTTTCGTGACGACATTTTCTTCCACAGGGCCGTGTCGTCAGTCAGCTGTGATTTCTGGACGTGCCGCTCCCTCGCATCCCCGCCGTCTCGCACGGAAGGCTCACGGTCGGCAAAGTTGTCCACAAACTGCTGAATCAGGACGTCGACGTCGGCGGTCTTGGATGCGCCGCCGGCGACGGCGTCCCGAAGGCTCGCAACAGACAGGAGCACGTTGTCCAGAAATGACTTGACGCCGAGGATCTCCGTATCCATGCGGGAAAACTCGGAGGACACCTGGTTTTGCCAATGCCGCACGTCAGCTGTCGATACCACACCCCCCGAGGCTGCCGGCATAGATGGAGGATTAGCCGTAGCAGCAGGAGTAGCAGCCGCAGCAGCAGTAGTAGCAGCAGCATCGTTGGCCTGGCGAGAGGTCACAGCAGCGTCGGTGGCCTGGCGAGCCTCGGCTTCGGCTCGTCCAGCACGGCGTGCGTCGACCTCCGCTTGCACAGCAGCTACAGCAGCATGAGCATTCGCCTCGGCTTGTGTTTGCGCAGCAAACAACGCAACCTGCACACCTCGCGCCGCAGTAGCCGCGTTGGCACCGGCCTCCGGCGACTTGCTCTCGTCGGACATCCCGAACTCAAACTAGTCTGTATCACACCTTGAACCTGTAGCGTTGCCTCTGCTTCACTGCGCTGTTGCGTGTAGGCTGCGGCTACGTACCAGACAAGGTGTATGTACCAAGGGCTACGATTCACGCTACCGTGAAACATCGCATTCATCTGATTGGCTAAACTTCTTACGTACGTACAAAACTCACATTCTCTCATTCTTCCGAGAATACTCTGCTTTCTGATACATCCGTTTATTTTGCTTCATAACTCTTCCGTAAATATATTCCACGTCATATTATGATCCTCCTAGATAATTATTTTCATGTCACACAAAAAAAAAAAAACATTTTGAATCCTGTCAAGCCTCATGATGTTCTCAATAATGTCTCCTGCTGTCGACGCCGGTGTGGGTTTAGGTACCCAAGGTTCGACTCGGGACTTGCAACAGTTTCTTATTTCATGAGCGTAGCGTGGAACACGCCAGGTGTTAGGATCCAGGCTCGACGGCGACCCAAGCACTTGATAAGAGATGAGATGCGAGTGACGAATATTGTCAACAAATAAACATCAGCTGTCTCGGGGCAATATTACCGATCATAGTTCATCCGTGGACAAAGGATTGTACCGAGATGATACTGATGGATCATACGAGATCTGACGTCACAGTTTGTACGATAAGATACGGAGATCTTATGACAGGGTGAGTTGGTGATACCTGTACGGGAGGTTCGTACCGTGATCTCCGGACACGTGCAGGTTTGACGAGGCATGGCTCTTACAGTAATACCAGTACTATAGATATAATGCGCGATCCCCCAGTCCCCTCACGAAGAAAAAAAGCAAAACCAAACAAACTTCGTAACACCCAAACCCTTCCCCAAGTAATTCAAAAACAAAGAAATGACCGCACATAATCCAAAAGAAAAAGCAACCAAGACCAGTTACGTTTTCATCCGAATCATCGTTCACTCCATCCGAACGTGAAAAAAGTGTATCTAGTATATTTATTGTGAGTAAAGTACTCGCAATATTCGTGTCGCCCCATTCTTTCACCCACCCATCGAATCCCTGAACGAAGCCGACTTTGGAAGAGGCGTACCCTGGAGGTCTAACTACCTAGACGATCCTTCCAAGTTGTAGTCCACGACTCTGGCCCCCGTTTCCCCACCTGCCGTTCATTTCCTCTCAGTCGTCTCGTTGTTGGTCTCGAAAAAAGAAGAGAGCCCGTATCCTCATCCTCGGAAAAAACAACCCCGCCCCCGGTTACCAAAAAACCACCCCCACCACCAGACAATGGTGCCGAACCGAAACCCCTTGAGGCCCCCTCCCCTTCTACTACCCTGCCGCTCCCTCCTCCTCCAGCTCCTTCCCCGCCACGTCAGAAAACCACCCTGGACACCGAAACCGCCCGATGCCGACCCCCCACCACCGCCACTGCTGTTCATCGCTTTCATACAAGGAAGGAAATAAATGTCAGCGACAGATCAAAGAATGTACCCGTCATTAACACACACACCATTCCATCCGAAGCATGACTCTTCAATCAGCTTACACTCACTGATTATAATAACGACTATTCGAGCAGAATTACACAGAGTGTCTTTCTACCCCAACAATGGGTTAATACCTGTGAAATTTCCAAAGGAAAAAATAAACATGAGGAACCAACGTCATTCCTATCGGAAGCAGAACTCTTAACTCTAACCTGTCGAGCCACCCCAAGGAAGAAAATACCCCCAACCTTCAATCTAAGAAATTACTGAACAACATGTAACACAAACCTCATTCCAACCGAAGCAGCAACTAACTCGTAAGAAGGAAACAAAACGCGGGAATGACTGTTTTGTTTGAAAAGTTATACTCAGTGTCTAGCCACCCAAACGAAGGATCCCCGACAATCAATCTATAAAAAATTGAGAAAATACTCAACACGATATACAACAATCTCATTAGATCCGAGGCAGAACTAACTCTGGACGAACTCACGGGAATAAAACAAAAAACGGGAACCACCACTGAATACCTTTATTAACCTCGCACTCAATTCAAAATTCTCTAGACATACATGCTTAGGGAGCAAACACACCCGACTACCAACCACAATAAATACTTAACATACATACCGGCAGTCGTCGGAAGCACCCTGGTTCAATAACCTGTAACACAAACCCCATCTCAACCAAAACAGGACTCTCTGTACAAGTGCTTGTGAAGGAAACCAAACGCGGGAATAAGTGTTTGATTTAAGAGCTTGTACGCAGTGTTTAGACACCCCAAGGAAGGAAACTCCCACAATCAATCTAAGAGAATACTCAAAACATTATGCAACAATCTCCATGCATGCATCCGAAGCAGGGCTCTCTAGACCAACTCTAGCGAATAAAACAAAAAATGGGAACGACCATTCAATCTTACGAGCGCGAGCTCACACTCATGTATGTGTCTCCACACAAGTCAAGGAAGCAAGCACACCCGACCATCAATCCAAGGAGATACTCAACACGGTAGTGGTTCGAATCATTTTCTGGTTAAATTTACACTGTTTGCAATGAAGTACACTGCCTACACAAGTATGTATCAGTTTTTTTTCGAATTGACCGACGTCGTTTTGTTATTATTAATAATTATGCCGAACGCACCATGGCACGGATTTTAAAGAGAATGATCCGAATTTATATCTAGTACTACCATCATCGAAATTATGGTGCCGCAGTTTACTGCACCAAATACAGGGAGTAGTACTCGAAACCGAAATAAACCTACCCTGGAAATAGTCAACTCAACATTGTCTTGCAAAAAAAAATAACCAAAAAAAAGACAAAAAACAACAACAATACAGCCGTATAGGCCCGCCGAATAGAAACTATATTCAGTAAGAACCAACGCTCACGTTGAAAGCGACGATATATAAGAAGGACGAAATACTCGTGTTGACTGTTGGCATCAGATGGGGTTTTTTTAACTGTCTTATTTAATTCTCCTCGGTATACTTGTGTTTAAACAAGCGGGATTACAATCAATGTATGTAGTGCCATAGTTATGAAGATTGTTGTAGTACCTATCTATGATAGTAATACCATATATATATACCAGGTACCAGGTAGGTGTTGATTGAAATATTAATATGTGTAAGGGAAGTTCTACTACTATTACTGCTGCAAAAATGTGTTTTTGTTGATGTGCAGTAGCAGTAGAGATATCCACCTACTGTAGAACGGAACAACGAAACCACACTATTACGGGGGACTATAGTTAACAGGACCTATGGCATACATAAAAACCTATATGTTTAACCATTTTTACTAACAATATTTGGTCCTGTTAACTATGGCCCCCCGTAATACTACTACGTAATCTATGTATACAAGAATGGAAGACACATCAGCATAATTTGTGACGGATACAGCAGAAGACGCCCAGCATGAAAGATTGACACGTACCCGATCAAAAACGTGCCGATAAAATAAATATATATATTTTTGTCCAGCCCAAAAAAAGCCGGCGTCCGCTGTGGCTTGGTAGGTGGTCCGCGTGCCTATCAAGATCAATTTCGTGGGTTCAAGTCCCACAGAGTGCCTGCTCGTAAGGGCTTTTCCTTGCATGGAAGAAATTGATTAGCAGAAAGCGCGAGAGCGTAAGTTAGCTACATTCGATGAAAATCGACGAGTAGTGGGAATGCTGAACCCTATGCGCGACAAAAAATAAAGGCATGTATGTACAGGGGGGGGAAGGGTAGACACCTGTGACCACGGCTTGTACAGAAGGTCGTCGAGGGTAAAAACCTCCTTCGAGTTAGGCTGCAAAGTGGAGATGATTGAAAAAAAAAGAAACGGACGGGTAATGCCATTCACCCCCCCCCAAAACAAAACAAGCACCAGTTAGTCCTGACTGTCTGTGTGCACTGCTGCTGTGCAGTAATATGGGCCATGGGCCATGGTTCATGTTTGACATTGTTATTAGTGGGAACGGGGATGAAGAGCCCACTTGAATTCGTTTTGTCACTGCTCGAAGATTACACGTCAGCAACAAAATAAGTACAAATAATCTACTGCTTGCTGTCAAAATATGTTTCAACTGCCTGCCACGCCATCAATTCTGCTTCTCCTGCTGTGAAAATATGTTTTAGCTGCCCGCTGGTGGTCCACAGGACGGAACATCGAAAACACACGATGGTCCACTACGTCATCTATTCTTAAGATGAGGCACTGACGTGAAAATATTTTTCAACTGCCTGCCACACCATCAATTCTGCTGCTCCTTCCTGTGAAAAAAAAATATGTTTGAACTGCACGCTGGTAGTCCACCCAGAACGGAACAACAACGGAAACATACGATGGTCCACTGCGTCATCTAGTAGTATAGAAGACACATTCACATCACGTAGTAGTACCTCTTACTAAGGGTGTGTCTTAACCCCCCCCAAAGAGCATACAGAGAGCATTGGACGGAACGAACCGAATGGAATATTATTTGTCGTATGAATTCGTGTTGACTAGTTGTGGGAAACGAAAAGATTCGGTGCAGCCCGAGAAAAACAGTGTACATTGGAAAAGGAAGAAGAAGTGTTGCGCCCCTTTTCCTTGTTTGGGAGGACCGAACAGGCAGACCGAACGGGAACAAATATTAGTTTTTTTTTGTAGATGGACATCACCGAAGATGGATGAGGACACCAATTTGCCGTGGCACGTTCAAAATATAACGCTCGAGCAGATTCGGCTGGCGAGGCCGAGGATTCTACATTGACCCAAACACGTTCGTTTTTAGACAGGACCGGAACGAATGACCACGAACAGCCTCGTTCCGTTCCGCTCGTTATCATGCTATTTGGTGGGAGTTAAGACACGCCATAACTACTACTGCTCGATCATGTGGAATACCTCCTATTAACTACTACTGCCTCAACTTGTACAGAACAGAAGGAGGAGTCAATATTACAGATCAGATACAAAAAAATGTAGGTCACATACGTAAAAAAAAAATACATATGTTCAGCTCCTTCAACGATTGCAGGAATCAGAATGCAAGCAAGCCTGTGTTGGCATCCAAACGGTTTTACGCTGCTGCTGGCGATCCACCCAAATGAGACACCTGGTAGGCAACTGAAGACGTATAATACGTTCCCCTCGCTGCCTCGGCAAGGAATGCTGCGAGGCATGCCCTGTCAGGCTAATTAATAGCGAGTGGGGTAGGTCTCTCTGGCGGGTGTAAGGCCGGACTCATCCTCAAGGAGTGATACCTTCTTCTTGCTGCTGCCTGTGGCCGCGAGGCTCAGGCGGCAGTAGAGTTGGGTCGTACGTGGTGCGTCAGGCACGGAGACCTACGATTCGCGCGTCTTTTTTAGGCAGCTGCGGCAGAGCAGCAATGCTCAACCGGGGTGTCCGTGCGCGGAAGCAGGCGCCACTACAGGCGACACTACGGCACAGTCTATTGCGCCGGTTGGAGGCTGGATTCGGCGACAAGGGAGGAGGGAGACAGAGTGTCGACGTGCGGGGAAGAGACGGATTGACCTCCCCCTGCGCGAGAATTTGTATTTTTCAGATCAGAACCGCAAGTGCGAGGAGCATTTTGTTTTTCAGGATGACGGAGAAAGGGAATCGACTGGAAGGGAATAGCAACGAGTGCACGCGCAAAGGAGCGGGTGGATTGGGCCAAGGCGATGAGGCGGCCATGAAGGGCGGCAGGAAGAGGGTGAAAGGAGACCCATGATCTGCGCGCAAACTATCATCACGAGAGAAGCAGTCATAGTTTGTTTTTTCCTGCTATTGTTTTGCACGACGAGGCAGAATAGTATCTACCGGTACTCGTCACTGGTATTTAAATTTGTAGTTTAACGAGTTGTATACCCGTCATGGGGAATACCCTACGCAAGTATCAGGGACGTGGTATCATATCTGTGCTGCACCTTTTTGTGTCAGACAGTCCAGGAAGAAATGGCGATCGTTGAGTTCGTGTGGTAGTAAGGTTCGAATGCTCCTTTTTTCATTGCATATCCGCGAGTCTTCACTCTGACAGCACTCCAAATAGCAGGCAGGTAGGTGTGTTCTTCTTTCGTTTTCACGACTACCGTGCGTTTCGTACGGTGCAGGCAGCACTTCAGACAGCATCCGATGTAGTCAGCAGCCACGAGTTGGTTAGTGGTGGGAACGGGGGTACTCTATGTTATAGTTAAGAGGATATACCCGCGGCCATGTTAGTTCAGTTTTCACATTGGTTTTAGCTCGTGTGCGCTTTGTTCGTCTCGTGTATTTTCAGGCAGCCGAATTTTAGATTTTTTGTTTTTCGGATCTTCCTATTAATAGGGCTCCAGCAACTACCTTTGTGTGACCACGGACTCCTTCGTCAGAGAGTTAATGTGAGAAAACAACAACAACAACAATATGCGACCGATTTCATTTTGTTGCGGGGATGCCTATTTTTACGGGGGACCACAGTGAATAGGATCAAATACTGTTGGGAAAAATACGGGAGTAAAGTTTTGCTTGTACCGTAGGTCCGTTAACCTAGATTCTATGTTCTATTTATTTTTGTCCCTCGGATGAATGAAGCCATTAACCCCTTTATAAGGACCGTGCTACGATCACATGTAATTAGAAGTGTTTGCCTCTAAACGGCGCTGCATTAGTCTCCCCCCCTACACAAAACAACGTCACACATACTACGAAACATCACACAGCTGTTGCAGCAAGCAGCACACATTCAGCTACACACCGGTCCAGCGAGGCATGTAACGAACCACACACAGGAGACAGGACGTGCACTCGAGCGAGGTGACGGCAACGTGCGAGAGAATATTACTATTAATAATACCAGGTAGTTAGTATCGGAAATGACAAATAGATTGTAGATGCTTGAACATATATGGTTCAGGGGGCAGCCTGGCACTCGACCGTCCCCCTTATTTGACCTCTCCATGAGACAAGCGACAATAAGAACTATACCAAGAAGAGGGCCCTGGCCAGCAGCGACATCCCTGTGTTCTTCTTCTATGAGGCACCATGACACAGTGGTCTAGTATTCACCACAGAAAGAGTTATAATCAGCTCCTCCTGCTGACTACTATTACATCCTTCGTGCAATACGCTAACCCATTGCCCACGCTTCCGCCAAGAACGGCTACACGTGTGTTACTCGAAACTCTCTTTTCGCCTCGCGACGCCCCCGGGATTTCACGGTACCGACGTCCCGAAGGGGGGCCTTGTAAAAATATATATTATACATCGCGGCGCCTTAAAGCGAAGTCTTCGCTTCCGATTTTGTCCTAAATTTATGCTGGGACCCTAGACGCCTTCGCTTCCCTGCCTTCGTGCTTAATGAATCACCCGCTTTCCTCGAGGATCGTGCTCGCCGGGCTCCGACGGGTGTTCTCCTGTGCGCGCGTCTCGGAGTCTCGCACCACCGACGAGCGCGGCGACGCCGAACTCGAAGGATACTGGCTGGGGCGAGAAGACACTGAGTGAGGTTCTTCTTTCTTCGGTCCTGGAGATTTGTTTCGCTGTTGTTGTTCTAAAAGTCCAACGGTGACACCCGTGGACAGCAGTTGTGTACCCATGATCTGACCGACTGAAGGGTTCATTGGTATATCGGAGGAATTTTTATTGGTACGCGTTGACAGTCTTGTTTTCGTGGGCGAGATCTACGCGCTGACAGTGGTGTATTCTTGGGCGCGAGATCTGTGTTCAAAACCAAAATGATTGCTGGGGCGATGGGAGACGGAGGTTCTATTTTCTTCGATCCCGGATATTTGTCTCGCTGTTGTTGTCGACCCCGAACTCGATGGATCTTTGCCGAGGCGAGGAGACACGGAGGTTCTATTTTCTCATGTTCTGGAGATTTGTTTCGCTGCTGTTGCTCCGCGAAGGTTTTTTTTTTGTGACAGACTTGATCTTGGCTTGGTTTCTCTTCGAAGTTAGATCTCTCGGCCTTGGTGATGCTACGGCTTGTTCCAGGCCTCCTTGCTTTGCGGACCGCCATCGGCGTGATCGACCCCCTCGGTCTTGCCTTACTCGATAGCTGCCTTCCCTCGCCCCTCTCTATTCTCGGGACGACTACACGCGCATTCTCAGGGTATCGCGCCGTTCTTGGTACCAGATCGTTGCAAATCTCGGCGATTTATTTGGTGTTTTATAACTTGGCACGTCTTCTGTCTCCGCCGGTGGCATGGAATGAAGGCTGTTGGGGGGTATACATTCCATCGAGTGTTGTGAGTAGGACAAGACAAAAACAACCAATCACATCGGAGAGTACCATACAGGTGGTTGTACATGCTCGGACTGTCTACGAGTCTTACTACATACATACAGCTGTATCAGTACAGTCGTTCAGAGGCGGTCTTAGCCAAATCATACCAGTATACTGGTACGACGAATGAATCCATACCAAGCGCGCCCCATGAGCGCGTCTGACATATGAATATCACAGAACTTCCAGAATTGAGTTCGGACCACTGACTCAATCGGCCGTACACAGCAGACGTTTTACCTTTCAAACCAAAAATATATCCAAATGCGAGGAATGTCTATACTAAACAAATGGGAGATACGGACCGGCTTTAATGATACGATCCTTCGTACCAGGTTTAAGATATGATGTTCGGTTGTTTGTACCATTATCTGGTGCAAAACGCGTCAAGTTGTTTCGGCTAGCAGCACTGGAGGTAATAGAGGGTAGAAGACTGCTTACTCCGACTGCAAGTACTCGCAGTATGTCGGGGCTTGGTGGTGCTGACGATACTCCTGTGTGTTTGACGTTTATCCAAGATGAATATTTCGGGAGTTACACTGAGAATAATGTCCGTGTCAGCAGTACTTTGCGATTGTTCTGTATTATTGCCGATCGATGTCAAGTATCAGGTATCAGGTGTTCGATACTGCCTAAACTCGCAGTATCTCCATTATTACCACCGACCTGTTGTCAAGGTTGAGTGTGATAAGGCGCGCGCAGTACGCGTCCTGTCCTCGCAGTATTGTGGGCGTATACTGCAAGTTGTTGTCTGCTGCGGTGTCGTACGTACCGCTGCTGTTGTTGGGCTGCGGCTGGTTAGTGTTGCGGGAGGGTCTGCACAGCAGCAGCTGTTGTAGCAAACGACCCCCAGCAGCAGTCCATGCCTGCTATTACTCCTGCTGCTGATGTTTTTGCTATTATTGTTACTGTTGTGCGGGAGAGATCATCTCTTCTGCATTTAAATTAGCGCCGTTGGAAGTAGGTACAGCTCGCCGTAGATTGGTGTGATATCGGCGTGGGTATTGGGTACTTACTTGGCGACTGGGCAGATATTGGGTTGCAAAACTACTATTAATATATATCGTAAACAAAATCAACGAAATCTCAGTTCTGAGAAATATGAGAAACTTATCAGAACACGGCTGATTTCTACCCCCCCCCCAGCAGCAACTGAGCTCCAAAGTATCGATGACTTCCTGTCCCATCATTATAGACGGTTCTGGTGTTGGACGCCAGAGTAGATAGCTGAAAACAAAAGCAATAATAACGTCCCAAAACATTGCTGTAAAACTTAGTCTATCATGAGAGTGAAACAGATACACAACTAACTGAGAACTGACACTACTTACTTGGCATTGCCTTTTTCCTGCACCCCTCGGCATTGATTGACCTGATCCTGTTCGTGACAAGATCGAATGGTGCATTTATGTCAAATTCCATAAAAAAAGTAATCACGACTTGGAACTGAGGTATATTTCCCTATCTGGAGCATAGCCCTTGTAATCATTCATTTTTAAACAATTCAACCGAGTTCATTTGACCTTCTCTCACCAACCCCCACGCACCCCCACCCGATCACACTTCATCGCCCAGGCAAACTCAACAACAGGACTTCAACGAGAATTCAACACGAATTCAACAAGATGGCTACACCTGGATGGCTTGCCCATGTCTACGCGGTTCTGATGGGACTAGTCCTTCCGATTGCGTTGTTCTTGTTGCTGCCTATAGGGAAGGTGTCTGTCATATATCTTGTGACGATTGCTGCTTTTGGATTTGTATCTCTCTGGTTTGGTGTTGAAACGTTTGCGGCTTTATACTTGGACTCTAAGAAGACGCGACCTAAGACCTACAGCCCCAAGAATATTACATATATTATTGCGGCCTATCTCGACAATGAAGCTGTCCTCTTGGAGCAGACACTTGAATCTTACTGCGAGATGAGGTTTAACGGGTTGCTTCATGTCATGGTTGTTTACAATAGTAAGCGTGACATGAGCGAAGCTGAGGTTTTTCTAGATTCTAAGTGGAACAACTCTGTACATGGGAACGTGCGTATCAGTATTATTAAGAACATGGATTCTACGTCTAAGGCCGAGAATGTCAACCACGGTCTATCTCTGGTGGGAGACAATGTGGACTTCATTGCGATTATGGATGCCGACCACCAGCCAGCGACGGACAACGCAGCTGTGGCAATGGAGGTAATCGAAAGCAAGGGGTATGATATACTTCAAGGCGCGTGTACCATTCGCAATCAGGAAAACTTCCTAAGCACTCTGGTATCGGTTGAATTCGCAGACATGTACTCGGTCGGACACCAGGGCCGTTTGCAAGTGTTCAACCTTGGTATTTTTGGAGGGAGCAATGGGTATTGGAAGAGAGAGGTCTTGAAGCGAATAAAGATGGATGGATCTATGTTGACAGAAGACATAGATTCTTCGATCAGGGCTACTCTTGCCGGATATAAGATTGGGTACTCTGGAGGTGTTGTCAGCAGCGAACTCTCTCCGTTAAATAACAACACCCTTCAGAAACAGCGGCTTCGCTGGGCTCAAGGGTGGGCGCAGGTTTCGTCAAAGTACGTTAGTGAGTGCGTCAGGAGCAAGAATCTTTCTCTCCGTCAGAAGTTCGGTCTAGTTTATCTTTTGGCATGGCGCGAATTTTTCCCGTACATGACGTTCTGGCCATTAATATGTGTACTAGCACACGTCAACAGTCGGCAAGAGCTGGTGTTTACTCTGTTCATAACAGTTTCCGGAGCGATTGTCTTTTGTTTTGGGGTATGCAGAGTAGCCGTTACGTACACTGTCGCCAAGGGACCCATTAGATCCAATACTCGTGCTTTTATTACGTTTGCATTTTGTAACTTGTTTTATTCTGTTTACTTGAATTATATCCAGGTTTGTGCGCATGGTAGATCTATCATGAAAATCAATACATGGGTAGCCACTGTAAGGGAAATAAAAGTGGAAGAAGTTTAGTTGATTACCGTATCGCATCTTCTATCGCCATGTCCATCGCCTGGTCCGCCGTACACCACGAGCAACTCTGAACTGGGTTTGATGAACCGCATTCCATCTATCTATGCGGGATGAGGATGGTTGGATAGATATATTAAGGGTCTGGGAGTGTAGTAAAAGTAGTATAATTTGCCCCAGTTTCTACAAATAAATCCTAAAGGGAAATTGGAAACGTTTTTCAAGAAGAGAGTAAGGTGTAGTCTGGGTAAGATGCAGTTCATGGGATGTAATGAAGGATGCCAACAATTAATTGTCGATGATACTCCTGCACAGTAGGCTGCATAGATTGGCGCTGTCCTGACCGAGCAGACACGATTTGTGTCGAGGATGTGAAGAACGGATGGCTCTTGGACAAGGCCTCTTCTCAGGGAAATGAAGGCTTAAGAGGTAAATTCATACCTGGTATGCTGTTTGACGAGTGAACAGGTGGTGTGAGCAAACACTCCGGTTTCTCACTATTGATGGCCTCTTACAGCAACGTCTATCGACCGCTTGTCGCTGCGACTCGTCGACTGCAAGAACTGCTGGAAGGCCACCCAAATATCTCGTTACCCATGATGCGATGAAATTAGTTGAACCGCAACTAACTTCCGAAGCGTTGGCGCAATAATAGGCTATGTACATACTGCCAATCTCACTAATACCCCCCCCCAATGCAAGTCGCAATGCACAAACGATGAATATCCCAGGGCGATAAAACGTGACAAATATCTTAATCGTGGCAGACGATTACCAGCACTTACTTGCTGGAAGCGATAAAAACAATAATCAAGCGCCGATCAAGACTAACGATCACCATCACTTGTCGGAAGCTACAAAAAACATTTTTAGGTACCGATCTTTGCTACCAATCGCCAGCAATTGTTAGAAGCAACGCTACGTTTCACCAGAACACCGACAACGTATTCAAAACCGTTCAGTTTGCACAGTGTAACTCCCCCATTCCCACGAAAATAACAGGTAATAATGACAATCATCAAAAAATAACCCCTACCATGGTTTAATCATCTGAACTTTCTCACTTCAGGCCCTGTCTTCGCTGATCAACTTGAGGAGGAACCTCTGCCTTTGCTTACACAGATGCTTCGTGCCTTTGACAGAAAGTTGGCCCTCTGTTTCCACAGATTTGATGGTCGTTCTGCCCTCCATGTCTAGTTCCTCGTTAAAGAAATACCGTAGAGCCCCGTGCTTAACTTTTTTTTATTTTCGCTCATCCCATTTATTATCTTCGCACATCTTCTTCTCTCTCTCCTTCCAACTCGTAACTCAGATCTGGGGTCACATAGCAGGCTCTTCTACCCCCTTCCCGCTACGGTACGTGCCTTCCTTTTTATCGCGAGAAGATTTCAGCCTTGTCTTCCCTCGTCGACTCGCATCGAATTGTGCCTACCCACGCTGCAAGGCGCTCTCAACAATTGAGTCCTTTTTTATTTTTATTTTTGAAAATAAAGTAAAAGTCCGACCATCCTGGGGCTCGAACCCAGGACTCAAACAAGTAGAATTCGAGGTTAACCACTTGAACCACCGGGGCAAACTGTAGGTCCGATTTCTGGAGACGTGCAGAGCCGAGGTGTTCTCGGCATATAGTGGTAGGCTGTCGAAGCGCGTGCCGAATACCAACTCCTTCATCATATTAGACCAGAACATCGATTCCTTCATCGCTGGCACTGCGGCCACGAGTTCTGTCTCCACAGTGGGTTGCGTTGCCTGTCCTTGCAGATCCACCTTGAAACCAACCGGGGCGTTCGCATGGAAGACAATATACGAGGACATCGACTTGCCGTAGTCCGGGTTGTTGCCCCGTTTTGCATCGAAACATGTAGTCAACGTGAAGCCACATTGCTTGTACGTGAATAATCGCCCTTGCCAGTCGATTGACGGCGGATACGATTCCGTAGCGAGTTACCTGTCCAAGGTACAATACGCTGCCCGTGATGGACTGGAAACGTGGTAGTTCCTCCATACTTACAAGCCTTCCGTCGGATTGGTCCAGCGACATCTCTTCTCCTACACCAGGCGTGTATGCTGGCTTGCAGTTTTCGAACCCGTACCTATCCCGCAGGTGCTTGCTATATTTCCCCTCGGTGATGGTCATCGTCCCCTTCTCGTCGTCACGGGTAACACTCATCCCGAGCACGCGTGACGCGTCTCCCATGTCCGTCAATATTGAGAAACGAGTCGTGAGTTTCTGCTTGATCCGCCTCGGCACCAGGACGTCTTTTCCGACCACGAGAACGTCGTCGACATACAGGGTTAGGACATAAACGTCACCGCACTCCGAGTAGGTGTGGACGCACGGGTCCGACTTGAGACGTTTGAAGCCAATTTTCAGGGGATGTTTGTCGAACGCGTACCACCAGTTGGTCGGGATCTGGCGGAGGCCGTGTCGGCGTTTTCCACAGCCTCATTAGCAGTGGGGCCCCGTTTCGTTCGAATTTCTCGTACCCGGGTGCCATCTTCACGTACACTTCCTCTGCGACATCGGTGTTGAGAAAGGCGGTGTTGCAGTCTAGCTGGCAACACTTCAGATTGCACTCCATCGCTATTGCCAGCACCACACCGATGCTCTAGAGGCTGCAGACGGGTCAAACGTGCTGCCGCAACCAGTGCCCGAGAATTGCTCCCATTAACGTACAACGACGTGTCCCTTGTGTGATTTATCTGCCTTGACCTTCTAAACCCATATATTACCGATAATATGGAAATTCCTAGGGAGATAGAGATCGCCTTGAGGACGGTGTAGACATATCTCTTTTCCACCCTTGCCATTTCCTTGCCTGAAGCCGCTTTCTACTGAGCTTGAATTGGTAGAGGTACGGCCTCTTTGACGGTTTTTGAACCTATTTCCTTATTCTCCCCTGCCGAACAGCTTTGAATGGTCGTCGCTATTTAACGGCAGAATCTGCTCCTTACGTCTCAGGCGCAAAACACGGCTGGGTTTCCTTGGTATAGAGCCTCAGCCCACAGAGCTCAGATGAAAGTACGGGCGCGGTGGCGGTCGCCGCTAGGTGAGCAGAATCTGAAACGTTTTGAAAGTGACACCTCGCAGTTTGATTGCGCTGCAGCGTCGGCTCGCATAACCGCAGGGGTCACGTCTAGACACAAATGTCCCCGCTGTTGAAAGGGCTAAGATCTAGCCAGCGGTGATCGTAGGGACGCTCCCGCGGGTGGTATCGCCTACTCCTGTGGTTCGAGAAAAAGCTACTGCGAAGCTGCGTCGATATGCTCTCTCCAAGGCATCGCCGCCCCTTGCGGTGGTCCTGCAGCCCCTCCGTCGCGTCCGTACCTCCTAGTGATATCGATGATCCGCTCCAAACATTCAGTCACCGGTGGATTATTTGAGCGTCAGCCAACGGCGATGTGGTCAGCAGAAGCACCAGGAAGATATTTCAACAGGGAAGTGTAGTGGCGAAGGTCGCGTTAAAAGCTGTCGTCTGAGCTATAGTTGGGGTCGGTCATCCCGCTTCTTGGCGGATTAATCTGCCGCGACGTTTCTTCCAGCTGCAGCGAGAATAGGCGCGATGGTGTCTCGATGAAGATGACGTTCCGCCTCTCCAGATCGCACCGGGTGGCCGATTTGTACACTCGATGGCTGTTGCTGTTGTTTCCGTACCCAACCAATCGTCCTTCCGCCGCCTTGCGTTCAGGCGTTTGGAGTAGGTCTCAATGTACACGACGGCCCTGGCACCAATGACTCGAAGAAGTCACAGATCTGACTCCGTTCCTTGTAGCATTTTGTACGGAGACTGCATGCCGCCGTGAACAGCAGTTGTGTTCTCCCCGGAGAAACTTTGGCAGCCCGCTGTCGGCAAGCATACGCCGCGCTATAGCTACAAGAGTTTTTCCAACGCGTTCGGACATACCAATTTCGAGCGGCGTAGTCGTGCTGGCGTACGCGAGCGAACCCCCCGTTTGAAAAAAGTAGTCCTTGAAAAGAGAAAAATATAAAAAAAGAAAGCAAACACTAGAAGAAATAATCGGTCGTGCCCCCCCCCCCCTCGCAGGCGAGGTGGCCAACACTTGAAAAAGAACGAGGATAAACAAAGAAACCAATATCATGACATGACACGCTTTTGGAATAATTTCCCGGGCAGGCTCTGAGTAACTGAAGGAGTGGAAGAATACCTGGGGAAAATAACAAAATAAAAACAAGACAATAAATAGTATCTGGTATATTATACACAACATCACAATTTCTATGTGGATGAAGAGCCTGCTTTGCTTCTTTCGTATTATCTGACGCCGAGGGATCGGGTATAGGTGCCGAATGCAGGACGGAGACCGCAGGCAGGGTAGCAAGGTACCAGACGGACTAGCAGGGAGAACCTGGCTACTCGTACCACAAACTGCTGCCGCTACCTGGAGGGTGCTTCGTGTTTTGGTCTGCCTGTTATTTTCCCTCGGATCTTAGTCTTCACTCTTCCTTTTCTGATTGATAAGCCGTACTGAAGGAGTCGTGTGGCGTGGTTGGATGACAAACCTGCTCTGCTCGTTTCGTATTGTATGACGCCATGTATGTGGCTAGGCATAGTTGACGGACGCAGGGCGGAGACGGCAGTCTGGGTAGCAAGGTACCAGGCGGATTAGCAGGGAGAACCTGGCTATACTACTCGTACCACAAACTGCTGCCGCCACCTGGAGGGTGCTTTGGGCTTTGGTCTGCCTGTTATTTTCCCTTTCTTTGGTGTTTGTTCCCTCGGTTCTTTGTCTTACTCTCTTTACAAGCAGTGGTGGTGTGTTTTTTGTTTTTTTCTGTTTGTTTTTTCCAGCTCGTTCTTTTTCAAGTGTTGGCCACCTCGCCTGCGGGGGGGGGGGGGCACGACAGATAGTTTCTTCTATTATTATTCGTAATTTTTGCTTCAATTGTTTTCTTCTTCTCTTTCTATTTGTCTTCCTAGTTTTTGTTTTCCCTTAGATTGTTTCCTTTCGTTTCTCTATTTCATAGATAGTGTATGTCGCGCTTGTCGTATCTAGTACGATGACATGGCATTGCATTGCCCACTCACTGCTGTGCTTGCTGCATACATACGTGGCAACGTAGTATCCCTGATTGTTTCCTTTCGTTTCTCTATTTCACAGAAGAAGGTGTATGTCGTGCCTGTCGTATCTAGTACGATGACATGGCATTGCGTTGCCCACTGCTGTGCTTACTGCATACCAGGTACGTGGCACCGTAGTATCTCTGTGGCGTAGCTTTGTGACCATAGAAGTTGTATCGCTTCTAGGATTGAAGAATCGGCACGGACATTGGTTGTGCTGGATGTCGACGGGTATAAAGAACGGTTTAATGTGAAGAACACACACGACACACTGCACACGAGAGGCGCGTTCTACACATTATATGAGAAAGACAAAAATAAAAAAAGAGAAAGGAACAGAGTACCACGTAGTAAGCAAATAAAAAGAACAAAGGAATAGAAGCCAAACCAAAGCACAAAAAAAAGAAAACAAATCGGACCTTCCAGGGTAGCCGCGCAGCAGTTTCCGGTACAAGTGGCATCCCCAGGTTCTTTACTGCTTGCTGTCTGTCGTAGGTCTCATACCTTGCTGCCCTGTCTCTCGTCTCCGTTCTACGCTTGTTCGCCAACTATACCCCCACCCCCATCGAGGATGCGTCGGACCATACGAAACATGCAAAGCAGGCTCGACATCCACCCACGCCGTCAAAGTCATTATACATATAGGGACCATGAAGGAGAAATATGAAAAAACAAAAACAAGGAGTATCAAGCGTAACATGCACGCTCGAAGACTGGAATATCGTACAACCACCCCCCCCCCACAGCCCCCCCCCCTCCCCCACCGCTGCGGGGCCGTGAGTTTGTTTTTCGTATTTTTTCTAAATGTATGTGAAGTAAGTACAGTATTAATAGCATAGAGGCGTTCTACGATAAAGGTTCACCCTAAATTATCTGAGGCTCCTCGCTTAAGGAGCTCCATACCTCACGCCAAGGCTGACTTCAAAAATCAAATCGCATCTCGATGAACAATCCCACGGCCCAAGTATACAAAAACATCATTTTTCCAAACAAGATGGGCATTCCGACGTATTCTCTATCATTCAGAAACAAAATGGCGGAAATGTGTTACCTCTATCGTTGAACGCGTCTATAGTATGATTTGTGTAGCAATACTGAGTTACTGAAGAAGAGGCGTACGTGCTCGTACTCATCGTATAATGACGTCGTTTCCCCTAAGGATTGTGATACGTGACAGGTATATATATACGATATACATTTATACCTCTTCTTACTGTAGAAATAATATTATAAGGTTCTGCTTCGTTTGCTGCTTTTGCTTGTCCACTGCTGTCTACTATTTATACATTTTTGGTCTCGTTTGTGTTGTGTTCTCGTACCCGGTACGCTGGCAGTTCACTTGCTTGACATTGGAATTTGTGCTTAATATTATTTTTTACTTGTAGTCTTTCTCTGCATCACAGTCTGTGACCACATAATTAGTATATCTCTAAGGTAACAAATCAGGACGGACACAGGGTGTACTGATGAAGCTGGGTGGAAAGGACGATTTAGTGTGAAGACAACAACAACAACATAATCGACATTATTACTACGCAATTCAGCGTAATCTCTTCGCCCTGTCTTCTGATTGCTGGGGCATCAAGAGGGGTACGACAGATGCCGCGCCACTTCATCCTTTGCCGCATGACCAGCTCGTCTCACACGATAGCTGCAAAATTGTTCAATTGCAAAGAAGAGGAGACACATTACCAAACTGCCAGGTCACTCTTCCAGGAATAACAACAACATTTACGACAAAGAAGGCACAAACTACTGTCTTGTCCGTACAGTTTAGATATATGTGTTGCGTACCGGCTCAATTATGTACGTTTGAAGGTACTGGCTGTCAGAACAATGGTTGAACTCGGTGCTGATGAATACACCTCCTTCGTCCACCCTTAACCACTCGACGCGGAAACTACTTCGAATCGCCACAGTTCCTCGTTCTTGGATTGCAGCAATTATGTCTCCGTCCACTTGGTGTACTCGTCGGAAGTATTTGTGGTGTATATTAATAGCCCTCGAGGACTTCTGGGGTTAAAGGTCCCATCAGGTCAGCGAAAACGTGTTGAAAAGGGGGTTTCACACCGTGATCGGCGGTCCTACGATGAGGCAGCTGGTGGCTCTTGCCCACAGCATACACATGGCAGTCTGGCACAGGCCCGTCGAAACCTACCCCGCTGTATCAAAGGTTTTCAGAAGGTTCAAGCGGTTGAGGTTGAGGCGTCCTAGTCGCCGGTGCCAAATGTTTTTGTTTGCCGTGGCCTGAATCGCCAGCTCCGTCTCGTTTCCACCGCCGGCGGGGTACAGCGACAAAGAAACACGATCGTGCTCCAGCTCTTGGGGAGGAAGTATGTGGTTCTGGGGTTCCAGCCTTTGGTTAGTCATGCCCAAGATAGACACCACCTCGTTACGTGCAGCTTGCGTGACCGAGAACAGGTTGCGTGCTAGGCCAGGCATGATCAGACACGAACGTTTAACTCACCGTCGCACTTCTTTGTTGTGGTTTACGTGGACCGGGAGCATTCCCTGCGCAGCGCCATTCAATTGCTCCCCCCCGGGGGTTGAGAGGTTTCGTGGTCCATCTAACACCTAGTATTCTTCCAGTCGGTCGCGAAATCCGGGGATGATAGCGTCGTCGAAATAATGTCCTCACGCGCCATGGTCCACCAGCACATTTACGGGGTCGTTGCTGTAGCGTGTCCGCGGACTCGCCGTGGGACTGATTGTGAGAGCGGACCCACCTTCTGTACGGGTGACACCCTCAAAGACGTCGAGATGATCATGGGTGTTCTTGACCAATCGGGGATATTCGGGAGTTGCTAAATAATGAGAGCCACAGATAGTAGTGGAGAATAACCTACAATCACTTGAGCACGGGTCATAGCCGTCCAACCCCCTTCGATGTATTCTCGGATTCCCCGTTGATGTGTCGATTCTTCTTCGACCATGAAGAGTGCGTCACCAGTCTCTTATCTGATGACGCCATCGAACGATCTGGTTCATCCGTGGGGCCGAATGACAAATATGTTTCCTTTTCCGTCGGTGCTTTTACAGCGGTGAATGAGATCGGGTGCTCGATGTATTTGGCGGCATAATTGGCCTTTCCGGCGTTGGTACTACCAACACTATGCTGTGTGCGGCTGCCCGCATCGGTATGCGTAGTGTGCAAATGGAAAGGGCCACTGATTTTGACCTCCCCCACGCCTGGCGTATCTTGTTCCTTCCGTTCCGTACCGAGGCAAGTACTGTATTCGCTGATGTTGCTGACCCCGGGGATTGGGCATACGCCGGTGCCCCCTTTTCATGATGGCGCAGTCCTGCGTGACGTGTCCGAATTGTTTGTTGCTGTTGCACTGCACGTCACTGCTGGTGTGTCCTACCACCTGCATGGCAATACCGCGACCTGCGATCGGCGTAGCGAGTGCGAAAGGTTGTCGACGTACATGGTGTGTACCATGTACCGCATCTCATAGCTGATGGTTATCACACTCTCTCCTACCCGGGCGAAAGGGATTCGATAATGATGTCCTCGTACCTCTGGTCGTGTTAAGTCTGTCCCATTTGCTCGAGGACGTCATGGCATTCGTCCAAAACGAAACCGAAGTCGTCCGGATCCTGGCCGGACTCCATCTTCGTCTTGATGAGGTTTTCGTGGGAGGCCCTTTTTGGTTCCTTACTTTGGTCGTTGTACTCGTCAGTCAGAGCAATCCACGCCAGCTATCCATGCCCCGCTCCATCGTCTGGCCGCTTCCCCCCGGAAATCAAAACGGTTTTGTCGGCGGAGCCAGATGTGGTGAGAGGTAGACACTCCAGAGATATGGGTTCGCCAGCAGCCATTTGTGCTCAGCGACAGGAATACGCGTCACGGTGTGGGTGCTGCCCGGAGTAGATGGTGGCTGGCGTCGTGCCTTGGAATACTTCAAATGCGGCCTTGCTCTAAGGAGACAGCCTGGCACTCAGCATGCTCTTGTATTCTTAAAACTACTGCTTGCTCCTACTGGCGAAGACGAGGCAGTTCTTGATGACCGCTTAGGTGTTGTTGGACGCCACAACATCTATGGCGGCCTCTCGACCTCTCGACGCTAAAGCGGAGCTGTTTCTTTGATGCACGCTATCTAGTAGATAAACGACGAACCTGAGTCTCGGTCACGGTGCTGAAAAAAAACCCAACACCCTCTAGAGTCTGTGTTGGGCCGCTGATCTCCGGAACCGAGCTGTGTCGTCGGATCGCTGAAACGTCAAACTAAAGCTGAAGAGCTTTGTGTAAAATAAAAAAAATAGCTGAGAGGCTCTGTGTAAACTCCCCCGCTGCTGCTTCTGCTCAGGACCCTACAAAGGTTACCGATGCGGGTGCCGCGCTGAAAAACGAGGGCTAAACGAACTCTGAGGAATATTCGATTATACCCTTGAACAGCAGGCTGCAAAGATTGGCGCCGTCAGTGTTCAAACTGACCGAGCAGACACGATGCCTGTCGAGGATGTGAAGAATAGATGACTCTTATAAAAGGCCGCTTCAGGGATACAAAGACTTAGGACGATGTGAACTGTGGTAACTTCGGATGCGGTTTGCCGAGTGAACGTGGGGGGTGTGCAAAGCATTCCAGTTCCCCAATCTTGATGGCCTTTTACCGCAACGTTTATCGACGGCATGTTGCGGCAATTCGTCAACCACAACAACTCCTGAAAGATTCTCTTAATATCCCGACACTCATAATGCGGTGTAATTAGTTGAACCTCAATGTACGAAACATCCACTCTATAGAATATGTACATAATGTATGTTTCTTAACATGTTACGTAAATCATATGACGAAATGTATAACATAACATGTCATGTGTGTGGAGTAAGACGGGGAAAGGAAATTTGGTTAATATCGAATATTTTATTTCTTTGATCTGACACAATAGTCATACTAATATGTTTTTTGTCGATCTGACCCTTTGAATCTGACCTCGCCACGAAGATCTTGGACATTATAGCGATTCCATCTGCGAATTCGTCTACTTCTGCATTTGGAGGGACACACAGATAGGGCGTGAATCACATAAATATATTAGTACATTTGTGACTTGTTCTTCGACAAAATGTCCTGTAAATAGTGGATCAGTTCATTTGTTTGGTTTTTTATAATCACTTTCACTTTCAAGCCTAACTGGTAGGAGGTTTGCCCCCGACGACCTTCTGGACAAGCCGTGGTCACAAGTGTCTACCCTTCTCCCCCCCGGTACATGCCTTTATGTTTTGTCGCGCATAGGGTTCAGCATTCCCACTGTTCGTCGATTTTCATCGAATGTAGCTAACTCGCGCTCTCGCGCTTTCCGCTATTCAATTTATTTCATGCAAGAAAAGGCCCTTACGAGCATGCACTCGGTGGGACTTGAACCAGCGAAATTGATCTTGATAGGCACGCAGACCACCTACCAAGCCACCGCAGACGCCGGCATGCGAATGTATGGAGACCGTGTGTGTTATCACTCTTCATTCACTGCTAGTTCACTACCGGGACAAATAGTCATACTAGAAATTCAGGGGAAAAATAGAGTAGCTATGTGTTTTTTGTCGAATTTACCTCTGTTATTATTTTACCAAACCAATGTACACAGCCCGCAAAACACGCCCGCCCATTTCACGCGTTTGTTGTTATCGCGTTATTCACGCGAGGTCCTGAATAATGCGCGTCTTAAGCGTCCCAACAACGTCTCTACCACGAGTTGCATAGATCCTGCTTCTCTGCGGCGTACACATTTAACGGGGGCCGTGTCATTATAACATGCACCAGGTTTTACGTATGTATGCGTATGACTATTTTTTTCATCACGCACACATAAACGTACTGTTGTTTTTGTTTTTTTTTTGCTCATCCCATTTATTATCTTCGCACATCTTCTTCTCTCTCCTTCCAACTCGTAACTCAGATCCGGGGTCACATAGCAGGCTCTGATACCCCCTCCCCGCTACGGTACGTGCCTTCATTTTTATCGCGAGAATATTTCAGCCTTTTCTTCCCTCGTCGACTCGCATCGAATTGTGCCTACCCACGCTGCAAGGCGCTCTCAACAATTGAATATATTATTTTTTATTTCTGCAAATAAAGTCAAATGTCCGACCCATCTGCGGCTCAAACCCAGGAATCAAACGCAACTAGAATTCGAGGTTAACCACTTGAACCACCGGGGCCCCACGCTCAGCGAGTCTACCACGATTGTTTGTTGCTTCTACGATGATTTCTGCTTTCCACGCGTTCTATGCCTTCTTTCTTTGCGTGCTTGCTTTTCGTGCCACACTTTGTTTCTCGGAACAATAAAAAAACTCGGAAAAAGAAAAATCAATCTTGTTTTTTCAGCGGTTTGGCAGGCTCTCTTTCGGTGTGTTACACCGGCTCGTCGAAATTCATTCTGCACTTTCAGTTTGTTCTGCCTTTTTTCTTATTTCGGTTCGTGTGCGTGTGTGTAGTCCTACACACCCTGGACAATAGCCTATTGAATAGGCCTATTGGTGTCTCAACAGGTGTGGATATTACATATCGATACCTGTTGTCGTGCCTACTAGGTATGCGAACTTGTCGATCGATACCTATTAGTTCGACAAATAGGTGTTCTAGCATGTGTTATTATATTTAATAAGGTTACTGACCTTGGGGTAGGTATCTTAAACCGTCTATCGATTCCTAATTCTTTGACCAATATATATGTTGTTATCGACTCAATAGGCTACTGTTCGTGCAATAGGTATGATACATTGAAAATCGACAAGTATTGTCTAGTCCAATAGGGGTGTCACGTTGTCGATCGATGCCTATCGATTTGGTTAATAGGTACCTGGTATGTCACTTTGTCGATCAATGCCGATTATTGACTTGATTAATAGGTATAACACTTAGTCGATCGGTACCTATGGATTTGAGCATACACTTACTTGTAGCTCGATGATGCCTATTGATTGGAGTATACCACTTCGTCGATCGATGTCTATTGGTTTGACTAATAGGTATACCACTTGGTCAATCGATCGATGATGTCTATTTACTTGATTAATAGGTATAATAACACTTAGTTGATCGGTACCTATGGATTTGAGCATACACTTGTCGCTCGATGCCTATTGATATGACCAATAGGTGACACATTTTGTCGACCAATGCCTCTTGACTTGGCCAATAGATATGTCAAATTGTCGATCGACACCCATTTCTTTGACTACTACTGTAATTTGGGTATGCTTTGGCGATTAATGCCTCTTCACGATTGAATGGTATATATATGAAGCTGTCGACCGATGACTATAGGCTCGACTAAAATGCGAGCTGTGTCGATCAATACCTACTAGTACGTTCTCAAGCGTATTGCCTACAACAGAAGAAGTAATCCAATCGAATCACTATAAATAGACGAAAAGAGGTTGCTCCCAAAGGACTCAACTTAATAAGTGCAACAGACTACAGTAGGTGCGCGGACATGAATGCATGGAAGGTTAGAAAGGTCAACCACCTGCCTGCAAGTAAACTACTTGAAGAGACGGACATGAGGCAAGACTGCCTAGTACACGCAGGACTTGCGTCGCCGTCTGCGTTCAGCGGTACGACACTGAATGCCGCCGCTTTTAGGACACGCGGCGAGGCGGCCAAATCCACAAAGTCACGGCGACCGTGGCGAACTCGAAATGATGGGCCCTACCCTAAGAGAACATCAACGACACGTTTTTTCATGCTCGCCCCCGAAACATACGTTTTACGCTCGCAATTGGTTCCCATGGAAAAGCTCCGTTGCTAGAAAGTAGTGTGCAAAAACACCTTTTACCGTTGCGCTTCACCTGAAATTACCTATGAAAGCTGCAAACACAGACCCGACTAAACAGGAAGTCCACGTGCGTCCTCTGTGAAACCACTGGCATCTGCGGCCTGCCCGCCATTCCGGGCTGTGGCCTCTTAATCCTCCCAGCTTGACGCCCCTCCACCGTTCTCGGCTGCGGCCCCTTCGCCCTCGCGGCTCGTCGGCTCCGGTCTTACCGGGCCCGGCAACACCCACTCGAGGCTCTGTTCCCCGTCGTCTTCGTCACCATCGGACTCCTCATCAGGTACATAGTCCAACACCTTCACGTAATCCAGCATTGTCTGGCCCCTCAATCGCTCCGGGGTAGCCTTTTTGGAGTCGTCGTCGGACAGCGGCGGGACTTCATCAGGTATGTAATAATACTGCGCTCGCAAGACGAGCGACATCTCTAATAAGCGAGGTCGAGCGCGCTTGCGAGGCATGAACATATCAGTGATGCTAAAACCCCGCTCCGTTACGCCTGCCGACGCTGGGCAGCCAACCACCGTCTGCGCAACTGTGCGAAGCGCCAGCGAAAGCTCTTTTCCGTACAGACGCCCGTAGTCGGCGGCATTCGTTTCCCGTTGTGTGTGAGGGGTGTGCACCGCGACGCAGGAAAATAGAAAGTGGGCTGGGGAAGGAAAGGCACAGATAGGCTGTGAATAAAACAACTACAGACTTCGAAGGAAGTAGTAGAAGAATGGTGCAAGAACACGAGATGGAAAAACGAACACACCAGGTACGAGTGCACGAATACAGCATCCGTTACAAACTACTGCAGTTAGGTATTTTGGATTCAGGCTGAGCTCACCGCCCAAAATACGCACAAAAGAATCGGAAAACTCCATGCCGTTTTTTCGAGACGGTTTCTGATTTTTGGCACAGACAGGCGTTTTATGAGCCCCTGCCGACCCGTTGTTCATTCAAAACGTTGACATATTTTCCTCTCGCAACAAGTTTTGATATCGTCTAGTTTTGTGTAAGGGATGGATTTAGCTCCCGGTGGGCTGAGCCTACGTTTCGGGGGGCAATTACTGGAGTTTGCCCTAAGTTTGATGGAAGTGTGATCGTTATTATTTTTGCGTACTCTTCCTTGACTTTTATTGCGTGAGGTTGTTTGTATTATACAGAATTACCCGCGTTTTCCTTTCAAAGAGTGGGTGCAAAGCGGTCCTGATATTTTCCCTGTTGACTGATACATTTACCCTCAGAGTCTGTTGATTAAAACAAATAACCAGAAATTCAATTTTTCTTTAATCGATCAAAAGGAACACCACGAGAGAAGGTGCCTCTACAGTACATCTTTTCACGGCGCCTACATTCCGAGCAAAAAAACACCTAGCAAAATTTGGCAGGGACTCTACAACACGCGCGCAAATGTTCAGCGTATTGAAAAAGTGTGGACATTTTGACTTGAGTACGTTAGACTTTGTACTGCATCCCCTTGTAATGATATAGATTTAGTGTAGATTCGAATATGGGAGTACACTATGGCATGACAGCTGTTCGAGTGACTGCGCCGAACCCTTTACAGACTATGCCTTGCACCACCTGGGAACGGCTTGCTCACTAAAAAATAGTGATGTTTATGTTTATCTCTACGTATCTTTAAAGGTCTCCGACTGGTCGGGGCATGATTGGGTACGAACGCAAGGTCAGGGCTTACAAACAAAACTGGGTTTGTCACCCTCTCCGACTGTCCATGGCAGCCAGTACGATACAGAATAAGTTACGATCGAATTGCTATACTGTGCGGCAGTCGTGGGCGACGACCGTTGGGGCGATGCGCCTAACCCAACTCGTAGCAGTTAAAACGTTTGTAACATATATTCCTTTGCGCTCGTACTTGGATCAATAACTACATATCGCTTGCAGCAACAGCTAACGACATCGGTCCGTATCAATGTGAACCTATCACTTGAAGCAATAGGTACGCTTGAAGCAATAGTTATGAGTGACCAATGTCGAAGATCATGCTGCACATTGTCGGATGACAAGGAAAAGAATGATAATCATAATAATGATACTCGGAGTAATAGCTATTGGCCTGGTTCAATAAACACCCATCGCTTGCAGCAGTAGGTATCGGTCGGTATCAATAGAAACCTATCGCTTGCAACAATAGGTATCGGTCAGTATCAATAGGCAACTATCGCTTGCAACAATACGTATCGGTTGAGTGGAGTATCAAGGTATTGTTAGATCGATAGCCTATTAATTGGGAAACACCTGCATACCCTATTATTGGTGCCCAAGATGCCTATCTTTTACAAACCTATTGGTCGCACAGTAGCTTATTATTGCGCTGACTACCCTAACCTAATGAGGGCTTACAATACCTATCGATATGCTCTAAACCCCACCGAATATGACCCGCAATAAGTATCGATACTCATTTTTTTCAACCTATTAGACGTCCAATAGCCTACCAGGTATAGAATAGGGTGTTATCCAGGGTATAAGAGGTATTTGAAAAACGTAGGAACACCCACACCCACGGCTCTGTTGTGAAGGCCACCCACCTGGAGCTTGCACAACAACGACAGACAGCGCCTCATCCGGAGGTGCTCCGCGATGCTGAACGCGCATGCGGCACGAGCAATAAAGCTCTTCACAAACTGCAGTTGATGGTACCGTTTCGGGTTTTCTATGAACACCTGGCTTCCCAGGACTGCATTCTTCTCCTTCCAGTGCTTGGCGTTTCCTCTGTTCCTTCAACAATGCAGCGCACCAGGCCAGGCGCTTTCTCTTTGTTGATCACCGCGTCCGTCCAGTAGGCAATGCAGGGCAAGGCAACCCCAGCACTTATGTACTTGACGATGACACACCATAACCCCGTCGTTTTCTCGCAGGGGAGCAGAACAGAAAAAGCACACAATATCGGGATGGAGGTACAATATACAACAGTAATACCAAGTCGTTGTTCGTTTTGTATGGGACTACCAAAACAAAAAGAGTATGATATATAAATATTTCCAGTTAGCATTAATACGTATCAGTAAAACCGAACGTTGCACAAGATAAACTCCGCAACACGCGTAGACACAACACACAAGAACAAGGCATAATAAGCGCGCGAAACTCACCGCTTGGTGCCCGCAGCTGCAACGGCACTCTGGATGTTATGCGCATCCGATAAGTACTGCGTAGCCCCTGTTGTTGAATCGGAGTGAATGCTTAGCACGTTTCTCTATAATAGCATCGACACTCGTTGCTTGCCAGGCAAGCCCACTTCTGCTTCCTCATTGCCTGCCGGGACGCGCTCGCCGCTTGGCGGCGCTTGGCGGAATAAAATCCAGCCTCACGCCGTAGAAGGCTGTGATTCTGTGTTTTTTGTGTTTGGTGCCGATCGCAGCGAATGTATAGCCGGGGGGGGGGGGGCGTAAGTTCGTACGGTCTCTCGCACGGCTTCTGGGGCGTTGATCTGGAAAAACCAGACCCGCCACCTGTGCATTCAAGCCAGGTTGGGGTGCTCCCTGCTGCATTTATCATCTATCATCTACCATCTATCATCATCTGCTGTTGTTGGTCGCCACCATCCAAGAAATCGGATATTCGAAGCTGTCCGCTTGAAGGTGGCGTTGGTGGCAATGCTGCTGACCCGCTCGCTGCCTTCGACGAGCGCATCACCACCACTACTACTCATCGCACAGTAGTCGACCTGTGATATGTGCTCCGGGCGTGTCGACTTGTGTTGCTGTGGGGGGAGATCCCTCGTCATGTCTCCCGCCTCTCTTGGTGCTTGTCGGTCAACGACCACAAATTTATGTATGTATGGTTTTTCCGAGTTCTTGACGAATCCTCTCCTCCTGTACGACAACATAATCGTTTCCCCCGTCTCTCCGTCCTCCAACGATCGCATACATACTTATGGATCCCCTGCGACAGAGTCGGAATATCTACAAATACCGTTAGAAACATAGACACCGCCGTAAGATATTGGGCATTGTGTGTGTTGTTCACATTGAACCGTTCTTTCTACTGGTCGACATCCAGCACAATCAGCGTCCGCGCCGATTCTTCAATCCTAGAAGAGATATAAGTTCTGTGGTCACAAAGCTACGCCACAGAGTTACTACAGCAGTATTTTGGCACGTATGCAGTAAGCACAGCAGTATAGCGGGCATTGCAGTGTCATGTCCTCATCCTGGATACGACAGGCATGACATACAAACTCTATGAATTAGAGAAACGAAAAGAGAAAAAAACGAACATGAAGACAAGTATGGAGATAAACAAAATGAAGAACAAAAAAAGAAACAAACTGTCGTACCCCCCCCCCCCCCCCGCCCCCACATCACAGGGGATGGACGTGGCAGACACTTGAAAAGAACGAGCTGGAAAAAACTGGAGAAGAAGAAAAACGCCATTTTTTGTACGTATACATACTTGGTGTGTACTAATTTTAGTCATAGGACTACAACATGATTATCGGCACCACTACCGCTGCTGCAGTGACAGCATTTTTAGTCCTTTTCAATATTTCCTTCTTTGCCCCGCAATAATATAGCTTGTCCACAACAACACGCGATCGACAACCGAGCTGCCGCCTGAAACAATGGAATGGCCCCAAATTGGATTCGCTATATTGTTTTTTTCCTCTGCCCCGAAATAATCCACACCGACCACTGACCTGCCGCCGGAAACAATGGTATGGGGCTCGAAAAGTCCTATGAGGAAAGCCCTTTGGGTTGCCCGGCAAGACTTTAGCGTTAGTCACATAGCTAGGAAGAGTGTGGATGTATTCAGAGCAGTTTGAAATCATCCTTCGTGTGTTTGTTCTTAACTTTAAAACACTCTTCTTTTACTCAACGACATGCAGCAAACACTTATATAGAGATACAAGCTCTGTGGTCGTCGCGAAACTACCCTGTACCACACAGAGATGATGCACATCTTAATAATGCATTATTAGACGACGCGATGCCGTGACATCGTCTTGGGTATGACAGGAACTATGACATACATACGCCATCAACCTAAGTACACAGGAAGAGAATACCAAAGGAACAATAAAAAAATACAAAAATACAAAAATACAAAAATAGAACAGAACAGAAGAATGTAACGAATGAAGAGAAAGGGAAACGAGCGAAGAGATCAAATTGATACCAGGTATTATCATTGAGTGTATGAGAGCCAAAGCTCGGACGGGAAAAAAACTTCAAACAGTTAGGGGTGGGGCTGGAGGCCTGTTTTGACCCAAAAAAGCGGCAGGCTATTAGAAACGACCAGCAAAAAAAAAAAAAAAAACTGAAGAAGTAAACCTGCCGACATACCCCCAAGAACTTGGTTTTAGTGTGCATGCATAGTGAACGTTGTATACAATATTTCTCTGGGGTGGAGATTAATTGGATCTTGACGCCATACAGACACCTCCCACAGGCCCATACCTTTTGGATGCTTTGATCGTTTTAGCACAGTAGTTCGAAATGACGATTTTATAGAGTGGAAGGTGCGGGGAAACATGTTTTTCTCTGTGTTTTTTCTCTTAGTTTATGGGTGCTTTTGAGTCGTGCGCAGACTTAACCCTTTTAGAACCGCAGTCCCGTTTTGGGGACAAACCATTCAAAGTCCAAGTAGTTTGTCCCCAAAACGGGACTGCGGTTCTAAAGGGGTTAAGCATACCCTACATTGGGATGTGTGCCATGCAGCAAAACAAACCCCGCTCGAATCTCATCGACGCAGTATCCGTAGAGAACGATTCGACAAAACATCGCCCCTTTATTCAATTTTTGGGGACCACCACAATCAATTTCGTGATGGGTACCTTGAAAAAAACAGAAGGAACCTCGGCCAAGAGCAAAAAGAAAAAATTTGTCCAAGCGAACCGGGAGGCATATCTGCAGCGTACGGGTCGTAGTGTCCACGAGGTGGCGGCGGTCGTGTCCCGAGCGAATGCTGTCATCCGCCGTGGCATCGCGGGGGCGGAGGTCAGCCGCGACCGGGTTAGATGGCTGTTGTAGATTGGAACATCTTGCACCACAACAGCAGCAGCAGCAGTAGGATGAACAGCAGCAGTGGCCGGGTCAGTAACGCCAGCAGCCGCACCAGGATCAGCAGATCCACCTTCACAACCAGGCCCGGCAGAGGCTGCACCAGTAATCCCCCCCCACGCTCGCGCGCCCGTTTGTGCGCTGCTGAGCTGCTGCTCAAGCACTCGTTGTTGTTGTTTTTTTGTGTGCTGCTCCGCCCTTCTGGAGCCACACGCTGTAGCTCCTCTCGTACTATACTACTGACTATCCTGGTACTTATTAATACTCCGAGAACCCTTAACAATTGAGTAGGTTTAGCAGTCTGAGAGAAGGGATCTTTAGGGATGTTTTTTACTTGAAAAATGTGTAGCGTGGTCTGCACTTACTTCGGAATCGTCGTCCGCATCTATCTGAGAAATTTCCTGGTTCGATGCAAACCCGGCGTAGACGCGTTTATGGCGAGTTTTTGCCCGTTTCGGCTGCGGTTTGGGGTCAGGGCTAGGGTTAGGGTTAGGGTTAGGGTTAGAGTCAGGGGTTGGGTTGGGTCTTCGCCCGTGCCTTGATCCCAACAGGAACCAAAACATCCGAACAGCCTACCAACCTAAAGATCCCTTCTCCCAGATTGTTAAAGGTCCTTTCGGTATGGTAACGATTGTTCTTATTATCGCTATCGCTATCGAAGCTTCTTCGGCTTTATGGTATCGAAACGTTTCTGGCTTCGATTTACAAGACTATCTGTGAGTACCAAAATCCGCAAAAACATATTTTATTCATAACAAGATCTAAAACCCATTATAATTGTAAAATGGAAGTAAAACATGAGGTCAAATTTTCAGACAAAAACTCGCAAACTTGAGCGCAGAACACCAACATTTGTTGTTCTTGTTGTACATCTGTTGATTGTGCTCAAGAACACGATCCGTAAGATCCATCGTAGATTGAGGAGTTCCATGCTGAACAGGGATTCTGGTAGTAGGGTATTGGGATGTCGGGGCAATGTGTACCCCACCAATAGCACTCGTTAGATAGATGTAGCTCCATATGAATGAGGCGAGTCAGCTCCACAGCACGGATATATAATATGATATGAGTTCCGCGTAATTGTCTGCAGCAACCACGCGTTCCCGTGCCAGCTGCGTCTATACCTTTAGAGATCAATCTACACACTAGTGAAAAACCGGTGATCTTCTATTGGCAAGCGTAGCCGAGGCCAACCTAGAGAGGTGGGAACCTTCCGACATGTCTGGTTCAGATGGCATGTCTAGTCCGGAAGCCAACGTGGGAAATTAGTAGAATATGCATGTAGAGAAGCTGCTGCTGATGATGATCCCGGAGAGGATCGAGGTCCTGGTGGAAATGACGTGAGAGGAGAAGAAGAAGATGCCGCACCAGAAGCAACAGCGACCCCAGCAGGGCCAAGTTTGAGCCGGACCTGGTAGATTCGCTTGGTACTGGTGGCGAAGGCTCTGGAGAGCAGCAGTTGCAGGGGCAACAGCAACTCCAGTAGCACCGTCAGCAACAGCAGCAGTCAGAGGATTGCTGCGCCTGTTGCGACGATAAAGCGCACGCAGCAACCACCGTCATCGCCGCCGCCGTCACCACCGCCGCCGCAACCGCCGTCGTCGCTACCGCCGCTGCCGCCGCCGTCGTCTCGACCGCCGCGTAACCGTCGATGCTGCAACACCCCAGGAGAGCCAGGTATCTGCCTGAATCTATCTGTGGGTTCGTTTCGCGCTGGCGAAGTAGAAGTAGAAAGTAAGAATATAAGAGAGGGTGGAGGACGAGTATGTGTATCGCCGGGAGGAGCCGGGTGGAAGGTGGAGACCGCGGGGGCTAGGCTGAAAGTATTTTGGGCAAAATCGTTTTCCTGGACTGCTGAAACACAGCGCCCGCAGGTGGTTGATGGAGGAGGGGCGTTGCTCCCGAGGAAGGAGATGAAGGAGAGTGAGGATGGGCGCAGGGGGGAATCTGAATCTGCTGTTCGGGATCAGCGCACGGGCGCGACAGGATGCACTGCCCCAAGCTAGAGAGGGTGAAAGCGAAGAGACCGAGGCGCCACCAGCAAGGACTTACGTCCGCAAAAGGCACGTTTGACTTTGTTGATTATTGCTGTTGGTATTCTCCGTTTTTAGATTGATTTTATATCGATTTAAGAGTGGTAGATAATATCCGGACATTGCGATTGAGAATTGAGAATGTTGGAAATTAGAATGAGATTCACAGACGTGTTCGTATATAGCTTCCCTAACTGAAGTTATTATGTAGACGATTGCAGGACAATGCCGTCTGTCTGTTTTATAGTTGACTGATCGAGGGCTCTGGTTGGGCATCGAT
Organism: Nereocystis luetkeana; assembly: GCA_031213475.1. Lineage (NCBI taxonomy): Eukaryota > Phaeophyceae > Laminariales > Laminariaceae > Nereocystis > Nereocystis luetkeana. The sequence continues at coordinate 587,563 of JARUPZ010000015.1, forward strand.
GCGAGTGCGAGTACGAGATGAAAGTAAAGTATATGCGAAAGCGTAAAATTCGAGTTGTGGCTGAGGATTCGGAGGAGAATAGAGTATCGAAGACAAGTGCACAAAGTTGGCGCCGAGTTGAGTTGCGTTGGTGTTGTACTGGGCACGGAAGCCCATACGCGCTGGGCACGGAAGCCCATACGCGCTGATGCTAGATGTTTTTCTATTGAGTTGTTTGCCCAGCACAGCACCATCCTGTCCATGGCGTTGCTCGGCGAGCGGAGCACCACAATGTCAAGATGTATGTGGTACAAGCATCTGTATTTTATGCAATTATTGAAGAATGAACAATGAAGTTTTCGTTATGATATTCTCATACTGCTGTATGCCTGCGACCGATACGTGGCGTTCATTTTATGTGGCGTAAAAACGTATGTATCTCAGCTTTTCCCTATCCAACCCTTTTTCCCCCCATCGAGCAGTGACTGAGTAGCTCGGTGGTCCATTCCTTCTAAGTTACGCCGAATGAGTGGTCTAGCAGATAGTGCTGTATACGTACTGTGGATACTACGGTAGTTACAAAGTAACGAGTATAGGAAGTAGTACCATAATTTGCAGCGCAATTGAATCGTGGATGGACCTCAGCCGTAGACGCACAGCCGAAACAAATACGTCTTCGATCTGCAGGAAGGCGCGGGGGTCATGCGGACCGAGTGCCGAGGATACAGCTGGTATCATATACACGTACAGGTAAGCCTGGTGCACTTTGCTTGTATAGTATGACAGCGGGCACCCAATAATACTCGCACTCAGATGGCAATGAAAGCGGACAGCACCCTCAGCCCCCCACGAGTACACCGAGGCCACCCCCCTCCCCCCCCCCGTTCGCGCGCTGGCTGAGATTGTTTATGTAGCTGCACAGCAGAAGCACCAAAAGCGGGCAGCAGCGGTAGCAGCAGCAGAAATAGCAGCAGCAACGGCAGCACCACGACGTCCGGTCGTTCGGACGACGGCCTGGTATTGCGCTTCCTGCATGCATAAATCGGAACCGTTAATCGGTACTTTCTGATCGACCGAGCTATAGGGTTCCGTCATTTTATAAATAACACAGAAACACCGGTACTACAGTACAAGATAGTAGGCGTTGGAGTTTATGCCGCTGCTGTACCTGGTACATCCTTATCGTTTAATGCTGCTCGGTAGTGATGATGGTGGGGGTAGCATCGAAGTGACTCCTCACGGCTATGCCAGTTTCCGTATGCGCCGACGGACACCGGCTCTACCGTGCGCCACCAAACCCCCGTGGCACCGCGACCGCGCCGCGGGCGCCTCATACACTAGCCCTGGATAACCCTGCCGAAAGCTCTTCCGCAAAGAGACGAACCTCGGCGAACGGAGGGCGGGGAAAGGCGCCCTCAACGGGATGGCCCGCTCTCTCCCCGGGAACGGGACGGATCCGTTGGAAGGGAAGGGTGCACCGCATCGTCGGAGGCAGTTACCACCCGGGGTCGCCCGTTCGCACTAGATAGGCGCTGGAGATCAGGGAGCATACCAGAGAAAGCGACCAAAACAAATTTCCCGATTAGTGTATCAATCACCTGCATACAGCAGCACGAGCAACATGAGCGCTCAGCGGCAGTGTTGTGCGACCGCTCGAAAAGTAACTCGGGCACCACATTTTATCAACCCCCAATCACGCGGGGCCGTGGGAATCCTTCTCTATCTCTCTCATTTTCTTGTTCAACTATTTATTTAGTTTACTTGACTTGATTTCATTTGATCCGCCACGATTGGCTCTCATCGCACGTCATCGTTACGGTCCCTCCGTGTCGAGCTGTTAACCCTAGAAAACTGCTCTCAACAGAAGGGCACTCGTATGAGGTCGGGGGTCAAAACCGCTCTAGGCACCTTGGCCATCGCGAAAAGAGCAAGAGCGTGAGTTTGCTAAACTCGTCCAGAACCGACCACCAGAGAATGAGGAACCCTGCGGGAAAGGGAAGCGGCCTGTGCCCACTGTTTTTGTCTACAGAGTTTGAAAGCCAAAGTGATGAGTTATACGTTGTACCCTGGGCTGGTTAGGTGATCGATATTGTACTCCTATAGATAAGCAGGTAACACCTCCGTATTTGGTGTCGTCGACAGGACACGGGCTCGAATCTCACTTCGAAAGTCTATTTTATGAAACGTGTGCGCGGGCGTACCTGAACATATCTCCCTCGTTCCCCAAGTATCGAAACGAATCGGGTAAGTCAACGTACGGCCGTGTAAGGTACTGACGTCCCAAGGATCCCACCGTTCAGAGAGGAGGGCGTGTTGTAAGGGTTACCCTGGACTGGGTGATTGGTCGATCTTTACCCCTATCGCTTAGCAGGTAACGCCTTCCCGGATGGTTGGAAGAAGTGTACGACGTGGTTCAGGTATATATGGTGTGAGGTCGACGGTTCGTGTCACGACTACTTACTGTAAATGATATATACGTGGTACCAGTGCACTTTATATATTATTTGCTGCGGTTGTATTTTCGGCTCCAGAGTTGGAGCCTGTCCCGTGACCACGGACTAGCCTTGGGCATTGGTTAATCTTAGCGCAACATTGACAACGTTATCATAAACTGTCAGGCCTCTATCGTCGACTGTCCATTCGGAAGTGCTGAATATCACGGCGGTATATGGGGCATAGAATAAACCCGCCCAACGTGCCATGCAGCGGGGAAAATCGAGTGCCAACCTTTCAATCGGCCAAATTCACAGCGGGTGGACCTGTAATAAATTGGTCGCACGTACAGCGAACTCACGTGTAGTAATGTTACACCTGCCAGCCCCCACAGAATAGCTACGACGGCGTTCGCATTAGGCTGCGCATACCCTTGTTTCGCCGGGGCGTGAAGTACGTAGTGAAAGAAGAACGGCCTGCTCAACAAGAAATCGTGCCCGAAATAATCATCAGTACAGTGGGCCACACTAGATCATTTCTGACCAGTTATGCGCGAGCGGGTACTATCCTTCGACGAAAATAACGAATAAACGCGCCCGACACCACGCAGCGGGCGAAGTTGAGTATCAACTATTCAATCGGTCAAAGTCACAGCTGACGAAGCTGCAACGCATTTACCCAATACGACTGCGCAAAGGCTACCCCTCGCGATTGGTCAGCGCGCACGTATCGGTATGTCGGTATACATATAGAGGTGTATCCTTCGTCTAACCGTAGTGTAGACGTAGCTACAGCAGCACAGACAGGCCAAATTTATGCCCGAAACATTCCTGAGCGCTGTGTACTGGATTCCGTCCTCTCGTGCTTTGTTCGGAGGGCAAATACATTACAGTGCAGCAGTACCCCTATGCAAAGGTTGTCTGCTCAGAAGCTTGAGGCCAGCGCCCACTAGTGACGGTATACCAGGCATTCATTAATATAGACATTACGGCTAATGCCAGACCTACAGCAAGTATATCCCAGCCTCGACGCATATATATATGACAACCCAAGAGTTACACCCCCGATTAATTTGATAACGGCGGTCGGACGTGAAGGCCTGACCGCGCCCGCAGGGTTCAACTGTTACGGTGGTAATCCAAGGACCCGAGGGGTTTCCAAACAAACGTAGACACGGCATGTAGGCAAAGGGGATAATACGAATTGAGCCCGGAGAGTGTGGGGATGTGAGCAGACGGTCACATCCTTTTTCCATCCCTCTAGGTTTTTATAGGTCGTCCCGGGGCCGGCAGTGTGCCCGTACACCTAACGACTAACGACTGAGACAACTGGGAGGTGGATCAGGCGTACGTTCCGTAAGCTGGGTGGAGCCACGGCAATGCAGGTGGCAGTCTTTGCAGCGAACTGAAAGAGCTTGAGCGTGGGAATGACTGCCAGACGGCCCAAACGAAGTAATACATGATGTTTGAAAGTGGGAATATATATGAGTATCCTTTCGAGGAACATGAGCTATATCGGCCGGAGAGCCCGACGATACTATGCCATCATATATGAAACGGGCACCGCTCGACTCTGTGGCATGGTCTCCAATTCGGTAGCAATGTCTGTGTCTGCAAGCACCGTGAAGCGCCTGAAGAGAACCCTCCGTGCAGGCTCTCTATTATATGTTGCTCCTGGGGGTTGATGTTGCTCCTGGTGGGTGATGTTGCTCCTGCTGGTCGAGGTTTGTCCAGAGGGGGTTCTTGGGGACGTTCCGTTTCTTTTTTTCGTTATTTACTGGGTAGACGCGTACCTGATATCTTTAACTACGTCGCAGCTATTAAGTAGCGACGCCACTAGCCATATACTCCACTCATGCACGGGAGATGGTAGAGCGGGTAATCGGCCACGGCTCCCTCTGGCACGCGGCGGGCTTGCTCCCCGTCCGCGTGTCGCTCGGCGTCGTGGCTCTCGATTATTTACAGACTATATGATAGCACAGCGCTGACGGAGGGTGGCAACCGCAGAGGCGATGGCTAGCCTCAAATCCGTAGTCAGTGCTGTGAGAGGTGTAGCACGAGTGAACGAGGGCTGAGTCCACCCCCCTCAAGAGAGGGCTGCGTGGTAGGAGTCGTTCAGCAGAGTCCGGACTCTCAGAGATCCGGTATACACGAGTGCAGTAGTCACACGCGCACCTCACACGCGTCCAACGGGGTTCTGTTGGATGGATTTATCCTGCAACCCGCGCATCGCATCATATTTCTGCACCGTGTTTCGGCGCCAGGACCTCTCTGGTTTATTGAAGGAGGGGGGGGTCGCTTTTTGGTTCCATGACGAATTCTAGACTAAAGCGTATATAGACGCGGAGGGTGGCCACAGCGTAAACAGCAGTAGTGAACCCTAGCTTTGGGCAAAGATTCGACGGCACGTGTAGCGGGGAGGTCATGACTGGGTCCGTCGTTCAGAGGAGCCTTCGGTAGGTGATGATCTGTTCGCACCACGGTCCCCAAGCGGGACCGCCGGCGGACACCGCGTGGGTCTTGCGACTGCACGCCGTGGGAGGTTTAGTGTTGGTGAACGAGAGCTGACTCCGTTCCCCCGCGAGGGGTGATGGCTTACACCTCGTTGAGCAGAGTCCGTCCTCTCCTGAGCCTCGGTATGCGTGAGTGTAGTAGCCCCACACACTCATTTCATGTGTTTAAGGCAGATCTGTTCAGTCGATGGAGTATCCTGCAGTCTGTCGCGGCACATAGTCTCTTTCTAGTGCGCAGCGCTCACCCCTCGTCACATTTATTGGAGCTTTGTAAACTCAGGCGAGGAAGACGGGGCCAGTCGCGACGCTCCGCTAAATGAAAAATGTCCCCAATACGGAGCACACTAAATCATATATACCGGGTATAACGCATAGATAGGGTAAAGACAGCACCCGAGTAGTGAACCACACGCTCAGTAACAATAAAGGCATCATAATAAATACAACAGGGGTTTATACAACAAAATGCCTGTTGCGCTAGCCAGCAACAACGCGAAGCAAAAATCGCGCACGGAGCATGAGATCAGCCCCCTTCGTACGTCAGCGAGGGACAGAGGCAAAAGGGCATGGAGGTGAGAGAGATCGGTGAAAGGCCGTACCACCGGTTTGCTCGCCAAACGGCCCGCAGAGGAAATCATGGGGACGAGAAGAGGCGAATACGATACGCTGCTGACGGCACCACTTACCCCATGAGCGTCGCTAGATCCGTCCTCAAGTTGCATAGTTCGTTTCCATGCTTGATGCCCACTCATAAACGAAGCGCTTGCAGTCGTACAGTAGCCCAAAGCATGGGAGATACCTTAGCTTAGTATGTAGGTATCACACTGTTGCAAGCACGGGTCGCCGTCGCTCGCTCGTTTTAATTATTCGTATATAATATACGCTGCTGACGGCAGCACCTACCGCATGAATGTCGCTAGACCCGTCAACAGGCTGCACATGTCGTGTCCATGCTTGATGCACACTCGTGCACGGAAGCCCTTGCAGGCGTACAGGAGCCCGCAGCATGCAAGATGCCTTATCTCAGTACGTAGGTGTCATACTGCTGCAAGTACGGGTCGCTGTAGTTCGCTCGTTTTGATTGTTCGATTTCTCACGGACATGTAGATACGCAGGCAGTCACGCTCGGGGTTTGTCCGTGCACGCATCGCCTATACAGCAGTAGGATCAATAGGGCTCGGCGTGTTATGTCAACCTTCGTAGTGATAAGAACTTTGTCGCGTGTGCGGTCTAGTCGTTCACTTCTTCCAGGCATATACCGGCATGCTGCACGCACTGGCTACGTAGTGCTGAAGTTACAACAATGTACAGGCAGGCTGTACGAACACTCAACAGTGTACTAACGTGTGGAGAACTAGTTAGCCGCGTATGTGATCTAGGTGTTCACGTGTCTTTGCATGGAACCGCTGCACAATCGTTCAACAACGTCCGGTGTTGTACGTTCCTTTGACCTATACCGGCGTGCTGCATGGGATTGAGAGTACGTATGGCTGCACTGCTCCAACCTGTACCGGCATGCTGTACGAAGGTTCAACTACGCACCAATGTGCTGCACTAGGTGTTCAAGCTTCTTAGCAAGGGACCGGCAGGCTGCGCAATTGTTTATCAATGACCGGTGTTGTTCGATCTACTGACCTATACCGGCATGCTTCATGGAATTGAGAATACGTAGGGCTGCACTGCTTCAACTGTAGCGGCATCCTGTACGAAAGTTCAATTACGCACCGATGTGCTGCACATTATATTTTTGCTTTGTTTTAAACAACTTGCCATAACACGCACCCAGCTCCATCGATACCCAGCATTACCCGTTCGCATTGCTTTCTTGGCTGGTGTGCCTCCCCGTCCGCGGGGGCAGCTTGAAAGCGTGGCAGCCACGTTTGAGATGCAGTGTTGCCTTACCTCCACCGGAACTGCCCATCGCGCGATAGTCATATTCTTCCCCTGTAGTGCGCGATGTTATTCATATACTCTTTTTGTTTGTTTTTGTTTTCTTTGCTCATCCCATTTATTATCTTCGCCCATCTTCTTCTCTCTCTCCTTCCAACTTGTAACTTAGATCCTGGTCACATAGCAGGCTCTTCTACCCCCTTCCTGCTACGGTACGTGCCTTCATTTTTATCGCGAGAAGATCTCAGTCTTTTCTTCCCTCGTCGACTAGCATCGAATTGTGCCTACCCACGCTGCAAGGCGCTCTCAACAATTGAATCCTTTTTTTTTATTTTTGCAAATAAAGTCAAATGTCCGACCCACCTGGGGCTCGAACCCAGAACTCAAGCACACGTAGAATTCGAGGTCAACCACTTGAACCACCGGGGCGATACTGTACTGTTTTCAGCACGATACCTGCATGATATACAGATATTTACAGAGGTACCGGCCGGTACGTATGTTTGGTATTGTTTTATGAAATTATGAAATGTGTCAGCGGTGAATCCGACGGATTAAAGAGTTGACACAACACTTTGTGAGCTGCGTAATAAGTCTCGTCTATGTCTCGCCTTCTTCTTCTCCTCCTTCTTCGTCTCCTCCTTCTTCTTCTTATTTTGTTCTTGTGAGTTTTACAAGCTGTATGATAAGCCGCTCGCGCGTATTGTTCGAGTGTGCTGATGACGCTGATTGGTAGGTACTGTATGTAGATATGTTCCAACGGGTACAGCACCTTCGTGTTCTCCGTTGCCTAGGTAGTGTACAAAGGGGGGTGGTGAGTATGGCTAGATTAGCGACTCCAAGAGCATGTCAGGATAGCCGAGCTGCAGTTCTACGCTGACTTCAGCTGCAGCACAAAGACGTCTAATGACGCGGATCCTTTAACTTTTACCTGATTCTACCATCGAGTAACTTGTGGGCCACGTGTCAGCAGTTAGCGGGTACGCTTCGTTGCTAGGCAAGGCACGACTGACTACGCCCCCGTTCCTTGTCCCGCTCATTTTAGAGAGTCATGATCACGCCGCACGCCGCCGACCCATGCTCTAAGAAGTCAATCAGACCACGTCCACCCCCTGCGCCCTCGCTGCTTGGAGTCGTTATTGACAGGATCCCTCAGACGCATCGTGGCCCCATCTCCCTACAGACATCGGGAAACGAGAGCTTGACTGACAAGGAGCTGAATACCCTCGCGTTTCACGATAGGCTTGCCGCGGTAGGGGTGGGCATGCCGGCGGTGGCGCTTCGACGATCGACGCGTGCGTCCGCGCCGTCCGTACGGCTTCGTCCGCTCCCCGACCACGTAGCTCGAGCGGCGCGGGCACCTCGAGCGACCCTGGCCCCTCCTTTCCGCACGGTGTGTGCGCGGTCGCCGTCGACGGGAGTGGCCGGGCAGTATCCAAGGGAAGGCGGCGGTATAGAGAAACCCACCTCGTCAGTGGTGGTGCCAACGGGTCGTGGGATGACCTCAGCGGTACCCGCGGGACGACCTCAGCGGTACCTGGGGGTAGCTCGGGTGCACCCTTACGAGGGGGGAAGGGTTGCCGCATAGCGAGCAGCCGTCGGAACGGGGGTGGTGGAGCGGGCTATCGACGCATTGCTAGATGTGCCGGGCTTGGTCAGACGGCAGGACACTGCCAGCACGGACACCCAGGGGTCGGCAGGACGCTTTCAGTACTGCGCGACCGCTTCCATTGACCAGGGAGGTGTAAGAGCGCGAGGGAGTATGTCTTGTCGTGCGGGTGCCGGCGTAGGAAGCGAACGCATAGCCAGCGTATAACCACGCTGCCGGGCAGATACCTCGAGCCGTGGAAAGGTGTGGAGGTGGACTTGCTGAAGATCCCCAACACGTCCGAGGCATCCCGCGTACGTCGCTCGATATGTTAGTGCCTCAGATAGATGACACAGAGGCCTCGGGAGGCACTCGAGAGGATACACGAGAGCAGGCAGAAGGCGCGACAGCGTCGCTACGCATCGACTCAGCGGCCGTCGCCGGGAACTCGGGTCGCGACGGGCGACCTCGTCCTGGCCAGGGAGAGCGACAGCTCGCTCCACGGGCAAGGTATGGGGCCTAACTGGCCTGTAATATTTACTCTGGTCCATGTAAGGCGGTGGACGTGGTGATCGAGGGTCTGAACGTCGTCATCGAGATGAAGGGCAAGACGACGCGCTCCAGGACGGTCTCCGCTGATCGCTAAAGCCCTTCTCCACGAGATCGTCCGATCTTTGGCACCCCATGGAGGATGAGTTGGCGGCGATGGTGTGGGGAGCGCACCTGGGCTCGAAGGGCACTGGACCTCAACAGGACCAACGTACACGCACCTGGACAGGGGGCGGGTGGTCAGCGCGATCGGGGGCGCGAGATAGGAGAACCGCGGCCGTTATCTCGACGGGGTGGAGTCGGACTGGGTCTCGGAGGCGGAGACACTAGACAGCTCCACTACGCTGCTGTTGGACACGTTTCACGCATTGTGGAACTTGTACGGTCCGAGCAGCGAGCGGAGCTGAACCGCAGCCCGAGACGAGGGGGGCGAGGAGACACCTCGCGCAGAGTATGAAGGAGGCGCTGAGAAGGTTCCCGATCGGCTCGAAGCGTCATCAAGCTGGTTGAGGGCGGCAGGGGGCGCGCGGGGTGGTCCGCGCAGGTCTATGATTTTACTCGCCGTACCGGCGCGGCTTCTTCGCTGACAACGATTGGGAAGAGCTGACGGCATCAGAAATGAGGAGGTTCGGAGTGTGAGGGCGAGGGTGGCGCCGCGGGCACACCCTTCTCGCTCTGTCTGCCTCTCTGTCTCTCTCTGTCTATCTCTCTCTGTCTCTCTCTCTCTGTCTCTCTCTCTGTATTTCTCTCTCTCCCTCTCTCTCCCTCTCTCCCTCCCCCTCGCCGCCATTCGGGCATGTTGCCGGTTTTATGGGCGCGCGTGTTTGTGCCTGCGCCTGCACCTGTGTCGTTCGCGCCCTTTCTCTGTCTTTCGCGCCACCGCTCGAATAGCCGACCGAAGATCGAGCACCTCGTCCGGAGTCCACCTCCGGTTACGGTCGCGCGCAACACTGGTGCACCTGGCTTGATGGTGTCGGCTTCGTGGCTTGGGGGGGGGGGCTGATGGACGAGGAGCGTCTTAGGCTATTGCTCCGGGGTGGCGATTCTGGAAGCGCTTGTTCTAAGCTGGGGAGGATGAGCGGAATGCCGCTGGGTGCGTTGTTCTAGGCAAGCGGCACTTAGGAAAACTAACCCGCTTAGCTCGGCAGCGGCACTACGAATTTACAGGCGATCATTGTTTTGGTAGGCGCCAGATAGTTGCTATGTTGAAGGCATGCAAAAAAGACCCTGTCATCTCGCATTACCGACGCGACCTGTGCATCTATGGCGGGAGTGGGGGCAATAAGAGACTATTGTCCGAAGGAACGGGGTTCTTTGCGATCTCTGGCCTTCTGTTTTTGCCTAGTTGTCATCTTTGACGCGCGACGATTGTGATATTTCCAATCGATTGACACAATGATGTTAGGTGGTACCGGGACAGTACATCAGGGGAATCGTAGTGAGTTTAGGGGTCAGGCAAGCATTCGGTGACTTAGTTTGAGGGGGCGTAACAGTGTACGCCGCGTTAGTGAGCAAGGCAACGCATGTAGTGACTTTCCTATCTGAAGAAAAATGGGCCGGATTTTCTTCCCAAAGTTTGGTTGGCATATAATACCTCGGGTCTACCGTCTGGGATATCGCGTGGCTTGCCTTGTCTGGCTAAACCAGCTGGGGAGGATGTTACGGAGGTAATCCAAGGATCCGAGGGGTTTTAAAACGTAGACACGGCATGTAGGCAAAGGGGATACTACGAATTGAACCCGGAGAGTGTGGGGATGTGAGCAGAGGGTCACAAACTTTTCCCACCCCTTCAGCTTCTTTTAGTTCGTCCCGGGGCCGGCAGTGCGCCCCTACACCTAACGACTAACAACTGAGACAGCTGGGAGATGGAGCAGGCGTACGTTCCGTAAGCTGGGGGGAGCCACGGCAATGCAGGTGGCAGTCTTTCCAGCTGACTGAAAGAGCTTAAGCGTGTGAATGAGTGCCCGACGGCTTAAACGAAGTAATACATCATGTTTTAGATTGGGAATATATCGGAGCATCCGTTCGAGGAACATGAGCTATATCGGCCGGAGAGCCCGACGATACTATGCCATCATATATGAAACGCGCACCGCTCGACTCTGTGACACAACCCCGTAAGGGGAAGGCAATCGATGGCTGCTCGGCATTACGGCCACAACAAGCAAGCAGGGTGTAACCCTCGACCCTCTGCGGTCGAATACGACGGGTTGAACCCCCGGGCCGCCCCTAGTAAACCTTAGGGAGTAGACAACGTGGCACGTCGTAGTCCTTACCCCTGCCAATTCGATAAAGAGAGATGCGATAGTGAGAAGGGACTAACGAGCGACGGCCGGTTGGCATTACGGCCACAGCAAGCAAACAGGGTTTAATCCTCGACGAACACGGTCGAATACGACGGGTTGAATCCCGGATCGCGTCTAGTCAACCTTTGGGCGTAGGCACCGTGTCATGCTGAGGTGCTTACCCCTGCCGATTTTATAGAGACATATACGATAATGAGAAGGGACTAACGAGCGACGGCCGGTTGGCATTACGGCCACAGCAAGCAAACAGGGTTTAATCCTCGACGAACACGGTCGAATACGACGGGTTGAATCCCGGACCGCGTCTAGTAGGCAATGGGGAGTAGGCACCGTTGCACGTTGAGGTGCGTACTCCTGCCGATTCGATAGAGAGATATGGGATAATAACAAGGGATAAACGAGCGACGGCTGGTTGGCACTACGGCCACAACAAGCAAACAGGGTTTGATCCCCAAAACCAAAAGGCGTTCAACGATCGAGGTTAACCCGATGTTTCTGAAGCTCCTCACTTAAGGAGCTCCATACGCTACCCTAAAACTGACTTCAGCGAAAATCAAATTGACTCTCAATGAATGATCCCATGTACACAAATAAGTCATTTTCGAAACAAGATTGGCATTCTGACGATTTTGGGATAAGGAACACCCGGCATTCAGAAAACGTTCTGGCGGAAATGTACTACTTCTAACGTAGAACGCGTCTGAACGCGGTCAAATACGCCAGGTTGAATCCCCGAACCGCGACTAGTAGACATTCGGGACTAGGCACCGTGGTACGTTGAGGTGCTTACTCCTGGGGGCGGTTCGGGCCATGCAACCACAATAAGCACGCTGGGGTCAATCCTCAACGCGCACGAGCGAGCACATTGGGTTACACCTCCGACCTGTTATCGATACGACGGCAGCCCACCCCAGCTCACATACTCAGTCAGTCCTGGGTTACAACCCCGATCACGAAAATAGGGTTATATCCCCGACATATATTTAGCACAGGGTGAGTACGGCCACCACGAGCGAGCAGGATTTATTTTCCCTTCACGCAAGGTATCACGTACACTGCGGTCTCACGGTTCAACCCCGGCAGAAAACTACGCACGAGACATCGACGAACGAAACCGTTCCTACACGAACCATCAGTTCGTGGTGGACGATACTCTTTGAAAGAAAAAACGGGTTGTAGCCTATCTAAAAAGTACATACCTACTGAGTTTATTTTAAACACAGCAGCAGTGTAATAATTCGTATCGAGACGCGGGATAAAACATTCAGCGGCCATTGCCGCCGTTGAACCGGAGAGTTTTGCTAAAACAGAGCGCGAGAACCGCGAGGAACAATAGAACGGTACCATCATATGGAAACTATGTCTGCCTAAACACGACGGGGGATTCGTGTGTCGTATGGCGGCTTAGGAGAGCCAGGACAGGGGGACATGTTTGTGGCTGGAATAGCCACGAGAGCAATACTGAGGGACGGTGACCTGTCAACGCACGAGAGCATAGAGTGCGATGACACCGGAGGACGGTCACACACAACGTATAGGGAGCAGCGCGACAGCTGACTCTCAATCGCACGGCACGTATATGTAAGCGGGGCGTACCGTAGACGATAGGGTCACCGTCGCCTGCTGCTAGAATTAGGGACGGGGATGCGACACCTGACGAACGGTGGCACCAGAGTAACAGAGGGCTGGGCTATGCATAGCGACCTGTGCGCGACAGCAAAGACGAAAGAAGCCAGGGGTGCGCTAGCGTTCGCGACACGACAAGCGGCGGTGTACAACGGTAACGGGAACAACGGGAGCGTGAGGTGCTGCCGTTAAAACAAGGTAATAACGTGCACGAGCCACACACCTGGCGACAAATATAACGAGTCGCGCCGTAATCTCATTTTTATATATATACAGCTAGCTACCATACACATACCGGTATAGAGTGGAAAGTTATTATAAATAAGAAGTGCATGTCGCATACATGCGAGTGCTCGAGAGCACACGCGAACACGTTGACACGCGAGCAGAAAAACAGCGCACGCACGCCAACACGAACCAGTATTTTTTGCATCCGTGACACTTTTTTCGACCGGTCGAGTCTATCTCACCTTTAATTGACAAATTTTTCACGTATATACCCACGCGTGGTAGAAACAGTACGGACTATAAATTTATGTATAAACAAAACTATAAATTCGTTTTCTCTGGTCGGTCGCCGTGGGGGCGTTTCGGTGGCCTTTCGCAAGATCGTCAGCCCTGATTGGCGAGAACTTTGTACTATTCGCGAGTGGAGGGACTTTTCGGGAACAGATTCAACAGGACTGCCGTTGATCTCACCTGCTTTGGCCCCAAGAGACCGGCTATAAGACGGCATACATACGATAGTAGACCGATTATTTTTCTGTTTTGTTTCGGAATAGTTTCAACTGGACTACGACGCGGGTCATTGGATTATTTGCGTGCGTGGACACATGTAGACAGCATACGACGGGCGTCACGCTGCTGCTGCCTCTTTGTATACCGCTTGGCTAGTTGGCCTCCTGCTGGCGTTGCTACTGCTCGTGCCGCTCCTGCTCGTGCCGCTCGTGCTCGTGCCGCTCCTTCTGGTGCCGCTCCTGCTGGTGCTGCTTTGGCTTTCGCTGCTTCTGTTGGTACCGGGTGCTCCTCCCGCTAGTGCTGCTCCTGCCTGGTAGATGGCATCGCCTGCTCCTCCTGGTGGTGCTGCTTCTACAGAGTGGACTGCACTTTTTCCTGCTGCCGATATTAAAGGTTCTGCCTTCAATACATCTCTGCCTCGCCCTCTTCTGGCGGATCTTGGAAGCCCATCTCGAACAGAACCCCCCTGTCCAAGTCAGTGCTCAATCCCACTGTAAAATGCAACCGCTGCATCTCCCAGCTATATGATGGAGATAGAACTTTGGAGGCAAGGTCGATTTTGCGACCGGCGACCACGACACCTGCCCCGGCAGCGGGATAATCTTGAAGTGGCCCAAAGACTGTGAATTATGCGCCAGACCTATCGACGTCCGCACCGTGTCCTTCACGCTCGAGACAGGAGGTGGCGGTGAGTTGGGTTCTGTTCTTCTCTGTTGTTGCTGTTGTTGTTGGTGGTGGTGTTGTTGTGTGCTACCTATTTATACCGCCGCGGCTGCTGCTGTTATTGTTGTTGTTGTTGTTATTGTGGTTCACAAATACATACCAGGTACTACAGCAGTACGTATAACCAAAAACAAATGGCCCTTTTTTTTCTTGATACGAGCTCACACCGAGACAGGGGTATAGTACGCGTACTGTTATTTGTATATATATGCGCTGCTGATGCCGTTGTTTTTGTTTTGCACACTATAACCAACTTTTTTTCCCGAACAGCTGCCGTTGTTGTTTACAGCCTGCGTTTCTTTCCACACCGAGACAGTTGCCTACCGCCGCTGCTGCAGCAAGTAAGTGCTGTTAACAGTTGTTGTTCCGACACGATAACAGACAGACAGGCGTTGAGTACACTAACACGTTTCCATGTTTTATGCTGCTGCCGACTCTGCCGTCGCCGTCTCTGCTGCGAAAAAAGACGTGAGGGTTTGCCAACATCATTTGTCGCGTCCCATTCCTATTTACTATTTTCGTGCTTTCTGCCTCTACAGCGCACGCCAACGCGTGTTTTCTAAACTGTTTTTGCCAAAATCAGGTATACCTGGCCACTTTCGGCCAAAATCAGTTACATTCTAAAAACAAGTACAAAACACACGCCAGGAGCCCTGCTCTTGTTGTCCAGGCTGACATCGTAACTGATTTTGGCTCGAAAAGGCCAACTTATACCTGTTTTTTTCTACTCTCTCTAGCTTTCAACTGATTTTGGCCAACTTTGAACCAATCAGAAGGGCCACATACGTACACTGCTGTTTCTCTCCGTATGCGTCTGCCCTCCCTCGGTTGAAATTATTCTGCATTACGCAACGTATAAACTCTGTACTCGAACGTACACGTTGTACGTCAAAGTACGTCTCTACATAAATATGCATACCCTGGTACATGAGTGTGCTGGTTTCACTTGTTTTCTTCAGTTATTGAATAGTTGTTGTGTCCTACTGCCGCTGCTTTGTTGTTTTCTATGGTCACAGCGGTCCATACATCACCATGGTCTTTCTCTGCACCACCCCGCGTCGAGTTTGTCTCAGGTTTGGTACGGCAAGATAATTTCGTGCCGAGCTGGCAGTTCCGCGAGGACGGTCAAGAAGATTTAAGCTGTCAACGGTGGGGGGGCGCCAGAGTAACTACTCTTCTTGGCGCCCCCGCCGTCGCAGAACAAACAAAGCCTATTAACAGTGACTCTCTGCAGGTCCAGGTAAAGCCCGTGGTATCTACACCCTAAAGAAAACTAAACGACTTAGATTTTGGAGGCCATATATGGCACGCTTCTTTTTTTACCCGACTTTCATGGACAGAAAGAACACCGCTCGCGGCGCGCGTTTTTTACTTGGTTTTAGTATACACCTGATTTTGGCTCAAACGGATCAGGTATGATTGATTTTGGCATTTGCCCTTTTCAAAGTCTTTGTCAGCTAAACTCATACCAAGTAAAAAAAATTAATTCGACACGTCTTACATGTCTCCTTTGTGCTGTCGGTTTGTTATCTATATTCTATGTTTGCAGGTCGTAAGGATTGTGTCTACTGCAAAGGAACTATCAAGGACAACGACATCTTGATCGGCCTGTGCAAGCCCCCCCTTGCACTTCTCGGGCTCCAAGCACTCCAGGAAGCTCTTCATCGCCCACGACGAGCAAGTTCAGGGCGAACGCCACGCGAAGTACGGCGAATAGCCTCGGATGGAACTAACTGGAGAAAAGCGCCGCCAAGCGGGAAGGCTGCGTCGGTCGATCTCCTTGGTTCGGGCTCGGAATAGATATTCGCACTTTAAGAGTCTGTTCGCGTGCCTATCATGATCGGCCGGTAGAGCATCATACACAGTTGATCTGCCTTTGGTCTGCGCCTGGGGTCTGAATATAGAGGTGTTCGCGGGCGTTTAGTTGCAGCGTGCGCCTGCGTTTATAATTTTTCAATACTTTCAGCAAACATCCGTTGTGCGTGTGCTTCCAAGTCTGCCAGCGGGTACTTCGAGTTCAAACGGGGGGGGAGCGGACTGGTTCAATTTTTTTCGGTGGGGGTTTCTTCACCTAAGAAGAGTGTCAGGTTTTGCATCGCCTTCATCACGCTAGTGCCTTGGCGAGTGCCAAGGTCTAACGGACTTCTGTGCATCCTCTCTGGGTGCTGTGGACAACGAAAGATCCTGTTTTTTTCAATCTACCTTGGGTGTTTGCCAGGGTGCTGATTCCGTTGATATTAGCGACATTCGCGTTTGCGAGGGAATTTTTGCTACTACTTACTCCCGTCGCTTCGACTTCTTTGCGTTTCACGCCGACCCCGGGCCCACTGCTACGCTGAAGACGTTTTTCCTTGAAGGAATTCCTGTCGTATAAATAGTGGGTTTGGGCGTCCGCCAAAGGTTTCGTTCGTTGTCGAACTGTTAGGTGTCGCAGGACATGTGTCTACTGGCGCTGCGATTCGTCGAGCAAGTACTTACTGTCGAAGTTGCATAGCACGCTCATGTCGCCTTCATATCTCATAACAGCTGTAATACATAATTACTACCTGCTTTTTCGGCCATTAGAACTGCTCTCTTGCGTCACCCTCATCTGCATGTTCCACTACTATTTTCCTTACACTAATTCATATTTGGTTGTTAACAGGTAGGTGTACATTTGAGCTATTGCCCCAACTGCAGCACATACAACTGCAATTGGTGGAATAGTCCAAACCAACCCACCAAATACGTATTTCGGCAAGACGAGAGTCTTCTTACACGCTACGCTCATGCCACCACTCCGAAGGGAAAACTTGTACATATATATATATATATATGTCCATACCACTGATATTCATAGACTTTCATTTGCGGAGTGTGGTTGCTTTTGATTGCCCTTTCGTCCGCCATGTCTCTCGGCGGGTGCATCTGGTCACAGTCGTATCGAAACTACGTTAGCTTCAAGTACATCGCAACGCACGGTAATGAGTAGTGCACCCTAATTCAGGTGCCTGTATGCTTGCTATAATCAATATACTTGTACACCGTGCCGTATCAAGCGTGGTAGGCTCTGCCAACGTATGGCTCGTGAACCTATCGCGGAGGCACCAAGAAGTAGGTTTTTCGTTCCCATCTTCCCCAAATCTGAGCGTCGAGGGAAAAATTGGATGGATGGGAGGGCGAGGACCAAGCGAAACGTGAAGACCATGCCGACTATTGTGGCGGACGTTATGCGTGATTCAGAAGGCGAAAGCATATATATGGTAACTACGGTGGGTGGTGGGCTGTGGTATCTGTGAAAAAAAGGTGTGGGAGACCACCTACATATTATGTAAACATTCCGCATTTGTCGCCCCTCAAGCACGACACGAGCGTGTCTTGGTACCGGAAGAACCGCACGGAAACAAGCCACAAGACTGCGTGCCGACAACCAGATGAACGCGTTCCGGGTGCATTTCACCGCAATCGCATAGCCCAGAGCCGTATCGCCGTCGGAGGGGTATGGAAAATCGTCCACGACGTTTCCACGGGACAACCAACGGTAGCAGAACCCTTAATCAGCTAGGTCACAAGTTTGGGGAAACAAGGAATATATTATAGAAGGCACTAGCAAAAATAATACTCAAGAAACGAGCGACAACCTTGAGACAAGAGAAGGGTCAATAAGTGTGGGTGTGACCTCATGCCGCAGCAGAAGGAGACTTCATTGATCCCAAACTATGTACGAATTGTCATTGCCCTCGATGAAATGTATTCGAGCGGTGTTCTCAGTTTGCTCGTCTTTTGTTTGATAGTCGCAGTTGGAGTTGGTGGGAGTGTGGAGAAAGACCAGTCAGTCGGCACCGGCAGAGACGGGACCCCAGCAGGCGGGGTTTGGCTCTCATACTGAACGCCTGCTTTTCTTCCTTGGAAAACCAAGAACAAAAGGGGTTTAATCAGATTTCAACTATGAGTCGAAAAATAAAAACACTAAAAGCAAGATCCTCAAAGATATAACTATATTTGTCTGAAACGAGGGTCTCATGCGGGTCAATCCGTCAAAAACTCAAAATCACGAACAGCATCCAAAACACGCTCGAAAACATGCTAATAACTGGTCGACTTTATCGGGGTCAAGCCACTGTTCACGGGCGAATACACCTGTTGAAAAGGGCTACAAATTGCAAAAGGGAAGAACGTACCGGATTTATCGTTGTTTTTGCCCAATGAGCGTGTCCAAATCACACGGACGGAGGACACAACCCACGAACTATGTGGTACGCGTATCATTCTGTGGTTTGTTGTCAAAAGGAGCAGATATGTGCCGGGGTCTGAATGGGCAGTCGGTCCCGTGTGCCAGGCGCGAAGAGGCTAATCAACCGAGACCAAGAGCACCCCCACCCCCCCACTCTCTTCACCACTCTTTTTTCATGTGCATACAGCAGTTTGCTTGCCACCATCTTCCCGCACCCAACACGAGTGTCAACAAAAACAACAGCTACATGATTGCATTCCCGAATCGGAAAATAAACAAATATCTGGTACGAGGGGCGACATATATATTTCAAAATCCAAGTAAATAATTGAAACTTCCCGCTTCTCTTTCCCCCCAGTAGTACAGGGTGGAGTACGAGTATAGTACGAATGATTTTGAAGGCGGGCAACGTCCCAGATAAAGGTATCTTGTTGGATAGTTTTAGTTTACACACCAGCTGCCAATTGTTTTTTGATCATACGACATGCGCACTTTTCCGACGAAGTACATACAACAAGCAGCATGCTCGTAATATTATTATTTGGCGGTCGTAAAGCTTTTCTGGGAATTTTGTTTTCGTACTGGTAGTGCGAGTGCTGTGCCACAAAAAGTAATCCACTACTGCATACTGCTGTACTGTAAAAGACTTCCTATAGTATGCGAATGGAAACGCAAAGTACACAAAAAACACTTTCAGCTCGTGCGACGATAGACGCTCGATCCCGACATAGACTCAGCCCACGGCCAACCCGCTAGGTGGTGGGCAAGATCAACAAGTATAGATGACGGCCTCGAAAATATCTGATGGATCCATGTTGGAGGGGGCAAGAGCTTGCCGGCGGCGTCCTACGGTATCCTCCCAAACCTAAAAAAAAATAAAAATGCCCTTCGAAACGGATGCACTTGGTTTTCATACGCAATGCAGGGTGCTGTGCCGTAAAAAGTAACCCACTGCTGTTGTACTGCAAAATACCTGCTATAGAACTACATACGTAGATCACAACCCCTGAGCGTGCTCGGTTGGTGCATCCCTGGCCTCTCAGAGCTCCCACTTCCAAACCGCCTCCTTTCATTACTTGCCGGACCTTTCCAGCAGTTCTTTGTTTTCTTCGTAATTTCTTCCTTTTTTCTTCTTTCGTTTCGTGTGCGTGCGTGTTCTCCGAGCACGGCATCGCCGGAGGACCCGGCACCGTCGCGGGTGTCAGCGGGTGCTGGCGGGTAGAGGGGGGGTTGCAAGGAGCGCGGTCGCCGCTTTCGTGCCTAGGCGTCGCGTGTGCCTCGAGACACGAGGGATGCAAGAACGGGCTTTGTCTGGCTTCGATTTTATTATGGTTATAGAGTATGTACGAGTTTATAAAGGTCGTTCGGGAGGGCAAGATAATATTCAAGCGGTGCTTATTTTTGCGACCACGCTAAAGTTGAAAGAGGGAGGTGTGCAGTATGAACACCAACGTTATCGAGCTGGCGAACGACGGCCACGGTGAGCACTGGGCTTCACGCGGGGAGGGCGACGGGGCTGATTGTGGCAGAGAGTGATAAAAACTTTACCCGGGCCGAATCGGTAGCAAGGTGGTCGCGAGAGGGGCGGGCGGCGTACGAGGCTGAGAGAGAAGCTCTTCTGTGCGATTTGGTTATTTTCTTCTTTTCGACCGGGTGTAAGGTGTTCCAGTCAGGCAGAAAAATATTACACGAGAGGGAACGGGATAGTTTTTCCTTTCCGAGTTTTCGGTTTCATTTTCATTGTTTTTGCTGCTGTGCCGTGCTGTCATGGCTGTGCTTTCGCTTTCTTCGTACATACAATACAGACATAGCATATCGAAATAGGAAAATAAGTACAGATAGTAGTACCCTACCTGGGGTATATGTACGTACGTACGACATCCGCGACGCGAAGCGTGTATGTGGCATCCAAGCTGACGTCGGAGCTGTTTTTTCCTGAAGCATGGCGGCGGGACTCTTGGCATTATCAAGTCGCCGGTTTGCAATTACGACCCTTGAAAGCATTAAACTCAATCGTGGACCTCTGTTCGCTTCTAATAATTTGATATACTTTTTTTCCTTCCTGAGCGAGCGTAGCGGGCGGCGTAGGCCGCCCGCGGAGCGAAGCGCCTAGTATATAGTATGCGAATGGAAACGCCAAGTAAGTACAAAACTTTTCTTTCGGCTCGTGCGACGATAGACGCTCGATCTCGACATAGACTCCGCTCACGGGCAACCCGCTTTGTGACGGGCAAGATCAACAAGTATACATGACGGGCTCGAAGAAATCAGGTCGACCCATGTTCTAGGCGGCAAGAGCTTGCCGGCGGCGTCCTACGGTATCCTACCATACCTGAAAAACAATCCACTTTTGGCATTCGCGACGGATACAGCAGCAGCAGTAGTACTCATAGAGATTGTTTTCATCTTTTTTGTGCTCACCAGTAGCCAATGCGCTGCATTGAGCGTAAGACTCAAGCATCCGAGCCAACTCTGACTGCCTTTCTTTGGTCTGGCGGCGGAGAGACGTGGCGAGTCAACTCGTCTTGGCATTTTGTACTTTACAATGTGACTGCTGCTGCTACTGCTGGTGATGTTGCTGCTTTGCTGCTGCTGCTGTAGTCTATACGAGTACGTATCCGCCCAGAGGTGCGCACCGAGTACGCTTCTCTTTGCCTCCAGGCCCAAACCCGCACGGTGGTATGGGATATGGGATATGTTGGTGGTATGGTACATGCGAATATGGGATATATTGGTGGTATGGTATATTGGAATATGGGAAAAGCACCGGATGTGGTATGGTATGTGTTATCAGTATGGTACGAGATAAACACAGTTTATGGTATGGTACATTCGCGGTATGGTGCCATGGTACCATGTCGTGGATGTATTATATGGCTAAATTTGCGTGGTGGTATGGTATGTTTCAGTGTAGAAGGTCCGTAAGGGTCGAATACGTCGTACGAATATCATCTGTAACGAGTTTATATATCGGCCATTCATTGGAAAGTTTTCGAAAATATAAGCCTTGCGGACAGACAGACACACTGACAGACAGACAGACAGACACATTGGCTTTTAGGAAAACAGAGACTCAGTCCTACGAACTGACAAATAACGTACGACGCGATGTTACGACAGTAATCTCGAACAGAACAGAGGGGACGCCAGCAGGGTGTATCCCTTATCGGGAAAGCCTCATTGCTGTATGGGGAGACAGTGATTGAGTATAGCTCCGTGAGCGACATCGCAGCTCAACAACAACAGTACGACAAAGTAGAAAGAGGCTAGGAAAAAACGGACCATCTCGCCCGGCCATCGTTGGTAGCGAGGTGTACCGTCGACAACGACATCAGTTTTGTTATTGTTTATTTTACCGGGGTACCTATTGTCAGCGACGAGGTGCCGGGTTGATAGCCAGATGATCAACGCGGAAGTAGTATCCCTGGGTGAGAGTCCCCGGCTGGTCGCAACAGGAGGCATCATTGGTCCCAAACTATATACGAAGTAACTTACGACCCATTGTTACAACAGTACCGCCGGTTGATTGTGCAGGGATGCCAGTCTGTAAACCAGCACCATCGTCGCAAACGAGCAGTAGGATCGAGGTCGCATCAGTAACATGCTTGGGAGTGCTATACAATCAAGTACAAATGGACTGTAAGGATTCCACTTAATTGTTGAAGATAGCCTATTTTGATATTGATAAGTTACTCGCATCGAGGCGCCGTGTCTGTGATTGGTACCTCTCCATCGCAGTACAGTCAGTGCTCTCAAGTCGCTGCTGAACCCACTCATCTTGCACAGGAGCTCTACTGACGACCAGCAAGTAGCAGACCGTGTGCTGTAGCTCTAAGAGTAATATGTTGCTGTGAAACAGTGGAAGATCAGAGGAAACATAGTCAATCCAGCTGCCACCGTAACGTATCATCGTGTGCGCCCAAACGCTACCAGCGTGACGTCGTAGTGATAGTTGTTCTTGGTAGGTCTTGGGTATATAGCTTCTATCCCTACTCGATGTATCCATCGAGCACCAAGCCCCGTCGTTTCTTCACCTACGTCTCTTTCCCAACACCCCCGTCGATGAACAACGCCACTGGGCTCGGATCCCCAGGACACCAACTTCTCTAGAGCTAAGCTCATATAATATCACCCAACCAGCCAAACCGCGGTTTAGGAACTTAGGCCCCCTACAAGCCAATCAACATCAAATCCGATGAACTATTATGTGGCCTGGGTGTACATGGTCACCATTTAGTAATGCAAATGTGATTCAAGTGTAGTAGCTAGTAAAGTAGGACAGATTATTTCCGCAGTTGAGGAACTCCGTCTGTCGAAGTGGTTGGGGAAACTATATCAGGCCCAATGTGGCACGCGTCTGGGCGGACCTCGGCATCAACTACTATCATGTACTATCGTGTACGAGCTTGGTGGGCATGGATGTAACCGTCCTGTTTGCCATCATTGGAATTCGTACCGTTGCGCGCATACGGCATATATATCGCGTGCGTCGGGGATTGACATTATTAGCGAATTCACACTGTTGATACTGCTAATTCAACTCATTTCTGAAAACTTTTCACCCCAATTTTCAACCGGATGGTATGGCCCAAACAAAACAAACTATACCGTACATAATTCACGTCAACTGCTGTGGCGAATTATCGAGGCCACAATACGTAGCCCAAGCAATTCACTTATTAGTTTCATCCACCCCTACGACTATGGGTGTGATATATATGATAAAATATAGGGGTAGGGGTGGATGTGTTCACCTGTGTTTAGCCCTTGCATGCGCCGAAGCACGTGTTACTAAGAGCAGTCCTGGTATTGAATAGCAGAACTCGTCCATCATTATCGTTTATGAGATCACGCCCATATGCACTCGACTGTTAAACTATTGCACCCTTCCACCATCCGCCCAGTTCGAGCTATATAATCCATCAATACGAACACACTCCACGTCGTTGAGATACGCTCACCTAAGCTCTCCAGCGTTTCCCGGGAAATACGTTTCATCTCGACTTCCTTGGTACAAATATTGAGAGCGTACGCGACGACATGCCACGTCCGTGAACTTGCCGGCCAGTTCGAAGCGCATAGACAACAACCGTTCGTCAAGGAATTGGTGCGAATACGTGGAATTCCGACATATATATGGGCTTCTTGCCTGTCGACTGTATTGACTCACTACTATCTAGTTCTATCCGAAGCAAAATACCAGGCATCTTGCCGTGTAAACGGTTGCGCTGCCTGGCCTCCGCATGTCCTCCCGGCCGATGAGATCAGGCTTCAAGCTGACGCCCCTTCGCCAGTTGGCACCCACGTCGTGCCCATCTCAATGCTTCCTCTATACAGCCAGGTTTAGCACGTTGATTATCGCTACGACCTCAAGTGCCTCCTTTTTTCCGGAAAGGGCTCGCGTGTAGCCGTCTTCGCCAGCCGATGCGCGAGGCGACCCGCCCCCTCCATCTTTGAGGTGGTATTTTATTTATTTTTTTCTCGAGTGCAACTGCGCGCCTCTGTTTTGCAAGTCTGGCGGGCGTGCCTAAATTTGTTCAAGCTTGCCATGTGAGCAGTCATAATCGTCAATGCGTTTACCCCCGTCTTTCCTGATATGCATGCCAACCCACGCTATGGCCAAGCTCTCCAATTTCCACGCTGTGCCTATAGTGCTTCCTGCCGTTGTGATCTCCCTGACCCAATTCAAGGAGGGCATTACCTTAGTGGCTGCTTGGGGAGGGCACTCTGTTGGGTTAGGATTATTCTTTTTACGCTCCTCCACTATCGCCCCGTGTGGTCGACACAGCGAGGGGCTAACCAGTCAAATCGCGCTAGCCCCCCCAAGGAGTCGGCAACTTCTCCTGTCGGTAGATAAAATGTTGGGCTACTCTGATCTGGCGTAAACCAGCATCATGGCGACGTCGAAATATGTACAGTACTTGTAGCAAACCTCATAAGGTCTCACAACCTCTCAATGAGGTGCGCCTAACCGTGTTCGACATTGTTCAATCTCTCCACAATGATTGTTTCATGCGAATAATGCACAGGAGGGGATGATGTTGACGTTAAATGAAGGCACACACGAGTACACCAGGAATGATTACGCAGTCGATGTTTTGCGTATTACTTGCATTGCTATCGAGACAGACCATGCGGGTGATCGTGGGGGGTTCAAACACTCCGTCTAGTTCCTCTGGAATGTGATGACTTATTGAGCGCCGATTTCAACCTCACGCTTCGTATTATTCCAGTCATTAGGCTGCCTATATATGATGTCTTTATACAAATGGAACAAAAACAGCAGTGAAATCGAGGATTTCGTCGAAACACATAGTTTCAAGTTGTGAGTGGTACTTCGATCGCGCGTGCTACGGGTTTTATAGGACCTCCGGCCTGGTATGCAGTCCGTATATATATGAGGAAGACATAATCTGAGGCTGTCGAGTTGAAGGAGTGGGTGTGTCTTTATTCGGGAATCAAATGCCCCCCCAAACCCGACATGCTCCGTTCCGGCATTCATTGAAGGGATGCGAGGGTCTATTTTCATACGCTCCGACCATGCATGAGATCGAGTACATGTCTCCTATGGGGTACACCCCCCCCCCCTCCCCCGTCTGTGTATATAATACCTGGTATTACTGTTATAAAAAATATATATATCGGCACCATGATCATCACTACTACTGTACTACCGAGCAGCACTGAATAACAATGCTTTGATATGTCTAAACGTTACAGAGAGACAATTGAATGGGGCGTGCGAGGAGTAAATGGATATATCTGCAAAACGTTTGTTGAAACCTACTTTACAAGCAAGTGACCTCGGAAAACGGTCGCGGTTCTTGAAACATCTCGCTGCGGTAGTGTATTTAAATTTTTCACAAAGATTCAATTTCTAGGTTGTCTCAACCCCATCAATTATCTTTCTGATACAAACAGCTGCCGTATCTGAAACTCCTTTTACCAAATATGCGCAGGGATAAGTGTATGGAAGTATGTTGGCTTCCTGACGTAGTTTGTCTCGCATGCCTAAGTTAGTGCGGAACATGAATCACGTTTCAAACTTCATAAACGTGATATTCTCCACCGCTTCGGGGGATGTACTCTCCCCGCAAAAGATTGCGATACAACT
Source organism: Nereocystis luetkeana (assembly GCA_031213475.1). Classification (NCBI taxonomy): domain Eukaryota; class Phaeophyceae; order Laminariales; family Laminariaceae; genus Nereocystis; species Nereocystis luetkeana. The sequence continues at coordinate 613,234 of JARUPZ010000015.1, forward strand.
TTCGGTTATAGGGTACAGTTGGTAGCTTGTACAGGACCTACAACCGACGTTTCTAAGAGGGAGAACGTTTGGCCGAAAATGGAGTGATAGTCGGTTTCAGAAAGTGTATGGATCCTTGGCATAATCCTGCACCCTCGTGAAAACTGCGAACCAAGGCCGTGGATGGCTGAAATGAAAACCTCTCGCAATGTCGAACAAAATCTCCTGGCAGCACAAAGTTCTCCTTCAGTTGTCCCGCGAGATACAGCCGATGAACTGGTATAAAGAAGAAGTGTTTCGAAATTTAATATACTGTTCCCATTTGCAACAGTACATGCATAAGCCAAATACACACAATATATCAGGAACAAAAAACATCAGTCAGTGCGTTTTACAGAAGACAACTACTAGTCATACTTCCATCCACTGTACTTTATACGAGTACTTCGTGAATGCATGACGTGTGCGCAATATATTATGGAGGAAGTCAGCGGGCCAGAAGCAAACAAATTGTAGCTGAATATCTCCCCAAATGTAAAAGGTGTTCTCGAAACGGCACGACGCAAAGATGCGCACGTATCTATCTCCCTTGGTTGCGCTCACTGCACACATTTTATTTGTAGCAATTACGGAATCAGACTCCTAGTCCACGTCTTTGGGGTTCACGTGCGCGTACCTACAGGCACAATAGTAACTCAAGCAGGAAGGACAAGAGCTAGAACATCAAGTGCTCCGCTCGAACGTAGGGCTCACATAAAAAGTGAAGCCTTCCGGAGCAGCCTTCACTACATCTTCCAGGTGAACATAAGCGCGCGTACTCGTAGATGACTATGCGCGGATAATACACCGTTAGAAGAACAGATGCGTCCTATGAACCATGAGATACTACAAAGATCTTTTTCGATCCCCGATAAGTGTTCAACACTTGAAAACAAGACAATATGTGAGCGTCATCAATCGCGGACCAGCCGGACTGTGCTTGATCTTTGTTGAAATGCTACGAACAGAGGGAGATGACATTAGCTCATTCTAATAGTGATTCCCTGTGACCTCGCATGCAGTGCACTTACTTCACGAAGAGCAGGCATGCATACCTGGCACGATCATTGAAATGGCCAGGTATATATTATTATATCCCTGACAATGTGCAACATGATCTTCAACAACATGGATCGCAACTTTCCCGAAAGAAGAAACCACGGAAACGAAAGGAAACCCATGCACCAAGTCTACCAATTATTTTAGATTTTCTACAGTACTATACGCAGGTGGCCGGGACCAAGCGTAGATACGTTGAACGGGAGGTAGCACACCGGTTTGCTTACCCGAATCTAGAGGTTGTCGACACCTCGTGGGGTTTGCTACAGTAAATGGTTCGACGTCTCCAGATAGGGTATTTATCTGTTTCAAATAGTTGTCGATTACAGCATTTTTTTATTGAGCACGTTTCTGCACGTGTAAGGCCACAAGGTCTGGTGCTGATGTTGATGTGGGGATTACTAACTAAACTAGTGATATCGACATAAAACATGAGTCGTTTTTGCCCGTTTGACAGCCCGAGCCCGTGGTAGAGAGTCTGGCCTGCATGACCCCTCCCTGCTCTTGCAACGCGTCGTCATCTTCTGAATCGTCTTGATATTTCGGTGGCGGAGGGACAGTACATTTGTTGACCACACCGTTTGAGACAGGATGCCGGGACCGCTCCCTTGCACGCTGTGGGCGTGAACAAACTCCTTAGCAATGAGCTATGTAGCACACTATTGGAGGTTTAGAATTGAGTCATTGTCGACACATAGTGGGGTGTGTTGCATTGTTCATTGTGCAATGTCTCCACGATGACGCTTCTACGCCCAAGGTGGGTGAGGGGAGGGTCCTGGCCACCTGCAAAATGTTGCCACTCGTGAGCCGAGCTCGCTACACACGGCACGTTCAAACATCTGAACGTGAACACGGCGGTTACTGTTGTGCTACCCCCACAATAAAATCTTCACTGCTAAACGACCTAGAGCGGTGAAATGGCAAATCTGGACGACAAAGAGCCGTACAACGAACAATTCTGAAATTCGAAGCGAAGCAACCAGCGAGTCCCATTGTACGCTGCAGGAGATCGGAGGCGAATACGCTTGTGTTGTGTGGAAAGGCTGCGTCCACCACCGCAGGGTTCACCCCATACCACATGTTGAAGCAGGGTGTTCCGAAACGAGAATTTGAATTATACCAGAAGGTCGAAAATAAAACACGAAAAATGTACCCGTATTATATATCAGTTTAAGACGGAAGAGAGTACAGAACGAAGTCATACGTTGCGCATATTATATGGTTTTACTTGTTCTCCTTTCCCTCGTTTCTGCTCTTCGTTCAGAGACAAGCTAATGAAGCCCATGCTACCTATTCTTGGGTGGCTGAGCGTAATACTAATTAATATTGAAAATAACTAAGCATGAATGTACACAGCGACCACACCCGTTTGAAAGTAGAAGAGTTAAGTATTTCAGGCGCGGAGGAATTTCGCATGATACTCCGTACTAAACAGGAGCAAGGATACTGCCAAAACTGGTATTCATATGCATGTGGCTGCGAATTAAGGGATGGGTGAGTATAATCCAACCAGAAGACTTATCTTGAGCCGGTGTTTCTCTTAAACTGGAATGGGTATTATATATATATATAGCTTTTCGGGTGTCCGTGCCAAGATTCTTGGTATCTCCATTAAATCGGCGTATCTATCTCTGAGTCCGAGCTCCCCTCATTCGAACTGCTTTCAATACTCTACTATAATACTCGATATTACTGTAGGTATAATATATTGGTATGACGGAAACTCGCCGCCGGGGGCCTTTGCTCCACCGTTCTCCTATATCATGCCTGTCTGTAGATACCCCTCAAACCATCTAAACCTAACCTGCATCTAGGCTCCATCCCACCTCTTGCATGAGCATGGGGGGGGGCGCTATTGCTGCACTTCATCGATATATATGTAGATTCGATTTACGCGTTGTATGTATACACATCATTGTACCCCGTATGTTGTATCCGTTCAGAGAAACGCCAGGGCGCGCGGTAGCGTTTGGCATTCGTTTGTAAGTCTGCCTGCCTGCCGGGTCGTATATTGGAGACCTCCGTAGACAGACGCGTGCTACGATAGGAGCATCTACTGTAGCCCCTTGTGGCCAGATGCGTTTTTTTGGCTCACGTGGCTCCTCACCTAAGGAACTACATAATAATATTGTACAGTGCAGTAGACTTTAGTACTGTCGATGACACTATCTGGTTGGTTTTGCATAACAATAGCATTGTTAGTTTATAAGCTACTTCTGCAGGCCATGGGATTGCTTGTATGGTTACGGTGGGCCAGCATATTCTCCTGAAGCCAGTTGTTGTGCGCTACGGTCTGCTGAAGGTTTGGAGATTCTCGAGTTGAAGAGGCCCAAAACCTTACTGGTGCTACCGGTGCTACTGGTGCTACTGGTGCTACTGGTGCTACTGGTGCTACTGGTGCTACTGGTGCTACTGGTGCTACTGGTGCTATCGGTGCTACTGGTGCTACTGGTGCTATTGGTGCTACTGGTGCTACTGGAGCTGCGCACTATAACCCCTATCATGGCACGCTTTTCGATGTATAATGCCGGTATCGACAAACACTGGTGCGAAAAACCTACGTGGGAAGAACGTATGAGCGAGCTCATTTTCGTGCTGTTTGATAGATTGGCGCGTTCTACGATGTAGGTACTACTTTTCCGTTGAAATAGTTTCGGGATGACGGGGCTCCTCGACCTACAATCGTCGGAATGAAGGCCGATATAGGTTTGAAAAATGACGTTTTTGTATACTTAGGCCATGGTATTTTTCATCGGGATGCAATTAGATTTTTGCTGAAGTTAGTTGTTGGGTGAGGTATAAAACTTCTCAAGGGAGGAGCCTCAAAACATTATTGGTGAACCTCCAAGTTGCAACGTAGAACGCCTCGATTCTCTATCTGTTCGCCGTGATTTGGCGGTTGCGATGGAGGCGTTCTATGATAGAGGTCGACCCTATTTTTTCTGAGGCTCCTCAGACGAGGAGCTCCATACCCCACCCGAACGTTGACTTCAGCAAAAATCAAATTACATCCCGGTGAAAAATTGCATGGCCCACGAATGCAAATTCATCATTTTTCGGAAGAAGATAGGCATTCCGACGATTTTGGGTCAAGGAACCCCGTCATTCAGAAAGCATTGTAGAGGAAATGTGCTACCTCTATCGTAGAACGCGTCGATGGTTTCCCATACAGGCCGTTTGATCTGTATATAAACTGACCCGACGCGTAATAGCGTTTACCACGTGACAGTCCAATGGTTCAGGATAATGTTTGGAGACCGGGGAATAGTTTGTGTGTGCTTGTCGCTCTTATCTTGTACGTAGGTGCATATCATGTTCGTTCCATTGTTTAGCTTACACGTTTGCAACTCGGGTGTATTGTGCTGACCCCATGATTGCCCCTCTGGCCCATTTGAAGAACTTTATGTCCGTATATTGGGATACAATGCTCCGAATTATTCTAGTATGGGCCCTTGTTTTAGCGAATGTGGCACGCTTTTCACGCCCGCGCATTTTTGTTTCCCACATAACAACGTACGCGTAGAAGTATGCGACACCACACACAGTGTATCACGCAATGGACCACGCAGAGCCGTGGCACTGCGGCGGAAGCCGTGGCCGTGCCGTTAGAAACCTCTTGTCGACGCGTTACGGAGTACGCTCAGCACGCAGCAACATGTAGGGAGATAATGCAAGCATGGACCGAAACCCGGCGAACTACGAGTATCAGAGGCAGCAGTAGCATGAGCTTTTCATATTGCAACCTGAAACCTTCCCATACGGCTGACTGTCATCTCCTCCTGGCTCTATTTGGTGATAGCGGTGGGCAAGGGATATCGTTGCTGTATCGCCGCCTGCCTTCCCCCAAAGACAGGGCAAGGGACCGGACAAAAGGGACACGAAGGATGTAGAAACGAGAAAATCACACGAGGGGGATGTCTGCGCTAAGCGAATAACAGGCGATACTGCAAAAAGTATGGCAAGAGAGAAAAACAGAAGCAGCATCAACAGAGGGGGTTCGTCTTCTTCTTACGTCGTTTGCAGCGAGCGGTACTATCGCTGTCATGCCCTGTCGTCAAGGTAGCACTCGACTACTACTGAAGAAAACCTACGGTTGTAACTAACTACTGTACGGTACCCATTCTGTAAGTTCAAAAGATGGCCGAAAAATAAGCATGTTAAAGGTGCACACTAAGCCTTCAACACACACAGCCGTACGAATGAGGTGGAGCGGTAACGTGTGCAAGTCCTGATTCATCCTGAATTTAAGTAAGTATATGTTGTAGCCAGAACGTCCCCCGACTATTAATATATATTTTCGAAGGATTTAGTGAGGATTAGCGCACGTCCTCGCGGGACCGATCTAGAGCACCGTAAACAATCTGACTGACCGCTTCAACTCGCTCGTGCCACCGTCGAACAATCCGGTAATTTGACGGGCGAATGATTGTCCACGGCATCGACGGCAACTGTTTAAAGCCCCCGATACCACGGGATATGAATGCACGACGGTGGTTTTTCTCGGTGCCGAGGTATCTCTCATGATACGCACGGATGGCGCTGAGATTGATGGCTTGGATTTCATGGACCCTTCTAGAATTCTGGTTAATGCGTTGCCCGCTGCGGGCAGAACGGATGTAATGGTGCTCTCTGTCTGCCGGTGTCGGTGTGTTCGTGACATGGAGCGATTTGTGGGCACGCGTAGTAGAAGTGCAGTTTTCGAATGTTGCTCGAGGAACTTCTAGCCCTTGGCAACGATGCTTTGCCTGCACGGCTTCTTCCGGGTTGCTTTGCGCCGCGTATTGAGGCTATTCATACGCTGCTATTGGCATTCGTGTGCCCGTAAACACGACGTGGTATTCGACGGTCGAACACGATATTTGTTGTATTTTTTGTTGATTCCGACTTGCCGAGTCACGTTTCCACAAATAACGCGCCCTGTGTTACTTGTGTTTGTCAACTCTTCAGCTATATGCCTCCAGTTTTGCGGGGAGGCACGCACTCTTTTCATTTCCAGGTTTCCATATTTCTGTCTAGACGAGAGTGACACGATGACATATGAACACCGCAGTTTTCTTAACAGATTTCAGATTTTTGGTCTACCGGATGCCTGTTGTCGTGTTGTGCGGTCCGCAGAGTGGTAAGGTCGACAGTTTTCCAACCCTGCCGTAATCAGCCCACCCTTCGCCGTCTAGACTAGGTGCTGAATGTCGGCCAACCGCATACCTTGTGCAGGATGACAAGTGCAACGACAAGCCGATCTCCTCTCGACAGCAAAGGGGGCAATTCTACGTACGAAGCACGGAGTCCGTTTTCGGTCGTTCTGCCTTGGGCAGCGGTGGTGTTCATCATCGTGGCACTCATCACACCGGTATCAGGCGATCCCTCGATCCCTTTCGTCGAGGGGCTTCCATCGACCCTAAATTACCCCAGCAGTAGTCAAACGGCACCTATCTGCTGGGAAGCTCAAGGTATACACGAACGCGACTGTTTCCATCCTGAACCTCTCACAGCAGAGACGTATCCCTTGACACTCGAGATGCTGCAGCGAGCGTCTAGTCGATACACGACGACAGACCTAAGTCTCCACCGCGCGTTCCAACGGGCTAGGAAACGCGGGCTGCTGAAGGTCATCGTGGTTGGGGGAAGCGTGACGTTTGGTCATGTGTGCGTTTCTCCGGCAGGGTTGACCGGTGTCGATTGTGCGTGGCCGAACCGTTTGCAACAATGGTTCGGAGAACGAGTCGAAGATTTTGCAGTGGAGGTGAGAGAGCTATTAATAGACAAAACACCATGTTTTGGGTGTTATGTGAAGTTTCGTTTTCGGGGCATATTCACTGTACGCACTCTTGACTATAGCTAGCTATGGGTTTGATATACGTCGAACATAATGTTGCCGTATGTATTCGGATTGGCAATTGTACTATTACGAAGGACCCTAGTTAACAGGACCTATGGTGTAGATAAAAACCTATATATTTAACCATTTTTACTAACAATATTTGGTCCTGTTAACTATGGCCCCCCGTAATAGGAGTAGTTATAATGGCATCGCTACTGAGCGGATTCCGTGTACGCGTACGTCGCATTCATGGCCAGTTTGGCCTCCCATGTACACTTGTGTTTACTTTTGTATTCCAATCATGGCGCCCACCTTATTGCTTTTGTTACCGTTTGTGGGCAACCATGTATCCCAGGTAATCAATGCGGCGACCCCTGGGTACGCCATCTTGGACCTGCTCCACAACGGTCTTCACGACACGCTTCCTGTCGATTTAGAGGTAGACCTCGTTATCGTGGACTACGGAGTCAACGACGCCGTCATCGAAGTATTCGATTTTGACATAAACAACGTCAAGCTTGCTCACGAGTTATTCATCCTCCATGTCAGAAACGATATGATCGACATGCCGGCCCTCCTCTACGCCGAGAGCTTTATATCACCGGCTCGAGTGAGCGCGGCTCCACGGCAGAAAAGCAATATGGCTGAGGTACATGCAGGGGTCACCAGAAAGTATGACATTCCCATGGTGAGTCAGAAAATTGAGAGTTGCGCGGGCGATCTACTTATTGATGGGTTAGTTTGTTTATACGCTCGTCGCGTTCGGGAGACAATTTTGGATGCCAGTAGGTATAGATAATACTGGTGCCCTGACAAGAGCTCTTTCTTCTGTTGTCGGCCTTCAAACCAACGCAGAGTCGCTGCAAGTTTTGAAATGGCCGGAACATCAGACGTTCACGCGCAGCACTCGAAGCTCTGGCGTATCGCCACCCACTAGATCTAAGAATTGCTGTACGTTACCCCCAACTACGCAAGGACGCATTGCATAGCTGGTGCTTAGTGTGCGCTGGTTTTTCATCCCGTGTCGGTAGGCTAAATTTTCCCAGTACATTTCGTGTACACTACGTTAACGTGTGCTCCGTGCAGGTTTCGTTCCGAGACGCGGTGTGGCCAAATGACGACGACTCTTCTCTGGCGGAACGAGTTTGGGGGTCTGCCGTGCACCCTGATTGGCAGGTGCAGCAACTGCTCGCCGACGTTCTCGTGTACTTCTTCCAGAAGTCTTACGCGCGCTTTTTGGAGGTGAGTCCGTGAATGGGCAACAGCATAGAAAATGCGACTTTCTGCATCATTGAGTATGTATGTATTACCAGCCGGCCGGGATCGCAGAACACCTCCCAAGTTGGTAACGACTTGCGCCCGTCGTGTTCGGCAGACCCTGTGACGGGACTATATACTTTCTTGACGTGGGTTGCGCCGTGTAATGGGTTCTACTATAAATGGCAAAGGCACCGTGATACCAGTATAGGTTTGACTGAACTATTCCTGACGGACGGGGCCCTTCAACTGACTCAGAAGCTAACCCAATATTATTGGAATACGTTGCCTTTTACAATCGTAGGCCATCGTATGTTTGATCGGGGTTACCTTTATAAGTTTCTCAGAGCCAGTGCTTGGGTGGGATATATATATATATATATATATATGGGAATGAAAGGGTCGGGGTGGGAGAACCTGAATAAACTATTAATACGAGTATCTGGGAAGTGGTTAGCCTTAGGAGATGGTGCACAGAGCTCCTTGAATTTGAAACCTCAGAACTTTCAGATGCCACCCATACCCCGAAGCGTGCATGGTGTCTAAGGAGTCGGCATGGTCGACAGGTCCGTTATGAAGGACCGTGCATACCGCAAAAATTGTTAACGCAACGCCTTTCACAATACAGTAGCAAACGCAAGCCTAACTTCCTGTTTTGCGTCATAGACGTGATAAAAAATCCCTTCCGATACCCCCGGTGATGCTCCTCAAAACCAGGAGCACGGTCGGCTGTCGAATCCTACCCCTGAAGAGCAAGCCTTGGCGCGGTACGAGACTAACGTAGGCTGCATGGCGGAAGAGCGTTCATTCAAAATGAACACAGCTGCTTTCGTAGGGCTTCCCCCCCCTGAAGAGCAAGTGGAATCGATCGGATGGTCTTTCTCCAAGGACGGACGTGGCAGAGGCGGACTAATAGGATACGGCAACTCCTCCCAACAGGCGATCGTGTCCTTCGACCTACCATGTGCCGGCGCGAGACGAGTGCTGGACATCGGATACCTTAAGAGCTACAGTGGCATGGGTGCTGTCAGGGTTGTAGTGCGTGGGGCTGACACAGACCCCGATGGCAAGTCTGACAAGGAATCAGATGGAGACTCTGTCGTTATCGTTGACGGACTATGGGAATCCCGAGCATCGGTTCTAGATTACGCAGTGATTCCCACCCCCATCGGTTTCGATACTATCAGGGTTACATTTGAAGCTCTTACTGTAAATACAGAGGCGTCGCATTCCAGTGCCCTCTCGGGGGTAGTCGGAAGTGAGTCGGACAAAGTGCGGATAGATCGAAAATTTACTGTTGTGCGAATGCAGTGTTGTTGATGCTCCTTGGAAATCATCTACTGTACGTAGACAGCAAAGCTTGTTTCGATAGTTGGTGTCAGCTGTTCAGAAATTGATTGCCTATTTTTTTGTTTCCGTTCATGTGGGGTGTCGCAATTTCCATGTCGTATTCCTTGGGAGTGTATACTATTCTGTTTCTAAAAATAAATGAAGAAAATAAAGAAAAAAACAGTTTCACTTGAAAAATGAAACATAGTGTACGTACCTACTACTGTAAAACAAACGAAGAAACCTTGAAAAGAGTACGGACATAAATCAAAAGCGATACGCGAGAGCTAGCACCGAATAATAATATAAAACTAAGCATTGCGGCAGGAAGAAAGAAAGGAATAGGGTACATGTTGACGTCATCGGTAAGTGATCGGAAGTAGATATCCTCTGTTGCTGCGGTCGAACATACAGAATGGGCGGCACTCTGGTGAGGAGCAAGGGGCGAGGCAAGCAACAAAGAAGAGCGAACGGACTGCAGCTTCTTGTGACAGTGACTCAAGGCCATTCTTGCTCAACACATATTCTTCCTTGTGTCCCTCGCTGCTTGGTCACGAAAAACAGAAAACCAACCTGAAATTATTTTCCATAATCGGGAATTACGACAGAGAGAAAACGTTTGGAACGCCCACAAAACTGTAGAACCAGAACATTTACCACGAGCGCCCGCAGCTGCAAAACACTACGCTGGGGAAACATTGTTCATATCGGCGCAAACAATACGAATAGTTGGGTTAAGAAACACAGGTCAGCAATGAAACCAACTCTAAATCCAATAAAACAGAGTTATATGAAGGTCGGAAAAAATTAGACGTTGAGCCTGGAAACCAAAGTGACTTTCTTAACACCGGGCGTCCACTGTAGGCCGAAACGCTCTCTTCGGTAATACTGCCCTTTAGACGGGCGTCCAACGAGAGATCGAACGTGCGGTGCCACCAACTATGTGAGGGAGGAGGGGCGTCTGGCTTTTCGTTTGGGCATGTGTGTCGTGCTGTATCCTATGGGAACTTCGGGGGTTGTGTTACCACTCGTGCATCGTATGTATCTGGTACGTATATACGTATGCTCTCAACTGGTATACATGTTTTGCTCGTTGCTTTTGGTTGAAAATTTTGCACCCCCCGTACATTGTTTGAACTTCCGTCCTGTGACCACGGGCTAAGTTTTCGCGACGCCCTAATGTGGTAGTAACAGCATTGGCATGGGCAAGGCGGACAGTTTATTGCATACGACCATTTTAGGAAACGTTCGAGTGTTAGCAAGATAAGTGCCAACCGACATCATTGATGTCACTGAATGGTGGTGATGACGCCGGGGCTGTAGGGGCTGATAGGGGCAGGCGCGAGATTGCCTAGGTTGACGCCCATAAACCGATGAGTAGTTCTTGTACTCTCTCGACCAATAGTTTAAGTTTAGAGAGGCGTTGAACGATAGAGGTTCACCATTTTGTTTTCGAGTCTCCTATGTCTCCCTGGGGTATAATGAGGAATCTAACAAGGACAAAACTATGGATACTACTGATGCTACACGCATCTCGTACTTACTTGTACGTACGAGATTTTCTCCAACAATGAAGAGCATAGTCACATACTCGTTGATCGAGATGTGAAACATGAGGCGCCTTGTAAGGATGCCGTGGTCGCTCATAACGTTTTGTTTCGTTTCCAAATGTGGCACCGATATCATAGAATACCTCTCGAGACCGTCGCCATACGACTCCTAGGGGAGACATGTTCGGGCTTTGATGAACGGACCCCCCTGGTGGTATTTGCCTAAGGGGCGACGGTGTATTTTTTCACGTTAGCCATGAAGAACGCTGTAGTACAGGAGTTACGGAAACGCTGTACAGTGGGTCTGTGCAGTAGATGCAAATGCCCAGCTTATCGATGCTCTAAGAAAAATAGAAGGATAGGTTAGTTGCTAACCAATGGGGGTTCGTGGCAGTCTATCTATACGAAGGAGTCGGTTGGCTGACACAGCTAGGCATGATGTATCAAGGAAGGGGGGGAGATGAGTGATATATATCAACTCGCACATGAAGTGTTGTGAACAACAGGTTCTGCTACGCAGGTTGTAGTCGTCTATGCAAAGAGTGGATATCTGGGGGACAGGAGAGAGAGGGTGAATGTGGTCGTGGTTCCTCTGCTGGCTTCAGCTCTGGAAGCAGGTGATGCTGAGACCCACTAAGAGTGTTTGCAGTGTGACGGGCGGCGCTTGTGAGAGGGCCCTGTTCCTCTTCATGGTTTCGCCTGTTTCTCGCACCAAGCCCCTAGTCCACCCTGTGGAATGAGTTAAACATATTTGTCGTGCGGCGCAAGGGGACATGTCCGCTGTGCTACGTACTGTTGCCTACTATAAGTAAGTGTTGGCTGTACTGCATAAGGCGCGCGCTTGTAAAAACGCCAAGTCAACATCTACAACAGTAGGCTCAAATTCGTTTTTTCGGTATCAACGTCGAACTCAAAGGGCTAGCTTGGCCATTATATGGCCTTTAGTTTAGCACCCTACCCTGAGCGCTGTCTCGTCTGCGAAGTGTGTTAAATTGGGGGAAAACAAGCCTCCAGTTCTGACGACCGAGTTGTTTCAAGGCGGGCGCCGGCTGCATGAGTCAGATCGTCAGGCTGTTCCCCGCCTATATCTCGACGACCGCAGACCATGTTCATTCCCTGTCTACCTTCTCTGCCGAAGAATCCCGTTATATCTGGCACGCATGTAAAACTGGACATGGCGGACAGGTTTGTCTAACCAGTCAAATCACATGTTCGTGTAAGTTTCCACGCCTCAGATAGACCGTCGATCCCCAATTCACTATCTAGACGTTGTACGACAGGTATATTCCTGCTCTGTATGATGCCATTCATGTTGCCGGGTGGGAGACATATAATCTGCATTTTTCACCACAGGTGTCCCGGGTTGGACATATACACTACAGACCCTGCGCACCATCCTATGTCGGCATATTAATACCTATAATAGCAGATGATACACGAAGTAGAGTATAGTATGCTAGAAGTATCAATATACTCATGTACGAGCACATGGGTATATGTTCATCGGTCCGATGCGTGTAAGTTCCCATGCTTAGCCTGTAGGCGACTAACAGAAGCAACGAACGCTTTCCGGCGCGTGACCTTAACGTTCTGCTCAGTACAACACGTGAAGCAGTAAACGTCAACACTCAATAACTTGGGAGACAATAAAACGTAGGTCGATGTTTGCACGTCTGTAGAAACTAACAGTGCCATCAATTTCCCATACAGAAATACGGGTAGGACACACCCGGCCTTGAACACCCGGCTGAAAAACAAGTGTTGGCCTATCCACTCGATTGAGACCCCGATGCAGCGACCGGAACGATGATCTACTTGGTGCTCTTACCCACATATCATCCACTCAAGCGCCCTGCAGGACGGGCAGGATCGCGCTGGCTCCGTGCTCTCTACGACTCTTTGTCTTGCACCGGGTGGTCTGGACGCGCAATATCTACTATCTCCCAATCATCGATGGGCATTAAATAGGTCAAGTTTCTCCTTTCGAGACCTACCTGCGCGACCTAATACGTGGTTTTGGGCGCTGTATGTTGCACAAACGGAGTGTAGTTGCAACCTCCTCGAGTGAGAAGGCTTGGCGTGCGCCACAACACAACGAGCTGCCCTGGCTCCATTGCGACACGAAGACACCCTGCCGCCGATAACATATTTTCTGATACCCCTGCTGGGATTATCGAACGCGTCCTGATTTTTATCCGTGCACGCTATCTGCGCAGCAATAATAACATCTCGCAGTGAAATGCCACGAGTCACGGTGAGGAAATGCCAACTTACTGTCGAAACGAACTACCGTAGTAATAATGAGGATATGAAGCCTCACCCATGGTAAACGCCCCGGGACGCTAGTCTCAGCAGACGTGGGGAAACACCGGGGTAACGCCCCCTCCTTCAAAACAGGGAAAGCACCCCAGGCACGCGGTAAAAGCCACCACTTCTTTTGGCATGCTCGGGCGAGACAATCCGGAAATTTAGCTAGCACGTCCTTGGCCGTGGGAATACTGTGGAAAACGAAGCTATTTCGGTAAACACGGGAGCGAGTTCCACGTAGGTACCGGGTTCCCATCCCAGGAAATTCGGGTTCTTCTCGCACGAACTCACGAGAAGAAATGCATCACTGATTCCTGGAGTTCTACTCAACCATGCTAGCAGTTGTGGTAGTGGTCGTGCTCGTGCGTCTTCGCCTTGAAAAACTGGTCTGCTCATCGCCCACGGGCACATAGTCTTAAGAGTAACCATGGGCGTAAAATAAAGTTAGTGATGGTGAAGTTCCTTGTTTTTGTATCGCCCCGAGGGCAAAAATACAAGAATGGTTTTTTTTTTCCAGAACACAGTCCAGGTGCGTGGAAACCGCTGCGGGGCGCCTTCGTACGCTCGGAAACTCACGACGCCCCACGGGGCTGTTTGCCGGGATTAATCAGGGTATTTTGTTTATGAAAAACAATAAATATTATTCCTGGGTTGAGGTACCATCATAGCTGCGATGGTGCCAATCGATGTACTATTAATAACACCCTTATTTATGTCATACGCAGGTGACAGTAAAACATCGAAACGTGGTACTTTGGACCAGCATCTATCGGGATCGTCCCTGTCGTGTAACCGTATCGTCTCCCGAGATGCACACCTTGTATACTACTGTTGTGATGCCGTTCTGCCTGTGATTCACGACGATGACATTACAGCCAACGACCCTACAAAGGTTACCTGTGACGAAACCGGGTAGAGGCACGCTTGGAGATAGTTTACTTGAGGACGGCAGGAATCATATATGTCTGCAATACAAAGCATGCACCAAGGCCGTTGACAACCCCTATCACTTGCAGAAATTCAAGACCGGTTTGGCATAGAAACCATTGCCCCTGTACCAACGTTCCGTACACGTCCGGGCATAGACTTGGAATCCACTCCTTACCAGTTTCTACATACCAGATGGAAATGCAAGGCATTTGTTTCGTAGTGGAGCGAGCTCCATCAGTTATCGACGGAATGTACAAACGCCACGAACACTATTCACATGGTTCAGGTGAAACGTTGCAGCCAAATCTGCTGGTCGAGGACCAATAGGAGGGTACGCGTTCGTTTGCGTGGTTAACATAGCTACGAGATCGTGTCGAAAACTACCAGAGGTACTCACGGCGTGCACATGCCACGGATGGGCGACGTCACCCCCGTCAGATATTCTAACAGAGGGTTGTGGGTAGAAGGCAGGTGTTCTACTTGTACGCACCTTTTGGAATGACAAACATCTTGCGACGTCCACATAACGTACTACAGGCAAACCCAAACGACGGGCCTTCTAAGCACCTCTCGGCACATGAACAAGGAGGCAGTAATACACAATGCATGCTACGATGGTGGGGCACCTAATATTCAATGGACCTCCCTACGTTAACTTTTGATTCAATACATCGCCCAAACAGCTCTATAGACTACTGTACGACGTAGGTATATAACTACTCGAACAGCGGCTTTCATAGACGTGCACGCTTATTATACCAAGGGGCAATCCCGCGACCAACGACGTTCAGACCGAAACCAAGTGTAAAACCAAACGAGAGGGGGTAAAGTAGTGCTGCCATTTCCTCATTCCCCATCAGTCAAATACAATGTTCCCCCTACCGTTGCACTCGTCGCAAAATCCAAAACACGGAATCGTAGACTAATCCGCACCTTGCGTGATTCTGGACAGAACAAGGAGGTCCTCTTCATTTGAGCACCTTAGTACGCGACAGCGAGGACAGTGCTAGTACTGTGCTACCACGACCAACGTCTCGCCCATGACATGAAACTGCTCCGAAGCTACTGATAAAATCATGTCCTCAACGGTGGCCGTCTTTACGTCCAGGGTGCCCTGTGACGCAACCGGAACCCCTCGTAGAAGCGAAAACCCCGTAGAGACAAGTGAGGACTTCGCGGACGCATCCGGTATACGGCGGTAAAGGTGGTAAACATTCCTCGAACCCAACGTTGAGGGATCTGTACGTTAGTCGCAGTGTTTCGCCCAGACCCGGGCCTTCATTGGTGAACGAGTGTTCGTGCACGTCGCGGACACTCCGCCGCAATAAGGAAACCACTGGGGTTGTAACCATCGTACATAATGAATAGAGAGTTCCTCAGTGAGAGGCCTGCGGGGATAGAGTGCACCTGATACTTTCCGCGGCCCCTCGCCCGAAGCGTTCTATACCCCGACCTCGAACAAAACTGAACGTACAAGCAAGCAACCCGATGAAGACGCATTCATTCGTCGAAAAATGGTGAGGATCCCAAAATATGTGACGGGGATATTGAAAAATTACAAACGGTAGTAGTAACGTGACACACCTATAGTAGCACATATCCTTCAAATAATGTTGAGCCCGAACGCGCAATGCCACCTCCGTCGTAGGTGGACTCTCTACCATAGGAGAGGAAAATGCCATCCGTGTGTGTCCGTCCGAAATATCCATGGGGTGGCGGACAGCGCCACCCTCAATCAGAAATGTCTTCATCTGAAAAGGAAGATACTTTAAACGACCTCGCTCAGAAAATTTAGATCGCAAACAAACCGTACCACTGCTGTCGTAGCCGGACTCTCTATCAGAAGCAAAAGTCATCCGTGTGCGCCCATCCGAAATATCCATGGGGTGGCGGACGGCGCCGCCCTCAATCAGATATGCCTCCATCTGAACTGAAGGAGACTTGAAATGACCTCGGTATATCATCGGGTTCTGCTAGACGCGGTTGGTGCTTCGACGCATGTCCGACGTGCTTGCATACCTCGGCGTCCCGTCCGCAACCACGCCATGTAACACATATTCGTCCGAGTTATCCTACGCGCAGTGGCATAACAACGAGAAATGGAGGGACTGTCACCACACCCGTGTTCTTTCACGTCAACCCTATACGTTCGTCTTGCAGTCCTCACGTTGACGTGGTCGACCAGAAGCAAATAGATGTATGGCGGGGAACTGTCAGAGCAGGTGTTGCCGGTACTAGTAAATATCTATACATATGCTAGGCGTTGATGATGTGTGTATTGGTTGCGATAGAAACCACCGGCACTGCCAGTATTGGGCGGCTTACGTCCCGCAGCAACGCCTGACTATTTACAGTAACCTTGACGCATCGCATAACGTGCAATATACTGTCAGCTGTGGAACGTCCAACACGCGTAGACAGAGAGGTATGTATCACGGAACCCGCCGGCGGTGGTCATAAATCACGTAGCGGCCAGAGCTTGGACCGTAACATTGTACAGCGGCAAATGATGCCACGGTTGCACGTTTAGGCTCTGTATCGTATGGCCTCTCAAGCCCCGCACGTAAGCAACTACCGAGTACTGCAGGGATTTTGCTTTCACCATAGTAGTGTTTTTGGTGTAAGGCATACGCGTCGAAAGGTTGGCCGGGTTGCGGAAAAAAAACAACCATCGAGGTAATATTTCGGGTGACATATTGAGCTCATGTGAGTAGGTCATAAAATAGGTACCTACCCTTACCGTTGGCCTCCCCCAGTCGGTCCGTATCCTACCAAGTCAAGCTGCCAGGCCCAGGTCTTGACGTATATTGCGCACACACTTCTAGCAGAAGTAGCTTCCATACTTGGTCGCCAAGCACGAGTTACCGAAAGACCGGGGGGAGCGTCACACGCTACAAACAATACCGGCCAACAACGTGCTCACTACGCTAGCTCCGGCTATGCAGGCGCTCACGCACAAGGGCGCCCAGCCGGGTATGGACTAAACGAGTGTGTCCCTAAGGTTCCAGCCGTGTATTGTTCATTTCTATTTCCGTCTACAACAATGAATCCACACAAATTCCTGACGTACCTGTCCCAGCCTAAAAGGGATAAACGAGGTGATTCACCCACGCAGAATCCGCACGGCTCGAACGGATTTCGTTGTGTACCTTTCCCTCCGGCTCGTTGATGCTGCTTGCGTTGTTTACCTTTTCATCCGGCTCGTCGATGCTGACCCCTCCGTTTTGTGCTTGAACATCAATTTCTGCCATTTCTGCGGAGGCATGGTCGCACAGGGGATAAATGAGGTCGGCCGCACGTTCGAGATTGTTTAGGCCTTGAGAAATTAAAGCCGCATGATTATTGATCCTCGAATATCTAAAATGTGTGATTGACAGGCGTGGGGGGCTTTACATACCAAACTTTCAGAGCTCAATCGGGGACCTCGACCAAAGCAAGTACTTGTCGTAAAACCTGCTCAGGCATGTTTGCTCAAATATCACACTTTGAGGTTAGCCTGCAGCAAGCTGGGTGTGGGATACACTGGTGTTTTGCTTTGAAGCAGTTATATGATACGCCACGACTAAGTCGGGAGTGAGCGCAATGGTCGATTGGCTTCACGCTGTGACACGGGCGGAAGCGCCGGCATGGTCAAAATTATAGCACCCCCAAACAGTGGGCACCCCGTGTATCCGAGTGTGAGAAAATATTTCCTGGGCTGTTGCCACTTGCTTCGCGGATATATATGTCGAACACACGATGGCGTAGAATTTCGCACACGAGTGAGTGGCCCCGTGGACGCGATCCGTCTTTTGCAACGCATTCAGCAAGACCGTCGTCCTTGTACATTGTATCGCGAGCACATCGTTTTTGTGCCGCCTAGAGTCGGCTAGAAGAGTTACGACGGCGACAAGGTTTTACCCGTGAGTGAAAGAAACTACAGTACCTTAGGCAGCGACCAGTCATCAAAATGTAAAGAGTGACAAACAGGGGAAACACAAAAATCTGAAAACAGAAATCACTGATGCGAGGCCTGACGATATCCTTGTTTCACCTATGGTGGCACCATTACCAACCTTGTGAGGCCCTGTCGACGATTTAGGCTCGCCGACATCCGTTGCGCCGTCGGGGACTGTTTGCTGGGGATCCCGGGTGGACCTGCGGTAGTGTCGTCGTTTTATTTGACCCATAGTCTCAGGTAGTCCTCCTTGCCCCCGTAATATGTTTCAGAATGTATTGAGTCAGAAGTATTCGAAGAGTTAGGATCGAAAGCAGGTGTTGACTCCAACGTACGGTAGAGGTGCACCATTTTTTTTCTGAGCCTTTTTACATGCGGAGCTCTACACCTTACCCCAAATCCGATTTTGGAGGGAACTAATTGTGGTGAACAACCTCGTGGCCTAATAAAATTAATCCAACGAGAAATACTCAAACAAAGTAATGAAACTCGGACGAGTTCCAATAGAGGAGCCCCGTCATTCCAATTTGGCTCTGCTCAAAAGTGGTATCTCTATCGTATCACGAGTAACCTTAGACATGACTCGTGATATTATACCGTACGTTCCGTTCTACAAAGGTTCCTAGCGAGCGCGGCAGTAGTTTCGATGCACGCCGGGAGCATCGAATTACTCTCACCATTGTTGGTTGCCAGGAATAAACACAATGCCCCCTCCCACTCCCTTGTGCGCCCGAACGCCTCACCGGTAAGCTGGTTGTTGGACAGGCCGAGCACAATAATTACCGCATATTTATTTGCCCAGCTCCGGTGGCGCCTTGCCTGCGTTATCAAGCCCCGTCATTGGGAACTGTATCGCGACCGTGTTATCGCCATAACAAACAGTAGGTAGCACCATTGCAGTAACGAACGCTAAGACTGCATTTTAGCAAGTTGTTGTGCTTAACTCGTACGAGGTATATACAAATATGTTCGGTACTGGGGAGGAAGGTGACCATACGTTAGCATGCACAACTATACATACCGCGTTCTCGCCGCAGTTTCAAAATCAACACGCAGATATATGGCTGCACGTGCTTCTCCGCCGCATTTTTGTGCGAGATAACGATGTGCGCCGAACCAAGGAATAGACGATCGAACTCAATCGCGCACACGCAGACATAGCATGTACCGAAGACGGTAGCGAAAGACCTGGTTGGCTTAGCTTGAGAACCCTCGTGTTGAGTGTACGACGAAAGACAGGCAAAGTTTACATTTGGTTTAACGTGGGAGGAGTTGAGATGATATGATGCACCATAGGTTGAGAAGTTACTACTACTAAATAAACCAGTTTCCACGCACAAACAAGCGGGGAGGCCTAGAACCTGGGAAAAGGTTACTCAAATGGATTTTTTTCACATATCAGTTGGCGCCCACCTACATAATATCATAAAACTGCCCGGTCACTTTTATCTCTGGAAATCGTTCACTTTCAGGCAAGCCTCCAGAAAGTTGGGTTTTGGGAAGCCATATTTGTTTGTGTCGGAAACAGTTGCATGATACACCACAACCACGTTGGGAGTGAACGATATAGCCAGACTCGCTTCACGCAGTATACAGACAGGCGGAAGCGACAGCACTATCGACGTTATAGCACCTCCAAGCACGAGGCATCCTCTGTATCCGATTGCACGAAAACGTTTCTGGGCTGCTGATGCCATTTAATTTGCTTGGTGGATATGTTGGACACACGCTAGCCTACAACTTCGCACGAGTTTCGCGTGAGCCCGTGGACATAAACCATATATTGCAAGTCAATCAACATCGCAGTGATCCTTGTTCACTTGGTTTGCGAGCACATAGCCTTTGTGTAAGCTAGATGAGTTACGACGGCGATGCGTTAGTATCTGCAGGGCGGAACACCTTGGGACGCCGACAGCATCGAATTACCTCCAGCATTACTGATTGCCAAGAAAACACGCGATGACTCGTCCGACTCCCTTCTACACCCGACCGCCTCACCGGTGAGCCGGTTGTTGGACAGGTCTAGCCGGTGAACCTTTCCCTGCGTTATCAAGCCCCGTCAATGGGAACGGTAAAGTGACCGTGTAATCACCATACTAAGCTGCAGGTAGGACCAATCCTAGTTGCCGCAGGGTCCATCGCAGCAAGTAGCACTATGGCTCCATTTAAGCAAGTGGTTGTGCTTATCTCCTATATAGTATGTAGGGCTCTCGAACACGGAGAGAACGGGGACGATGTATTAAACCACATAACTGACCGGGTACAGCACATACCAGATGCAGTAGTTGTGACGTACGTACTTCAGTTTGTACATACGTGTCACATTCAACAAGAGTTGACCTGTTTTTCTGCGAGGTGTTCATCTACGCCCCTCAAGATTCGGGTATATAGTTCGTATGGATGGGGAGAATATATTGATACCTAGTTTTTGCCCATCTGCTGGGGGCACACCTGCTGGGACATTAAGTTCACTACGTCGATGCCATCGCTTGCATGCGAAACTGCAATACGTTGTCGCCGCACTCTCCACAAGGGCCCCAATGAAACTCCACCATCAACACGCAGATATTTCGCTCCACATACTGTTCTGCCTCTTTTGAGCGCGAGCTATCCATGTGCGACGGAAAGAGCAATTCAGTACCTGCCATTATCGCCTATACGCACCGAGACGTGTGCCGAAGACGGTAGGAGAAGCCCTGCCTGGCTTGAAAACTCCCGTACAGAGTTTGAGGCAAAATGCAGGCTTGGTTTTTTTGCGGACTATCGTGGAAGGAATACACACGACATCATGCATCATAGGTATCTCGCAAACTTCAACTGTGAAAAGGAGGGACACAATCGGGTTCCACTCGCGGTAACGCCGGGGGGCCCAGAACCATGGAAGTGATTTGCTCCCGAAAAACGTCATATATATATATATATATATATATGTCAGTGAGCACTCACGCACATGTCGTAAGGACTGCTCTGTCGCTTTTACTTCGTAAACCGACACTTTCAGGCAAGCCTCCAGAAAGTAATATGTTCCTTCAGAAGCAGTATACTGTAGCTGCATGAAACACCACAACCACGTTGGGAGTGAAAGGTATTATTATTGCCGGACTCGCTTCACGTTGTATACAGGCGGGTGGAATCGACAACAGGGTCAGCATTCTAGCACCTCCTAGTACGAGGCACCCGCTGTATCCGATGGCACGAAAACTTTTTCTGGGCTGCTGATGCCATTTGCTTGGTGGATATGTTGGACTCACGCTAGCCTACAACTTCGCACGCGAATGGCGCGAGCCCGTTATCGCCAACTATCAATTGCAAGGCATTCACCAACGCAGTCGTCCTTGTAGACTTGTTTTACGAGTACATCGCTTTTGCGTCGGCTAGATGAGCTACGACAGCAACCAGTTTGTACCTGCAGGGCGGAAACCACTGTGTACCACGACAGCATCCAGGTTACGTCCAGTATAGCTGGTCCGAGGAATAGACGCAATTGCTCGTTCCACTCCCTTTTACACAAGAACGCCTCACCGGCGAGCTTATTGTTGGACAGGTTGAACGACTTGATCGTCGTAAGCTCGCCAAGCTCCAGTGGCACAATGCCTGCGTTATCAAGCCCCGTCAAAAGGAACGGTATGGCGACCGTGTCGTTATCTTGGAAAAAACAGCAGGTAGTATCATCTAACGTTATTGTAGGAGCAATCGCAGAATCGAACAATATGGCTATATTTAAGCAGATAGTCGTTTTTTATGTCTTTTTTCCCTTATATTGTACTATCGATAATGCAGAGAACGGTGACCATGTTTCAAACCACAGGTACAGCACATACCAGGTGTAGTACCAAAACCATCTTGCGTTCGCGTTGCACTCTCTACAAGCGCCTCAATAAAACCGACCGACCACCAACACTATAATGCGCTCCCGCCGCACTCTCCACCAGCGCCTCCATAAAACAAAAAGAACCAGCACACAGATATATATATGACGGCACGTGTTTCTCCGCCGCATTTGTGTGCGAGCTATCGATGTGCGCCCATCAGAGCCAATAGTTACCTGACCTAATCGCGTACACGCAAACGAGGCGTATACCGAAGACGATAAAGGACACCCTGCTTGCGTTGAGAACCCACGTACTGAGTTCACGACAATGGGCAAGCGAGTTTTATAGTTGGGCTAACGCGAAAATAATGGAACACGACATCATGCACCGCATTCATAAGTGTCTCGCGAAGTTGAAAATAGAGTAGGTACTAAATCGGGTTCCACCTACGGGCAAGCAGAGAGACCCAGAAGGAAAAACAAATTGTGTGCCCAAAACCTGCAATTTATCAGTGAACTCCCACGTACCTTGTCGTAAGGACTGCTCTTTCACTTGATCTTGAAAACGAACACTTTGAGATAAACTTCCAGCAAGTTGGGTTTGCGATAGGCAAATATATTCGTCGGAGATAGATAGTTGCATGATACCCCACAACCAGGGGGGGGTTGAACGGAATACCCGGACTCGCGTCACGCTGGATTCTGGCGGGCGGAGGAGGCCGCATGGTCGATATTATAGCACCTCCAAGCCCGAAACACCCTCCGTATCCGATGGTACGAAATCAATGGCATATCTGCTGTTGCCTTGCTTCGTGGATATATTGAACACACCCTAGCATACAACTTCGCACGAGTTTTGCACGACGAGCCCGTAGACGCCAACCGTCTATTAATTGCAAGGCGTTCTCCAGCTTAATCGTCCTCGTACACGTGTTTGACGAGAACATCGTTCTAGTGTAGGCTAGGTGCGTTACGACGACAACAACTTTGTACCTGTAGGGCGGAAAACAAAATGCTCGCCGACGCATAGAGTTACGCCCACCGTTCCTGATTGCCAGAAACAGATGCCATGGCTCGCTCCACTCCCTTTTACACCCGAACGTCTCACCGGTGCGCTCGTTGTTGGACAGATTGAGGTGATCAAGGTTGAGAGCCTCGCCCAGTTTCGGTGGCACTCCGCCTGCGTTTTCAATCCCCGCCATCATTGGGGACGGTAACGCGGCCGTGGTTTACCATCATTTACAGCAGATAGCTCAATTTGAAGTCGGGAGCAACCGCATTAATTAACGAACACTACGGTGGTCGTATCCTTCTGGTTTGAAAATAACTCTCGATAATGGAGAGGAAACGTTAATAATGATGTTTCAAATCTCAGAACAAACTGGGTACAGCACACACGAGGTGAAAGTAGGTTTAACCTACAGTAAGTACGTATCTCAGCATTGTATATATCATGTAAAACAAGCCTCAGCCTGTTTATCGGCGGGGGGTTTCTTCGCCCCCTCCAGATTCATTCGGGTATATATATGGTCAGTGTGAGGAGAGTGTATCGATACCTGGCCTTCGCCCATCTGCTGGGGACACATCTGCTGGGAACGCACAGCGTCGATGCGATCGTTTTCATGCAAAATAACAGTAGGATATTGCGTTCCCGCCGCACTCTCCGCAAGCGCCCCAATAAACCTCCACAATCGACTAGCAGATATATCTCTGCGCACGTTTCTCCGCCACGATTTTGTGAGAGCTATCGAAGTTGGCCGAAAAAAGCGATGAACGACCGGACACCATCGCGTACACCCACACGAAGCGTGCACCAAAGACGGTAGAGGGAGCCATGCTTCGCTGGAGAACTCTCGTACTGAGTGAGCTATCGACAAAAGGAAGGCAAGCTATACCTTTGGACTATCGTGGGAGGAATGCACAGGGTATCATGCACCTTAACTCGCACAATCCGACAAGCAGGTAAACAATCGGGCTTCACCCATGGGCGAGCAGGGAGGCCCAGAACGACCATGGAAATACGGTACCCAAAACCATATGCCATATATCAGTGAACACCCGCGTACATGTCGTAAGGACTGCTCTCGTCACTATGATCTTGACAATGAACACTTTTAGGTAAGCCTACAGCAAGTTTGGTTTGGGAAACCCATATACGCTCCGTCAAAAGCAGTTGCATTATACACCTCAACCACGTTGGGAGTGAACGATATAGCCAGACTCGCTTCACGCTATATATATACATGAGGGCGGAAGCGAAAGCATGAACGATATCAGAGCACTTCCAAGCACGAGGCACCCTGTGTATCCGATGGTAGGAAAAGTTTTGCAGGGCTGTGGATGCCACTTGCTTCGCGGATACGTTGAACACACGATAGCGTACAACTTCCCACGCGTTTTGCGCGAGCCGGTGGACATAAACCATACCAGGTACTATATTACATGCTATTTACCAGCGTATTCGTCCTTGTACACTCGGGTTGAGAGTCCGACAGTATCTAGATGCGCTCACCATTACTTTTTGCCTGGAATAGACCCAATGGTTTGTCTCACTCCGTTCTACATCTGATAGATTCTGAACACCTCACCGGTGAGGTTATTCTTGGACAGGTTGAGCGATCTCATGAGCGTAAGCTTGCCCAGATCCGGTGGCACGTTCCCTGTGTTTTCAAAACATGTCAGTGAACATTCCTTAGGGCTGCCAAACATTTTGGGTTATAAGTTGCAACCAAAAATATGTCATGTATCAGTGAACATTCCTTAGGGCTAGTGCTCCAAACCATCCTGCTGTTGTTGTTCCGCGGTGCGATCGAACGTTGTGGCACCCCCCTCAGAATCTCGACGACGTAGTTGAGCTCTTTTTCTTCGTATATATCTCGGCAGGAGACCGTTTCGGTCCAACAAGAAATCTACACTGATGTCACCGCGACACGAATGCATCACCGTAGCTTTCGTTCACCAAGATATCCCCCTTTGATGGCGCCGTACTGCTTTAGGAAGTAGCTTGTGCCGACAAATGGTAGGAGCCCCCGGCTTCGCAACTGCACCCTGTACCCCGCCGTTTCATGCAGGGAAACAGGTACGAATGTATGCCGAAGCGCGATCTCAGCCATGCCGCGAAGGGGAGGGTGACCACTCATGACATTCTGACTTACTGAGATCCTCAGCAGCTCAATTTCTTCGGAGTCCTCAAAACCTACCTTCTGGGTTACATGTTGTTTGGCTAGGCACAAACTCTGGCCCGTGGGAGTGATGACCAACCTCCAGCGGAAACATCGAGATATACTTTTCTTCTACACATTTCTATTCTTGCGCAAATAGGCCCACTGCTGTCGATATACGGATTTACATTCAAGAAAAATTACAGATTTTTCACGTGGTAGACGCGCACCAGGGTGCGGTTTCAATATTATGGTACGTATGACACGGTCCTCTCCGCTGCGATTGAAAGGGTTGGGGATCGCATGATTCAATTCGGCGCTGTGGAGCTTGTATGTCTGAGAACCACAGGGTGTTTCGAAATGCGGTGTGGGTATCCGTTGAACAGTTGAGCGTTCAGCGTAGGACACCAACGCGGCGTTTAACGGTGCACCGTAGACCTCCACCATAACCAAGTTGAACGAGAGTAAACCAGGAAGACCCCGTACATCGAATTATATTAAACGTGTACATGCGCATTTCGTACCCTATGTTTACGTCGTAGCAGTATACCTACCTGGTATAAATTTAACAATGCCTCGACCGATTTGTCGACCACACACATTGGGTTGCCGTCGGAGATGCTAAAGAAGGTGGCTGTTTAAGAGTACTTATTTATGTTGAGTCACCGGTCCCTTGGTATCGGGGAATCATGAGTTACACATACACCGCGTGGTTCAGCAGATATACGGACCCCTGTCGGTACTTTACCGATTTTAGGCTAAAGCTTTGGTTGCTTAAATCATCTACATGAATGAGCGACTACCTCATCACACTGGGAAGCCATTAAATTGGCGTTTTTACAATATCAATAGTTTATATGTGTGTATCCTAACCTGCAGGACGTTTCATCGTGCGGGGCTGTCAGTTGCTTCGTAGCGACAGTGTTTGAGTGGCTTATCACAGTAGTAGCGAAGCAAGCCTCGAATGAGCCAACAAACAAGTACGTGCACCTATACATCACATCAAACCTGCGTTTACGCCTTCCTGAAGTCCGGTAATCTCGTTTTCCGTTCGTGGGCCTCAGTAGGATAAAACGATGACCAAACGCCCCAGTCGCAGTCACGTCATCAACGGTTAGGATGACAAGGCATGAGCCAACATAACCCCTTCCCTACTTCAACGTTTGTATCTGAGCCTGCTGCATTACAAGGGAAGCCGTTGGAGGGCACGAAGACACCCCAACTTCTGTGTTCCGTCTGAGCGACAAATATCCCGAACCGGGCAAAGCTAGGAAATCAGGTGGCATCTTCTTTAACAAGCGGTGGGGGTAGTGACTTTCGGACTACTGTAGGTCGATAGATGTATTTGGGCGGTTTTGGGCGAAGATGCCAACAGCTGATACGCGATGCAAAGCACTTTGCCGCAGGTTGAAGTTTCCGCACCTACCTGGCATGTAATTGCCTAGAAAAGGCATCGGTGCGCGAGTAGATGAAGGTCGAACAGAAAAGCGTCATTCTCGTATCATAAGGTTGTACCTCTAAAGTTTGTTTTCCCATTCCATCACAGTCGTCTTTCTTGTATTTATGTTATCGCAAGAAGACTTCGGATATTTCTTCCCCCGCCGACTGCCATCCGATTGCACCTACCCACTACTATAGTAGGCGGTCTCAGCAGTTGATTTATATTTTTTATTGGCATTCATTCTGTTTAGCAAACTCGAACGTTCGACCCACCACGTGGAATTCGAAGTCTTGCATCAACTATTGACAGCATTATTAGAGGGTACCACTAGCCCACCGGGGTTCTGCCGTGTGATTCGACTAATTAATGTAAAAAGTTTGCACACAGCGTAGCTCATGCCACAGATGTTTGCCACAGGTTTGCGCCATAGACTTGGCAGTTAGTTTGTTGGTCAGAAGGCGCCGCTGTTAGGGATTGGTTTGACCTTACCTGTTTCGAGCGTATGGAGTTCTAAGCGATAGCTACGATAGGGGTGCTACTCTTTGGCTAAAAAAGAGGTATGTCTGACTGAATATTATCAAGGTCGGGGGTTTGGTGACTATCGTATTATAACAGTAATTGTACTGGCGGTACTACAAATAGTATAGAGTTCCTCAGGCAAGGACCCTCATAATCTTTCAACTGTAGATGCACCCCTATGGCAGCCAGCATCGCTCAATCGATAAACAAAACCTACTCTGCAGAATAAAAAGGAAGGACAAGAGCGAGGAGAATTCCCTTGGACAACAGCAGCCGATCCGCAGTTTTGCCGCGTCCGCTTGCAAGAGCAAAACCAACTTCCGAGGACAGGTTCGTCGGTTATGGGCCTTGTAGTGGCCATGCACACCCCCGAGATTGCAGCCATTTACTTACCAGAGAGTTGGTTGGGGTACATATCCATGTTGATGAGTTTAGAAAGCCCGCCAAGTACCGACGGCACTTCACTCGATTCGGTGAGGTACAACTACTAATTTAGGTGCTTACATGCTTTATATGTTTACCGCAAATACGTTATTTGGACGATTTCCACGTACTTAGTACATTTACCGTGAAAACAACCCCGTCCGTGCGCTGGACCAAAAATACTGAATGATCGAATAGCGATGATACGGTGAGTGGTTGGTTGGTATTACATATTTACGGCGGGTCACTAGCGCCTTTGTACCGTTATCGTGACTTCCACGTACACCGCGCTATTTATCAGTTACACTGACTCGTGTATGTACTGACTGTACGGTGTGTTGGCTTAATCATGTCTGCCTAAACCATCTCATATCTGAGGAGCCACCCGTATGTCGTTGGGGTACAATTTGTGTTTTACAAAACGCTTTACTGCTCGTTTCCTAACCAACCTGTGGGATTTTTCATCGGGTTGGACGTTTCAGGTTTCCCTTAAACTCAGTTTCTGGGTGACTGCCTGATGGTAAAAACCTCCCCACAAACAAAGCACGTTAACGTGTTATCGTATTTAGCATACGTCTACCCCTGAAGTCCGTTCGATGGGTTTCCCCTTCGAGTCATCCCACGGTAGGGGTGCACCAGAAGAAGTTCCTAAGCCCCTCGCATCAGGAGGTCAATATCAATATCTCACCAGATACAGTACTTGAAAGAAAATTGTTCGCGCCACCCGACCGGCACTTCTACGCGCTAGTCCTGAAACAAATATGCTCGTAATAGTGTCATCCTAACTGGTAGCTCCTCACTTGAGGAACTCAATTGGTCAGACACCTTTGGCCCAAAACGTGCAAGCCCTACCGTGGGGTGACTCCTTCGTGGACATCGGTCGTACCAGTATATATATTTTGATGGGTCTCCCAATGGTAGTCACGTTGTGCGTGGCTACGATGACAAGGCATGCATGGACATTCCCCCCCCCCTCCCCCAATTCAAAACTTTTTACCGGTAAGCTCGTTGTCGGACAGGTGAAGTACGCAGAAGGCACCAAGCTTAGCGAGCTCCTTTCGTACACCGCCAGCGTGCCAAGGATCTCGAACCGGGTATAATTAGTCAATCCTGTGTGTTCTCTTGGTTGTAAGACAGTACGGCAGTCGGGGTTGTCGTACGTGGATTGTTAGTAGTATGTCGATATCAGGGCGATGGGGGGCGAACGTTGAGAGAACATGCAGAGCGCTTTGCCGTAATATCAATTGGCGGCATCAAGCAAGTCATTCGCTAGAAAAGGCACTTGTGTGCGAGAAGATGTAATATCGAGGAGCAAAGCGTCAAGTTCTGTGTGATTGTCCTTTGCTATGAAACACGTTGAGCACCTACATTTTGTACACCTACTTTTAATAGTGCTGTGTGGTATTGCGAGTGTAATACGTAGGCTATTGATAGTCACGTAATATGACGCGTATACGAAGTAATCTAAGCGTACACATGAGTGAACGTATGAACGGACTAACCATAGTCCATACACTAATAAATGATGACGTCAATGCCCCGTGTGTTTGTTTTGGGTCCGCAGCAGAAAGGGAACAGCCACGGGGGGGGTAGCCGGCGTCCCCGGTGGCTTGGTAGGTGGTCCGCGTGCCCATCAAGATCAGTTTCGTGGGTTCAAGTCCCACCGAGTGCATGCTCGTAGGGACTTTTTCTTGCATAAAACAAATGATTGGCGGAAAATGCGAGAGCGTGAGTTAGCTACATGCGATGAAAATCGGCAAAACCTTACCGATGTAGTATGCACTTCCCGAAGTCGATCCGCATGCGTAACGGGGCCATCGCAAGGAGCTGTTACCTGAAGCATGTACGTTAACAGTACCTGGTATCAGATTGAAAGAAATTCACGCGCGCCTAGAATAAAACGCGCTGATTTCATGCATTCCTGGTTTACCCGAGGGAGGGCTCACCGGTTAGCTTGTTTTTGGACAAATCAAGTGTTCGCAGGGAAGAAAGTTCGGCGAGCTCCGCTGGTATTTCGCCTGCGCAGCGACCATCGCGTCCAGTTACACCCGCGGTTCCGGTACCGATATAGCAATTTAATCCGACTGGTGATAGCATGCAACTATTTGTCGAGGTTTGGGGGCTGCTGGCCATGGAGGGACTATGGCACATCGACGATGGGTGGGATCGTGATGGGTCGGGTCGGAGAGAAGAAAATGATGGAATAAGCGTGTACAGTAGTAAGGATTGATCAAGCGGGACTATCAGTGGACTAGCCTTCAAGAGAGGAAAACGTTAATGGTCACTATTACGGGGGGCCATAGTTAACAGGACCAAATATTGTTAGTAAAAATGGTTAAATATATAGGTTTTTATGTACACCATAGGTCCTGTTAACTAGGTTCCCCCGTAATAGAGTTCAAGCTACGACGAATATGAGAGGTCGTGATATGGATCTGGTTGGTATGTATGCCGTGCATTATTCGAGGACCATTGGAATCATTTCGCAAGCTAAGACAGTTTACACAACATTCGTATCAGAAATGAATGGGCGAATATTTCAGAAAATCGAGAAAATCGATTTGACAAATAAATATGAATAACCTGGTGGTACATACAGTAGTTGATTATTATCTGCTTGATACCATATAATGTGTGTTGTACTTTGTTCGATGATGCAGTAGATAGATGCAAAACACTGCTTTAGGTCACATGATAGTGTTGCCCAGACCCCAGCGCGATCCCAACAGTATTGACGTTACTATGCACGTACCCGTACTACAAATGATGACACAAAAAAGACGTTCACCCGATCGTAGGTAGCATGGGTCTACCCTGAAGTCCGCTTAACTAGCTCTTCCTTTGTGGACATCAGTAGGATGAATTAAAATTGATGGATCACAACCACGGTCACGTTGTGGGTGGTAAATATAGCAGGGCATGCGTTGAAACCCCTCCCCGTCCAATTCCAGTATTCACCGCTAAGCTCGTTGCCGAACAGGAAAAGTGAATGTAGCGTACCAAGCTTGGCGAGGTCCACTCGTATTCCGCCTGTGTGAGAGGGATCCCCAACCGGTTATAGTTAGCCAGTCTTGTGTGTTCTCTTATTTTCCTGAAGAAGCAGCAAGAGTTGTAGAATGTGGATTTGGCCAATGCTTGGGCGATTGGGGCGGAAGCTACCACACGCTGGCAAGACATACAGAGAGCTTTGCCACAAGATATATTTTGCGGCACCAAGCATATTATTGGCTAGAAAACGCACCCATTTTGTCGTAGAGGAAGGGCGAGGAGGAAACCGTCACTCTCTCTGTCTCTCTCTCTGTGTTTGCGCTTTCCCATGAAACACATCGACCTCCAACAAGATTTACCCTTACTGTGCCGTGTGAGGTTGCGAATGTAATATGTCGGCTATAGTCATGTATGACGGCGTTTGGGTGTGTCTTCTTCTCATCTCGGCTTGCGTGAATTGGAGTAGTATGCGCCGCTAGTCGCTCGATCGCACGGAATCCTTCACATGCGAAGTTCTGTAGGCGTATACCTGTATGAATGTATGGACGGATCAACCGTATGTCAATAGACTACCCACTATTGCCTGCAATCCCCGTTATGTTTGGTTTAAATTCGTAGCAGAAGAGGAATAGACTCGGAGGGGTCGTAAGCATCACACTCCGGGCTCCACCGTCCGCACCCCGGCCAACGAGATGGCCGACGTGGCGCCAACCGTTTGCTTTCCTATTTTTTTCGCTTATTCTATTGCCTCATGATAATATGTCTCGACCAATTGCAACGTTGGTGTCAGAACCACTGACGCCGCTCGAGTCATCAAGATCGCCATGACACCGTGGATAATGTTTCTTCAGTAGCGGCGCTTTCCTAATCGGCAAAAGAGCCATACTGCCAATGTGGTTATTGCCACTAGTGTACACCGACACGGCTTTCGGCGGCATTGGCGGGACTACCTCATGCCCATTCCCGTTCTGCGGAGGCAACGCCGCCATCTCCCGGTACATCATCTCATGCACCCTTCTTGATTGCTACCGATCTCGTCGGCAAGACCATCAGATACAATGCTTACGGCAGCCTACTCCACGACGGAGGCCTCACTGTTGAAGAAAGGAAGTCAGTACTCTAACTTCTGGCAAGGCCGCATCCGTCACTCGGGTGACCACCACCATCACCACCGTCACTCAAAGGACAGCCAGTAACGGCGACACTCCCGTTAAGCTCTGGGTTCTATTCGAGTCCACGTTCGAGGGTGCAACTTCTACCCCCACCTCGTGTAGCTTGTTTAACCCAGCTCCAACGGCAGAAAGAGGGGGCTAGACGTTCCCGATGCAACATGCACTCACCGAAGCCGATGAACAGGTGTAACAGGGCTGTGGCAAGGAGTTCTAACTGGAGCATGTGCACCAACAGTATCAGATTAAACGAACCCACGCGCTCCTAAAAGAACTCGCATTTTTCGCGTATTACTGATCTAATCAACAGACAGCTTACCGGTAAGCTTGTTGTTGGACAAATTAGGTGATCCCAGGGAAGGAAGATAGCCGAGCTCCGCTGGTATTTCACCTGCGCAGCGAGCACCGCGTCCAGAAACAAAGCTGGCTCCAATACCAATGTCACATTTCACCAAGACT
Organism: Nereocystis luetkeana; assembly: GCA_031213475.1. Taxonomy (NCBI): domain Eukaryota; class Phaeophyceae; order Laminariales; family Laminariaceae; genus Nereocystis; species Nereocystis luetkeana. The sequence continues at coordinate 645,413 of JARUPZ010000015.1, forward strand.
AGTCATAGCATGCAACTAGATGTCGAGGTTTGGGGACTGACTGCTGGCCATGGCGTGGGTATGGCATATCGACGATGGCTAGGATCATGTTGGGTCGGGTTAGGCAGACGAGAGGGCTTAAGTAGTAGTTGAAATGAGCGCGTAAAGTGGAAATGGATTGAGAGGCGTTGTTAGTGGATCAGTTTCCAAGACCGAAGAGACATAGACATGGTCACGAGAGTTCCAGGAGATTGGGCGGTCTGTGTCAGGATGGTGTATATGCAGTGAATCGTCGACGGCTAACGGAATCATGATACAAGCTTAAATACTTTGAAAAAAACTGTTCAAAGTGGCCAAATCCGGCAACAACTGGAGACACCCAAAGTGGAAGATCCGTAACCAAAGAGAACATAATCGATTTCAATATTCGTGATATCACACAATGTGTGATGTACCTTATTGGGTGATAAAGAAAACATAACGTTTTACGTACCATGGTAGCACATATGGTAGGTCATATGGGCCGTCGATGTGGACACATGACGGATAGAAGAACAATTGCCGCCATCAAATGCTTGGGCAACACAACACAATAGATACGCATACTAGTAACTGCTGTGGTTCGTTTCCGAAGCGAACCCTGCGTCGTTCTCTTGGCAGTCGCTTCTACTAGAGGAGAAGGACACTAATTGTCCTCGGACTTGAAACGGAAACAACGCATCGCTTCGTAACACCCTCTCGGATGACAGCTGGCCCCTTGGCCGAATGGAATCGCGCCTTGCGGTAGCAATGTATAGGCCTACACAGCAGTAGTTGAGCCCGGTACAGCCGTGAGCGGTTGTTTTTACCAGTAACCTGTTGCCAAAAAAACAAATGGGATAGAAAGGTAACCCTAGGGTTTAACACTGTCGATACGTCGCTGAAGAAGCAATCGCAGGCGTTTGACAATCATCGGTTGACGGTCTCTTAACGCAATACTTTTACCGAAGCACGCGCGATCGAACAATTACACACTACTACATGAAAACACGAGGCTCGATGATTTTGTCGATCTCACAGCTGACGGTGAGTCTTGAATACATATAAACAACAGCCCTGGTATTCAGACGCATCCTGAGCAAGGCTCCGACGATTAGGGAGGGCCCGTCATCAATATTGATGAAAGGACGAGGTAAGGATTGCTCTTTTCGTGCTTCGGTAGGATACTCCGAAACGCTTTGGAAACAAATACGAACTACTGATCGAATGATGAAATCGCTCGACATGGTTCGCCTACCGCACTACTTTGAAACATGAAGCGGTGTAACTTCCAGACAAACCTAATGTTACTGGACCAAGTAACAGAACTGCTACGACGGAAAGACTTGATGAAGTGTTCCTCGACGTGCCAGATATACCTATTAAAGTTGGCTTTCTCAAACAGAGTTTGATTTAACTCAATTGGCCCTTGAACCGTCTGGATGTTGCTGTGGCGTACTCCCCTGAGGCTTTAGTGTCCATTTTCGAGGTTGTTTATGACCCCTCTCGACTGAGGGGCTGCCCGATGTGTTCGCACTATCATCTCGAGTGCAAATTTTGATTTGCGATACGCTCACCCATGGGGTTCGGTCGTTAGGTATTGTGCACAATCTACTTTGTTTGTTTACTGTAGGTATACAGCTCCTCCAGGGACCCGACATATCACGTAACTACAACCAATCCCCCGATTCACGCGGCCGGGTGCGCATACCTGGTAACTTTAGTGTGTCATCGATATGGGTGTTTAGGTACGAGGTCGATGTCTATAAAAGTGTTACCGCTAGACTAAGTAGCGCTAAACCCTAACCTAGTCTGCGAAGCCTATTTTGGGTCGTCCACAAGAATGACATGCAATTTACCATGCTATACCTGTAAACTTGCCTGCCGGCATGCCTTCGCCGCCTGGCGGATTGAACTCCAGCCACACGCCGTGAAAAGCCGTGATACTGCTATGTTTCTTGCGTTTGGCACCTATCGCAGCGGCCGTTTATCCCGGGGAATGTTCGTATGTATGTGCTGACGGCCTTTTGCACGGCCTCATGGGCGTCGCCTAGAAATATCAGACACGCGACCTGCGTATTAAGGCCAGCTTCGGGTGCTGTCTGCTGCTCCTGCTGCTGCTGTCGGTCGCCACCATCCGTGAAGTACATCTGAAGTTGTTCGTTTCCAACTGACGTTGGTGGCGATGCTGCTGACCCGCTGCCTTCAACGAGCGCATCACCGTTGAACGTGTCCTACTCATTGCGCGGTGACATGTTCTACGGGTGTCTTGTTGTGTCGCATTGGGAAGACATATCTCGCCATGTATGCCGTATCTTTGTCCTTCAATGAGCACATGAATGATACGTTTACCGATCTCTACAGCAGTACTACTATAGCTGATGAATACTCTTTCGAGAGTATCTGACTACAAACTACAAATACCGTTGGAGATGAACTACAATAATACCGTTAGAAAAGCATTATACATCGAATTATTGGTACTATTTTCAAAATTATGACTGTAATAGATACCGCTACCATCACACTGACACGCACGACAACGACATACACCTTCTGGATGTCGACGGGTAGGTAGAAAGCACACACACGCGGCACCACATACACGTTCTACGAAAGAGTGAACACAAAAAACCTACTATACATTTTGGAGGCGTTCTGCGGTAGAGGATCACCATCAATTTTCCGAAGCTCCTCACTTGAGGAGCTCCTTGCGTCATCCGAAAAATGACCTCAGCAAAAATCAAATTGCTTCCCGATGAAAAATCAAATTGCTTCCCGATACAAAACGTCATTTTTCGAAACAAGATTGACATTCCGTCGATTTTGGCCTGTCATCCAGAAACAAAAAAGCAGAAATGTAATGTGCTACCTCTACCGGAAAAAAAACGTCTTTGCGACATTCGTGCAGCATACCTGCGCAAAATTGCATCGCGCCGGAATATTTTGTACGAGTAGCGTTAGCGCACCGATATAGGATAGACATATATATGCACAGCACAGCAGTGATGCGAAATCGACATTTATTTCTTCGCACAGTACGCCGGTAAAAAATCCACATTAAATATTTGCACAGCACGCCGGTAGAAAATGACATCGTGCGGGAGCAATTTTCACCTTTTGCGCGCAGCTTACTTGAACGAAATTGGACCGCGCTTGAAGGTGTTGCAGTATTCGCGCGACATGGGTGTACATGTCCAGGAGCATCGCGTGCGACCATGTATGTATGCAACGCTGGAAAAAATAATAAACGCTGGAAAATTTTCCCAACGAGCAGCATGCCGGTCCATTTGAAAAGGTACAACAGAGTACTACGAGTATAAGAATCTCAACGGGCAGCATACATAATACCGGGTTCATTTTTCAAAGGTACGAGAGTTTTCAAAACGGGCAGCATTCCGGTTCATTTCGCAAAAAAAGCTACAACGAGTTTTCAAAACGAGCAACATGCCGGTCCATTTTGCGGAAGATAGATGCTGTACAACGAGCGCAACGTGCACGAGGCACCAAAAGCAACACGGGGCGAGATTGTGTTTTAATTATATAGACCAGGCACAAAATGCGTTTCGAGTATAAATTTGATCCAGGCAGTGCACTTTTTTTCGTGAAGCAGTAGTACGAGTAGGTGGTGCGTCATTTTTTGTCTTCTCCGCAAACAACCGAAAACCAGAACAAGGATGCCAGTCAAGGGTGCAAGCACTCTATACTCATCGTGCACTTGCACGAGAATCTGGTATGTATGATGCCTATCTATGGCACGACGTAGGGTGCAATTATTTGATGCAGTATTTTCTCTGCTTGCTGCTGTGTACTTCCTGTACTACTCTGTAGGAATCCCCTAAAATCGAGCAAAGAAAAACAAGAAATGCGGACGTACCAGGTACTACGTAGGAGTACTCGTATTGTACTACAGTACAGTAGAATATAGGCTCTCGTCTTGCTACTAACTGTACCAGGTATAAAGTAGGCCTTTGGTGGACCATCGTCAGAGTCCGACTTTGGCATGACATGTGGGCGATCACACCGGCGCCAACGGAAAGAAAGCGGGACTACGAGCGGAGAGCAGTGATTCGTTGGGGCTACTGCTGCGGTGAGGCTAGGATGCTACTGCGGGGGCAGCCCGAAGATTACTCTTGATATTGAACATAAATAATACCAAGTACCTGGTACTTCTCAAAAACAAAACTGGCTCAAAACCAAAAAATAGAAAACATCTGAGGATGATGCTCACCGGGTGACAGGAGTCGGGGAGTGTGAGTAGAAGGATTTATTTGAGAAGCACGTGCGTCTAGCTCAGCGGTGACCAGTCCTGGCAGACGTCGCCAAATGTGAAGAAGTTGCAGAGATATAAGCTGGTAGGGGATACAGAAAAGTGCTGGATAGTGCACGCTTGTTGTGGATCACGATCTTCTGGTTTTTGCTCCTGAAATGAGATAAAAGAGAGATAACTCAAGTGAGCGGCGTGGGCTTCGTCGGGAACACAACTCAACCCAGACGTGACCAAAACTGATGACCTGTATGCGCGTACAGCTACCGGCCCCCCGGGACGTTATCATAGAGAAAATTCCCAAACTATAAAATAATGTGTTCTGCTCACAAGGGAGTTTCTGAGCGAGCTGGGTGCATCACTGCGTAGATGGAGATAAGTTTCCCGGAATACTCCAGAATGACATTGTTCTGTGTATCTATGCCTGTACGTACACGTACTGCGACTGTAAATATAGTATAGCCTAAAAATAACCTGGAGGTGGAGGGTGATATCCATCTCCCGACTTTGGTGTGTGTGTGTGTTCTTCACATTAAACCGTTTTTTCTACCCCTGTCGACATCCAGCACAACCAGTGTCCGTACCGATTCTTCATTTATTTCTAAAAGAGATACACACAGTTCCGCGGTCTATGGTGCTTAGCACCATGATTTGCTGCTGCGTTCATTTCCCTGGGTGCGAGGTTATGTTTTTTTTGGCATCCGACGCTCGACAATTTCTGGCCGTTTACGGTTCGTGCTTCGCTCTCACGGTCTCCGGCGGCTCCTCCGGAGAGCTAGTTATGTTTCTGCAATCGGAACACTTCCGGGTGGGATCAGGCCTGGGTGGGGTCTGGAGAGCCAAGCAGGGACCTATTTTGTTTCCCGCCTTACTTGATTGAGTTTATTGTATACCCATGAACTTATCCCATAAAGTTATATATACAGCATGGCGAACACTATAGAGCAAAGCTGTCATACTCAAAGGAGATACCAGCAGTCAGTGTGCGTGTTCTTCACAGGAAAACGTTATTTCTACCCGTGGACATCCAGCATAATAACGGGACAACTCGTGCGCCGGGTGGTGCACCGCTCGACTTTGCCATGAGGCGCGGGCGCGAAAGAAGAGGTAGTGTCGATGATGTTATTTTTGTCGTTGCAGCCCAGACGTGTAGTGAGGTCAAGGGCCCTTTTATCCCTGTTCCCCGTGACCCTGGCGAATCAACCCATTCGGGAAAGCATAAAATCCACCGCATATTCTCGTAGGATATTTTGCAGATTTGCAGCTAAATAATCCATTCCAATCAACCAATCAAAATGCATCCGACATTTGCGCGACTACTGAGCTGTGAACAACTGCTATGTCTGACACAACTGCTATGTCTGACAGCTTCCTCATTCGCGGCACTACCATGATCATAGTGCCAATGCCGTACTACTGCAGGTCCACAATCATCCAACACAAAGGTGCTGTCGTCGTGGCACTACCAGTACCATACATGTCAATTCAAACACAGAAATCCCAAAAACTCTAAAACAACTCCCTCCCTGCGAAGAAATTCCTAAATTCATCCAGAATTCAAAAACGCAGGTTCAATGCAAAATTCCAAACCGTACTGTACTGACGTAAGCTTCGACAACCTCCCCAACACTCCATCAACTGCCGTAACTAGGGGCCTCTTGTCCGCGATACTCAAACGGTGATCAGGTCTAAAACTACTACACACGCACAACTAAACACTCAACTGCAGTAAATGCTGCCCTCTGTCCGCGATACTCAAACGATCGTCAGTTGAAAACGTACTACTCACGCACAACCGCCTCCGGACATTGTACACATCGCCCTTCGAATTCCAAAAACTCCATAAAATCCTAAATAACTTACTCCTCCAAGTCAGTATACGCAATAAAATACAATCAGTATAATGCCACCCGAATCCCTTGGGTATATAGCTTACCAAGGTGTTGTCTTCCTTAATAGCTAACCACTAAAAATACCCATTGCAGACCACTACAAATTAAAACAGGAATAAACAATGCATAGGTATGGCACGGGCATTACCTTAGTCTTATAGCTCCTCCCTACGTACGTGACCGTACTTTATGCAGTAACATCAATAACAGTATTGATTGAACACTGCATAGGGGGGGGGGGGCGACAAAACAATCCAGTTGCTTCCAACGAGATCGGTCATCTACTTTAAGCACATAGCTTCCAGCGGGAAAATATATGCCCCAACGAGCAAAACAAATATCAAATATCCAGAATAAATAGTATTGACTCGCGGCGGTCGGGGGAGGGGAGCGGGGGAGGTATCCGAACACGACCCAATGAACAAACCGACAAATAAAATGTTTTGTAACTTACCAAACAAATGAAAAAATCCGAGCAAACAACTATACTTGTTGCACACCGTACATATACGCACGCGCGGGGGCGGGGGGGGGGGGGCGGGGCCGGGGGCGGGGGCGGGGGGGATATGCAGTTCAGATACGATGTTAACCAGAATCAAACAAAAATTCATGGGTCTCGACTCCAATCACGTACGCTATTACGGGGGACCATAGTTAATAGGACCTATGGTATACATAAAAACCTATATATTTAACCATTTTTACTAACAATATTTGGTCCTATTAACTATGGTCCCCCGTAATAGTAGGCGTGCATAATCTCCCCCCCTTACTGAGACGGATGCTTTTGCCACGACCTTTGTTCTCCAAACTGATCTCCGGCCGCGGCTAAGGTAATCTTGTCCGCCTGGGTGATAGCACTGTCGCTCCCGAGAGATTGAAGAGGGCCTGCAAACCCTGTAGACGACTTCGAGAACGGTGCTCCGGTCGGGGGCAACAAAGGGTCCACCGGAGAGGGGTTCCGTCCTGTAGACCCGATGGGGAAGGGGGACGGGGTAACTAATCTTGTCGACTCCCCCTTGATAGGAAAAAAGGGTGGAGCGTCCACCGTTATTGCGAGGAGACGCCGAGTCGAGCTTCAAGCTAGATCTCGGGTTTTTTGTGTTTGCCTTACTGCACCTCAAACCAACCGCCACCGCATGGCTGGGAGGTGAAGAAGGAAGACACCTTCGTTGAAAAGAACGACGCGACGGCTCGACACTCGTGGTGCTGCGCAGTGCGTGGTTCGGGAGAGCGGCGTGTATCGCTCCTGCTCTCATGCACAGGGTGAGGGGAGCGGCGTTTGAAGCGCGGGCTTCCGACGTCGGGGAGGACGCCCGGGGACTCCCCGGTAAAACCGGTGGAGCAACGCGCGGGGGAGGGGGGGGAGCAGGTCGGCGCTGAGTGCTGAGCGAGCCTGGGACGTGATCATACTTGTAAAATCAATGTGTTTTCTCCTGGCAATGCTGGCGGCGGGCGGGCAGGAGGAGCCGAACGGGCGTCGACCTGTCAGTTACCGGCGCGGAAGGTGCCTGGCTGGCGTTCGTTGGGGTTACCGTCCGAGTTATGCGAAGCACCGTAGCCAATCCCCATGGCGGGAGCTGGGATGGAAGCGGCAGGGGCGGTCGAACCGACACCGTGATGGCTGTAGTTTGAATGTTGGTATCCTTGTTCTGCGTGTGTATGGTAGCCATTACTTTGTCTTTCCTGCGAAACCCTGGCCGTGATGCTTCCCTCGTGAATGGCCGGAACGACGCCTGTTTTCGTCTGGTTGTGCTTTTTCGGACGTGGGTTGTATTCGCGGCGGTGTCTGGTCATGCGTTCTTGCCAACGACGAAACGCCGCGCCGTCGTCGCCGAGCTTTCCGAGGTCGGGGTGTGAAATACCGCTAAGGTTCTGGAAGGGGTGCCTACACTGTCTGAGGGAGTGTGAGTCTTCGTGGCAGTTCAAACAGTGAGCTCGGTTTTTGCTGAGGGCAGCCGCGCGGGCGGACGATGAAAGTAGACCGCTCCGAAGGGGAGGGTCCCCGGTCTGGATGGGCATGCAAACAGCGTGAACTTCAGCATAGAGATTTTTCCTTGGGCCAGCAGTTGGAAGAGTTATCAAGCCACGGGTCGAGGTAGTCACGGACGGATTTGTGGGCGTTCATCACAAGCGGAGTATTGCGCGACCCCGTCTGCCAAGCAGGCGATTGAGGAAGCGTCCGACCCTGGCCGCGGCCATTGCTGTCGGACCGGGGCCCCGACGGGGCAGATGACCGCACACTCGCCAAATAAGCAGGCAAAGAAAAATATATTTCGTTGGGCAGGTGTCTTATTATTCGCGAGGGTCTCAAAAGACAACCACATGGCGTCCAAAGTCGCAAACGGCCTCGACACCGTAGTCAAACCTCCGGGGCACAGCGCGAGCATCAAGCTGGGGAACTGCTGGTTCTCTGCCATCCGAACGACCTCCACAACAACCTCCGCCCCCGGTGCGGAAAAACGCTCAGCCCCCGTCGCTGCCGACACCACCAACTCACAGGGTAGCGGTACATGAAGAGGTGACGAGGACGTATGATATATACCCGTCCATGGTGAGTGGGAGGGTTGGAAGTTGCGTGGGCGATGCAGCAGGTGTGAGCTTACGCGTTTAGTTGCTGTAGTGTTAGAGGGGAACCCAACTAACAGTACGGCCCGGTTGTCAGGAAGCAAGACCTGGCATGGGTTGTGTTCTGCTTCTTATGTTATTAATAAACCGTGCATCGCGTTCTCTCTCGCACACACGCTCCCGTTCTCCCAATCGTCTATTCTTCGAGACCGCCGATGATCAGTTCAACTGGCCTTGGGGTACCCAAGTTATTCTCCGCTTTTGCGGATCCGGCGCTCATGCCACCAGCCGCCGGGCGACGCATACCAACCTGTATTGTTGCAGACTACCTGACGTAACTCAGCAGGTCTGTCACACGCCACAATGTGCGTGTTTGGCCAAAGGAGAGCTAGTGTTTGTGTTGTCGAGCCCAAGCCGAGACAGCATCGCTGCAGTTTTTGCTAGAGTTCGAACGTTAGGTGCCCCCCAACACCCGTGGCAATACTCGTAGTGTGATCGTCCATTGCAGCTACCTTTCACTAAAAAGAACAAATATATGTATGCACAACATAAATGTCACCTCGTACATTCAATATCGATAGTGTAGTTGATATTTTTGGCACACATTGCAATGGAGTATTTTCATCGTTAGCTACGCAGGTTAGGTTTCGAGATGCCGTGTGGCCAGTCCAAGAGAACCCAGCCCGCGCCACTCATCTGTGGGAACTTAAACCGCACCCTGGTTGGCAGTTGCAGCAGCTCCTCGCCGACGTCCTGGTCTAGTTAATCCAGAAGACGTACTTGCGGTTTTGGGAGGTGAACACTTGGACGGGTAAGCAAAGCAGCACGCGATTTGTCGTCGAACCTTCACTTTGAGGTGGCTACGGTATGATTCTCATAATATGCCCTTCTTCTTACGTGGTGTGTAGCACGGTGTGGCGGGACACTGGTCTCGCATGCCGAGTATATCGTGGTTTCTAAAGTAATTATCAGAGCCCAAGGGCATCTACCGTAGTGACGGGCTGCGAACCACGTGTAACCGAACCCAAACTACAGATAGTTTCAGAGGGTGAAACTCACCATACTGTAGTGTCCATCCTATAGGGTGTGATTAAAAATCGATCCGACTTACCGGTGATATATTTCGTCTCACGTAAGACCACACCACGGCCTGGTGTTAAACCTAGTCCTGGAGCGAAGGCATTGCCGTCGTTTTGAGACAAATGTTGGCTGCATGGCCGAGGAGCACTTGTTCACATTAAACACGGAGGTATCCATCCCCCCGTGGAGCAAGTGGAATCGGTCGGGTGGCAATCCTATATGGACACAGGCGGCTAGGGTGGACTGGTCGGGTTGGACAACTCTTCTCGAAAGGCGATCGCATCGTTTGACCTGCAATCTGCCCGCGAGCAACTACTACTAGAGACCGGATACCTTAAGCGTTACCGTGGTATGGGTGCTGTCAGGTAGGAGGGGGGTTGGCCTGATTCAGACCCTGATGGCAAGTCTGACCAGGATTCAGATGGCGCCACTACAGTCGTTTTTGTTGACGGACTATGAGCATCTCAAGCATCTTTTTTCTTTTTTTTTATCCTCCGGCGCATTGGGAAAAATAAAGCTTAACCTCACCACACTTCCACGTGACCGTGTCGAGTGTCAATTTAACCTATAGCTCCCGTTGCAACCTCAGCATAAGCTGCTGTTACTACTGGCGCTTGGGCACGTTGACCCGACCTGACCCCCGAGAGGGGTAGGTGCGGTGGAGATAGCCACCCGGGGGAGTCATCTCTCCTGGGTAGTGTGGGACTTGCACGAGCTCACCCACTAACAAAAACCGAGGCTATGAGGCCTTACCGCCGGACTTGGTCCAGTTACGGTCCACCCTTCCCAAGCATCGGTATTTGATTAGGAGGTAATTTCCATTTCCAGCGACGTCGGCAAAATTAGCAACCTTATGAGGCCCTTTTGGCTGTCAGTGTCGTATTTTTTATTAATGTTTTATCCTGCGGGTAGGGAAGCAGACGGTGTATGTGTAGCTCGGTCGTTCAAGGCGCTCCGTATGCAGCGTTGCTGGAGACACCTCGTGAAGAGTCCATCCCTTCACAACGTATAATATCATATTCCAGTATCCAAGTCCCCTTTTAGTCATGGGGATTTTGCGTCCCGTTCTTCCTGAGTCGTACTTGGCAGTCTGTATTGGCGTGTTTCCAATGAAAACTAAGCGATGATACAGCTCTCGGGACCCGGGAGATGGGACCATAAGAAATAGGATAAAAGATTAGATGAGAGTTAGAAGATGGATATGCTATGGTCTATCACCTCGACAAGGTGCACGGTCTGCGGGTACATGCACAGCACGAGATAATTGTACTGGCCGACCGATAGTTCCCTCACAATAGTTCGTGGGGATCGACACTCTGCTAGAGCTAAATATACCTACTCACATACCTGGTACTGTGTTACTGCTGGCGACTCGACGAAGGATCACCTTGTAACGAGTTTTTGCGTGGTGCGCATCCCACACAAAACTGGCTCTACCGAGCTACAGTAGCTGGCGCGCAGCATATTGTGTAACCAGCAGCCGTACGTACAATACTTCAATTTTAAAACGACCCCTATCCTCGGAGGAAACTACGGTAGACGCAGAAACATTCTCCTACGAAACAAGAAAAATGTCGAACAGCGGTTCTGCTGTGGGCCTGGTACGCGCTCCGTTATCCAGTTTATACCATGGTTTCGGTTTAACCGGGGCCAGGCACTCCTGTCTCTATCCCGCAGAGCCCCCTCGCGCGTCGTACGCGTGAGCCGCTGAGATCGGTGGCGCTTGCTTGGTAACTCGGTGTTACGACTGTCAAAGCTCCAACACGTTCGAGTAAGAAAGCGAAAATCGTGCTCGTGTCCGCAAATATTGGCAATAGTAAAGGTTTAATTTATTTACCACAACGACCCTTGATTCACGGACAGAAGGCGTGATATCACAACAACGGCAGGTCCCGCGTCATGCTCTTCCTCGTATATGTTCCCTGGATGACCATGCCACAGCGAGACAACCAAAATGGCCGCCCCCCACTTGCCCTCCCTCCCTGTCCCCGCCAGCGCTCGCCAGACCCAGCGGCGGCAGCTGTCCCGCGCTGACGACCCAAGCCCGGGCTCTCCCTCGTGTCGGAGGGCACGCCAACCCCTCAATTTTAAGTAAATGCATGATCGCCCCGCACCCGTCCTCCGACTTTCCGCACCCGTGCCGCGACGAACATGTAACGGCGTGGCGCGAGACGGCGGCTTTCCTCTCAACCTCCTGACCCGCGACAATGCAGGGTCTTAACAACGCAGGACGGCGCGCCTGCTGGATCGCACTAGTCAAAGGAAGATGCCTCCGACATACGACAACGACAACAACAAAGATAACGGCGACGACGACGGCGGCTTTCCCCTTTCACCCCCCCACCCCACCCACCACAATCCAGGGCCGAAACGCCCCAGGGCGTCCGCATCCACGAGGCCACGCTAGTCAAAGGATTGCCTCCAACATACGGCAACGACGATGACGAAGACGACGACGTCAGACACCCACCAACAACGACGACGGTGTCACCGAGAACGGCGACTATCCCCCTGACGCCCCCCCCTCCCTCCCACCCGAACCAAGAATGTCCGAGACCAAAACGCCCCAGGGCATCCGCACTCCCGAGGCCATACTATTACGGGGGGGCATAGTTAATAGGACCTATGGTATACACAAAAAGCTATATATTTAACCATGTTTACTAACAATATGTGGTCCTATTAACTATGGTCCCCCGTAATCGCAAAATTAGGATGCCTCCGATATACGACGACGATACCTACGCGTTACGAAGACGGCAGAACAACAACAACGGCGGCGACGACCGCGACGACGACGGTTGCGACGGCGGTCTGCCCCCCTACCACCAAGATCCACGACAATCCACGGCCGCAACGACCCAGGACGGCATACCCGGGAGGCCACACTAGTTAACGGGGCATCCGACACACGAGGACGACCGACGACGACAACGACGACGAGGACAATTTTGTTCTGTTTTATATGTCTATATATACAACTGGGATCGAGGTATTGTAAGCGGGAGGTCGGGTAGCGTTTCAGTAGTATGGTGCAAAATCCCGTATTGTTCCGGGTTTCCCCGAGTTTCTACCGGGGGTAGACGGCGGTAGAGTTTTTAATAGGGCACATTGTTCGCATGTTATCGCACCCTCATTGTTCGCATGTTATCGCACCCTCATGCCATACCCGTAGAAACTTACAAAATAGTTTCGGACCTAGACAACATGCCCGTCTTCGGGTATTTTTTTATGCAACCCCGTACAGTACCTGTAAAACAATACCTACCCTGCTAAACACATCCTTCGACGCCTTCAAAGGTTTGCTTGATAAGGTATGTACTTTGGTACCTGGGGTACCTACCCGGGCATAATCTACCCACGGGTATAATTTAAACACAGTACCACTCCCCAACACAATATCGGTTTTAGGATCACAGACTTCGGGGTCCACCCGCCTTTACCTGTATATACCCGAGTTAAAACCTGGATACAGCGTAAAACCCACTACAGATATACAACATCCATAACACAGCCCTTTAGTACCCTACCTGCCGCAAGAATACATAATCATCTCATATCGATAGACTACGCCCGGGTCGGGTAGCTCCAGGATTTGACCCAATACTTCACCCGAAAAACACCCAACCCTACTAGACACACCCTTGGACATGTTGTGCACCTGGTACCGGGTACCTTGCATCGTGCATCGACAACGCGCACGCTTTACGGCTGCATAACTATAGGTAAATGTAGCCACCGAGCCACAACAACAGCCCTCCATGCTTGCTCATGGGGATCGACACTTGCTCGTGCCACGTTGCCTACGCTGTGTCGTCGTCAGCGTCTGGACGAGAACACTGCGCCGCCGTGTCGTTTACCTTACACGTGGCAGGAAGTGCTGAAGTACTTGCTATGCAGCATATGCGGTGCACCCCGTAGTACAATCATACGCACTAGTGCTCTCTGTCGTGCTGGACAAAGACCAATTCGGCTTACATGCTAAACACTATTCCATCCATGCCTCATGCCTCTGAAAATGGCTGTAGTATTAAAAAGGCCGCGAATTGTGCCGAAAACTACCGGAATAACCCACACACACGCTCCGACTACGTCCCATCGCCGTGGCCTATCGTTCACGTAGTTTGCGAACTTTAATCCTCTACACGAGAACTTCGCCATCACATATTGCGCCCAAATCTAGTGTATCTCAGAAAAACGATAATAAACCGAAATACACCCCTCCAGCGAACGCGGATAGGGTTTTTGACAGAGTCTGGCCAAAGTCTTGGCACCAACTCACGTAGGGAACACTGCGCCTACACAAGGAGGACGGCAGTACCAATAAAAACAAATACAAAGCAAGTTTGGCGCGAAAAGACAACATACTTAATCAAGGGTGTCACTGTAAACACTAAAAACCACCGCAGTAAAAAACACGGTATAGGCGCCTCGACAACGGGTGCTACAAACTGTGACGCCATACTACAAAAAAACTCGTGGACGCAAACCAAGGTCCAACCTTACGCCTATCCTTAGCCCCTACCCCAGGCCGCTTGGGGGGGCTCGAGACCGGCAGGGGGGGGCGGCCCCGCGGTCTTCCTGCCAGAAATCTCTATTGGTGTTTCTGCGACAACCTCGGCGGGTCGAAAAGGCCAGTCTGGGTCAATCAGACAGTGGTGTGTAGCTCGCGTTTAGATACAAAATGATGGTGCGATTGGGGCCTCTCCTCAGCAACACTGCATGCGCACCACCTTGAATTTTCGATCTACTCGTACGCCGTCCGATCCAGTCCCTACCACACCCGAAAGGGCACTGGAATACAACGCCTCTGTGTCAGCAGAAAGAGCTTCGAACGTAACCCTGATCGTATCGAAGCCGCTGGGGGTCGGAATAACCACATTATCTAGTATCGATGCTTGGGTTTCCCATAGTCCGTCAAGAACAAGGACAGTAATTCCATTCGAATCATTGTCAGATTCGCCATCGGTATCTGCGTAAGACCCACGAACCACCACCTTCGCAGCACCCATGCCATCGTAGCTCTTGAGGTATCCGATATCCAGCACTCGCCTCTCGCCGGCACATGGTAGGTCGAACGACACGATGGCCGGGTGAGGAGCGCTGCCGAACCCTATAAGTCCGTCTTCACCGCTCGTGTCCGTGGAGTAAGACCACCCGACGGATTCCACTTGCTCCTGGGGGGCAGGAAGCCCCACGAACGCACGTGCGTCCAATACGAAGGAGCGTTCGTCCGCCATGCAGCCGACGTTTTTCTCGAACAGCGACAACGCTTGCTCTTGAGGGCTAGGTTTAGACAGTAGGCCGTGCTCCTGTGTAAGGTAAACAAGTCGCCAGGGAAGGTCCGAGCGGTTAGGAATCGTGCCCTCCGATGTACAGCACGAAACTGACAGTAGAAGTTGGAAGTAGGAATAATTGAATTATGCTACGACATTAATTGTTCTGGAATATGTACCGATGAGCCACGCGGACCCCTAGACACCACGCTGTCCACGTCGTCCGAACGCACCGCCCCGTCACAGCGACTACCAACCAAGAAGAGCCTATCGTGGTTGATGAATAAGGCATTCCGATAACGTAACAGCCTCAGCCGGGAGCCCACACAATAAAACGCGTGCTTCTCTCTTTAATCGCGCAAGGACTCACCTCCAAGAATCGTGCGTACGACTTTTCTATGAAGTAAACGAGAACGTCGGCGAGAAGCTGCTGTACTTGCCAATCAGGGTGCACACCAGACCCCCACAGGCGATCCGCCAGAGCAGAGTCTTCTAGGTCCGGCCACACCGCATCTCGGAACGAAACCTGCGTAGTCAGTATAATGCACGCACATATTTACGAAATTCCGATAAACAGTGTTCTAAAGTACACCGGTCGCTAGGAACTCGCAGACCACTTGTGACTACGGTCAACTTGTGTGTTCGTTGGTTAATGCCGGTCGGTCGTCCGGTTGGTAGATCAGTGGGTCGCTTCAGCCATATCGAAAGACATATCTGTTCTCTGGTTTTTGGCGCCGTGTAAATTACAAACTCGGGTTGGCCGTAACCAGGGTGTACATATACACCGAACTTCGAGATAGCTCCAGCGGACGGCCGTAGGTGAGTGATCGCGATCACTAGGCATCTGACGTTCCAGCTCTCGCACAAACTGCAGTAATCACGGCCTGACTTTGACTCGACAAGAAGAGAGCACTCTTGTCAGGACGTACTACTGTGGTAATTCGAAGTACTGTACTGGCGTATACTTGGTTACAAACAAGTACTACAGTATGCTTACTGATGACAGACGCCCTTCGAACGCTACGAGCGTAGATAAGTTATAGTATACTTCGAAGTATCTGACAATGGCAAACATATTCCCACATTATTTCCAAGTTAATGTCTTACCAAAAAACGTGGGTGCGCTGCCAACGGTGAACACATCGGGCGGCTCGGGATCTAAATAATCTATTAACAGGTCATGGCCTGCACTTGTTATATGTGTACGAACTCAATAATACAGATCCAACACAGGAAGTATGTGGTGGACCATGCAGATTAGCCGGCTCCCACCCGGCCACATGAGCCAGATCAGATAAATCATACCAGTACAGATCAGGACAATTTTTTCCTTGAAACATTTTCATCATCAAGTGGGAATCGGCGATCTGTCCGAAATTAACCCAGTACCTATCGCCTACAACAACACCCGACGCTCACACTCACCATCGGGATGTCGTACTTTCTCGTGACAGCTGCGTGTACCTCTGCCATATTGATCGCCTGGCGCGGAGCAGCGCGCACCCGGGTCGATGAGATGAAGCTCTCGGCGTACAACAGGGCCGGCATGTCGACCATGACATTTCGAATATGGCGGATGAAGACTTCGTGAGCGAGCTTGACGTTGTTTATGTCAAAATCGAATTTCTCGATAATGGCGTCGTTGACTCCGTAGTCCACGATTACAAGGTCCACCTCTAAGTCGACGGGGAAAGTGTTGTGCAGCTCGTTATGAAGAAGGTCCAAGATGGTGTAACCGGGGATCGCTGCATTGATGATCTGAACAAATGGTTGCCAGAAAACGGTTGCAGGAAGATGAGCAACAATTGCAGCCAAAACCTTTGGTGTGTGCAAGGGACATCAAACCGATCGAATGCGTTGCGATCTAAAATACCACTTACAGTATACCGGTACATTATCTCGGTATACGCACAGTCAAACGTACCCAGACGCCTGTTGATCCAACAGACAGTACATTGCTACAGGTATCAAAGCTCAAGCAGGTAACCACGTCCACTGGCTCGATAGCCACGAGGCGGCGAAGGCATGGCGTTGGGGATCGTCAAGGAAAGCGTCCTGAATTTGAACAACTTCTGTCCAGCGCGTCGTGTCTGCTGCCGTCGGAAAAGACATCATTGAAATCATTCGAGCAAGGAAATTCGGCGCGGGAGCTAGAATTCGGTATTTCACCTTCCACAAACCGAGCAAACTTTGTTGCAACTCAGTGGAAAACGATAAGCAGGCAGGGTGAACAGTGGGGGTGGGACTTCAAAATACGTTCGGGCTAGAGGATCAAAATACGTCGTTGTTGGAACCACTCTAAGAGCAGCCAAACGGATACTCCAACGAATATCGTCGAGATCCTCGAGATGCCCGTTCTTTTAGCTAACCTTGTAACGGACCCCGGCAATCGATCAAACACGCCGCAATAACTCTTACCGTTATGACATATTTAGCGGACTCTCGGCAGTTTACGGCAACAAAGCGGAGCCACACAGAACGCCCCATCAAACTATGTAACGTGTAGGCTTACTGCAAAAGGCTACCACCAGATCTCATAAGCGCAATCTTGCAGTTTTGAATCGTTAAATCAGGCTGAGCACGGAGTATTGGGCCGCGCGGATGTTAAAAGACTACTGCCGTGGGTATTGCTATTACTATTGTACTTAGTTCACGCTTGAACTAGGTCGATACTAGGCAAAACGGCGTACATCATACATTTTTATGCAGATTGGCCCAAACGGCCATGCAGTCGTTTAGAGTTAGAGCCAGACTCTCAACGTTTCCATACGTGCGATATAAGTCATTTCAAGGAACGGTGTTGTTTTCTTTTAATTTATTTCGCCGAAAACGTTGGGTTCAAGAAGGTCAAAATGTCCTATTGTACTTCTCTGCGCGTTAGCAGACAATTTAAAGGAAGATCATTGAATTAAGTGAGGCCTCCTGCCCGGAAGTAGGAGGAGCTTGCCCGGGAAACACATCAGCACGGAGCGCTCAGTACGGCAGCAATCCTGAAAATAAGCAATCGGCTCAGAAACTAGGCAGCATGTAGGGTAGACAGGGTGGTCTAAGTTTATTACGGCCTACTTCTGTTCTAGCCCGTTTGGTAGAGGTTCAAGGTAGTGCTTGTGGCTCCGGCACGTCGTCTGAGACGAGCTCGAAGGTATTGCGACCAGCACATTCGTTCAAATTTCGGACCCACCAGCTTAGATCCCTCGTTTTCTTCCGGGCTGAGCTAGGGCTAAGCGTGGTAATTTTCTAGTAGCATTCTCCCCTCCGAACAGGTTGTAAAGCCAGAAACTACTTAATGTATAAGCTGGGTGGGTCGGACGGTCAGTATTTCTCCCACAACCAATGTTACCTGCCTTTGGATTGGTAGGAAGAAGGCACAATGATCTAGGGTCAGAAAAACAACAAGAGATGTGTGGGTTCCAACTGATGGAGCCATTTCATTGATACCCTTGTCTGCATTTTCATCGATGCTGATTCGATCGGAAAACCCCAAGCGACAAACCGTCAGGCGAAAACCCAAACAAAAACACACACATTCCGCAAAGGTTTAGAAGGGGCCCATAAAAGACGCGTGCGGAATTTCAGCGCCTGACTCGCACCTACGGCGGCGAGAGAATCATAAGGAGAAAACATGCACCTGATAGGTCGTCAAACTTGAAACAAACTGTACTATTAATAGTACACTGTACTTGGAAAGACTGTGGGTTGCAGTGTTCGGTGATATGCTAGGTCACTGTCCTTGGAAAGCTTCTATTTCAGGTCGCTGTGCTAGGAACCTGTAGGTCGTTGCTTGGAAATCTTGTAGGTCGCTGTGTTTTGAAAGGCTCTAGAACCATATCCTAGGAATTACTCTACCGTGGGAATGATAGGTCGCTGCACGTGCATGCAATTGGTCGAACTTGTTTGGTAATTGCATGCGAATGAATGGAATCTTAAATGTACAGTGTGCACGTAATCAGATGTACTTGCGTACCAGATAAATGTGCATAGTATTTACTTTTATACAATTGCATGCAAGCTTGCAGGCACTTCCATTGACAAATACAATAGTGTACAAGACACAGGTATACGATTGAGGGAGAGCCCCGGAGATCAATGATATACGTATTATGTGAGATTTACATAGCCAACCCGAAAATAGTTATCAGATGTTTTCTTGGGTACACATCACTATACATAATGCCCACTGCTGATAGCGTACTGAGACCGTAAGTAGCCTTGTGGGCAGTGTTATGTACAGCATATAATCAACAGACATAAAAACTGGGTCCTTACCTAGTGTGCGGTACTCTGTGAAAATACAATAATATACTAATACACGCACCCGCAAAGGGTGATTTCGCAATCTATTGTTTTTTTTGTTGTTGACAGCTCGGCCCAAATGATCCCAACGGTTTTGTGGCCGTATTCCTACTTCCATTTTAGCCGGAAAAGGGGTAAATTGAGCAATATTTATATCAATTGAAGCCAGAAATAGGAGAAGTCCAACATGAGTAGACAGAGAGGTGTACCTGGAACATTTGGTCCAACTAAAGGTACGGTTGGGGGCTGGGCAAATCAGAGGGAGGGCCAGGTGTAATAGCATTTTCCCGAGTGCAATATGTCCTGTACGTATAAACGCCTCAAAACATATATACACCTATTCTTGATTTTCGCCTAAAAGTAAACAGGCTACTTGTAGATTTTCCTACTCTCTGTGGGCGTGCGAACGAGGAAACAAAAAAAGGAAATGAAGAGCAAAACATAACCCTTTTACAATTGCGGCCCCGTTCTTGGGGACAAACCACATAAATTCTAAGTCGTCTGTGCCCGAAACGGGACTGCAGTCTTGAAAGGGTTAGGAGTAAGTGGTTGCATTCGTTGAGTGTTCAATAAACTACAAGTAGAGATCCCGATACCTCGGTTTTCATTTTTCGTTTTTTTCAGGTGCCAAACCACTTACCAGGTAATTTTCACCATTCCTGAGTTACCCAGGGCGAACAGGAACATGGTGGAGCTCGGAGCGACGGGATGGATTCCGGTTGGCAAGCGCACGATAGCCGAGGTGTGCGTGTGTGTGTGTGTTCTTCACATTAAACCGTTCTTTCTACCCGTCGACATCCAGCACAACCAGTGTCCGTGCCGATTCTTCCATCCTAGAAGAGATACAAGTTCTGTGGTCACAAAGCTACGCCACAGAGATACTACGTTGCCACGTGTGCAGTGTGAACTGCAGTGGGCAATGCAAAGCCATGTCATCATACTAGATACGACAGGCACGACATACGCAATCTATGAAATAGTGAAACGAAAAGAAACAATCAAAGAGAAAACAAAAACAAGGTAGACAAGTCGAAAAAGAAAAAGAAGAAAAATGAAAGCAAAATCTAAGAGAAACAATCTGTCATGAGGCTGCCACGCGATTTGTCTGCTAACGGCGCGAGCATATAGGGGTAGGGTATCTCAAAGGAGTGCCCTCGCAAGAAACCGGGGGGTGAGATGTGACTGTTGCCGTATAAAAAATCGACGATAGTGCCACTCAACATCCAAACGTCTGACCTCAAACAGCGATGGCCGGAAATTTAAAGCACTCCGGAGAGAGCAGGTTGGAGCACGACAACGGCTTGCTGGGAGGGGTGCCTCGCGTGTGCGAGTTTCGTCTATCTACTATTCACCGGCGAAGCTATACACTTGATGAGTCCTATCGCCGGGAATCGCCTGCTGGCGGCGGTTGAGCCATTCCGAAAAATTGCACCGCGTATGTTCGACTCTGCTTCTTGTTTTTTTTTTCGATAGTATGTTTCGCAAATATTCGACGTCATTAGGACTCAAACTTTTGGAGGGGGGAGGGGGGGTAGGCATTTTTTTTTGTTTTTTCGGGGGGGGGGGGGGGGGGGGGGGGGGGGGTGTACTCGATAGGAGAGAGGTACTCGATCTCATGCATGGCCGTAGTCGTATGACCATAGACCCTCGCATCCCTACAATGCCGGGACGGAGCGCGTCAGGTTTTCACCGACCAGGCAGACATTGCTTGCACGAAGCGCAAAGCACCGTGAGGTGTTCGGCGAGTCGTATGAAGGGTGAGCTGCATCCTACTGAGAACCGCTTGTGAGGCGGACTTGCATATAGATGACAGCTTCAATGAGTCAGTTTAATTTCCGGCGTAGGCATTTCCAGAGACAGCAATGGGAGTACTATCTAGCTGCCTCTTGGGTGCCTTACCTTGAACACTACGTGATACGATCAATTCCCTTGTGCGGAATGAAGGCTATTTACCTCGCACAAACGATCTAACTCGACGATCAGCTGTGGGCGACCGCCAAAAAAACAAAAACGGTACCCTGGTTGTCTAGCTCACGTAGTGAGCGGCGTGGTTACAGTGTCGTTGCCAACCGACGCCAACCCAACCTACCAGGTATATAGAATAGGGGGGGGGTCGAATTTTCCACACCTAGGACAGGTCAGCTCACGCTAGCTCGAGCTAGCTCTTTCAAGGAGCTAGCTCACTGGTGAGCTACGTGAGCTATACATGTTTTCCTGGCTTGAGCTATAGGAGAGTAGCTCTTCTGCACAAATTTTCCAACCTTGAGCTATACCAGGTAGCAGATAGCTCATCTGCACATATATGTCCAAAGTGAGTTATACGAGCTACATGAGCTAGCTCATCTACCCCCGAGATGAGCTATAGGAGCTACAAGAGCTACACATGTTTTCCAGGCTTGAGGGCGGTAGCTCATCTGCAAATGTTTTCGAAGCTTGAGCTATAGGCGGTAGCTCATCTGCACAGATTTTCAAATTTTGAGCTATAGGCGATAGCTCATCTGCATATGTTTTCAAGGCTTGAGCTATAGAAGATAGATGAGCTACCTCATGAGCTATATAACTGACCAATACAAGTACGCAGAATGAAAAGATCTCAACACGAACAACCAAATATTTTGTATACGTACCAGGTACGGTATGTGATATGATATGAGATCGGATCTGCTTCTGTTCTGAAGATATCTGACGATAGGTCGACACCCAAGAGAATTTGAATTGTCGTTTCTTGACAACAGCTATATACGGCAGCTGTCAGCTATATCCATGCACACCACAAGAGGCGCTCGCACAGAACACAACACCGACACCACATACAACAACACCCATGCCCACGACCCGGGGTAGCAGCTCTAACGGCGCTTCGGCCGTAGACCAGGCGGGCGGCGGGCAGCAACCGGATCCATCGATGGATGTGAACCCCACGAACAACGTCATCGATGTGGATGTCAATTAGCACAACGATCAAATCCAGGCCGAACTCGTCATATTATTCCAATGCATACATACGCACGTTTCCCGGAGGGTGGGCTTTTTCAACTACTTGTCTTACACGCATGTGTTCCCGAGAAAAAAGAGCTAGAATGAGCTGTGTACATGAGCTATGACTACGTTCTCCGGGGGTGAGCTATAGACGATAGCTCATCTGCACACGTTTTCCATGCTTGAGCTGCAGGCGGTAGCTCATCTGCACGAGTTTTGAAGTCTTGAGCTATAGAAAATAGCTCATCTACACACATGTTCCCGGCTTGAGCTATAGGTGGTAGCTCATCTGCACATGTTTTGAAAGCTTGAGCTATAGGCGGTAGCTCATCTGCACATGTTTTGAAGGCTTAGCTATAGAAGATAGCTCATCTACACACATTTTCCCAGGCTGAGCTATAGGAGCTACATTAGCTAGCTCATCAACCCCAGAGATGAGCTAAAGGAGCTACATGAGCTACACATGTTCCCTCCAGCTAGAGCTATAGGCGGTAGCTCATCTGCACATGCTTTCGAAGCTTGAGCTATAAACGATAGATGAGCTAGCTCATGAGCTGTTCTGGATGTGGAATTTTCCCCTCGTTACTCCTTAGAACCGGCCCTTGGAAGGTCTGTCTGTCGCCCCACATCCCGCCATTATAGAAACTCTCGACACTGGGGGTCCGGTCACAGCCAATGGGGGGACAGAGAAGGATAGAGGCGGTAACACCTCATATGCAGAAATTTGTGGCTACAGCGATATGTCGGGTATTGTAAAACAGGTACAGCAGCACGTACTGGACTATAAACACAAAGGTCGTTGAATAAAAGCCTGTACGACTTTACTACCGGCGCTCTCACGACAGAAGCTGAAATCGGGCTTTGGCTAAATGTCTTATCATGGGCGCGCTCAAAAGTCAACACGTTCTTACTTTGCGATTTCTTATTGTAGTCCCCAACAAAAACGTTTTCGTTGAGTAGTGCACAATGGATGGTGCCTTGGGTCCAGGCCAGCCACAGGCAGGGCTAGAATTTCTTGAAAGCTTGGGCACTGACTAGGCTGAGATATTCCTCATTTTTTCATACTTTCGGCATAGCCTTCTTGTGGGTTTCTCTTTTATAACCGCGCCAGTAC
The DNA here is from genome assembly GCA_031213475.1 of Nereocystis luetkeana. Lineage (NCBI taxonomy): Eukaryota > Phaeophyceae > Laminariales > Laminariaceae > Nereocystis > Nereocystis luetkeana. The sequence continues at coordinate 668,879 of JARUPZ010000015.1, forward strand.
TGTATGTACCACCACTGCCCTGGTGTCATGGTGTGGGACGTGTTTCTTTCGTCTTCATATTTGAGCACAATTCCGACAAATCTTTTCGGGAAACAGAGCTTAGTACGAAAAAGAAAAAAGTGGAAAACGCGCGAACGGTTATCACGCAAGTTGCAAAGCTGAGTATGGGCTGATTGGTTGAGCTCACAGCTGAAATGTATTTCTTGGGTTTTTTGTAAAAATAGCCGAATCGATTACGAAAACGTAAGCATTAAAAGTCGATACTGCCGTACGGTACGTCCGTGTTAGAAGGCTACCCCTATGTTTTCAGCCAAACACCGAAGAAAAAAAAACGTCTGCTGGATTTGAACACCCCGCCGCTCCGATTTAGATCCCCCGCGGTTGCAGGCTTCTTCGCAAACCCCCCCAAAAAAGCAAGCCGCGGAAAAAAGACACCAGTACGCGAAACGTGCAATCCGAACTGGTTTGCACCAAGCTGCCTAGAGCACTGCACACAAGACAGGACAACCCCTACCCGCTTGGTACAGCCGCCAAATAACTAGTGGACGCACGATGCTGCTGTGTCTGAGCAGTGGCGAGCCCGGTAGCTTCTGTAATCGTGAGCGGAGTTAGATTGGTCTCTAAAACGATCGAGTCTATATTCCAACCAACAGCACAACAAATTAATGAGATCGAATCGTGTTTTCAGAACGCTTGAACACCACACACAAGACAATAGCAGCCTTACCCGCTTGCTGCGGCGACGGCATGAGTAGCAGGAGCAAGGTGCTGCTGAGTTTCAGCGCTTGGGGGCCTGATAGCTGCTGCATTCGTTTGCGTTGTGTGTTGCTGCTGTTGCAGTCGCTGTGGCTCAGAATTGCAAAAACCGCAGGAGCATCGATCGGCCTATTCGGCGCTATACACTCCACTGCAGTTATTTCGAACGGAGAACAAACACCAAATCAGTCGAAGCTCGCAACTTAATTTGGGATTTTGGTAATAGCGCATGTGATTTTTATCAAATTGTGAAATACGTCAGCTGTGAGTTAGGCTGATTATTACGTAGACAGTTGATGATCAGCTTTGCAAGCTGCGTAATACCTGGTACGTCTCGTCTATACCCCATGTTTGCCGAGTTTTACTGTTTATATGAAAAAAAAATCCGTTCCCGCGTATTTATGTACTGGTATGTATGTCCTTGTTAGGGTATTTGATTTGAAATTCGTTACAAGCGGGAAAACGCCCAACAACCAGCGAGGGTGAAAATGTCTTTCGTAACGGACGAAAGTGCTGTAAAAAATTGAAGGGAAAAACCTATATTAAATATTATAATGAGGCGAGCGAGCGAAGCGAGCCTTTTTTTACTTGGTTTTTAACCAAGGAAAAAAAAGCCTCTTCATAACGGCTCGGGTACGAGGGTAGGGTGCCTGTTTTGATTTTTTTTGTATGTGTGTGTGTGTGTCAGTTGGTGTGTGGATTCAACATTTTTTTGGTCCACCTTTCACCACCGCGCTCGACGCACACGCCACCAAATCCAGTCCCGGCGGGCTCTGTGCACGCACACACACGCAAGACACTTTCTCGTCCTGGTGGGGTGGAAAATCGTTCACAGTTCGTCGAGCTAGGTGCGGCAACGTGTGTAGGCACATGTCCGTGCTGGGCCGTGTTCAAAATACAAAATCATAACGGTTTTTGTGCCTGTGCCAACAGCAGGCAGACAGCAGGCAGACTGTGCCTGTCCACAGCATGCACACTGTGCCTGCCCACAGCAGGCAGACTATGCTTGTCCACAGCAGGCAGACTGGGCCTGTCCACAGCAGGCAGACTGGGCCTATCCACAGCAGGAAGATTGAGCCTGTCCGCAGCACTCAACAGCAGGCAGACTGGGCCTGTCCACAGCAGGCAGACGGCTTTGTTTTTTTAGCTTTCTTCTACCTACGTAGTATTAATAGCTAACGAAACCCAACTACGAGTAGTCATAGGCAGACTTCGCCTGTCTGTCCACAGCAACGTTCGGGTCATGTGCTACAGGTGATATTGTCAGGCCTACCCTCCTACTGACGAGGGGACGGAGAAACAGGAGAAGATCTGCTGTAGTTGTACAGCAGTCAGTAGCAGTGGTGGCACCTGCTACGAGAACCTCTGTTGGATACATGTATGTCATATCAGAGGTTGTAGATATTTCGTCTTCAAATTAAGAGGGTGGAATCAGGAACCACACACACAACATCGAGTACGGTGTACAAAGGGCAGAAGCCGAGCGTACGGCGACGCTGACCCTGGCCTCGTGGATCCTACTGCTACCTCTGCTGCTGTTTTGCTGCTGGAGAAGCTCTGATGTAGATGTTGCACAGCTGCAGTGGTTGTGGCACCTGCTACGAGAAGCTCTTTTGGGCATATGCCATGTTCGTGTTGTCGTCTCCAAAATATTGTGCCGACTCTCGAGGTGGGAAGCAGGAAACATATAAAATACCGAGTGCAGGGTACGTACTACAGTACGTATGTGTATATGTACGCGTACAAGGGGTGCAAGGGTTAGACCGACAAGCCGAGCGTACGGCGACGCTGACCCTGGCCTCGTGTGTCCTACTACTACTGCTGCTGCTGCTGCTGCTGCTGTTATGGTGCGGGAGGCGCACTGCTGCTGTAGATGTCGTACATCAGTCCAAGTAAAGTTGTGGTGACACCTGTTGCGAAAAAGAAGCTCTTTCCGTTGGACAAAACATGTAAGATGCAGATTTTTATTGTGCTGAATTTCAACCAGAAAACACTCTGCTGGACAAACTGTGTCGAGTGTTGTGTGTTCTTGACTCTTTCTACCCGTCGACATCCAGCACCACAGCAGCAGTGTCCGTGCCGATTCCTCAATCCCTGTGAGATACAAGTTCTGTATTTTATTTTTTACAGCAGTGCAGATTTCGTCTTCAAATTATTATGCCGGATTTCGAGGTGGAAACCAGGATACACACGACCAAATCCAGTACTTCTTCATATCAAGAGCCAGGAGAGGCCAAGAACATTTACGAAAATTATTGAGATGCACCCACGACGGCGTACAGTAGTACAGTAGTCCGTACGTGGTAGATATTCCTTCGTGTTCGTTCGTTCAGCACAATACAAAATAATCCGTATGCGCCCAGCATGATGCATCGCAGATATGACTACTACTGCAGGTATTACCGAGGTCGCGCCTCATTACCACCAATTACTAGTACGAACAACAAATATCGACCCACAAGCCGGGCGCATCTGCTGCTGCTGCTGTCACTGCTGCCTCTGTTGCCGCGTCTGCTGCTGACTGGTGTGCTCTTTATTTACAAGCATGTGGCTGTGCGGTGCGGCCCTTGTTCGCACGCCACTCACCCATCGCACAATAGAACAGTACTACTGTACTACAGCACGCGTTCACGCGCGGCGGTATGGTAGTACCACCAAATATTACCACAGTGTAGTGCGTTAGTGGATCACCATGCTTAGAGGATCACATTGGGAAAAATGCGTAGTGGATCACCGGGCTAGTGGATCACAAATCCAAAAATGAGTGGCGGATCACCGGGCTAGTGGATCACAAAGGCGAAAATGAGTGGCGGATCACCGGGCTAGTGGATCACAAATTCGAAAATAGCTGGTGGACCCCCCACACTACCACGGTGCAACAACTTCTCAACTTCATACATTCATTGTGATACACTATCCTGTTTTCCAGCAGTTATTCTCCCAGTGTGATTCACTTAGCATGGTGTTCGCTTGCTTATCTCTGGTACGAAATCGTGCTTCTTGTATCTTTTTCTGGTACGAAATAGAAAAAGCAACAAGAAATACGATTTCGTACCAGAAAAAGATACAAGAAGTACGATTTCGTACCAGAGATAAACGAACACCATGCCTAGTGGATCACACAGGAAGAAAAGCTGCTGAAAAACAGAGAAGTAGAGAAATTGATGCAAAACAGCGTTATGAACTAGACAACAACGATTTCGAACCAGAAAAAACATCAAGAAATACGATTTTGTACCAGAAAAAAGTGCAAGAAGTACGATTTCGTACCAGAAAATGATAACAAGACATACGACTTCGTACCAGAAACAAGTACAAGAAATACGACTTCGGACCAGAAAAAGATACAAGAAGTACGACTTTGTACCAGAGATAAACGAACACCATGCTGAGTGGGCCACACTGGAAGAAAAACTGCTGGAAAACAGGATAGAGCATCACAATGTGTGAAGTTGAGGAGTTAGTGCACCGTGGTAGTGGGGGATCCACCACTCATTTGCGAAATTGTGATCCACTAGCCCGGTGATCTACCACTCATTTTTGGAAATAATGGGATCCACTAGCCCGGTGATCCACTACGCATTTTTCCGATGTCATCAGCATGGTGATCCACTAACGCACTACAACAGCACACAGCACCTATTAATACTACAGTAGTAGAAGTACCAGATACGTACAGTATTAAATACCTGGTAGTAGAGAGCGAGGTCAACACCAGCACGTTTTGAAAGCGTCAATATAGAACACAGAACAGCAGTAACGGTATACAGCAGCCCGACCTGCTGTGGTCTATGTACAGCAGTACATCTGTATTCAAGTCTACAACTTCGGGTTTGAAGGAGGGCGTAATATCTGACATAACGCGTACATCCACTTTTGGGCCTGTATTTGCCACGTATCTCACCTCCACCGTAAAGTCTTCGATGCGCTCTTCGCACCACTGCTGCAGTCGATTGGGCCACGCACATTCCATCTCGGTCAAACCACTAGGAGATTGGCAGCCATGCCCGTAGGTCACGCTGCCCCCCACCACCAAAACCTTCAACATTCCGCGTTTTCTGGCCCTGTGGAAAGCGCGGTGTAGACCTAAGTCTGTCGTCGTGTACCGACTTGACGCGCGCTCCAGCATCTCGAGTGTGAGGGGATAAACCGGTGCTGTGAGCGGCTCAACATGAACGCAGTCACGCTCGTGTGGACCTTGGGTTTCCCAGCAGATTGGTTTGTTGGAGTCAACGAGGGCCGACGGATGCCCCTGCCTCACGAAAGGGGGCCAGGAATCGCCAGAAGCAACACGTGTGATGAGCGTCACGGTGGAAGACACGGACGCCCAAGCAAGAACACCCATGATGAGCGGAGTCCTTATTAGCAAGCAATTTCGGCGTTGGCATCTTCTTGCGTCGGTCATCCTGGGCAAGTGGTAGCTTGAAATATCCTCGACACCTGCCACACGCGTAGACAGCCCCGGTCAATGATGGCTAGCAGATAGAAAGGATGGAAATGGCTCAATGAGTCTCTGACAGCAGGGTTGGCACCAGCCACTCTGCGGCCACCCAACCTTACTGCATCCCCGGCCCACGCCCGTAGCGAACAATAACGATAAATAATAACGCACCGGGGCACGGGGACACGGGGACAGATTCTACGTTGCATTAGCCAATCCAAACATCTTATTTGATGTCTTCATTCGTTGCACTGACCAATAAGCTTCGCCAACAAGGCAACCCTGCACCGCGCTTCAAGGTGCATTGCGCCGCATAAAGAGCAGAGAGCAGAGAGCAGAGAGCAAAGAGCAGAGTGCAGAGATGGCGCACAAGGTGGACAGGTGGATGGACAGCAGGATGACAGCAGCCCGAGGGCGATGTTGTCTGCGTGGACAAGACTGGAAGGGTGTAGGGCCACCAGCGGCACAACCCGGTGGAGACGCGGAGTCGCCCCACGCAGCAAGAACCTGGTACTACCGTTACGTAACTGTTGTACTTAACCCCTTTAGAACTCCAGTCCCGTTTTGGGGACAAGGCACTCAAATTCCAAGTAATTTGTCCCCAATTGTCCCCAGAACGAGGCTGCAGTACTAAAAGGGTTCTGGTACAGCAGTAGATAGGAATTACAGTAGGTAGTACCAGTAAAGCAGCAGCAGCAGCAGTACTGTAGTTGAGTACACCAGACTGCAGTATGTACAGCATTAGTAGTATCGACGAGTACTTCACGCACAGTCGTTCTGCTGTGAGCACTACTGCTATGGGGGCCTCATCGATAGTTGATCCGACTTCATGACTGGACCGCAAGGGCACTCCAGGGCACACCAAATAGTCAACGGCGGCCAACGGTCAGGACAAGAACTTCGCGCATGGGTCGCTCGATCGTCGTACGGCGTGGTTCTTCCCCGATGATCCTTGGTATTCAAGACACCGGGCCGCAAGGCTCTCAGTGGGGGGGGGGCTGCTTACGTATGCCTCTCGGAGTTCCTCGACCCCTTCATCGAGATGCCCCCGTGTCAATCAAGTACGTGAGAGATAGGAGCGCGTGATCAGCTATTGAATTGCAGAGCTACTCGTGAGAGTGTTGAAGATCGTTTTTGTTTGTATCATCACCTGATACCTGGTACTCTCACGCCTATCGCATGTGCCTGTTGTTGTTTGTATTCCTGCTGGTATTCTTGTGATATACACGTCCGTCCTCGTTTTGGATTCTTGTACTCGTACTCATACTCGTAGAATACAGCCCACGTGCTACAGACGTACTTGTGTGTTTGTGCCCGTAAAAAAGAAAGTCGTGAAGATCGTCGTCTCGCCAAAAGAAAGTCGTCTCGAGGTTACGCCGCTAAATTATACGTAAAAATTCTAAAACCTAGAAATTTTACCACGACGAAAAAATCTGACGAGAGGTACTTCTACAGCATATTTTTTTTCGTCGTGGGGATGAACAGCTGCGAACAGACCGCAGCCAGGCCATCCCCATTGTAGTGCGTTAGTGGATCACCATGCTGATGACATCGGGAAAAATGCGTAGTGGATCACCGGGCTATTAAATAGTAGATCACATTTCCAAAAATGAGTGGTAGATCACCGGGCTAGTGGATCACAATTTCGCAAATAAATGAGTGGTGGATCCCCTGAGAGTTGTAGTACCCTGCTGCTGCAGTAACAATACCAGGTATACGGTATTCATACTACCCTCAATAGAACTGTCTAAGGTACTACAGGTCGTACGTCAAGATCTCTCTAGATCTTTGGGCCTGTCATTCCTCTTGCTTTCACAAGAAGAGTGGAGATCTATTAATATGACTTTGGCCCTACACGTCCCTACACATGTACGGTATTACCCGGTAGTGTCCCTTACTATCGTAGCAAAGGATTCCACTGGTATCAGTAGTGGCCCGGCATGAAGTACTCTTGTGAAGCCGTTCAGCTGTGCAGTGTAGAGCAGGTTATTATTCGGGTGTAAGGACCGTACGAAAGCTACCTTGAAACATTATTATTCGGCCCCCACTACCACGGTGCAATAACTCCTCAACTTCACACATTGTGATGCTCTATCCTGCTTTCCAGCAGTTTTTCTTGCAGTGTGACCCACTCAGCATGGTGTTCGGTTATCTCTGGTACAAAGTCGTACTTCTTGTATCTTTTTCTGGTCCGAAATCGTATTTCTTGTACTTTTTTCTGGTACGAAGTCGTATGTCTTGTTATCCTTTTCTGGTACGAAATCGTACTTCCTGTACCTTTTTCTGGTACAAAATTGTATTTCTTGATGCTTTTTCTGGTTCGAAATCGTTGTTGTCTAGTAGTTCATAACGGTGTTTTGCATCAATTTATCTACTTCTCTGTTTTTCAGCAGCTTTTCTTCCAGTGTGTTCCACTAGGCATGGTGTTCGTTTATCTCTGGTACGAAATCGTACTTCTTGTATCTTTTTCTGGTACGAAATCGTATTTCTTGTTGCTTTTTCTATTTCGTACCAGAAAAAGATACAAGAAGCACGATTTCGTACCAGAGATATGCAAGCGAACACCATGCTAAGTGAATCACACTGGGAGAATAACTGCTGGAAAAGAGGATAGTGTATCAAAATGAATGTATGAAGTTGAGAAGTTGTTGCACCGTGGTAGTGTGGCTGGTGGGGGTCCACCAGCTATTTTCGAATTTGTGATCCACTAGCCCGGTGATCCGCCACTCATTTTCGCCTTTGTGATCCACTATCCCGGTGATCCGCCACTCATTTTTGGATTTGTGATCCACTAGCCCGGTGATCCACTACGCATTTTTCCCAATGTGATCCTCTAAGCATGGTGATCCACTAACGCACTACACCCATCTCCCAGCCTTGGCACCCCTCATCTCGTGCGCTGTAAGCAATCCACAGCAGCAGCAGTGCACCACGACGACATATACCCCTTCAACGTGTGGCCGGCCGGCACCGCGGGAGATAGATATAGCTTTCTGTTTGTGTGAAACCCATCTACAGCTCTGCGCTGATCGCAGGTTGAGTTTCTTGTCGACGAGAGGAAACATGTCCTCGGGTGCACGCAGCAAGGGGCATGCAACCACAACAACAGCGAGCGCAAATGGCATTCCCTTTGCACTGGCACCCCGCCGAGCCGAGACCATCGCCATTCTGTGGAGAGCCGCAGCATGCCGGACTGGGGTTCGAGAAGGGCGGCGTCGGGCCTGTGAGGGTGACCGGGAGCAACAGCTCTCCAGTGCGTCTGTATGATAGCTTTGGCTCGCTGGGACGCTCACCGGAGTTAGAATTTGTGGGCACGAGAGGTGGGGAAGCTGCTGCTGTGGTTGGAGGTTCGAGCGGGGTGGAGGAGGCAGATGAAAAGGACGAGGATGATGAGCAGGGGGGGGAAATAACGCAGGCGGCGGTAC